>OX336393.1:90380973-90988473 GCA_946902985.2 Meconema thalassinum
TGTTCAATTCATTTGTTTCTTTTTTTCCTAAAGTCCTTTGACTTTGTCATGTTAAACCATGGCATGGGTTAGTTGTTGATTAGACGTCAATGAGGTAACAAGTAAAAATAAAAAAGCATGATGCCTAAACCATCGTGGATTGTCAGGGGTTTAAAATTGCAGACAACAAATTTATATTTAAGGAAGTCGCTTTTATCGATTGTAGTACGTTTTGGGTGTCTAACCCTATTCATTTGGTGTTTAAACCTCCCTATGCTTTCGAGTTGCTTAGTGAAAAAGATAAAAAACAGAGCCAATGGATTGAAAATCATTTGCAGTTAGCATGGAACAAGGGTGATATTTCTTACAAGTATCTTGACATCGTCATGAAAGCCCATTTGTCCTCGGCCAATGTCTTATTTGTTAAAGGGAGTGAAAAACGCCAGTGGCTTCAACCATTTCTACCCTCTCACTGTCAATGTATTGACCTTTTAGATCTGGGTTGTCCATCCCTGCAAACGCTCATGGACACTTGTCCTTGCGACAATATTCAGAATAAAGTCTTAGCACATGCATGGCAATTGTTTCATTGGCTCACCACGAGTGCATGTTGGGAGTTGTTCAATAAAATTAAAACTGAAAGTGTATCGTCCAATGATAGCAGTGAGACGTGTACACGCGAAGTGATAACATCAACGTTATAGACATGGACGCCACTACAATCGACAAGGCTATTGGAAAATTCTTTGTGTGCAAGAAAAAACTGATTAGCTTTACACAACATGAATTATTAGCACTACCTAAATCATTTCTTTTTTATGTTGCTGCCAACGCTGTCAAAGAAATTTGGGAAAAGGCGCCTGCCGAGTGGACTAACGACTCTGTATTGAGTGAACTACAACCATGCAGTCATTTTTCCCATCACAAGCAATTAACCATGGCAAAAGTACCTTCCATTCGACAGTGTGCCACATGCCAATTAATGAAATTATATCATGGTCATAAAACTCAGTGTAAAGACATTGTTACATCATTCCATGGCTGTCATGCGGAAAACAACCACCACCTACCATGCTCGTCAGCAGCCGCCGACGAACAACAACAACAACAACAACAACAACAACAACAGCAAGAAGAAGAAGAACAAGAAGAACAACAAGAACAACAAAAAAGTGTTTTTCACCGATTGAAACCTCTATGTCCCAGGTGTACTGGCCGTGGAATTATTGATAACATTATTAAAAACTTACCATTCGAAGCTCACTTACCTGCTTACAGCTTCTGCGGCCCTGGTACTCGTCTTCAAGATCGTTTGAGGGGAGGGGATATGGGAATCAATGCTTTGGATCATGCATGCCTTAATCACGATAAAGCCTATGAAAACAGTGATCCCACACTAAGACGCATTGCCGACAAAGTCTTGTTAAGCATTGCCAAGCAACGATTAACAGCTTCAGATGCCAGTCTAGCAGAACGAATGGCAGCATTTATAGTGATTGGTGCTATGAAGAGCAAATTACTTTTATCTAGATATGGACTTTAACGTAATGAATTTATTTTAAAAAATGTATAGTATCACTGTTATCATGACAAAAAAAAGACAAGAGTCCATGTTGTGTTTTTTTCAATATGATTATTCACTCTTAGTTTCATTATTATAATTATAAATAAAATGAATAAAATGTTATAAATGACAAACAATAAAAAAGGGACAGCAGTGCATCGTTATAAAAAATTACTAATTGTAGTAAATCTATTTTTCAATCACAAACAATAAAAAAGGACAAAAGTCCATTATTTTAACTAATAGTTTCATCATTATTATTATAAAAAATTATATATACATGGTAATTGTACTAAACCTATTTTTTTAAATCACAAACAATCAAAAAAAAAAGGACAAAACTCCATCATTATTCATCAGCTTCAAATGCCAGTCTAGCAGAACGAATGACAGCATGAAATATTTATCTACTCTAGAACCAGTTTTTTTTGTTAAACGCTTATTATTGAATAAAATAACATGTTACTAGAATTTGATCATTATAAATTATAATCATTATAATAAAAAAATGCTTAAAAATTGCTATATATGCTATTTTAAATCACAAACAATAAAAAAGGAAAAAAGTCCATCATTTTAACTAATAGTTTCATCATTATTATAAAAAATTATATACATGGTAATTGTACTAAACCTATAAACAACAAAAAATCTACCATTAAGCATAAGTTTTGAAAATTTATTTTTATTTTTATTTATCATGGTAAACGTTTTGCCACCAACAACAGCTACTAAGTTTATTTAGGCAGATGACATTGCACTGGTAGCTCAAAGCAGAACTTTGGAAGATGCAGAAGGCACTCTTACAACCGATCTGGAGAAAATGTCAACGTTCTTCAAGTCCTGGCGACTGATCCCAAGTATGTCTAAGACAGAGGTTTCATGCTTCCATCTTGCCAACCGACTAGCAAACTACAAGCCAAATGTTGTATTTCGTGGTGAAAAACTGAAATACAACCCATTCCCGAAATACCTAGGTGTCACGCTGGACCGAACTCTGAGCTACAAAGAACACCTCACCAAGCTCTCTCACAAAATTTCCACCAGAAATAACATCCTGCACAAGCTTTGCGGTAGTTCATGGGGAGCCACGGCGGACTGCTTAAGATTAACGGGTATTAGTCTAGTCTATTCTGCAGCGGAATACTGTGCTCCAGTATGGTTGGAAAGTGCACATGTGCATAAAGTGGATACCAAGCTGAATGACACTATGCGTTGCATAACCGGCACCATAAAATCAACCCCTCGCCACTGGCTACCAGTACTCAGCCACATTCCACCACCTCACCTGAGGAGGAAGGAAGCTCTAATCAGAGAAGCAAAGAAGATCTATGCTTCTCCCTCATTACCAATACACCAGGAATTCTGCCACCCACCACCGAAGCGACTTCATTCGAGGAGACCAACCAGTTTATTGGCCGACCAACTTCTGGCAAATCGATTCAACCTAAACCAATGCTGGCAGGACGAATGGTCAAACTCAACGTCTGGAACTAGTGCCCAGGAGATCAACCCAACGGTGAAAATACAAGGATTTGACCTTCCTAGAAAATTATGGTGTCGCCTCAATAGACTGAGAACCAGGCACGGCCGTTGCAATTACCTATGCCATAAGTGGGGTTGGTTAGATTCCCCATTGTGTCAATGCAATGAGGAGGAACAGACCATGGACCATATCATCCAGCGCTGCCCTCTACACGCCTACTCCGGGAGCCCTAGTGATCTGTTTCATCTTCGAGAATGTACTGTGGAATGGCTCCAAAACTTGAACTTGGATTTGTGATTTGTTTTATGTAATTCACCATACGATTAAATTAAATTAAATGGTAAACGTTGAGCAACAATTAATAAACGTCAAACTGTTGACCACAAAAAAATAATTGTATTTTATTATAGTTATTGAAGAGTATGGCATGAATAAACAAAAAGTTATGGCTAGCGTACAATGATTATTCGTTTTCAATTTTTACAAAACGAACCATGCATCGATTATTTTTTTCACCCTCATAAATTAAATAGACAGGGTGAATACTGGAATTGACATCTTCCATGACATTATCAGGTAGGTTATTAAATCGTGTGGGAAGAAATGTTTCAAAGTCTTGACAAATGCAAAGAGCTCGTTCACCAAATTTGGTTTTCAGTTTTTGAATTTTATGTATGCGAAAGGGTGTTTGCGTAGGCAATTCACTCATTTTCTTGCGTGCAAAGCAACAATCTCGACCAATGGCGTTCAAGGCATCCATGGTTGTCTATAACCAAAGAAAAGAGTGTTACTTTCTAACACTCTCGTTCTTATATTACAACAACAATAACTTTGTACATCAAAGTGTGTTTTTTTAAATCCTGAGTGTTTATGACCTGAAGTTGTAGATAGATAGTATTGGATAAATTTACAAAAATATAATAATAATGTTTATATCATTTTTTCAGTCAAAACATACATTTGGAAATTATTTAATAGGAAATGTTTTATCAAAATTAAGTGTGTGAATCATTTTCAAGATCTCTCTCTTGGAGGTAAATGCATGTCTCTGTTGTGAATGGGAATCATTCCCTTGTCGAATGACTTGTATTCGTTTGCTCTGTTATTGTGCAAATTCACACAGCATTCTGTTAAATAAATAGTATCAACATATACTAAGAGCAAACATCTGAATACTGTTGGTAACCTATAAAAGGCAAAGTTAACACGCTATGCATTTAATAACCATGTCTACATCCAACAAAACAAAATTCAAAACTACAAATTTAAACCAGTGTGTATGTGTTCATCAACGTGAATAAACGATAAACTAAAACAAACGAAAAATAGCCAAATGTATTCTAAACGTCAAGTATGCACCTGAAAGCCGAATGTAAACAAAAAAGCGATAATCATGACATGATGTTGTTAGTTTCTAACAAATCTCATTCTATGAGGCGAATATTGATTCATAGGTAAGCTAAGACAAATTTGGCGAAATGCTTGTTCTCGATACGAAGTGATTCGTTCCTCAGCAGGAAATTTATAAAAATGAAAACAAAACATTTGAGAGGTTATTGGAAAATAAACATTAAACAGGGGTTTTGTACATATTGTACACCAGAAATATGGAAAATGATCCTCGTCAGCTAATTTAACAATCACTAGATTCATGGTTAAACCATACCATGCTTTATGAATCACTTGTGTGGATACATTATTTTCAAAGCCAAAATTTAGCATACAGGATTTACAAAAGTGATGCCCTGGGTCATGAAACAAATCATCATTATCATCACGATTAATGAAGCTGTCATAAAACGTGGTATCAATGCGTACTTTCGTGTTTCTATATTCTGAAGGATAGGCCACACGTTGAGGATTATGAGACACCATCGTGGCATATTCATTGAACGTAGTGTGTTTTGTGACGATCAAACAATCTTCATCATGGCTCATGATTGAATCTGAAAAGTAGTCGTTGCCGTTTACTAAGTGAATAAATAAAAAAAACAATGTACTATATACACTGTCTGTCCCCTAAGTCAATGGCAAAAATAAAATAAAAAATAAGCAAAACACAAATAAATAACCATCTATCTGTTGACTTCTTTAGCTGTAGGCGGCAAACATAACATGCAACAGGTTAAAGAAACAATTTCTGTTCAGATATTTCAAATATATCACCACTCATAACTCTAGCCATAAAGTGAGAGATTGTGAACCGTAAAAGCAGCAGATTATTATTATTCTTTTGTTCTTGCAAAAGACCTACTAAGCCACACCCTAGTGTGACCTATTAAGCCGCATGCCTACTGAGGGTGAATGGTCACTTTGCTGAAACATGAAGCCTACTAAGCGACAACAATAGTGAAGGTGGCTACTTGTTTGTTTTTTCCTAACCTAACCTAAAGAAGTCAACATGTTTTTAATCTAGCCTGTGCACAGTGAACCATGCAAACGTTGATGCATGGCTCTCTTTATGCGTTGACAGGCAAATAGCACTAGACATACAGTTTATATACAACTATTTACAGGCATTCACAAATCCATGCATACATTCATGCACACAGGTTAAAAAACAAAAATTATATGATACACTACAATTTTTTATTTTTATTCCGAGGCTCAAGATGGCATCTCGCATTTGATAGCAACCAAACCAAACACTTGCCGTGTTGTACAACAACAATAGCTACAACCATTACTGGTTGTAACCAAATGGAACGCTTGTCATCATATCCTGACACCACTGTCTCTTGTCGTCTAACAAAGCGAGTGTTTGTTTTCGCTGCTTCATTAAAAATAAATCATGATTTTTCGAGAGAATCCTAAACTGACTATGTGCCATGGCTGTGTGGGTCTGAAGGACATGTAAATAATCATCCACACAGAGTCGTTTAACCACATGCTGGCTAATCCCTTTGGCTCGCATAGATTCACATCGATCCACCTGTCGAAAACTATACATTTTCGGAGAGAGACCTACAAACTCAGTCATCATGGTGTCTGAACACTCATCTTTCATTAAACCAATTTCTTTTTTGTTCAGACGGGGGATATCGAACACGTTCTTCTCACTAAACGAGGACGTTTCAAACCATTTTGGGTTTTGTTTCATAACGACATACGGATCACAGTCACGGATGTGGTAAATAAAACTATCCGTGTCTGTATATAACAAGGAAATGGTACCAAATCGCTGTATTGCAAAACCATAATGGAATTTATACATGTGCAATTTTGAAAAATCTAAAATGACTTGGCCTAAATAGATAGGCTTATTCATGACCACTTTAGTTTTTGGCAAGTTCAATAGTCAGTAGATCATGATCAATAATGTTTAAAGATTTGAAATTTGGTTTTGCAATATATTTTTGAGCTCCCCATTGTCCATGCCATGTGTTGACTAATTTAATGTCCCTATACTGCCGTACATTTTCCAAACTCTTGCCATATATACAATTATTCATTAGTTTAAAAAAAATGATTTGAAATGTCTGAGTGGCACTTTGTCTGTGACTGGGGCGTGGTGGCTCAGCGGTCTAGCTGTATGCCTCTCACCAAGGCGGTCCGGGTTCGATTCCCGGTCAATGCATGTGAGATTTTCGAAGTGAAATGCCATGTCCCGTGGTTCGGATTCCACATAAAAAGGAGGTCCTGTGGCTCATAATCACAAGATTCATGGTCACGTAAAACTACAATCTTCCTTTTTGTCTGTGACTGGTATTTAAATCCATGTATGGTTTCAACCACGGTTTCTGACAAAAAGAAATACCTCTATGGATTTTTTTTCAGGGTTAAGCCCTGGGCTAAACATTCTACCAGCATGTCAATATGCAACACATAGTGATTTTTATCATACAAGGTACCCATCAATTTCTTATGATTGCCCTTACTCTCAGGCGGCACCATTTTCTCTATGCAAAAGGGGAAATCACCATGTCGCAGTCTGAGATGGGGGGGATAAGCTAAGTCAACGTCAAGAACATACCCTACGTCCTGTTGCTTGCTGGCGCTATGTACATTAAAATCTTTAATTTCATTCTCAGACAGCCAGACAAAGTTTCTGTACGGCAGTGGTCGACTCATAGCGTGACCGTATAAATTGTTTACGTCGAAATACATTAGGTAGGATTCAGGTTCTTCGGGACAATAATCAGGCATGTAATGATTATTTGCCTTGGCATGTCGCTGATTGAGCGATACGAATCCCCCACGAATCCCTTTTTCCATCATGAGTACCATATCGGGATCCGTCAGTAAATCAAGCTCAGTGTGGGTAAATTTGAGGGCGGCGTCCCAACTTAACCCTGGACTGGTATAGTAGTGGGCGGGGTCAAGGCCATAAATCGTGTGACATAGCTGACGAAACGTTTCAAAAACGTCGGTCAACAACAACACGTCTAATTTTAAGTAGTGCATAGCATACTGGCCCATGGTTTCTATGCCAAACACTCGCCAAACATGCTGTGCGTGGGCATAGTCTTCTTCACTGATGGTGTTTTGTGTTAACTGAGAAAAGAATTTTTCTCTTGGTGGCAAAGTCGTTTCTTCAAGCACCTCGTAACTTTCCACATAATCATATGGAAAATGGCCTTTACGAACACACAATTTAAATTGATTTGTATCCGTAAAGTGGGAATGGGTATGTTTCAACTCGTCTTCGCTTAAGCCTTTCACAAGACTATCCAGCGAACTAGACATAAACTTGAATGAGTCGAGAAAGCGAATGCTCATGCTTCCTTTTCTCCATGAAAGTGAGGTAAAGCTCTCATGGTTCTTAGCCAAAATGCTGAATTTGCTCTTATCTACATGAGCAAATTGTTTTACAATGAAGTGAAGGTCATACCGGGAGAAATTGTGTAAGAAGACAGGGAGGAAGCGAGGTGTAGAGTACTTCAAATTGCATTCGTTATGGGCAGCACCTCTAAAATGCCCTGTCCTGTGGCAGTGGTCTCTTACTTTTTTTCTCCGCCTAAGATTGGCTTTTCACATATGTGGCAGGTGGTGGCTTGATCATATTCTCTTTGCTGTACATCATTCATCTGAATTGGTACAGGGTTGTCCAAATTTTTTTCTACTTTGCCTGCTAAAGCCGCCATTTGATCAACAAACCACCGCACACAATCCTGACCTTTGTGACTTACATACTCACATTGTGTATTATCATAGTGACAGACAACATAATAGGCTACAGCAAAAGGCTCATGTTTCTGCACAGGATAGGTTGAGCTTGTATGGGGGCTTGGTTCACATCCCTGAATGGGAACAGTAAGGGCCTCAACATCAGCGTAAACAGTAAATGGTACCATGTCTTGTTTATTAGTGGCCTTAAATTTTAAGACTGCGTCATTCCCTTCGGGCAAGACTAGCTTTACTGTCGTCTGCCCTTCACAGTCTTCCGTATGTCGTTTCAAAAGTTCATCAGTTGTAAAATATTGAAGGCAGCGCTCGCAAATGTGTTTTGCACACTTATGGTTAGACACTTGGCTGCTCACCAATTTACTTAAATTCTTTATCCAACAATAATGGCTTTTATCCCCATCAGACAGGAAAAGCAGGTGAATGTGATGTTGCTTTACCTGTTTGGTGGCATACAAGGGGCCCACAATATTGGATCCGTCAATGCCATACACCATGAAGGAGAAATTTGGATTATCTTTCTCAAATAAATGAATTTTATCTAGAGGCATGGGAAACGAAACACGCTCGAGATTGAGAGTTTGTTTCATGTGGTTAAACACATCTTTGTACTGCCCTGGGAAATGACCATTTCTGTCTTGACAGGGTTGCAGACAGCTCACTATACTCCACAAAAAGCAGTAATCGTCTTTATTGTGTATGTTGATCACTGCCTTTCTGGAAGCGATAAAGCTCGGTGTGGCAATATAGCTACTTCCTGCATTCAATGGATTGTATTTACAAATATTGATTTGCAAATAGGCAATGCTATCGGGGGCCAAGCCACTGGGACCCTGTTGCTACTTATCAAATTTATTGATAAGCGCTTGAATAGCTTTCTCCTGATACCACGTTTCCAAATTATCGGCTATCAGTACTTTCTCCATTTTTGTACAAAGGTTGAAGGTGTGTTTCTCTTCAACATTATTTTTTATCAACGTAAATGCACATAGTAGTTCGAAATTTATTTTTAAAGCCTGATGCAATCTTAAGCCTTGTTCACATTCACTCAAAAAATGGGAAAACATAATTCCACAAAATCTTTAGGCGACAGACAGTGATTCGCACTGTAAATTCGGCCAGAGCATACTCGCGTTTTGAAACATTTGGCCAAAGGCTGCCACACTGACACTTCAATCTCTGATATAGACCTGATTATAAAATGGACTAATAAACGTGCAACCATTGCCTTAAAATAGGTTAATCCAAAATCTGCAATTCCAAATGGCCACACTTATCGCTTTTTTTTACTGACTGGCACACAATCACGTTCACAGGTACACAATGGTTGTAGCAATTGGGCCCCCAGCAGGAAATGATCACCTTCAAGGTTGCTGTAGTTTTAGTATCAGCGACAAGGTTTATCTTGTTTTTTGTTTCCAATGATTTATCTGAAAAACAAACCAATACAATCCGTTATTAGTCATGGTTATATACATCAAACATGTGCATTCATTCATTCATTCATCCATTCATTCATTCATTCATTCATAAGAATTGCTAAAAAACAAAAGGTTTCAAGTGTGCACACATAAATAAGACACTCAGTCAAAAAGTAACAAAGTCATTTACAAAGAAAAGAATTAATCTACTGTATATTCATAGCTCACTTTTTTTTAAATATCGAAAGCGTCAAGGTAGTTAAAACCTATTCACTCCATACATATCTGCATTCTGAAACAATAATAAATACACGACATAAGTTTATACATTTCCGTGAAATAAATGGCATACATTTAACAACAACAACAACAACAAAATAATGGAACAACATGTACTCACCATATAATGAATTATAATACTTTCAGCAAATGTGCTCTTTGCCGCCACTGTCACTGTCACTGTCACTGTCTCTCTCTGTCAGCTTTCCCAGATTTAATGACGTTTTTTTAAAATCTGCAACAAACAATATCCCCAAAAAATACCATCAGTCACTAACTTACTTTTCACGCATACACAAAATAATAAAACCAATCATGTCATAATTAACAATAATGAACCTACCTTAGTACAAGTATGGCGGCGGTTCACGTAATTTTTTACAAAGAGCATAAGGCACTTGCATCCGTCACCTTCAAAAATGAACACTAGAATGATGAGTCTCTCTTACCCTCAGAACATATATGTCTCCTCAACAAGATGCAAAGTTAACACTTTACTTTTTTTTGTTCCTACGAGTAGGATGTCATGGAGCGCACAAGTCAGACTGATTCTCACAAGCTTTTGCAAACTCTGCATGAGTGTGCGTGGGAATGCAATGATCAGCTTTTCGACAGAGCTGTATGTCCTTCATCGCGATATCGAGTAACACGTCTGGGTCAGATAACAGCCACCTGCATGCGAACAAATGGCTGTTATCTGTCTCTGCTGCGAGGCACGTACGATGATAAGACCTGTGTCTGTCTGGCTCGCCGTGGGTCAGCTTCAATGCTTTCAATTCTCATTTCATCAAGCAAGTTCTCTCTATGCGTGTGAGCTCTGACCAGCCATGACAAATAATAATAATAATAATAATGCATAAGTGTTTTACCAACATTATAGCGCATAACAAAACGTGACTTCAAATCTGGTTTCTTACTTTTTCCCCGTTTTCCTCAACGATCTCAAAAAAAATGACGGAAACCATGATTTCAGCTTTTTTTCATACCTACATTCCCGTAAACAGAACAACGACACAAATACATCGACATGCCCATCATAAAAATCGCCTCATTCGTTTTCCAAATAACGCGAAAATGAACAAAAACACCTTTTCCATAAGAAAACCATGTTTCCAGCATTTTACCTTTTTCATATCTATATTCCCGCAAAGAGAATAAAGAAAAGAAAAAAATACTATCACACACGTCATTCTCACGTTTTCGATTTTCACAATATGAGGGAAAATCACAAAAACCCATATTTGACTAAAAAACCATGTTTCCAGCTTTTTACCTATTCCATACCTACATCTCCGTAAAGAGGACATTGAGTCGAAAACATACTATCACACAGGTCATCATCACGTTTTCCGTTTTCCAAAAATCGGCAAAAATGTGAAAAACGCATTTTTATACCCAAAACCCTAAGTTCACTTTTCGACACCTACATTCTCGTAAAGAGCACGACGAAACGAAATAAACGAATCCAAACACGCCCTCCTAGCATGGCCCGTTTTCCAAAAATCGGCAAAAATGTGAAAAACGCATTTTTAGACCCAAAACCCTAGGTTCACCTTTTCGACACCTACATTCCCGTAAAGAGCACGACGAAACGAAATAAACGAATCCAAGCACGCCCTCCTAGCATGGCCCGTTTTCCAAAAATCGGCAAAAATGTGAAAAACGCATTTTTAGACCCAAAACCCTAAGTTCACCTTTTCGACACCTACATTCCCGTAAAGAGCACGACGACACCAAAAAAAAACAATCCAAGCACGCCTTCCTAGCATGGCTCCTTCCATTCCAAGGTCGCGGGGGCTCACAACTTCCTAAGTAGTGCAGCTCCCCCCTTACCACGTTTTTATTTTGGGGTGGATATACCCCGTCCAAAAAAAGGAGAGTTCACCACGAGTCCTACGTCACCTCATAGGTTTAAATCCGATTATTGGTTAGCGAGATAGTAAAAAGCCGATGACCTATTAGTTTTTGGGGTTTATTTCAATACATATTAAAAACATTCATTTATAAATCATCATTTAAAAAGCCCGCCCTCTTACAAAACTCCTCAAGTGCGCATGCGTATAAAAAAACATTCATCGCCAAAATGTCAAAAAAAACATGTTTACCCCAAATGGCGTTTCCCAATTCCATCCATTTTAAAAAAATTACCTCACCATCACCTAGAGCGGAAAAAATACCATCTTAACGACCCCTTACTCGACCCCTACTCCTCCCCCACCACCTAACCCTTTCCCAACATAGCCATACATATTCAAGCACGAGCGCGACTTGAGAAAACCAACACTACCCCACTACTCGCGAATGACCTTTTAGTTTTGGTCTTTTAATTCAATAAAGAGGCTATAGGAAAGTAGGGGGCATTACTAGCAGTGCTAGGACACCTGTATGTTCTAATCCCATGTTTGGTTAGCGAGATATCAGGTTCGGGGCCGCTACGAGGAGGGCTCAATAAGTTAGTAAGCAGCTCCCCCATCATCCCACTACTACTGTATACTTTTAATTCATAGGAAAATAAAAAAATGCTCTGTTTTTATTAGTTCAGTCCTCTACAAGTATCCCTAGGTACAGTTGTATGGCGTATTTAATGAGTCTTACGTAGAATTAATAGCCCATACTAGTTATAAATACATGTATTTGTTTCAATGATAGTCGCGGGCATCTCAACATACTGTATTATAAAACAGAGTCGCCGATTATTGGATGTAACGGGTAATCTAGAGAACTTCTTGATGGATTTTGATTCGGTTTTCACCATTCTGTAAGGGATTTCTCGAGCAAGGTTTCTGAATAAAAACATTCATTTGTGACCATAGGAAGACGAGCAGTAACGATTTCAGTGAATCGAGTGAAGAAAAACCTGACGTACGTGCGCCATTTAAGCTTACGCTGGATATCTATATAGGCCCACTATGAGTGTAAGACTTGGTCAGCATGAAAAGTTCGACAAAAGGACCCGCGATAGCATATCTCTATCTTTAATACATCGCTCACTATAGGCTAAGTGGTTTTACGTTTTCATTTCTTCCAACAATCTCCATTCAGTGGAAATTTAATTTACTAGCTTCGGAGCGAGTTTACGAGGTAGTGAGCGAGTCTATCACCCCAGCTTCGGCCAGCATCAACTTTCGAGTCGTGTCGAATTAAGACTTCAGAGAAGAGTATATGTGCTTGGAGATTCACTGCTCACCTCGGTTTTCTGAATTGCGTGTGGGACCTGCGTCTATACGTCTTTCAAGCTTACGCTGGGTAAACTGTTAAAGAAACCGGGCGATGTCGGGGCGGGTTACTAGTATGTGTATAATTGTAAATTGCTTTGGTATATCAAATTCTTAACCATATCAAAAGCTAGTTCTTCCGTAAAATTCAGTAATATTATAATTAATTAGAAAAATACCGGTATGATTTGTGAACCGAAAAGTATAAAAGATCTTAAGGTCTTAAATGGCTCAATTGTAAGTACTTCGTATCTATTTGTGATTTTGAAACTTTTCTTTTGACAATATAATACAATGTAAATTTTACAAATAATTTCAACAATAACAACAATTGTGTACCGTACTGCCCCCGTAATTGAATTATATAGAGACCACGGTGGCTATATTTGAAATTATAAGGAGAGTTATGGTTGTCATAGTTATGACGTGGGTAGTCATGACGTAAGCACGGATGACGTAAATGTTATACCAGCAAGCTACTTGAGCTGAGATTCTCAGTGACGTCAGCATTTAGTCGAGAATGTTCCAAGATTTACGACGCAGTCGCAGGAAACGAGGAATTCTGCTGAGGAAGAAACTATGCTATTGGAGGAGAGGCATGAACCAATCAACGATAGTTTAAAGGAAGACGGAGATTGCTGAAACTATGATATTTTTATTACTTTTGGAATGCAGAATTGTGGAAATCCATTTGCAGTAGAAGCATTGATTTGGAATTTTGGTGAAATTTATTTTCAGTTTTTGAATTTTGAAAATCCGTCATGTATTAACGAAGTTGGAACTTTTAGCGATGACGCAGTATCACGCTTTGGAAGGGATGGAAACGCCCCTCGTGAAGTTAATAAAAGGGCTTGCGCAGAAGAGAGGAGTCTCTTTCGTTCTCTGATCATTCTGAGATCTCATTCTCAAATCATCGAAGTATATTTGTGAAAGTTCTTTTCTTATACATTCATTATAGTGAGACGTCGAAGTGAACAGCAGTGAAAAGAATCGTCTTTATAACGCGTGGCGAGGCCACTATATTAACGAGATCCAAGTCAAACTAGGTGAAGTTGAAACGGACCTTAGAAAGCTTCTACAAGTTTAGCTTCGAACAGTTAGCGGTCACCGATAAGCTAATTGTATTGTGCTGTGCTTCATAAAGGTATAGAGAAAATCTGAACAATTTCGACCGATTAGTTTAAAAGATATTAGCAGTTTTATACGACTGACAAAAGTGATTATCTCGCCACAAGAGAAGCACTTTTGTATAGCCAGAATCAACGCAACGGCTGACGCTGCGAGTGGAATAGAAAGACTTCAGATTGCTTGGTTACACAACGCAACCAGTATAATGGAGCAATTGAATACGGCAGTTTGTTCTTCTGACACTACAACCGAAGAGCAGATGGAAGGCTAAAAGGGCTTATTGCAATTGGGACATACTTCAACGGAGTAAGATAGCGACATGGAACTTCGCTAATTGCTATTCCACACAAGCGAACATGCGGTGAATACCATCTACACCCATGTTTCGTAATTAAAGGCTGAATACCATCGAACAGCCATAGAAACAATTTCATACTCTGAATATGAATAATTTCTTCGGAAATTTCTACAAAACTTCATGGCGATTGTCTACTGGAACTTCAGGGAATTTTTCAAGAGAGGTCAGGGGTGTCCCGACTCACAAAGAAGATTATTGCCGGAAGGATGTCTATTCGTCTTCGAGGAGCAGAGCGATTCACGGAGAAGGAAGCAGTTCGATTCTCCGAGGGTGCTATTTCCTATTTCGAGGATGGAGCTCAGCTTTAACGTGGTGAAATGGATCCATCAGCAGTCTTCTTTGGGGAATTTTCCTCTGGAACGTCAATCGGCAGATAAGGTAGTCGTGAACGTTTATTGTATTTGAGTTTATTAATGATGTTTGAGCAACCATTTTTCCCATATTTTTATCCTCATGTTTTTTGCCCTATTTTCTTGTTGAGATTCTTATTCTCAGTACACCTTGATGAGTTTTGCATTTTTCGACGATTTATTAAGACATTGTTATGTCATGGGCATAGTTAACGATTTTGAATCAGTTGAGACTGATATTTAGATTTTTCAGTAATTAATATTTTTTTTTGTAGTCACGATTTGACTGTAAGTTAATGATTTTTATGGCAGATTTAAATTCAGACAGCGTGTCATTTTATTAAAGTAATTCTACCCCAGTTTAATTACTTTGACCAATTTTCTGTCATCATCAAGAAGGAAGAACATTTAAATGATTTTAGAGCGTTAAAATCTCTTACGTTGTCGACGATCTTGGAAATACTAGTCGTTATTTGTATTGATTGCAACACAGACATTTATCGTCAGTTATGAATGATCATTGCATCATAGACACTTTTGTGAAAGAGTAACTTTAATAAGGAATTATTGAATGCATTAAAGTCAAGAACTTTTGTTAGGAGTTTTTCTCAATTAGAGATTTATAGAACGATGTTTGCATTCCCCAGTCTAATTGGATTCTATTCGACTACTTTGCATTTTAGTCGCACTTTATTTGATGATAGTATTTTTATACTACAATTTCTTTTAAGATGTTAATCTTAAATTTTGATAGACCAGACAGGCGTATATAAGCGTATTCACTATTAAATTTGTTTGTGATTGGCAAGTTTTGACTTCATTTCGGTTCATAAATGAAATCCACGAAGGTTAAATAGAAAAACAGTTTTGAAACAATTGATGATTATTAAAAATTTTTAAGGGGAACTATGAATGTATAATCGCTAGTGCAGCGCGTGTTGAAAGTCGCTGAGATATAATGCTCTTGAATATGAAGGAAGTTCCCACAGGAATAAATGTTAAAGAATTATTTGTGGAAGTTTTGTAAGTTATGTGGAAGTTTTTAATGCCATATAGATTAATATATGATGATTTTGGGCATATTTTTAATGCAGATTGTGCATTAACTTGTTAGCGAAGGATTTTCCGCTGGAGTAAGATTGTCATAGTTCGTTGAAAATTAATCAAGTGAATTACTGTTATAATTAACACGAGTTTTGAAAGAATTTGAGATAAGATTTTGAATGAAGGTTGCCGTCACAAATCATTATTAAAACCTTTATTAAACCAGATTGTGACATTAACATGTATAACTAACCTTCATTGGTCGATTATATTAAACACGATTATGAAAATTACCAACCGAATGAACATGTGGCTAATGTATTTCTTAAATTAATAATTTAAACAATTTAAATGTTAATATTGTAAATAATTGCTGTAAATATTTTTGAAAATAATGTGAAACGAGAGTGATGTTAAAGGCGTGCTTATAATATTTTTATTGTCTTTGACAAATATTATAAACAATTTCTTATTGTTATAAATAATTTATGTGATTTTGTTATAAACATTTAAGAGCTAATTAAACATTTGGATTGAAGTTAACAAGTTTAAGAAATTAACATAATGATCCAATAGGATGTGAGCAAAGTACTTGAAAGATTTGCGTAAATATAATGTGAGTTGTCTTGTAGACATTTAAAAGCTTGAGAGAACAAGCTGTATTCTTACGTAACATAGCATGTGAGAAGGGAGTGCATTTGACCAGTATGCAACAGGCTGGAGGGTAGCCCGCAGCTGTGCCAACATCTGGTTCTCAGAGAGTGAGGTCGTACACACTCTGGCCTTGCGACTATAAATACCATTCTCATGTTTATTAAAAGGAAACCAAATGCTCTATATATGTCACACCCTGACGTCCTTCTCCAATCCAATAGTGTTATGAATATTACGTTATTTGGAGCTCTTGGGAGCTAAAATATTTTATATCATGTTGTATGATAATTTTTGCAAGTCCTACTGGAGGACGTGGTCAGATTGACTTGGGCTACTGATAGCCACGTTGATTTTGTTGTGTTAGTAAAATCATACCCTTTATTAGAAATAAAGCTTTTGTACAGTTCAAAGTTCTCATCTTCGTCTTGGTTCATTTTTAAATGTCATGGTGGAGGTTATTGTGTGAACAGACTTTAGTGATCCTGTTGTCAACTCAAACCCCGAGATAATTAAGAGGTAAGTAACGGTAAGTATGAACCCCCGTCTATTTTGGTGTGTTCCACAATGATTTCCTGTGAACTTCTGTGCTCTTATCTCGATAGTATCTGTCAGTGCCATTTTCATTGATGTAACTGTGCCGGTGCGATTGATAATTGGCTATCCGATTGAGGGGGCGGATATCTGACAGCCTACTATCCAGGTAAACGGGGACAGTACCTTCACAGCAGTCATGTGGGACACCAGGTATTTCATAAGAGAATTAACAAACAGTGTACCACATCTTTGTGAGCATTATCCTGACGACATAAATTGGATTATTTCAAAATGATTCGAGAATAAGTTTATATGATTGTACAAAATAGTCATTTGTATTCATTAAATCAGCTCTCTGACTATTTGAAACCCACTTTCTCCATCTGAAAATTAAAATATCGACACGTGTTTGAGATGACATCATTCAAGTTTACTTACAGTATGTCTTAATTTTCAAAATGCATTGATATAATGTATATTTGAATTGCAGCCAATGGCCATAGCAGAACATTTCAACTAAACGCCCGTGGGCTACCCAATTTCAATTTCTTGTTGCACCAACTTTGGCTACCTGACGCCACTGTCACTGACACCCAGCGGTGAACGTTGGAACTTGATAGAGCGTTTCTAACCAAATAACCTACAGATTTTAGCTACGCACTACCATTGTAGTGGTAGGTTCTTTTACATGCTTTACTTCCCCTCCAAAGGAACGCATACTGAAGGATTTTAACGCTCTTAAAAATCCGACCACTTCGGTCGGGTTTGTACCCGCCACGGAAGCCATGCATAGACATGCGTCTGATTTATAACCGAATGGCTGCGTGGCTCAGCGGTAACGTTCTCGCCTGCTTTGCCCAAGGTTGCAGGATCTAATCCTGGCGCAGTCATCTGGCATTTGTGGGTGCGTAAATGCAAGGGAGCTGTGTCTGTAGATTTAATGACACGTTAAAGATCTCCTTCGGGGCAAAATTCTGGCACCCCGGCGTCTCTAAAAGCCGCAGTAGTCAAAAGCCAATTTCATTATTATTGATGTATAACCAGTTAGCCTAAAGAACTAGTTCCGTTGTTTGTTTGGAAAACTTTATAATACTAGCCTAAAATCCATAGCTCAAGTCTTACCTCTAAGGGTCTTTTGGAAACTCGGGTGTCGTCTTGTTATTTGAACAGTCTACATTAACAGAATGACATCCCAGTCGGTCAACACGAATACACAATGCTCACATACAGTAAATCCAGCAACAATAACATTCACCAACACAGTGCAATCGGCACATGATTGTTGGCTGCGTGATAGCATTGTTGGCGCGCGGCGTGCGACGGTATAAAAAAAAAAGTCCTCTCGGCACGCCGGAAGGCGGAGGTAGATTTCACCGGACAAACTTGGGGATAGGCAAAAATAGGCAGAATATGCAGGTTTTCGTAGAAGGATCAGACCACATTTATTGCGTGAAAGTATTTTATAATTGGAGATTAATTTACTTTGTTTTCCGTCATATTATGCACATTTTAAACATTCTATTGACTTATGATGACGGTAACCTTCTTGTCATTTGGAGTCCATTTTTATACTTGTGGTCACACTGTCCTTATGCAAGGTTTCGACACTGATGTGTAACTATGTAACGGTCTGTTACTTCTTCACGCAAAATTATATCTCCCGCAGAGATGTTGGTTGGTTCCTCAGTTTATGGGCTGCGACAACGTGGTCATGTAACCCCGTGTACTTTGGGTGAGTGTAGAATCTGTCTGATAAACGGTGTGAATTGTGTTGGCTGTATTAGTCTGTAATTCAGGTAAGGAATGCAGACGCTCAATTTCAGGCAGTAGTTCCTAATGTTGCTACCAGATACTACCGTCAACGACACCTAGCTGTGAACTTGGCTACTAGATGCCACCGCAATCAGCAACTCACAACGAACGTTGGAACTTCCCCTCCAAAGGAAAGCATACTGAGGGATTTTTAGCGCTCTTAGAAAATCCGACAAATTCGGCCGGCTTTGAACCCACGACCTTGGGCATAGAAGTTCAGCATGCTACCAGTTACGTCACCGAAGCCGCTTCACACTTAGATGGAAATCTGAATCTGATCTCGCGCAAGTGCGTTGTCATGGCAACGTCTGATGGCTCATCCCTCATCAATTTAGTAGTGTTGCCATGGCAACCACTGATAGCTCTTGGCATTTTCTTATAATTCCGAAATCATTTTTCTCATCCCTTGGCGTAATGGTGGCTCATATCAAAAATTCTTTCAGACAAAAGTTTTAGGTAAATTTTAGGGGAATATTGTTCATTTTGTACGGTTTTGATATTGTGCCTATTAACAGAGATATGATTAATGTTTCCCGAAAAACCCACTTTTTCCCACCCCTTTGGTCAATGGTTAGTGCTATCAAAAAACGTTTCAAACATACATTTTTGAGCTTTATCCGGCACATAGTATGAACTTTAAACGGATTCGATATTTCACATATTAAGAGAGTTATAGCAATATTTCATTTTTTCGAAAAAAGTCCCCCATTTTCATCCCCTTCGACCGATTTAGCCCAGTAACGAACTCGACCGAGATTTTATGGGTATACATATTCGGTAAAAAATTCAAAGTGATTGGTGCAAAATTACGGCAGTTATCGTGTCCACAAGAAACTGATATACATATATATAAACTTTTGAACTGACGGTGGTTTTGGGGTCTGGGGGATGTGAAACGCGAAGATATGTCGAAATTTTCCGGAAATCGAAACATGGTACCCATTGCAATAGTTAGCTTTCTAATGAAATCTACCTAAAATACTACCATCAACGACACCTAGCTGTGAACTTGGCTACTAGATGCCACCGGAACCATCAACTCGCAACGAACGTTGGAACTTCCCCTCCGAAGGAAAGCAAACTCAGGGTTTTTGAGCGCTCTTAGTAAATCCGACGACTTTAGCCGGGTTTGAACCAGCGACCTTGGGCATAGAAGTTCAGCATGCTACCAGTTATGATACCGAAGTCGCTTCCCACAGACAGATGGAAATCTGAATGTTATCTCGTGCAGTGGCGTTGTCATAGCAACTGCTGTTGGCTCATCCCTTATCAATTAAAAGTAAAGTTGTCATGGCAACCTCTCTTGGCACTTGGCATTTTCTTATAATTTAAATCATTTTGCTCACCCCGTGGCGTAATGGTGGGTCATATCAAAAATTCTTTCAGACAAAAGTTTTAGGTAATTATTGGAGGAATATTGTCAATTTTGTACGGTTTTGATATTGTGCCTATTAACGAGATATGATTAATGTTTCCCGAAAAACCCACTTTTTCCCACCCCTTTGGTCAATGGTTGGTGCTATCAAAAAACTTTTCAAACATAAATTTTAGGGTCTTGTCCGACACATAGTATGAACTTTGAATGGGTTCAATATTTCAGATATTAAGAGAGTTATATCGATATTTCACTTTTTCGAAAAAAGCCTCCCATTTTCACCCCCTTCGACCGATTTTGCCCATTAACGAACTCGACCGAGATTTTATAGGTATACATATTCGGTAAAAAATTCAAAGTGATTGGTGCAAAATTACGGCAGTTATCGTGTCCACAAGAAACTGATATATACATATATACATATATATACATATATACATATATATAAACTTTTGAACTGACGGTGGTTTTGGGGTCTGGGGGATGTGAAACGCGAAGATATGTCGAAATTTTCCGGAAGTCGAAACATGGGACCCATTGCAATAGTTAGCTTTCTAATGAAATCTACCTAAAAACACGAGCCAATATTCGCGACTGTGTAGATAGACTGTGGTTATACGTTGTCATGAAGACGTCTCTAGCCTCAAATATGGAGTCGGGCCGAAAGGCGACAACAGTACATCACCAAGTAGCCGGCGTGGTGGTGAAACAGACACAAATCACAACCATGCCGATTTTCCAATGGGAGGGGTTCTAACCCCCCCTAACCCCCCCTTGGCTACGCCACTGAACCCAAGTGCTTGTGACAATGCGTTCTTCAATGCTATAGTCACTAGTATCAGCCATTGATTATATCTGAAACAGAAAATGTTAAAAAAATCAATGTATTTCCTGAAATGTATAGGGGTAACGGGACTTTGTGCCCAGGGTGTTCTTGTCGTTCAATAATTCTCGTCTTTTCTTGGGTGGCTGAAACAGATGCTGTGGGAAATTGAAAATGGCAGGTACTGCATCATCTTTAAGCAGTGGTTTGTTTCTATTTTAATGAAACAAGTAGCATGATTTATGAAAGTGTTCACTACAGGTATAACTATGCATGCTATACGTCCCGGTTTGACCGGGACAGTCCCGGTATTTTACCCTTGTCCCGGTGTCCCGTCCGGTTTTATCAATGTCCCGGAAAACGGCTGTAAGATGTAAAAAGTAATGAATTTGGTTACTTTTCAACAATCAATGAAAAGGTCAAGCTTAAGAAAGATATTTTGAAAAAAGTACATTCAAGTCAAAAATATGAGAG
Source organism: Meconema thalassinum (assembly GCA_946902985.2). Lineage (NCBI taxonomy): Eukaryota > Metazoa > Arthropoda > Insecta > Orthoptera > Tettigoniidae > Meconema > Meconema thalassinum. Next base: position 90,402,594 of record OX336393.1, read on the forward strand.
GTTTGAAAGCAAAGATTAACATTGTTAACTCATTAATTAATTGTTTTTTTAGTTTGACAAAAAAAGTTTTTTTTTGTAATTGTTTTTGTCGTTAGATAAAAAGTTGTAGTTTTTCAAAAAATAATAAGACTTAGTAATTGTTCAATTTGATGAAGTATTTTATTAACACTTCTTTCTAGACCGCAAAAATTACAATTAAAAGGAAAAATTATATATTTTGATGTAGCAAAAATTCCTTGTTTTATTTTTAAAAGGTGTGTAGAACTAACAATTTAGGGTGCCAGATTCCCCCCCCCAACTCCCGTCACTTGCGAGGCTTAAAAAAGGCTTAAAACTCACCATTTTGCTTCTAATAATTTTTAATGGGGTGTAATCCATACCCCCACTCTCTGAACTCCCGGTAAGGCCATCCCATATTAATGTGTCCCGGTTTCACCCACCAAAAATATGGCAAGCCTAGGTATGGGGTCGAGTCCTTCTTCTCACAGCTATAACCCATTTCTTTAATACATCTGGACGTTTCCATGGAAATCTGTAATATAAGCTAGGCCTAGGTTATAAATCTGTCACTAATAATAATAATAATAATAATAATAATAATAATAATAATAATAATAATAATAATAATATTGTATGGCCTTGGGTGCCGGGTTCAAGCTTTGTAATTTGACACCCAGAGGGTAGCTTGCATGTCGAATTTCGTTGTTCCTTGAATCACTATGGAAGTCAAGGAGGTTAGATATCTAAGCTCCTTGAACACTATTCGCCCTTAACCATATTGCACCACGTGCTAGTTCTCCCCCTCCACCAGATACCTGGAACCACTGTCACTCACACGCAGTTCATTTCGGGCAATGTGAAGTGCAAGGCAGTTTTACGATGCCTAAAGTAAAAACAACTACAAGTTATCGTATTTTGCAGAATTAAAAGATAATTTTACTACTCATGGGGGCGTTCTGTTCTGCCAGCCATGTGGGAAAGCAATCAAGCCTGAGCAGTGACCTCAAGTTACACAATACCTCAAGGGCAAGACACATATTGCCGCAGTTTCGTGCCTTCAGAAGAAGTGTTTCGCGAAAATCGGGTGTCATTTGTGATGGACAACCTGAAGATGTATCTCGTATTGTATTGTAATGCTTCAGTAGTCACTGAGACATAGCATTCGTGAGTACTGCATATTGTTTATATTCACATTATTAAACTAAATTATAATTACATATTTTTACTTTTTTGTCACATATTTCAGGTATTTTTAATACATAAAAAATAAATATTTTCCCGATTTTTAGCACCTAAAAATCCGAGCCCTAGTAATAACACTGTCGCTGCAAGTTTGCAACACTACCGCAAACAAACAGAAACAACAAACAAATACTGCTGACCACGGTCGACCTGGATGAGCATTCAAATAAGGAAAGGAAGGACCCACGCGCTCGGAACAGACAGTCGGACGGGGAAGGCAGTGCAACGGCCTCCGGAGGCTAGCGCCTCTCAGCGAGGCGACGCTACCCCAACATGGACGACGGCTAGACTGCAAGACTTTCAGACCTGTCTTCCAGTGGCAGGGTTGCCAGATTTCAAGAATGGAAAAACGGAACACACGTCCCAAAACATTGTTTTGTTTTTAATCAAGGTTGTTTAATGTTTCAATAAATAATACACATAGGCCTATGTAGTAATAGTACATTATGGAACGAGCCTATAGTGGCAGACACGAGTATGTTTATAAAACGAGCGTATGCGAGTTTTATAATTTCCATACGAGTGTCTTAATTACCATTATAGGCGAGTTGCATACGACTGTTTATGTTCGACGATAATTATTATAACTATTTTATGTTCGAACATAAATATCCATTGAGATTTCGCCAGTTTTATGTACTGAACAGAGCGCATGAGACGCAGAGAATGCCTTGTATTTGACCATGGCCTCCTCGATTACCCTAATATAATAATAATAATAATATCGTATGGCCTCGGGTGACGGGTGCAAGCTTTGTTATTTGACACCCAAAGGGTAGCTTACATGTCGAATTTCGTTGTTCCTTGAAGCACTATGTAAGTGAACACTATAGCGCTTTCTAGTAGAGAAATGAGGAACTTTGTGTTGGCGGAAACTCCCGAGATTAATTTTGCCACTATGAACACGGCCTACTGAATTTAAATGGGTTCTTTGACATGCCAACATCGTATGACATGCGTGTCGTATTTTTGCCGCCTTTCAAAAATCACCTACCACGGCCAGGGGCGAACCTGCAATCTTGGGGTTAGTAGACCGACACGCTATCCACTCACCCACCGTGGCAAGCTACTAATAACTTATAACCTATAATAGGGCCTACGTGTATTTGGCATATGCTATTTAGGCCTATTAGTCAAAATTTGATGTAAGACGTATCCATAAACGAAGAATAGGCTACTTCATTACAAATCTCAATTCGAAAATAAAGTACACCGTAAACCTACCGTATTATTGGAAAATACCATACATATAACGTTGCACAGAGGTACGTACGATCAAATATATGAAAAGAATGACGACATATCAGCTGACTTGCAACCTAGAGTTCAATGGTATGATAGTTTGTTGTGCGACTAGTTACGCCTTGTAGTGCACCAGGAAGCAGTTTTCAGCGAGGGTTACCATGGGAGGAGTCGTTCCAGTAGTACCTACAGTTCAATGGTAGCCGGACCTGACACTGCAATCCAAGATGGCCGCCGTAGTTGGTGGTCGGACATCAAACGCATGACGTGTGTCAGAATCCAACACAACACAAAATAACATCATGATGTGATTTTGTCTGCTGTTAATTCATTTTATGGGCTTGGGACATCTTGGTCATCAGCCCCGTGCAGTTGGGTGTGAGTTGAATTCATCCGATTACGTGATGACTTTAGTAGTGTGTATAGCTGTGTAAGGGACAGGCATGGGAGTTAAAATAAGGTACTAGCGGAGTTCCATCAGGAAAGGAATAAAATAATGTTGAGGCCCATAGGAGAGATCCCTGAGTGAACAGGGAAAGTTGTAAATGTTCCTGTAGGAATTTCAATCTCTAAGTTACATATTATTCGGGGCCTGTTTGCCATCTCTTGATGAATGCAGTACATTTGCATTTTTCTTTTGGCACAGGCTAGAGTAAAATGAGGCTTTTCACCGATGCCTCCGTCTCACTCATGGCTGTGATTATATGGAAGCTACTGAGGTGTGGGTGGTGCTTAGTAATGACATTCAGGGCACAGTAAGTGCCTGTGGATGCTGTGAAAGGTTCTACTCACAGGGTTAGTACTGCTGTACTGACTCAGTGAGGAAAGCAATGACAAACTACCTCACTCCTCTTCTTGCCTAGTACGCCTCAATATAGCGCTGCCATGGGTTTTTGTGGGTATCTACCCACATAACCTAATGGCAGTGCCTTTTGAGGATCCAACCAACCTTCGGGCTGACTACCTAACAGACATATTATTCTTAAAAATAAATGCGACCAACCAGGTGGTGTAGTTCTTGGTTGTCACTTCTGGGGTCCAAGTTTGATTCCTGACTGTCAAGAAATCTTAATTCTGATCTGAGGGTAAGAACGGGGTACACACAGCCTAGTGAGGTAAACCGGGAAATGTTGGGTTCGATTCTCCGCTTAGCCACCCAGCAAGTGGTTTACCATGGGTTCCCACACATACTGAAGACAAATGCCTAGGTAATTCCTATCATAAGGTCACGACTGCCTCCTGTAAATCCATCAACAATTAGGCTAGTCGTATTCATTCATTCCTATTCATGAGATTAAATGGCACTCTCTCAAACGCATGACGTGTGTCAGAATCCAACCCAACACAAAATAACATCTTGACGTGATTTTGTCTCCTGTTAATTCATTTTATGGGCTTGGGACTTCTTGGTCATCAGCCACGTGAAGTTGGGTGTGGGTTGAATTCCCCTGATGGGAAATTAGAAAATAGGCACCAATGGCTTATCTTTATAATAATTGGATTTGCATCCAGTCACTCAGCAGTTTCAAGGCATATCACCACAATTTTAGCATAGCCTATGCATGAGTAAGCCTACTGGTAGTTTATTAAAACGGGATTCACACCAAATACGTGATAAGATTGATATCCTTGAACTAGCAGGCGTATAATTGGATGAGAGAACACTGCAGAAAATTTAAAAAGTAGGTTATGTTCCTACGTACGGTAATCAATTTTCAGATCTTCTTAGACCTTAAATTGGAATACGTTAATTATTACTATGCTTGCTCATAATGAATTACCATTACTAATAATTTATAAACCCAAAACAGAATAATAAATAGACCAAACTTACCCACTGATTGGCAATAGTATTGATGGTATCACAAGCGTAACAGAAGTCACCGGTATCTCGTATTTATGAAGCATTAATGCAGATATTTACTTACACGAACGTGTAATACCATTAAGCAATAATCAATAAGCACAGATAATCAAGGGAGACGATTGCTAACCGAAATTCACAACACTATCACATCGTAAACAAAACGACTCAACTTATAAACCAAGCATGTAACCACCAACAGCGACAGCCATCTTTCCTCTGTCCCGCCGACAGTGTCAGGTCCGGTAGTACCTACAGTTCAATGACTTTGACTAGTTGTGTTTTCAGAACAATACACCACCAGGGACGTTTCGGGCTTAGTAAATCAATTTTACAACAGGTAGCACATGAGTAGATTCAACAAATGAGCGACGATGCACGATGCGTTTCAACAAAGTCCCATATGCATTCATATACCATCCGTCCAATAGCAATGAAACTTGGGTGAGATGTTGTGTCCACTCTAGGGAGGGCTTCTGGCTTAGTAAATCCATTTTACAACAGTTAGCCCATGAGTAGATTCAACAAATGAGCGACTTCATGCGAATCGTTCGTTTCAACTAAGTCCCGTATGCGATCATATACCATCCGTATAATAGCAATGAAACTTGGGTGAGATGTTGTGTCCATTCCAGGGAAGGTTTCTGGCTTAGTAAATCTATTTTAAAACAGGTAGCGCAAGAGAAGATTCAACAAATGAGCGACGACGCGCGATGCGTTTCAACAAAGTCCCATATGCGTTCATATACCATCCGTCCAATAGGAATGAAACGTGGGTGAGATGTTGTGTCCACTCCAGGGAAGGTTTCAGGCTTAGTAAATCCATTTTATAGCAGGTAGCGCATGAGTAGATTCAACAAATGACCGACTACGCGCGAAGCGTTTCAACAAAGTCCCGTATGCGTCATAAGCCATTCATCCGATTGCGATGAAACTTTGGTGAGTTGTTGTGCATACTCCCACGAATGTTTCTAAATTTGTAAATCCATTTCACGATAGTTTAGAGGCAGTTAACGAAAATTGAAAAAGTATTGTGTATAGAAAAGACTTCATGAAACAAAATTACAACCCCAACACTTTCTTTGATTGGCATTGCAACGCATTCCGGGTATATATTGTGCCCATTCAACAATGAAATATGCAAATCACAGTTTGCCAGCAATGCTCAATCGGGAGTATCGGGGTTCATGGTTGGTTCTCCCACTCTGTGACTTACACACTTTGGATTAAGCAGAGGATACACTTCCAAAAATAAACAAAAAATCAACTCCTACTATTACAACATTTAATTATCCAAAATGTGGCGCTACAAAAATTAAACAAATAAAAATACTGACACTCCACTTCACACTTGTCCAAAGTTGAACAAGGAATTCATATAAAATAATTACAAAATCATAATGACTGGTTTTCCAAAAACCAACAAACTTCAACTAAGTTTCACTTCCATATGGTGTCAATTCAAATTCTTTAAAATAACGAGCTCCAAATGGCTCGGTAATGTTTACATACACTGTCTTATCAATTTAATACACATCAATTACTATTTACATGAGTATATATTTTAATCATAATGATCAAAGTATGGCTAATCATCAATTAATTTTGGGCTTTCACAAGGCTCACATGTCACCAACCCTCTCTCTCAAGCTAACAACTCACTACCGTGATTGGGAAAAATTTGCGTACTCCCGAGCTATAGAAGACTACTGAACAAGTCAAACTTAAGATTACTCCCGGAATCTAATGTCTTCAATAGAACTCGTGAATCACTGAATCATTTAACAATAAAGTTAAGGATTTATCATTTTGTCTTAAAAGACCAGTATATTATAAGAAAGCAACGATCTGAACTATGCAAGCGATAATAATGGATATAAATGGACCTCGGTTCAAAGACCGGGTCGTTCAAACAATCTTTAAACACTTCTGTGTATTATGACTCAAAAAAGTCCGTCCTAACCTACCGCACTACCAGAGGGTAAGGGTCTAATCTTAACTACTTGGCGTGATTTATTGCTGGGAGAGAAGAGAGCTCACAGTCTCGCTTTCACAAGGGACTGGCTACATCAGCTTTCCACACAGCTGTTTCAAATGCAATTCTCCGAATGACAAGGCTTCTAATACAAATTCATAAAACAACATATTTAGGTTCTACAGACCTATTCTCTTAGCTTCGGTATATAATACTTATGAAGTGTCCTCATTAGCGGGTAAGAAAAATTCAATAATACAACCAATATTTGAGGGGCTTCAACACGGACGACTCTGAGTTCGATCCTTTCAAATGCCTCGGGAGCAGTATCCCAATTTGGAGGACTTATAACATTAGCGACTTAGGGCAGGCCTCGCCTTTTACCAGCGCTCATAATACAACATAAATAGCACCCTTTTTAACATACAACACACAATGCCTCGTGATCACTATCACAACTTTGAGGGCTTATACAATTCATTCCCCACGACTAACTGTCCCTCATAATAACTTTTACCGAGCATTTCAAAGCATTCCTAGCGTGACAAATTACTTCAATGCACTACATGGCGCTTATACATTAATTAGCCAAGTTGCCTTCAAAGAACTAAATAAATTCAACATCAACGTTCGATCTACATCTCAAAATATATATTACTCTCCCTCCATTTACAATAATCCTTTTTACCATAAAGAACATGTATTCATAACATGTATTAATTCATCTAAAGGAGTTCGGAAGCTACTACTTTCAATATAAAATTCATCACAATATTCATTCATTTATATAATAATAATTATTATTATTACGCTTGCTTTCTCATATTCATATCATTTATCCATTACACTGTTATTTTACTGAATATATTCCACACGGGATTCATTTATATTTCACATATTTATTATATTTCTTTCAAATTAATCGTTCAGATCGCGCAATCATTCTTTCACCTGTTATTAAACATCCCTACTCTCTCTCATGAGGATCATACGCAAATCTTCCCAAACACATAATAATGAAAATAGTTACTCACATGACGGTACGGTCATCGACCGAATTCTCCAGCGATGGAACATTTTCGCCCACCAACTTTTTTTAAGCCATTTTCATGGTTATATTTACACTCAATGACACTTCTTCAACAGTACATAAAATATATACCTTAATCACTGGGAATATAATGAATACCATTTTGTATTCGTTTTCACTTCACACAATACAATTCACTAAAAAAATTACACTCAAAAAATTTCACTATATTACATTTTTTTTCACTTGGGCATTAATTATTCGCCTTACACACGTGATTTCTTTTCCTTTCCCGTTTCCAAGGGTTGCACTATAGCACGTCGGCTTCCTAATCTGACGAGATGATGGAAAGTCTCGATCAAACTAAACCTCACTGGAACGGCTGATCTTCTAATCCTGGATTTGACTATCGGCTCCTATAACTTTTCTGCACGATGTCGTATCTTGCTAGACGCTACTTGTTCGTCTAAATAAAAGTCTGTCCTTGATGTATTACTATCTCGATCGCTCGAACTTTTTATCGATGACCTAGTAATTTCCTTGTACTTTCTGTTACTTTGATTTGTAACTTATTGGAGTACTCCCCAATGTTTACTGTTCATTTGTCTACCTAGACAAAGCCTGGAACTACAATTCCTAATTTTTATCGTCCTGCGCTCTAGTCACCTTGATTTCAGGAACACTAGGCGTTATTATTTCGTTCTACCCTCATCGGGTTCCTTAATGTAGATAGAACTGTCTATTTCACTTTCCTTGGGTACTTCGAAACCTTATGATGCGTCGGTTCTTTAACTGAACTATTATATTCGAGTACCTATCGCCTGTTATTTCTCAAGTCCACAGCCTAAACGTTGACTATACTTGTGAACTTTATAAAGTCTGAAGCTTGCCGATATTATTCCTCTACTAGGATTCTAAAGTGTCTTCACACGGCGATACTAATGACGATACTGCACGGCCACTCCCATACGGGGTGCTCGTTGGTGATACAGCGTAACACGACCTCTCAAGGTCTGGTAAAGACTGTATATACTTGAAACAGTACCACGCTCTCCGGCGTCTCTGGTAAACTGACATGTTGCTGCGAAACAGTACCATGCGCTCTCGCGCCCTTGGTAAACTGAATGTGTTGTGACGCAGTGACGCCCCCTCGGGCTGTCTGAAACTGCATTAGCTGTGATGCAGCACCTCCGTACGAGGTCTGTTGTAAAACTGCATTAACGATGATAGTGACACAGTGTCACGCCCGTAGGCTGACAATAACTGCATGCTCCTCCTGGCACGTCCAGGGTTTTTATTTAAATCTGCGGCAAACAGATCAAATCCGCGTCTTCTTCAGCACTAACTTCTGAAGTAATAGTCGTATAATTTTGAAAAATATATCTCTGGAAAGCTCTTGTTCTAAACGTAAACTGGTTTTTTGATCATGAAAATCGATCACAAAATTCCAAGATATTAAATAATTTATCTCCTCAGATATGTGGGCGTTGAGGTTTATTTTTCCATCCCTACCACCTCTGGTCTCGGGGAATTACTAACGACGTCATGCTACGTTTGCAGTTCTTTCCTGTGCAAATATTATAAACTTTTTCCCCACACAAAAATCTCTATTTCAAAATGATCAACAATGATGTGTTTCATTCATTAATTAAATGCTTGCAAATGGCTTAATTCTAATTATTTCTCTTCTTGCACGATTGCGAGGTTGTCATTTTCTAGCTGAGTAAGGTCTATTTCCGAAACGTCTTCTCTCTTACTCGTCGTGGAAAGTTTTTCTCGTTCTATTTATAATCATGAGCCAGCTCCTATCAATGCGTCAAGCATGATCTCACGTCCGCATGACTCGTGGTCACCCATTCTTGCGCCACATTATAACAATCCACTTCTTAAAATCTTTTCAAGTCATTCTAAGGACTGTATTATTTCCTCTCTTCTTTGGCAAATAAATTATGGATTCGACGCTTGAACCAATTACAGATGGGTTCAAATCTCCCGAACTTAGATAAATAAATTTTCGAAATTTTGAGGAAATTTTGTTTAAATATTTTTCATAAAAATCTTATTTTCTCAGTGTCGAAGCCATCATAACACTTCGCAGTACCTTCTGGTCTTCTTTTACAAGCACTTCCTTTCTCTGGCTTGTTATGGTCTCAACAGGGTTTCCCATCATTCACTTAAGGTCATAAATTACTTGTCTCGTTCGGGTATTTCTCTGTCTCCTCACAGTCTGGCGTGCACTCCAAAACTTGTGTCAGACGGTTTCCTTTCTCTTTTCTTATTTCATGGGACTGTCGTTCTGCCTGTCTGTCTCTTTCTTCTCTGGTTATTCACTGTCAACCTATATATTTACAAACTGTTTAGACTCAACGGGTGCGGTCTGGCCCTACCCAGTTATTCCTTCCTTATTTCTATTTTCTGGACTCAAAGTCTACAGAATTTCATTTTTCTGTACGGGTGAGGTCTATCCCTACCCGTCTCTTCTCTGTTTTCTTCCATTTTCCCTCATCTCATATCGAGATGGCATTTCTCCAAAATTTCATATTCTTTTTTTCTTTAATGGGTGCATCTAGGCTTAACCCGTTAGAATTCCTGTTCTGGGGTAACCTTTTTCTACCCTTTGTGCCTCCACCTTACATCTCCCACTGTTGCTATTCTTCCTTGCTCTTCTTCACTCTCTTCCTCTTCTAAGTCTTCCTCATTATTTTCCTCGACCATGTTTCCAATTTCCATAACTTCTACTCCTCCTGCCCTCAAATCTTCTATCATTTCGTATTCCCATTTTATAAGTAGCTCTTGAGCTCGTATATTCACGTCCCCTCCTTGTTCGTGAATGCCTTCAACTGTCTCTACGACTTTAGTTTCTATCAACTGTCGAACTGTTATGGGTAAATGTCTTAATATATTTAGGCAATACAATAAAACATTTTCATTCCCCATACACCGTTCAATGGCTTTCTGGTAATAAATAATGGTGTTCGTTAATTCCATACTTTCGTATCCCACCATCTCTTGTTCTTCGTCTTCTTCTTCTTCTTCTACGCCTTTATTGCCTTCTATTTCCATATACTCTCTTTCTTCTTCTTCACCTTCAAATGTTTCTTCTTCACTTTGGTCTTCCATTACCATTTCCTAACAAAGTTTTACCAATGCTCTGGATACGTCTCCTACCAGTCCTTCTCGTCTTCTCATTTCATTGACAACCCTGCCAATTCCTGTTCTCTCCAAATGCTGAACAGTTATTGGTAAATTATATAACTGTTTTAAACAATGCATCGTTCTTTCTTCATCTCCTTCATATCTTTGTATGGCTCTTATGTAATGCTCTATTTTCTTTATGATCTTAGCATCCTTCTGGCTCTCTTCGTCCCTTACTCCTTCTTCCTCTTCTCTTATTTCCTCGTGTTCAATATTCTCTCGTCTTCTTATTCCTATACGATAAGTTTTATTTCTTCTCTTCCACACACTATATCTCTTTTGTTTTATGAAACAAATCCTTTTTTCTTTCATCCTTGTCCATAAACGTGCTCTCCTTCTATTTCCCTTTTTCCATTTTTCTTTCTAAGCTTCCAGCTGTAAAACGCCTGTGAATTATCTTTCTCCAGGGGAATTTGCATTATTTCTAGTCCTTTCCTAATTTCAATAGGGTTTTTCTCATCCTGTAAACCTTCTACAATTTGTGGTTTTTCTCCTCTTTCATCATTTCTTTCAAAGACATTTCCTCTCTAGTCTTCATTATTTCCAATGGTCTCATCCTTTTCTATGAGGTTTTCTTTACTCAGATTTGAGTCCATTTCCATGTTTCTTTGTTCGGCCCTTTTACGTTGGCATTCCTGATATTTCATCATGAGTTCCAGAATTTGGGCCTTCAATTGTTCTTCTCCTAATTCCATTTTGTCTTCCTCCGACTTATGACTTTCTTTTAGAAATACGCTTTCCTTTTCAATTTCTATTGGATCCTGAATTTCTACTTCCATTCGTGCCTCGACGACACTCTCTATTTGGGTTTCAGTTGTCCTATCCATTTCCCTAGGAACTCTTATTTTAGTCTCCCCAACTTCCACTTCTTCTATTACCCCCACTTGATCTGGGGTTTTCTCTTTCTCTTCATGCTCAGTTTTAGCATAAGAATGGTCTTCTTTGATTTGCAACTCGTTTTCATTTCGGCATTCTTTCTGACATGGAATTATCATTTCCTCTTGAACCTCCGTTATTTTTTCTTGAGGTAGCTCAATAGTTTTCTCCGTTTCCATAGGAGTCACACCCATTTCTACTTCTTTTTCTTCTCTGGATTGTTTAAGGCTATTTTCGGGCTCTTCCGGCACCGTTATTTCCTTTTCCTTAATTTCTTCTGTGTCACTTATGACTGGGATAGCCATTTCTTTTGCTTTGAGGTCCTGCGCTAATATATATTCATCATATATTTTCTGGGCGGCCTCTAATGTTTCCTTATATTCCTGAATTTTAACCTTCCTCACTTCGGCTAACTCCTAAATGCTTATTATTCCCTTGTTGTCATACATGCTCAGTATGAACTGATGCATCTTATTCTTTTCTTCTCCTATACAAGCCCTCTGTTCCTTCGGATATTTTCTCCTTTCATCATCAAAGCAACTGATCTTCCGTAAAACTATAGACCATTTATTATTCACTTCCGACCATTGTTCCCTTAGTTCACTAATTTCCTCAGTGAATGTCTCTATCTGTTCCCACGAAGCTAATTCTATTTTTCCTTCTTTAAGCATGCGTCTCACAAATTTCTTTTTCGTTTCTCTTAATGACTTCTTAACCTTAGGGATTTCAGTATACAATTCTTCTAATTCTTGTTTGGGCATCGTAGACCAATTTTTACATGCCTTATCACGAAGTTCGGATGTCTTATTAATTTCCTTAAAAATATCCCTTATTTGTTCTTCAATTCCCTCTGTCTTGTTTAGATCTTCATACCACATTTTCCTAAGTTCATCACTCATCTTAGTGTACACTCTTCGCATTTCTCTAATTATACCCAAGAATTCTTTTATTTCGTCCCAGGTCGCTATTTCTACTTTTTCCTGATCCTGAATGCTAAGACTATCATTCTTTTCCCCTTCGCTTTTCGAGCTTACTTGGACTTGCCTTACTAAATGGGACTTTGAATCATCATTATTATCCTTATTATTGCTTTTACAATGCACGCATTCCCTTGGAACTGGTTTACATATTTCATTCTCTACTTGGAGCTCTATAGGCTCAACCTTTACCCTGTTTTCTAAAGACATGTTACCTTCTCTTCGTGCAACTATGCCTCTAGATGCACGCATGCTTTCTAAGGAAATCTCTACATTTTCCTTGGTTGGGTACCATTTTTCATTTTGTTGGAGGTTCACTTTACTGTCTATAGATTCATATCTATCTTTAATATCTGCCTCCACGGCCTCCAAGAACCTCTGCCTTTCCTCACTCAATGACATCTTATTATCTTAGAGAATACAGTGGGTTACTCCGTCCCATCGTCGGTTCATGCGTAAGAGATGGTACTCTGAACTCTTGTGTCCCAATTTCCAAAATTCAACCTCAGTACGGGTGTTTACTAAAACGTACCCGTCTGGTATAATACTCATTATAATATCAACACCTTTATGGAAGTGATTTTAAAATTCAAAAATTTTGAAAAACTATATTTTTCAAAAAATGAAAATTTTGATTTTTCAAGAAAAGCTCGGGGTTTCCCTAGGAAAACTCATCCCTACGTACTGGGCGCCATATTATATGTATTTTAAATGGTGATATTTAACTATACAGACCCCACGTTGTAAATTAAACAAATAAAAATACTGACACTCCACTTCACACTTGTCCAAAGTTGAACAAGGAATTCATATAAAATAATTACAAAAACATAATGACTGGTTTTCCAAAAACCAACAAACTTCAACTATGTTTCACTTCCATATGGTGACAATTCAAATTCTTTAAAATAACGAGCTCCAAATGGCTCGGTAATGTTTACATACACTGTGTTATCAATTTAATACACATCAATTACTATTTACATGAGTATATCTTTTAATCATCATGATCAAAGTATGACTAATCATCAATTAATTTTGGGCTTTCACATGTCACCAACTCTCTCTCTCAAGCTAACAACTCACTACCGTGATTGGGAAAAATTTGCGTACTCCCGAGCTATAGAAGACTACTGAACAAGTCAAACTTAAGATTACTCCCGGAATCTAATGTCTTCAATAGAACTCGTGAATCACTGAATCATTTAACAATAAAGTTAAGGATTTATCATTTTTGTCTTAAAAGACCAGTATATTATAAGAAAGCAACGATCTGAACTCTGCAAGCGATAATAATGGATATAAAGGGACCTCGGTTCAAAGACCGGGTCGTTCAAACAATCTTTAAACACTTCTGTGTATTATGACTCAAAATAGTCCGTCCTAACCTACCGCACTACCAGAGGGTAAGGGTCTAATCTTAACTACTTGGCGTGATTTATTGCAGGGAGAGAAGAGAGCTCACAGTCTCGCTTTCACAAGGGACTGGCTACATCAGATTTCCACACAGCTGTTTCAAATGCAATTCTCCGAATGACAAGGCTTCTAATACAAATTCATAAAACAACATATTTAGGTTCTACAGACCTATTCTCTTAGCTTCGGTATATAATAATTATGAAGTGTCCTCATTAACGGGTAAGAAAAATTCAATAATACAACCAATATTTGAGGGGCTTCAACACGGACGACTCTGAGTTCGATCCATTCAAATGCCTCGGGAGCAGTATCCCAATTTGGAGGACTTATAACATTAGCGACTTAGGGCAGGCCTCGCCTTTTACCAGCGCTCATAATACAACATAAATAGCACCCTTTTTAACATACAACACACAATGCCTCGTGATCACTATCAAAACTTTGAGGGCTTATACAATTCATTCCCCACGACTAACTGTCCCTCATAATTACTTTTAAAGAGCATTTCAACGCATTCCTAGCGTGACAATTTACTTCAATGCGCTACATGGCGCTTATACATTAATTAGCCAAGTTGCCTTCAAAGAACTAAATAAATTCAACATCAACGTTCGATCTACATCTCAAAATATATATTACTCTCCCTCCATTTACAATAATCCTTTTTACCATAAAGAACATGTATTCATAACATGTATTAATTCATCTAAAGGAGCTCGGAAGCTACTACTTTCAATATAAAATTCATCACAATATTCATTCATTTATATAATAATAATTATTATTATTACGCTTGCTTTCTCATATTCATATCATTTATCCATTACACTGTTATTTTGCTGAATACATTCCACACGGGAATCATTTATATTTCACATATTTATTATATTTCTCTCAAATTAATCGTTCAGATCGCGCAATCTTTCTTTCACCTGTTATTAAACATCCCTACTCTCTCTCATGAGGATCATACGCAAATCTTCCCAAACACATAATAATGAAAATAGTTACTCACATGACGGTACGGTCATCGACCGAATTCTCCAGCGATGGAACATTTTCGCCCACCAACTTTTTCTTAAGCCATTTTCATGGTTATATTTACACTCAATGACACTTCTTCAACAGCACATAAAATATATACCTTAATCACTGGGAATATAATGAATACCATTTTGTATTCGTTTTCACTTCACACAATACAATTCACTAAAAATATTACACACACAAAATGTCACTATATTACATTAAAAAATTCACTTGGGCGTTAATTATTCGCCTTACACACGTGATTTCTTTTCCTTTCCCGTTTCCAAGGGTTGCACTATAGCACGTCGGCTTCCTAATCTGACGAGATGATGGAAAGTCTCGATCGAACTAAACATCACTGGAACGGCTGATGTTCTAATCCTGGATTTGACTATCGGCTCCTATAACATTCCTGCACGATGTCGTATCTTGCTAGACGCTACTTGTTCGTCTATATAAAAGTCTGTCCTTGATGTATTACTATCTCGATCGCTCGAACTTTTTATCGATGACCTAGTAATTTCCTTGTACTTTCTGTTACTTTGATTTGTAACTTATTGGAGTACTCCCCAATGTTTACTGTTCATTTGTCTACCTAGACAAAGCCTGGAACTACAATTCCTAATTTTTATCGTCCTGCGCTCTAGTCACCTTGATTTCAGGAACACTAGGCGTTATTATTTCGTTCTACCCTCATCGGGTTCCTTAATGTAGATAGAACTGTCTATTTCACTTTCCTTGGGTACTTCGAAACCTTATGATGCGTCGGTTCTTTAACTGAACTATTATATTCGAGTACCTAACGCCTGTTATTTCTCAAGTCCACAGCCTAAACGTTGACTATACTTGTGAACTTCATAAAGTCTGAAGCTTGCCGATATTATTCCTCTACTAGGATTCTAAAGTGTCTTCACACGGCGATACTAATGACGATACTGCACGGCCACTCCCATACGGGGTACTCGTTGGTGATACAGCGTAACACGACCTCTCAAGGTCTGGTAAAGACTGCATATACTTGAAACAGTGCCACGCTCTCCGGCGTCTCTGGTAAACTGACTTGTTGCTGCGAAACAGTACCATGCGCCCCCGCGCCCTTGGTAAACTGAATGTGTTGTGACACAGTGACGCCCCCTCGGGCTGTCTGAAACTGCATTAGCTGTGATGCAGCACCTCCGTACGAGGTCTGTTGTAAAACTGCATTAACGATGATAGTGACACAGTGTCACGCCCGTAGGCTGACAATAACTGCATGCTCCTCCTGGCACGTCCAGGGTTTTTATTCAAATTGTACCGATTTTGCAAATCAGTACATGTTCATCTTATCTTCGAGACGCAGCAAGAGCTCCAGGTCTGACCGGATTATCATAGAGCATACACCAGGCCTCTTCTGAGAATTCCTTTCGCCAAACTGGCGCCTGACTGTTAGTGAAATGGGTTCGCCGAGCCCTTTCTGCCAGGATTTGTGCCTTTGTGTGTCCTGTCACTTATAGGCTTATCGCTGATAGACACTTGTAAAGGGAGATAAATCGAGCTTTGTTCTGTGAACATTGGAAAAGCGAACATTTCTTGTCAGCTACATTCGCCAAGCCTTGTTCTGAGAACAATCTTACAAAGGACATTGTGTAACGCCTCAGCTCCTGGAAGGTTTCTACGCAGTAACTTGTGGGGGGTGATATTCAATAGTACGCTGGGCTTGGGCTCTGCCCTTATGTTGGCCGATTGTGCCACTAGTCGCAGGTGGTGGGGGACTCTGGTATGCAGAGGGGTGCGATCTGAGACTGGAGAACAGTGTGTGAGGAAGCTTGCTGACGAAAGGACTCTTTAGCGATCGCCTCCGGAGGAACTGAGGAGTGCAGTTCTCCGGAGGGCTGAAATACACCAGGTGGTATGAACTCAATTTGTTAGAAGGGGCAACCGTTCGATGGAACATTAAACTGTGTCATTTGCTATGTCGTTAAGGCCACGTGTCGGTGGACCATATTTTGAGCGGACTGACATTTTTATTTTAGTATATTAGTATGTAATATTTTGGAAGGGTTTGTATAATTTGGTGATACCTTCATATGTAATTACTGCAGGGTGGGTTATTATTGCCCTATTCCCCGTTAGCTGGATGGGAACCTCGTGGATTTAACTTTGGTCAGATAGGCTTCAAAAGACAATCAGTGCTGGACTCTGAAGCTTCTCGGACGCTTCGTTCACTAAGGAACGCGTTTGTTGCTTTATGTAATTTGTTTGTGAAACGGCACCGGGCCTGAATTTCATGTTGTTAAATTTCCTTTATCCTTGGGGATGAAACTACCCTCAATTCAGTAATTCAATTAATCGTATGATGGGGAAATGTAATTTTGCCAACTGGGCAATGTCTGACTTTATTTTATTCACAGTATTATCCGTAACTTGCATTACCTTTAAATATTAGCCTAAGTTAAGCGGTTTAGGGTTTTAGTTGTAATTTAATCATGATTTAATTGTATCTTTTTGATTTTCATTATATTTTGATATTGAGATGTTGTTTTTTATTGACGGCAGTCAGTAGGAAGATTGTTTCTCTTCCCTTCACCATGTGTGGCAAGATTAGAATTATCGCCCTTTCTGAGTACGCCCAGCCTTCCATTCAACAAGCTGGTCTTGACACATGCTTCGTCCCGCCTGATCTTTTCTCCTAATTCAAATCAGGGTGTTCTTGAATACCACGAAAATTTGGAACATTCACTCCTAGGTTTTATTTGCTGTGAACTCAGCTGACCTAGTGAGTAATTAAATTAGCCCTTTCATGTGTTTTTCATTATTAATTTTTGGTATGGTAATGTCATGTTGATTAATTATTTTGATACGCTGATATTATTATTATTATCACATCTTGGGTTATCAGAAGGGAAAGGGGGGATGAGAGCCTGTTACAGTTGTATCAGAGGCGTGGTTATTGATTTATTTTCACTACCAGTGTTACAGTGGTAGCAGTGAGCATGGTTTGTTCTGTGATCTTGCCATTAGCAAATAATATTTCCTGCTGACTGATTGCAGTAATTAATTAAAATTAAATTCAGTAACTTAATTATTAAAATTAAATTCAGTAACTTAATTATGGGCCCTCCTCCTTATTAATCTTTTCTCCACATAGGTAGGCTAGTTATTAGAGCAGAACCTAATACATGTTGTGATTTGATTTCATGTAAAATAACTTGCTGTGTACACCGAGGACCAAATGAACAATTCTGTCGTCAGCTGTTAGACGAGCAGATAGCCGAGAGTGGCAGTCACGTGCGCTGGACGGAAGTCAGGACCGACTGGATAATAATGGCAGAGCTGCGTTGCCAGATAGATGGATCGACCGGCCGAATGAATTTCACACGTGGTGAGTTTTGATATGCTGTTTGTATGGTTTTGGGGTGGTTGTAAATTCATTCTGTTTCTTGTAGGAAATAGTCCAGCTCAATTTTACTACGCCTGTGCTAAAAGTACACCTCGGGAAGTGTTGTTTTGACTAAATTGTGTCACGTGTTTGAAAAGAATAAAATGTTTTTCTGATTGGAAGTAGTGTTGGTAAAATTAAAATTATTGACGTTTTAAATTCTCTTGAAAATAGGCTGAAATTGATAAACTTGTTTTTCCAGTAAGAATAACTTAGTGTCTGTTTTGATGTGCGTTTAGTACTCGCCTGTTGAATCACGTAGTGATTTTGAACCATCATGGCCGAAGACTGTGACAAGTTATTATTTTATACGACTGATGTCAGTGAAAATGTGAATTGCGTGTGTGGATTTATCATCAGCAGGTTCCTTGGGGTAAATCTGTAATTATTCTTAATAATTGTTAGTGACGTAAGGCTGAAATTCTGCAATTCGCTGTACATAATACGTGTGAGGTATTATTGGTAGTTGTCAGCTGTTCGTTAAGCCAAACATTCCAAGTTTTGTTGTCATTTCTTTAGCTGGGGGTTAATTATTTCGCTGTTGGTAGTTCTGTCAAATTAAATTGGACCGTGAGAGTATTAAAATTTGGTGTTGTCAACATATTCTGTGTTAAATTAATTCCGGAAAATGGTCGAATTGCTGTCTATATGTACGTTCGGTAATTGTGTTTTGAATGATGTTAAGTGTCGAATTGCGTGTGTGCTAATTCAGTATAAATGAATCAGGTGAGTGTTTATGTATGTTTGATTTATGTTAAGTTTGCTTAGTAATTGGGGGGAGAGTAAATAGTCTTGTTGTGACATGGGGATTGTAAGGTTAGGTTGTCATCTAAATTGGTCAAGTATTAAATTGCTTTAATATTCAGTATCTTAGTGTGTGTTTCGTTGGGTGACTTACTAAGTGGGATATTTCTGGGAGGCATTCACCTTCAGGTCGCATCTCATTTAGGGTGTAAATAAATATTTTCCCCCGATTCGTGTCTTCCGTTTTAGGACGTTTTTCTACGATGTATGGAGAACTGTGATTTCAGGGCTACAACTTTGGGTTGTTTTATCAGGTCCTCACGTGAGTTGATACTCCGTTGACGTTATAGTGTCTTGACGATCCGAATACTAACATACTGGTGTAAATGGGGAATTTAGGGTTGTTCAGGGAAGGGAGCACGTATGTCTGGTGGATGCATGAATGTATTTCTGTGGTTGACTGTGTTCAGGATGTAAGAGGGTGTGTGATGAGATTTTAATTGCTGTCCTGACTAGGAATCGAACTGGTGTTCTTTGGTGGTCAAAATTGTATTTATTTTCTTTTGTAATCTTTCAAGTTTTTTTTTAAATCCTGTTGATTGAATGAAAGTCATGTGTGAATGAATTGATGTAAGTTACAATTTGAATTTGGGTGGGAGTAATTGAGGCCTAATTGCCAGTAAAGTAAGATGGATTATTATTTATATTAGTTATATTAGTTGCATTTTGAAATGGACCTATTATGCAGATGTGCTTCGTTCGGGGATCTACTGTCAGGAGTCCAGTTAATTTGGGGTGTGAGTTACATTTTGATTGGGCCCGGGCAGGGTGTATATAGTATTTGCTCGAGTCGAGTGACTGAAGGTATGGGACTTCGTTATCTCGGTGACAGGCAAGTTTTTTTTGGGGTATTAGAGTCCACTCGTCCAGTTTGTATGGAGAGTCGAGCCACGATTGCTGAGCTGTCGGTAAGTGTTTCTATACCATAGGGTATTTTGTGCTCATGATATCTGTGCGACTGCTAATTTGCATAATTGAAAGTAACGGGTTATTGTCGTGGGTGGTTAAATCTTATAATGAGATGTATGAGAAGGATGTGTGATGGATGATGGATGAATGTTAGGAACTGGAGTCCTGTGTTCGAGTTCCAGTGATGAAGTTGCTAACTCTGGGAATACTTGTTGATTTTTGGTATAAAAAAAAGAAAATTATTTGGTAGTTCGGTTGGTGAAAGTTTTCCTTTAGCGAGATGGCCCTGCGGTGGCATGCTGAGCTGTCGCTGTATGTCAGCTGCTGTGTTCACTAGTCTGATTTTGAGATTTTTTTGAGGTTGCAGTGTTTCGTTTGCGATGGCATTGAAATAGGCTGGTTCGTTAGTTATTCATAACTTGCAGTTCTTGCTGTTAGGCGGCTAGGTTATTCTATTGTGGTCACATTTCTGAAGGGTTGTAGGTTCGTGAGATTTCATGTAGACTCCCGTTAGCTTGGGTGTGTTCACTTCACAATCAGCTGTTGTAGGCGTTCATGCATATTTTGATATTTTGATTCTGGCGTTTTGGCTTGAGGGTGCTTCAGTGCATTAGTTGGTTAGTTATTTATAACTTGCAGCCTTGATCTGTTAGACCGCTAGGGTCTCTGTTGTAGTCTCTACTCTGAAAAGTTCTGGGTTCGTTAAAATTTTGTGTAGCCGCGTGCACTTGGGTGTGTGAGTTAGGCTGTTGCCACCGGATGTTCTGATCGTTTGTGAGCCTTAGTGACAGTCAGTGTCCTGGGTAGTTACTGGAGTAATAATCTTTTGTGGTAAATAAATTTAAAATTCTCTGAGTAATAGTGTGTTGGTAGCTTGGCAGTTTTTTGGGGTGTTTTCCAATGTGGTTAGGTGTGAGCTGGATTTATGGATTTATTTTGAAGATTTTAATTGCTTCGTGCCTTTTGAGATGTAACATCTGTCACTTCTGTGACTTGTAATTCTGAATAAATTAGTTTTGATATTCTGGGAGAGATTTTATTGGCGATAGCATTTGGTGAGATACAGACACGTGTTGTTAGCCGAGGAGGTTGTGAATTTTGAGATTTTAAGTAGCTTCGTGAAGTTAATGTTTTGGGAACGTATGATGACAGTGGTGCGTTGAAGCATCATGGGTTCGATTTGAGTGTGGTCATAAAGTGTCACCCGGTATTTGGATGGTGAACATTAATGGTAGGTGACACACGTTGATTGTTAGAGATGTCTGTAGTCTGTGGTAACGCTAGTTAGAGAAATTTTCGGGGTTTTGATTGTCTGTGTTGTGTGATTGGAAGGTGAGCCACGTGCACTAGGGTGTGTGTGACACTTGGTGGGTGCCCTACCTTGTGTCGAAAGGTATATCTATGTGTATTTATGTGTTTGTAAAGTGTTGTACTGTCATCTTCTGAGGCGGCGTGCCTTTGTGGAGAAGATGTCAAGTACCCTCCGTGGGGTCATGTGTTGATCCGGAGTGGACAGCTCAGGTACCGAGCTAATTTAAGTCTTGATGGCCAGGGTTTTGGTGGCACAAGAGTAAATGTTCCTCCCGCGTTGGTAAGGGAGAGGACCTGTCGTGTGAAGGACAGAGCGGTATTTATTTGTGTAGTGTGTGAATGACAGTGCATACTGTTTTAATAATTCACGTCAGGCTTATGAACTGCAGTCTCCGTGCTGTTTACCTGGTTCGTAAGTTGCTGTATGAGTGGGTAATTATGTCTTTTGTGTTGTCGCCGGGAACAGTGCCCGTAGGCAGTTATGGAGTGGGAGAAATATCGCGGTGACAGTCCGATGGATTTGAGGGTCTTATATTTTGTGTGAATCGTTCTGCAGAGCCAGTCCTCCGCCTTGTATGAGTCCTTGGCCTTGGGTTCAGTTCTCAGCCCAGGTGCCGGGAGTGTGAATGTGTGTGAATTATGTGGGTTACGTGGTCTTTTCCTTATTTTGTTTGTCTTGCTGCTAGTGTGCTTGCGTGATAGGATGTTGTGGTCTCTGTTCCTCCTGTCCTTGGAGGCCACTGGGGGCAGTGTGGGGCAGGAACATGTGAAATTGAGCAAGACATGTAAATTGTGGTTGTGTGCATATAAAAACGAGCTCTGTATGATGCCTTCGGTGCGGTAGGTAATTTTGTAAGGTATTTAACTTGAGCAATACCACGGGCGGTATAGTAAATGTAGTTCTGATGGAATGCCCCGTGCGGTATGTTAATGTAATTGTCATTGTGAATTTTGGGAATAGTTACGTGCTGTCCTGATTTCGTGAAGTCGCAGAAAAAAGGTCCTTCGGTTTTGTTAAAGTAAATTCATTTTGAAAAATTGATTAAAATTTTTGGTGGGCAAGTTTGTAGGTGCCTTTGATTTGCGAATTCTAAAGAAAAAATCTGGGTTCTGTACACCTTAGTCAAATTTTGATTATTCTTGCTAAGTATTGTAGTGAACTTTCGATTAAGCTTGTTAACGTCAGTCATATCGTATAGTTGGTTGCCCCTTTCGTGTGTTTTTCATACTTCAGTGGACCTTTAATTATGCCCTGGACACTATCTCTTTGCGTAGAACCTTGTTTGAAGCCTCAAGTATCCCTTGTGACTTGAAAGACTCTTAAGTGAACTTCGATGGCACACTAATGCTTCGTGTGATATGTTTTTTTTATCCTTCCTGGGATAACTTCAGCTGTTATGGGCTGGTTGACTGGCCTGGAACGATTGTTCCCTCTAAGGGAACTATATTTGGACCATACGCTGCTGTTCTGATGTGTGTTTCAGTGGTCACTATGTGGGACGTGTACTACCAATCTGGGGCCCAGTTTGGAGGTACCATCTAGGTCCCATGGCATCATTCTACCCGAGGAGATCTACTTCAAGGTCTGCTGGCGGAGATTGGAGTAGCCTTTTCAGCTGCCAAGGGACCAGCTGGACACCATCACCCTGTTTGTCATCTCCCCGTGGTCTTCCTTGGGAGGAGGAGGATGTACCGATTTTGCAAATCAGTACATGTTTATCTTATCTTCGAGACGCAGCAAGAGCTCCAGGTCTGACCGGATTATCATAGAGCATACACCAGGCCTCTTCTGAGAATTCCTTTCGCCAAACTGGCGCCTGACTGTTAGTGAAATGGGTTCGCCGAGCCCTTTCTGCCAGGATTTGTGCCTTTGTGTGTCCTGTCACTTATAGGCTTATCGCTGATAGACACTTGTAAAGGGAGATAAATCGAGCTTTGTTCTGTGAACATTGGAAAAGCGAACATTTCTTGTCAGCTACATTCGCCAAGCCTTGTTCTGAGAACAATCTTACAAAGGACATTGTGTAACGCCTCAGCTCCTGGAAGGTTTCTACGCAGTAACTTGTGGGGGGTGATATTCAATAGTACGCTGGGCTTGGGCTCTGCCCTTGTGTTGGCCGATTGTGCCACTAGTCGCAGGTGGTGGGGGACTCTGGTATGCAGAGGGGTGCGATCTGAGACTGGGGAACAGTGTGTGAGAAAGCTTGCTGACGGAAGGACTCTTTAGCGATCGCCTCCGGAGGAACTGAGGAGTGCAGTTCTCCGGAGGGCTGAAATACACCAGGTGGTATGAACTCAATTTGTTAGAAGGGGCAACCGTTCGATGGAACATTAAACTGTGTCATTTACTATGTCGTTAAGGCCACGTGTCGGTGGACCATATTTTGAGCGGACTGACATTTTTATTTTAGTATATTAGTATGTAATATTTTGGAAGGGTTTGTATAATTTGGTGATACCTTCATATGTAATTACTGCAGGGTGGGTTATTATTGCCCTATTTCCCGTTAGCTGGATGGGAACCTCGTGGATTTAACTTTGGTCAGATAGGCTTCAAAAGACAGTCAGTGCTGGACTCTGAAGCTTCTCGGACGCTTCGTTCACTAAGGAACGCGTTTGTTGCTTTATGTAATTTGTTTGTGAAACGGCACCGGGCCTGAATTTCATGTTGTTAAATTTCCTTTATCCTTGGGGATGAAACTACCCTCAATTCAGTAATTCAATTAATCGTATGATGGGGAAATGTAATTTTGCCAACTGGGCAATGTCTGACTTTATTTTATTCACAGTATTATCCGTAACTTGCATTACCTTTAAATATTAGCCTAAGTTAAGCGGTTTAGGGTTTTAGTTGTAATTTAATCATGATTTAATTGTATCTTTTTGATTTTCATTATATTTTGATATTGAGATGTTGTTTTTTATTGACGGCAGTCAGTAGGAAGATTGTTTCTCTTCCCTTCACCATGTGTGGCAAGATTAGAATTATCGCCCTTTCTGAGTACGCCCAGCCTTCCATTCAACAAGCTGGTCTTGACACATGCTTCGTCCCGCCTGATCTTTTCTCCTAATTCAAATCAGGGTGTTCTTGAATACCACGAAAATTTGGAACATTCACTCCTAGGTTTTATTTGCTGTGAACTCAGCTGACCTAGCGAGTAATTAAATTAGCCCTTTCATGTGTTTTTCATTATTAATTTATGGTATGGTAATGTCATGTTGATTAATTATTTTGATACGCTGATATTATTATTATTATTATTATCACATCTTGGGTTATCAGAAGGGAAAGGGGGATGAGAGCCTGTTACAGTTGTATCAGAGGCGTGGTTATTGATTTATTTTCACTACCAGTGTTACACAAATCTGCGGCAAAAAGATCAAATCCGCGTCTTCTTCAGCACTAACTTCTGAAGTAATAGTCGTATAATTTTGAAAAATATATCTCTGGAAAGCTCTTGTTCTAAACGTAAACTGGTTTTTTGATCATGAAAATCGATCACAAAATTCCAAGATATTAAATAATTTATCTCCTCAGATATGTGGGCGTTGAGGTTTATTTTTCCATCCTTACCAACTCTGGTCTCGGGGAATTACTAACGACGTCATGCTACGTTTGCAGTTCTTTCCTGTGCAAATATTATAAACTTTTTCCCCACACAAAAATCTCTATTTCAAAATGATCAACAATGATGTGTTTCTTTCATTAATTAAATGCTTGCAAATGGCTTAATTCTAATTATTTCTCTTCTTGCACCATTGCGAGGTTGTCATTTTCTAGCTGAGTAAGGTCTATTTCCGAAACGTCTTCTCTCTTACTCGTCGTGGAAAGTTTTTCTCGTTCTATTTATAATCATGAGCCAGCTCCTATCGATGCGTCAAGCATGATCTCACGTCCGCATGACTCGTGGTCACCCATTCTTGCGCCACATTATAACAACCCACTTCTTAAAATCTCTTCAAGTCATTCTAAGGACTGTATTATTTCCTCTCTTCTTTGGCAAATAAATTATGGATTCGACGCTTGAACCAATTTCAGATGGGTTCAATATATTAATCGCTCTATTTTGTATTACCATGAGTTCATGAAGGACTGCTTTTTAACACTGACGCCAAAATACATTTATATACTGCTTGTGACTGTGTACGAGTGAGTAATATACTGTGATTAGATGTTTTCTAGGGATTAAGTATCTCAATTTTATCAGCAGCCCAGATGCCGGAGCTGTTTTCTTCGCAATATAATGAACGTGTGCTAACCAGCTTAGATGTTTATCAATGATTAGCCCCAAATATTTAAAATGTTCGACCACGTTTATTATTGTGTTGTTGCTATTGATGTAATTATGTTCAATATTTTTCATACTGGTTTTTGTCATTAACATATATTTTGCCTTCGCGACGTTCATAGTCAATTTATTAATATTGAGCCTCTTGATTATTGCGTTTAAGTCTTCTTGAATATTATTGATTATTGTGCCCACTTTGCTACCAGTATAGAAAACATTCGTATCATCAGCGTAATGCATAATTTGACCTTTTAAATTAACTTTACTAAAATCATTTACATATATTAGAAACAACGTAGGGCCCAAAATAGACCCTTGAAGAACCCCACACGATGCAGCTTTTTCCGCACTTTGATAGCCATTCATAGCAACAAATTGCTTTTTTTTCCACTAAGGTAGCTATGGAACCACTCCAATGCAATGCCTCAAATTCCAGCATTCTCTAATTTTGTTAATAGAATTTCGTGACTTACGGTGTCTAAAGCTTTAGCGAGATCAATGAATAACCCAGCTGCTATGTCGTTGCGGTCAATGCTTTGAAGCATTGAAATAAGATCAGTAGTTACCAGTTCTGTCCTGGTCTACTCAATAAAAACATTTTGGTCTCGATTTAAAAAATGTTATTCTGCAGAAACGTCACTAGTCTCACTTTAAAATGCTTTCCAGGACTTTGGAAATAAGTGGTAGTCAAGATATAGGTCTGTAGTTATCTGCATCACTTGTATTTCCTCCTTTGAAAATTGGTATGACTTAAGCGTGTGGTACTATGCCACTAGTCATAGATTCATTAATTATAGTAACAAGCATCGATCTTAGTTGGTCATCAAACGTTTTAACCATACTAGCTGGAATTCCATCTACACCACAACATTTTATTTTCTTAAAGTCTTAATTATACATTTAACTTCAACATGATCTGTTGCATTAAGAAAGAGTGATTTTGGCTGGTAGTTAGCATTCTGACATGTACAGTCCTGATCGGTTATCTGGGATGCAAGATTGCTGGCTATACATGTAAAATAGTCATTGACCGAGTCAGCAATCTCCTGTTTATCTACGACGACCGTGTTATCATTTCTGCTGCCGTTGTTTTGATAATCTTTTGCACTTCGTAGTATCCACTGTAACTGTCTTCCAGAACAAGATAGCTGTTGTCTTTGTAGAAAAAGACATCAGAAGATGCTATTTAGAATGGTAATTTATAAGTGTTTTCTTCATCATGATGGTTTTCTTGACAGGTTTACGCTGTGTGTGTTGACAGGTTTTGCAGGATTCAACCTATTTGGTTACGTCCTTTGTTAGAGTTTCCCAAAACACTGACCGTCTTGATCTTTTCAGTGTTGATTGTATACCCGGGTGTCCTTTGAGAATCACTTGCAGAACTCTAGGTCTTTCGCTTTTTGGGACAAATACGCGATCTCCATTGAAAATGAGTCCATCACAATGTGATAATTCATCTCGAAAAGTGAAGAAACATCTCCACATCTGCGGCACTTGAAGAATATCGTTTGGCCAACCATTGTTCATCATCTTGATTAATGCCTGGCAAGTTGAGTCTTGGAGCGTTGATCTTTTGAAGTCTTCAGTGGCGCTTTCAGACATTGATAACACCATTCGAACTTCGAGTTCTTCTTCGTCCTTTTCGTAAGAATCTTCACAATCTCAGCAATCTTCAGTTCACTTTCTTTATGGTATACGATGATAGGGCTGTACTCCTTGAGATCTAATAATATTCTTCTTACTCTCGGTGGTGCATTCACAAGTGGCTTTTTCCAGAGTGACTCTAAGGGTTTGTGATCCGACTCGATTGTCAATTTCTTACCCCAAATGTAGTCATGGAATTTCTTACAGCCGTAGCGAGTTGCAGGCGCCTCTTTAGTACATGTTTAGCCTGAGATTATAAGAAGAGTGAGGAAACAGTACGGAGAAGAAGACTGCACTTCACAAAGGAATATGTGGTAACTTGGAGCCGGGTCATGACCTACCCCAATGTTATGAAGTATATTTGGGATTAGAGAGAATATTTTTTTCCATGTGACCAACAGAGCAAATCAGGATTGAGGAGATTGTTTTGGTGAAGGAGAACGGAGCAGTTACCATGACAACAGGAATATGATTGGTGATGGAGAAGACTGGTAGAGAGGGATAATTTGCAGTGCATATACATTACATGCGCAGCCATTTTTGAGGACTCTATTTTATTCTGTCTATTGAACGTGACTAATATTTTCGTCTTCTGAAGAAGCCACTGATACTCTGTCTATGGACAAACCAGTTTGCCAACAATTGTGCTTAAGTACCAGTAATAGAATCATACTGAGGGTGTATTTGTTGAGGTGACTTCTGGATTAGAATGTCACCAGTTCAGTAAGTAGTTGACATAATTAAGGCCTACTCGTCACTGCTACACTTGTAAGATCTTTATCAAAATCGCTGAAGCCAC
The DNA here is from genome assembly GCA_946902985.2 of Meconema thalassinum. Lineage (NCBI taxonomy): Eukaryota > Metazoa > Arthropoda > Insecta > Orthoptera > Tettigoniidae > Meconema > Meconema thalassinum. Next base: position 90,430,617 of record OX336393.1, read on the forward strand.
GAAGTGGAAACTGTATTCCTGGAGATGACCAGTAGCCGATACAAGGAATAGCCTGACGTCATGACGCACGGTTATGAGTCATGAGATTTTGCCAGACGACATCAGTGAGCCCAGTACAGTTCTAAGACAAGATCTCTGTAACTTTCTTTTCGGCATTTAAATACCAGCTTTGTATGTAACTTCAAATTTAATTAATTTTACTTCCAACTTAGATTTTTCGCCACTCTTTACGTTAATTCAAGATTATTATATTAACTATCGTATTATTTTCTTATTGACTTAACGTCATATTCATCTGCTGCGTTTGAAATAAATAAATCTCTTTGTTGCTAATGCTAGGTTTTTCTTTAAACGTAGATAGAGTTATGTTTAAGGCATCCCCCTTTACAAATAGGTTATGAATATTCCCGAATGGGAATATCATGTTATTTCCGTTTGAGCTGATAAATTATCAATTATTATGATAAAAATGGTCCGGACAACACAAACATAAAATTCCAGCGTTTCGCCCCAGTGTGCCGTTGGGCTCGTCAGTTGGTACAGGCACACCTCACCAATACGCGTGGCTAGCACATACTGAGAAGGCCATCGCAAGACAAAATACAAGTAGTATTGACGTCACGAGCGATGCCAATGTGCTACGGAAGTCAAGCTCTCTTTCATAAAACAAAAACCTTACCTTGGCAATCCAAATAGGTTATGAATATTCCCGAATGGGAATATGATGTTATTTCCGTTTGAGCAGATAATCCCCCTTTACCCAAATCAAATATCAATTGGTTGGTGGCTAAGCTTCGTCACGAGCTGAGAGAAAAAGGTCTTTGCAGCTCTAGTTTTTATTTTATACTAATACATTTGGATCGTCAACACCTAGTTGCGACCTGGCGCCCAGTCGAGCATATCAATAAAGTTATCAATAAACAGGTAAGAGGTAAGTATCTATTTCAGTGTTTTGATCAACTGTTACATTTGGTCAGCCACACAGTGGATCTGGTCCAAAACATTATTTGTCGGCCAACAGTGTGACGAATTGGTTATCACCCATCAAATCATTACATTTGGCTGCCCAAGTCTGGCTAACACATTACACAATCTCTGATTATTATTTTGTTGTCAGTTTCGAACTTGCGAATGTTCTCTACTATATTCACTGATCGACTTTTCTCTTTTCGAACACACAGTTATATGGTATAGGGTACACTTTTTATCACAGAGAATACGAACGTTTGCTTGCTTAGTGTGATGTCTGCTATTAAATAGTCAGGCTGGAGTGGATTGTGAACTTATCTGCTTGAGCGATGTGTGGTTCTGTCCCGTTCAGCTCCTCTATGTGGTACTTATGAAATAAAATGGAAAAATCAATATTCATATTATATTTCTTTTACATGCACTTTTGTAATGAAACACCTTGAATCAATGGCGTAGCCAGGGGCGTGTTACTAGGGGTTAGATTTTTGGAATTTTTACAAAATATAACACAGGAACTGATAATAAGAATAAGCTAAACACACTTCTTAAATTAAATAATTATCTGATACTTGCTGATGAATCTATAACTCTTTCTATGTACAGTTATCGCCTTTCGGCATGACTGAACTAGTAGTCACTGACGGTGGCGTTTGGTGGCAAAAGTAGGTACTACTTGGAAAAATTAAAAGTCTGCAGTCCTTACTTGAATTGAAAACAGATACACACACTAATACAGTCATCACAGTTAACACCGATTATCAGACAGATTATACACTCACCCAAAGTACACGGGGCTACATGACCGCGTTGTTGCAGCCCCTAAACTGAGGAACCAACCAACCTGTCTTCATGACTACGTAAACTCAGTCCTCTCAGGGTTGACAATCTAGCCTTCTCCCCGCTAAATATACCTTATTTTAAACTGAGTCTAGCGCCAAATAATTATCGTTTCTTCCCTTGGCGGGAGGGAAATTGCTAAAATTAATCTAGTTTAATTAAAAATAAATTGTTTCAAAAAAGCTTTCGATTCCGTTGACAGGGAAACTCTAGATAAAGTAATTCGAGAATTTGGAGTTAAATCTAAACTGGCTAATCTAATCCGTGAAACCCTCACAGACACCATATCAAAAGTAAAATTTCGGGGGAGAATATCTAAACCATTCAAAATAAAGACAGGTGTAAGGCAAGGTGATGGTTTATCTCCACTGCTATTCAACTGTGCCCTGGAGAAAATAGTAAGAGTTTGGAATCAAAAACTGAGGGAACACAAGATATCACCCATAACACTAGGGAATAAAAACAGAGGTATTGAAATAAACTATCTAGCATTTGCAGATGATTTTGCCATACTTTCTGAAAATCTGACTGACGCAACAGTGCAAATTAATCTCTTAGAAGAAATAGCCAACAGAACAGGTTTAAGAATTTCTGTAGAAAAAACCAAATTTATGACAAATATAAACAATGCTCCAGAAATCCTAGTCACAGAAATTGGTAAAATTAAGAGGGTAAAGAAATTCAAATATTTGGGATAAATCATTCAGGAAAATGGTTTAGAAAAATCTGCTGTAGAAGAAAGAGTACACAAGATGGAAAGAGCATATGGTATAACTAGGAACACCTACAACAAAAAATGTTTATCTAGAAACTTGAAAATACAGCACTACAGAACAGTAATCAAACCAGAATGCCTATACGCAAGCGAATGTCTAGCACTGAATTATAAGTTAGATAAATTTGAAGTATTAGAAAGACGAATTGTACGGAAAATATTAGGTCCATTAAGAATTACAGAATTCTGGAAATTAAGAAGTAATAATGAAATATACCGCAACATTGAAAACATATCAGACACAATAAAAAAGAGGCGATTGCTATTTTTTGGACATTTATATAGAATGACAACAGGTTAACCAAACAGATATTCAAATATCTTTGGAACAAGAAATTAACAACAACTTGGATTCAAGAAGTTAAAAAGGATTTTGAAAGAAACAATATAAGAGAAGAAGATGCAATAGAGAGAGAAATGTTTAGGAAAAAAGTGTTGGGAATGGAAGGGTTCCAAGGAAGGAAGGAAAAGAAAAGAGGCTCAAAATGGTCCGAAGAGAGAAAGAAGATGCATAGTGTGAAGATGAGGGAACCTGGAGGAAGAAGAAGGAGACCTGGGGAAGAAGAAAGAACACCAAAGGACTAAACATTGAAATTGGCTCGTGGTCCTTAGAAGACCGTAACGGAGAAAGAAAGAAATTGTTTCAATAAATACCTAGAAAATTCTATCTTCTAGGGGTCCAGTAACACTAATTTGGATGATTGTTGTTGTTGTTGTTGTTGTTTTATGCGGTGGAACAGTAAGGTCATGTGTCTCGACTAATTTGGAGATCGTTGTTAACTTCTTGAATGTGCGATAGTTCAATTGCTTCATATTGTTTAGGTTGCCACCCTCTCTGGTAGGCTGGCGATGCTTGGTGAAGGGGCAGCAGCGTGAGGGGGGGGGGGGGGGTATAGCCGCGTGAGGGGGTAACTTCTTAGAACGGGGTGTGTCTGTGAGGGTGTGTGCGAATGTTGGGGATGTAGGGATGAACGAGTGTAGAGGGAATGGAAGTAGGCTCCCTTATAGGTTGGTTCGCGGGCCATTTGCTTGGTCAATGGCACGCGCACGTGACCTTGCCGCAATGGCTAGTCGCGTGCTGCAGTCTTTAACGGAACGCCAAATATTCCGCTTTTTTGTTGTTGTTAATTTGATAATATATTCAATGTCGCACCAATTTGCAAATGTCCCGCTTTGGAATTGATTGTAATATCTAGTTTGTTTTCTGGTGATACAGGTGCAAGTTTGAAAGAGAGAATGATTTATAGAGCTCAGCAACTTGAAGTGAGACCCTGGCGACAGCGCTAGCTCTGTCAGCCAGTGTGACAGAGAGGAGGGCAAGCTTGAGCGAGAGAGTGGACTGTCATCGCTTGTCAACACATCTATTGGCTCCCGGCCAGCGATGGACTACACCCCTCTGTACAGATATTGGTCTTGCTTGAGTTGGTCAGAGTGGACAGGGGGGAAGTACTTTTAGTTCGCATTTTTTCCGGGGTTTCAGTTCGAGTTGCTGAGCTCTATGTCTGTGTCAGATAGATGGGTACATGTTATAGATTTTTTAGGGGCAACAAAATTAAGGAATATCTTAGTCCTTGTGAAGTTAATACTCAGCATTTTCCCCTCCAATGCTTTTACGGAGGGAGTTTTTTGTCATGAATATCAAATGGAGAGCTGATAGAAACAGAAGCTCCATTAGTTTGATAAAGCAAGAATTTTTCACATATTACAATTAAGACGAAAATTGTAGTGAATTGTATCAGAAGGCACTTATAAATAAGAAATCCTTGCAAAGGGTCGTTCAAATGAAAAGCATGTGTCAGTTGCTGGTGTCATAAGCCTATACGTAGTGTCAGCAATGTCTAGTTATAATTTTGTGTATTTGATTATATAATGCACATTTATGTTCGACCCTGACTATTATATGTCAGAAAACTGTATCATAATGATGGTCATTATAACACTATTTTTCATTATGAAACAGTTTCTCCCACCAATCAGAGCTCAAGAAACAGTTGTTTGACCAATAGCATATCACAAGCGCTGAGTTACACGGTCTTCTAATTTAAATTTCACTGCGTGGCCTAGTGTCATAGTGGGTGAGTGGTCAACGTGTCGGTCTACTAACCCCCAAGCTTGCAGGTTCGCTCCTGGCCGTGGTAAGCGATTTTTTGAAAGGCGGCAAAAATTACGACACCATGTCATACGATGTTGGCATGTCAAAGAATCCATTTGAATTCAGTAGGCCGTGTTCATAATGGCAAAATTAATCTCGGGAGTTTCCGCCAACACAAAGGTCCTCATTTCTCTACTAGAAAGCGCTATAGTGTTCACTTACATAGTGCTTCAAGGAACAACGAAATTCGACATGTAAGCTACCCTTTGGGTGTCAAATAACAAAGCTTGCACCCGTCACCCGAGGCCATACGATATTATTATTATTATTATATTAGGGTAATCGAGGAGGCCATGGTCAAATACAAGGCATTCTCTGCGTCTCATGCGCTCTGTTCAGTACATAAAACTGGCGAAATCTCAATGGATATTTATGTTCGAACATAAAATAGTTATAATAATTATCGTCGAACATAAACAGTCGTATGCAACTCGCCTATAATGGTAATTAAGACACTCGTATGGAAATTATAAAACTCGCATACGCTCGTTTTATAAACATACTCGTGTCTGCCACTATAGGCTCGTTCCATAATGTACTATTACTACATAGGCCTATGTGTATTATTTATTGAAACATTAAACAACCTTGATTAAAAACAAAACAATGTTTTGGGACGTGTGTTCCGTTTTTCCATTCTTGAAATCTGGCAACCCTGCCACTGGAAGACAGGTCTGAAAGTCTTGCAGTCTAGCCGTCGTCCATGTTGGGGTAGCGTCGCCTCGCTGAGAGGCGCTAGCCTCCGGAGGCCGTTGCACTGCCTTCCCCGTCCGACTGTCTGTTCCGAGCGCGTGGGTCCTTCCTTTCCTTATTTGAATGCTCATCCAGGTCGACCGTGGTCAGCAGTATTTGTTTGTTGTTTCTGTTTGTTTGCGGTAGTGTTGCAAACTTGCAGCGACAGTGTTATTACTAGGGCTCGGATTTTTAGGTGCTAAAAATCGGGAAAATATTTATTTTTTATGTATTAAAAATACCTGAAATATGTGACAAAAGAGTAAAAATATGTAATTATAATTTAGTTTATTAATGTGAATATAAATAATATGCAGGACTCATGAATGCATTTTATTCTATGTCTCACTGACTGCTGAAGCATTACAATACAATACGAGATACATCTTCAGGTTGTCCATCACAAATGACACCCGATTTTCGCGAAACACTTCTTCTGAAGGCACGAAACTGCGGCAATATGTGTCTTGCCCTTGAGGTGTTGTGTAACTTGAGGTCACTGCTCAGGCTTGATGGCTTTCCCACATGGCTGGCAGAACAGAACGCCCCCATGAGTAGTAAAATTATCTTTTAATTCTGCAACATACGATAACTTGTAGTTGTTTTTACTTTAGGCATCGTTAAACTGCCTTGCACTTCACATTGCCCGAAATGAACTGCGTGTGAGTGACAGTGGTTCCAGGTATCTGGGGGAGGGGGAGAACTAGCACGTGGTGCAATATGGCTAAGTACAAGGAAATCCCAGACTTCCACAGTGAGTGGCACGGGGCGACAAGTTAAGAATAACTCAGTTGCAAGCTGACATACGCTCTGCATGAAGATTAGATAGCTCACAGGTTCTTCCCCGTAAAAGTAACACAGAACAAAAATGCAATAAACTGAAAGATCTAACATACTGCTTTTAAAAATGTAAATATTATGTATTTTTATGTGCTAATAAGTGCAAAGCAAGAATTTATGTATTTATAGAAAAAATGCTTAAAATATGTATTTACATAAAAAAATATTTATTTACCTAAAAATCCGAGCCCTAGTTATTACCGTGAGGCAACAGTTCTGTGTAGTCTAATAATGCGCTGTCTGTGACCTGTTCCTCATAACTTATCCCTTATGGCTGAATTTATTGGAGTTTTAGTGCGTTACAGAATTTTAAGAGATGGGGCTGTAACAATATCACAGATATCCAGCAATTCCCCGGATTGTGGTCATCCCGCAGTTATTACAACTCCTCCCATTGGTCGATCTTGGCTACGCTACTGCCTTGGATAGATATAGCCTATTGATAATTTGTACTGGAGTTTCTGTTTTATTCGTGGGACACATAAACTGTGTATAATGAGTGTTGATTAAAATTGAAATAAACTCTGGTTGGTTCCTCAGTTTATGGGCTGCGACAACGCGGTCATGTAGCCCCGTGTACTTTGGGTGTGTGTAGAATCTGTCTGATAATCGGTGTTAATTGTGATGGCTGTATTAGTGTGTGTGTTTTTTTTTTTTTAATTCAAGTAAGGACTGCAACTTTGAATTTTTCAAATAGTTCCTACTTTTGCCGCCAAACGACACCGTCAACGACTACTAGGCCTAGTTCAGAACTTAGCTACTAGACGCCACCGCAATCGGCTCTTGGCAACGAACGTAGAAACCTAAGAGCGTTGTTTACATTCTTAACCTATACAATTTAGCTTCACACCTAGGTTTAATTTTAGTGGAAGGTTCTTCAACATGCCATAAATCTATGACATGGGACCGCCAGCTTTACTTCCTCTCCGAAGGAAGGCATACTGAGGGATTTTTAACGCTCTTAAAAAATCCGACGGCTTCGGCCGGGTTTGAACCCGCTATCTTGGGGAAATAAACTCTACCAGACTGATGGTAGATTAAGTAGTCACCTGTCACGCATTAGGTCAGGCATTCCAACCTTTTTGAGACTGTCTGCACCACCCACATGCTCGAGCACCATTGAATCGAATATAATAATAATAATAATAATAATAATAATAATAATAATAATAATAATAATAATAGTGGTTTCGGTGGCGTAGTCGGTAGTATGCTGAACTGCTATACCCAAGGTCACGGGTTCAAGCCCGGCCGAAGACGTCAGATTTTTTAAGAGCGTTAAAATCCTTCAGTATGCCTTTCTTCGGAGGGGAAGTAAAACCGCCGGGCCCATGTCATAGATTTATGGCATGTAAAATAACCTACCACTACAATTGGTAGTGTGTAGCCAAATTTACAGGTTATATTAATTGTAAGAAACGCTCTATCAAGTTCCAACGTTTGTCGCTAGGTGTCAGTGGCATCTGGTAGCCAAAGTTGGAAATACTTGAAATTGAACTTGCTCGTTCATTTAAACTCATCCACACGTGACGGTACTTGTAGCTCACCCCATGGGCGTCAGCATAGAAGCAGCTACAAACTCTGACGAGCCGAACATGTCTTTTTTTTTACAAAGTTACTTCTTTTTATTCATTTATCTGTTTACAAAGACAGCTACAAACACTAATCATTGACCTCCTGGCTACAATTCTCTTCTCAGGAAAAAAAAACCAACAACACAAAACACAAGAACAAAACACCAAGAATCATAATAGCACTCATAATTTTAGAATTTATATAAAAGGTTGCCAAAAGCACTGTCGATACACTTCCGCTGTACGAGTTTCCATAGTTCTTTCCGGAGGTGATCCAGAAAACCAGGCAGGGTATTCACCAGGGGTGTTCGGTAACCAGTAAGGCTGTAGTGGATTGCTCCAGCTGCTAGCCATAAGATGGCATTTTTTTTCGGCTCACCTAATACATCCCGTATTTCAAAGTTCAATATCTCTTCCTCCCTATTGCTTGTACATGTTAGCCCGTGTATGCTGTGAATAGCTTTCATCGTCCAGTGCCACACGCCTTTCGCACTCCCACATGTAGTGATGCGGTGGATGAGGGTGTCAGTCCTGTTGCACACAGGACAGGCATCATCAGCCACTTGATCGTGCCGCTTCATTTTGTCACCAGAGGGGATGATTTCATTAATGCAGGCATATACAGACAGACGCCATTCTAAGGGAAGCCATTTGTTGCGCACATTGCCCCAGATATGCTTCCAGGACTTGTTGGGGGTATTTTAATTGCACCAGGGGTGTGAAATTGCGAAGTTGTAATAAAAAAACATAAATGTATTTAGCTTCATTAAAGGAACCATCGGAGATTTGGGCAGTGGGAAGTTTTAGCAAGAGGGCCATGTCTTTCTTTCCTCGGGCACTCCCGGCACTAAAAGCCATACGCTAAATAAATATATATAAATAATAATAATAATAATAATAATAATAATAATAATAATAATAAAGCAACCAGCATGCACCTCTCTTTCCTTTACCTATCTCTCTCTCTCTCCGTAGCGGCTTCGGTGAGGTAGTCGGTAGCATGCTGAGCTTCTATGCCCAAGATAGCGGGTTCAAACCTGGCCAGAGCCGTCGGATTTTTTAAGAGCGTTAAAAATCCCTCAGTATGCCTTCCTTCGGAGGGGAAGTAAAGCCGGCGCACAGTGGAGTATTTGTACTGAAAAGCTGGCCAAAAGTGATAAAACGAAATAGCGTTGGAAAGAGCAGAGCGTGTTATTTTCTGAGAGTTAGATTATCATGACATCATCTCGTGGACATTTGGGGGCATCCCGATATCAGAGCTGTGACTCATCGCCTTGTCTCGAGTGGCTTCCAGAGTAGTCTGTCAGCCGGTGGGTGAGGTAAGCGTGGGAGCTCTTGGCGTTCTCGTGTAGTACAGTGTTCTTCAGCATCTCATTTGTGTTATAAAACTTGCGGAGGTGGAAAGAAAAGGTATGTGTTTGAATACTGAACATGATACATGTGATTTGTCCCTAAAGTTGCTGTACTTGAGAGCCACGTTTTGTGACCATAAAAGTAAGTTTTTTTTTTGGTAGAGTATTTGCATAATCGTGTTAAAGTACATATGTCGGGCCTTACCGGGTAAAAATGTTTGCACTACTATTAACTTCAACGTTTCTTTGCATCATATCAGTAATGAGCATTTGCCCATATTTGCCCCATTTTTATTTCCATCCGTTTGAAATTATGAGGTGCATTTGTTGTTCTTCTCGTATATTACACAAGACTCCCATCTCCTTGCAGATTCTTCGGAGATGGAAAAGAAGATGACGAAAATGTCGCTGTATAAGCTGATGCAAGAGTGTCCTAGTAAGGAAATAGATGACAGATTGTTATTTATGGAGAAAAAGTTAATAGAAATTACTCATTGTCCATTTACGGAAGAAGGTACATTAAGACGTGTCCTATGCTATTTCAAGTCCGATTTAATGAAGAAATGGACAGCGGCTAATAGAATGGAAGAACGTTTCTTGCAACAAAAAAAATGGCTTAGTACTTGTGTAAAAGTGCCTACTTGGACTATAGAAAGGCCAGGTCGACCGGTCAAAGATTTCGCGAAAAGTAGTGATAGAAGCAAGCGACGTAAAACGAAACATTTGCGGGAGCACGTACCTGCTGATGAGTTGACGTATGCTGCTCAAATTAGTCAACGAGCTGCTGGGAACAGTGACGTATCACACATTATTACATATATAACAGTCACTCCAACACGAGGTACGAAGTTCCGACGAAACATTCTCAAGGCTCAAAATGAAACTGTTCACAAACTTACCCCATCAAAGGCATTGGCAATATTTGTAGAAGGTGAATTTACGAAAAGACAATGGGACATATTGCACAGCGCGAGCAAGAACATTTATCCTTGCTACTCACGAATCAAAGAAGCAAAAAACGAGTGCTACCCACGGGAAAAATCAGCGCGAGTGACGGAAACGTGCGCCGAGATTCAGCTTCAAGATTTGCTGGACCACACTTCAAAGCGATTGTGTAAATATTTGGAAGATGTTTTAGAAACATTGACAGTGGAACAAAATGAAAATTTAGAACTTATATCTAAATGGGGCTGCGATGGATCCCAGCAAGCGCAGTTTAAACAGCGATTTCAAAGTAGCTGTGACAGTGACGCGAATATTTTTCAAAGTTCTCTCGTACCTTTAGGCCTGAGAAAAAATATTGGGAATGTGCAGAGGACTGTATGGCAGAATCCAGTGCCCTCTTCTACACGGTATTGCAGGCCAATACGAAACTAAAGACATTACCAACGAAGAACTGGAATATGTATCAAAGCAAGCCAAATGTCTAACAAAAACTGAAATCGCAACTACTTATGGCACTGCATATATTCGGCATATTTTAGCACCCACATTGGTGGATGCAAAGGTCTGCAATGCTGCTACTTGTACAACATCGACAATGCGGTGCTACATTTGTGGTAAAACGTCGAAGGATTTTAACAAATTGGAAGATACAAAGGACGCAAACCCTGCAGCTTTGAAGTTCGGGCGCTCAATTCTGCATGCAAGGATTCGATTTTTTGAATCTCTTCTTCATATATCTTCCAAATTACCTATCAAGAAATGGCAGATCAGGACAAAGGACGATAAGATGATTGTTAGTGAAACAAAGGCGATGATTCAAAAACAATTCCGGGAAGAAATGGGGCTGTTAGTGGATGTACCGAAAGCCGGGTTGGGGAACACGAATGATGGCAACACATCAAGAAGATTTTTTGAAGATCCGGCAAGAGCCTCGAGAGTCACTGGCCTCAATATATCTATAATTGAGAAGTTTAAAATGCGGCTTCGGTGGCGTAGTCGGTAGCATGCTGAGCTTCTATGCCCAAGATAGCGGGTTCAAACCCGGCCGAAGCCGTCGGATTTTTTAAGAGCGTTAAAAATCCCTCAGTATGCCTTCCTTCGGAGGGGAAGTAAAGCCGGCGGTCCCATGTCATAGATTTATGGCATTCCACTAATTACACCTAAAACTAAATTGTTTAGGTTAGGAATGTAAACAACGCTCTTAGGTTTCTATGTTCGTTGCCAAGAGCCGACTGCGGTGGCGTCTAGTAGCTGAGTTCTGAACTAAGCCTAGTAGTCGTTGACGGTGGCGTTTGGCGGCAAAAGTAGGAACTATTTGAAAAATTCTAAGTTGCAGTCTGCACTTAAACTAAAAAACAGATACACACACTAATACAGCCATCACAATTAACACCGGTTATCAGACAGATTCTACACACACCCAAAGTACACGGGGCTACATGACCGCGTTGTCGCAGCCCCTAAACTTAAGAACCAACCAACCAGAAGTTTAAAATAATATTGGAAACTATTTCTAGTGCTCACAAAATTGACGTGGAGAAGTTTGCCCTATACTACAAAGAAACTGCCAAACTCTATGTGGCGTTGTACGGATGGCATCCAATGTCACCCACAGTACACAGATCCTTGCTCATGGTGGGACAGTCGTTGCCTATTGGTCAATTGTCTGAAGAAGCGGCAGAGCCTCGCAACAAGCACTTTCGCTTACAGGGTCTTTCATATAAAGTAAGAACGGTCACACTATTTGCGCGCGACATACCATGGACGAGCACAGTTAAGTATCTAGGAGTAACCCTAGATGCTAAACTAACCATGCTGCACCATGTCAAAACACTACAGCGCAAAGCCAACATGCGATTACTGCAGCTTTACCCATTCCTAAATAGGAAGAGGCGCCTCGACAAGATGCTGGGCGTAAACATGTATAAAGCCCTCATAAGGCCCATTATTATGTACGCCAGCCCTGTATGGGGTTACACAGCCAAGTCGAACCTCAAAAAGCTGCAGATGATCCAAAACAAATGCTTGCGGTTAGCACAAAAGCTCCCGCGGGATACACCCACGCGGGAGCTAGAACGCATAACAAATACGCCAAGCATCAAAGCCTTTGTGCGACAACTTGCACTAAGGTCACAACGCTCCAGGCGCTATTCGGCAAACCCACTCGTGAGAGCCCTTGGCCGACACGATATGGGCCGAAATAGCAAATACCCTACCCCTCGACACATTCTCTTCAGGTAAAGTCAGGAAAGGTAGGTGCTATGAGTAGCGCAAAGCGGCACTAACCCCAGGGACATACAACACAAATGTCACCCCCAAAATACACATCCCATGGAATTCTCCCATGGATAACCCCAACACCACATTCCCAAGGAAGTCCTTGGAAACGGCTCAGGCCAACCAAGGCGGCCGCACGCGCTCCCCTTGCTGCATACATGAAGTGTATATATTTATGTGTAGAAATTGTCTATGTCCATGTGCACGTCTGACTCTCTGTTTCAGTTTGTTTCTATGTTTCAGCTTAAGTTTAGTTAAAAAAAAAAAACTGGCTTGCCGAAAGGATAGCCAGGGGGAGGACTATTAATAATCATTAGCTTATAGTTTCAGGACGAGTGTATGCAGTGGCGGAGTGATTGATATAACAACCATCAGCTATGTCCAGGACACGAGAGAAGAAGCCCCTGCTCGCAGGCGTGGCTCCCCTCTCCGGATCACGGAGACTTGGTACTAGGACGCTCTAGGCGGGCGGACTGTGCTCCGAACCTAACCCCGGAAATACAGTTCGTCCGCCATTGCGGACGCGCTAGTCCCAGCAGTGCCAAGCCAACTGATTCCCACAAATACTAATCTTGGCGAGGAAACGGATTTTGCAACTGTTGCATGATACACCTCCCGTACTAACAAAACCTACTCATTTCCATACCCACATTATCCTTGCATGTGGCAATAACCAAGCCGCCAGGTTTTACGTGTAGGCAATCTTTCCTTTCTGCCTATGCGGTTTTCCCTGGCCCTACAATCTTACCCTTATATATGAGTACATATTTATATGTGCTCATATATAAACATATACCTATGTTAACATCTACCAATTATGCCTGGTAAATCGCGACCGCGATGGGACAGGCACAAAGTCCTAAAAGACATTCTTTATCCAATCCCCTATGCTTTCTCTTCTACTATCGTAGACTAACTGCATTTCGGAGGCACCAGTAGTAAGGTCGGGTGCCACGCGGGGGGTGCGGGTACCTTTTCGCCCCCCCCCCCCCCCCCCCCCCGAAAAAACAAAAAAAAAAACCGGCAGTTTTGTTATACGCTGCTACGGTGGTCTTGGCCGACCTTGTGACGCGCCACGGCCCCCTGCTGTACTATTGAAAGCGCGCGCGTAGTACATACGAGGGCTATTTTCTTTTTCAAGTTCCGATGGGCTGTATAAAAACAACAGATTGACATACCAAACTGATTTTACTACTCAATGTTTGCTTGTTATATTCGTATGTATCAACGTAATCGTTGGTTTGGACTAAACGGCAGATGGTCCAAAACTTCGTACTTGAATTCTTTGAAATATCTATCGTAACGTTGGTACAGTGTGGTCGTGAATGGTTTTCACCTTATTCGATAATTAAAGATATGGTTGGGCGGCAACGCCTCGCCAAAAAGGAAAAACTTCAGGAGACTCTCCAGACGTACCCACCTCAGTGGCGGCAGAATATTTTGCCGAGGGCATTGGAAAGCTGGTGTAACGATACGACAAATGTTTCAATCGTTTTGGCGATTATGTTGAGACATAAGAATAAAACAAGCAAACATTTAGTAGTAAAATCAGTTTGGTATGTCAATCTATTATTATTATACAGTCCATCGGAACTTGAAAAAAAAAAAACAGCCCTCGTTTGTACTATGCGCGCGCTTTCAATAGTACAGCAGGGGGCCATGGCACGCCACAACCTCCGTCAAGGCCACCGCACTAGCGAATAACAAAACTGCCGCTTGCCGTTCTTACTTTATATGAAAGACCCTGAATATAGGCAGAACTTCGCGAGGAAATTTTCACGGGAAAGCTGCAACAGAGATGTATTAAATAGGCTCCTTTTAAGTTCGGACCCACTTATAAGCAGCATAAGGAAAATATCGCAAAAGAAACACAAGACGTTCTCCTCTGAAACACTGAAACTTTTGCTGTCTGCAACAGAAAACACCATAGGCAATGAAGGCGAACAAGAATCAGATGATTTGCAAGACTCGGATTCTATGGTATCGGAATAGTGTTGTTTTCTGGAGTTCACCTTCTTTCCCGTTCTTTTTTGTTTGGTTCCTTCTGTTGTTCTATGTTTTTCTCCGTGAATATTTCTTTTGAAAATTATTATGAATGGTTCATAAATTAAGGAGAACAAGAAAATTTCCTTGTGGTAATATAAAATGTGTTCTCGAGTTTGTATGTTGTATCTATGTTTTCTATGAGTTTTCTATTAGTTATCTATGATTAGTTGCTATAGTTTATGTAAATACATCAATTACTGACAAATTCTGACGTTTAATTGCATTTGGACTTGGAAAAACCTGCGCAATAATTTTGGCCAGCTTTTCGGTACAAATACTCCACCGTGCGGCGGTCCCATGTCATAGATTTATGGCATGTTAAAGCACCTTCCACTAATTACACCTGTGTGAAGCTAAATTGGATAGGTTAAGAATGTAAACAACGCTCTTAGGCTCGTTGCCAAGAGCCGACTGCGGTGGCGTCTAGTAGCTAAGTTCTGAACTTGACCTAGTAGTCGTTGACGGTGGCGCTTGACGGCAAAAGTAGGAACTATTTGAAAAATTCTAAGTTGCAGTCTTTACTTAAATTAAAAACAGATAACACACACTAATACAGTTATCACAATTAACACCTGTTATCAGACAGATTCTACACACACCCAAAGTACACGGGGCTACATGACCGTGTTGTCGCAGCCCCTAAACTTAAGAACCAACCAACCAACCTCATCTCTCTCCGTCTGTGGTGAAATAGCTAGGGATTCACCGCTCACCAGACATGCTGCAACTGATTGCGTGACTCATGCAGATAAGATACATTTACGTGTGACAGTTGAGTCGGATCAGCCTCTTTCCTGTTACTCATTAAACAGGGATGTCCAATTATTTTCACCGTAGATTAAAAATACAATTTCATAAAATGATAACATTTGTGAGTGTCAAAACTTGTAATGGAATTATTCCGGTTCGTGCAACGGAATTTGAATTGAAGAATGGATCTCGGTGGAGCTTGTGCTCGTATGACGAGAGCACCACATTTCCTTTAAGAGTAGCCTACCAGGTTGAGATAGTGTCCGCTTCCAGTTGAGAAGTGTGGTCTTTTGAACCTGGCAGAAAATTGAAATATCTTATTGGAATATTATTATTAGTCTATTATTATTAATAATAATGTTATGGGTTTAACGTCCCTCTTAGCTGGTTGGTAGGTTCCTCAGTTTAGGGGCTGTGACAACGCGGTCATGTAGCCCCGTGTACTTTGGGTGTGTGTAGAATCTGTCTGATAATCGGTGTTAATGGTGATGGCTGTATTAGTGTGTGTATCTGTTTTAATTCAAGTAAGACCGACAGTAGTGGCTACGCGGGCTAAAGCGCAGCGTTAGGTCAGGGGACCAAGCTCTCTGCTGACTCGGTAGACGCGTGGGTTCGAGCCCCACCGTCGGCTGTCCTTGAAATGGTTTTCCGTGGTTTCCCATTTTCAACACCAGGAAAATGCTGGGACAGTACCTTCTGACAGGCCACGGCCGCTTCCTTCCACATCCTTGCCCAGTTTCATTCATCTTCATCCATTCCATCTCTCATCCCGACGCGCAGGTCGCCCACGGGCGTCAACTAGAAAGACCTGCACTCGGCCTCTCAGGAGGCTACACGACCAAAAAAAAAAAACAAGTAAGGACTGAAGACATTTAATTTCTTTCAAGTAGTTCCTACTTTTGCCGCCAAACGCCACCGTCAACGACAAACTAGTTCAGAACTTAGTTACCAGATGCAACCGCAGTCGGCTATTGACGACGAACGTAGGAACCTAAGAACGTTAGTCAAATGTTTAACCTATATCATTTAGCTTCACCCAAGTGTAATTAGTGAAAGGTTCTTTAACATGCCATAAATCTATGAGATGGGATCGGCGGCTTTACTTCCGCTCCGAAGGAATGCATACTGAGGGATTTTTAACGTTCTAACTAACTACTGCGGCTTATAGAAACGTCGGGGTGCCGTAATTTTGCCCCGAACGAGCCTGTAAATCTACTGACACGGCTCCCTCACATTTTAACACCCTCAAATGCCAACTGACTGCGGCGGGATTCAATTCCGCCATCTTCGGCTCAGCGAGCGAGGCGGGATTTTTTTGGATTTATATCTTTATAGTGTATTTTTGTCCCATGGTTTTATTTGTTTTCAACGTTACCTCTGAGCGACGCAGCCAGTCTGAATTATTATTATTATTATTAACATTGTTATACCATCGTCGATGAAAAATGAAAATCCACAGCCTGCTTCCAGTCTCCGACCGGGACAGGAATGGAATGAATGAAGCCCCCATCTAGCGGCTAGGATATGGACTGTGCCGGCTGCCGAGGCCTGACGCACTCCTCTGGGGCAATGATTAAATGAATGACAGATGAAATGAAATGATAGTGGAGAGTGTTGCTGGAATGAAATTGTGACAGGGAAAACCGGAGTACCCGGAGAGAAACCTGTCTGCCTCCGTTTTGTCCAGCACAGATCTCACATGGAGTGACCGGGATTTGAACCACGGACCCAGCGGTGAGAGGCCGGCGTGCTGCCGCCTAAGCCACGGAGGCTCTACCATCGTCGATAATGTTGTATAAAGGTAGCATGCCTACCTCTACATTGGGACCCGTGGCAGTAGATTTACTGGCAGGTTTAATATCCTGTTCGGGGCAACATTCCGGCCTTCCGGCGTGTGTAAATTTCGCAGTAGTTGGGCGTAAGACCAATAACATTATTATTATTATTATTATTATTATTATTATTATTATTATTGTTATAATTATTAGTTATGTTTGGTTTTTTGTTTTATTATTTTTAGGTCTTTTTAATATTTTGGCTTCCACCACACAATTTAACTATATATTCCAAATTTGTGTAATTTACTCCGTGTTAAGAGGGTAAGATGACCACGTAGTTCCGCCGCTTAAAACAACAATAACTCTAAGTCTAGGCCTCAGGCTATTAATCCCGTTTCCGATGGGGTCGGGGATGAAAAGCGATGAAATTCTACGTCGGATGCCCTTCCTGACGCCAACCGGTCGAGAGGAGTTAATGAGTAGGGCTCGGATTTTTAGCTGTTAAAAATCGGGAAAAATTTATTTTTTATGTATTTAAAAATACCTGAAATATGTAACAAAAAAGGAAAATATTTAATTATAATTTAGTTTATTAATGTGAATATAAACAACATGCAGTACTCACGAATGCAATTTATGCTATGTCTCACGGACTGCTGAAGCATTACAACACACAACGAGATACATCTTCAGTTTGTCCATCACAAACGACGACGATTATCGCGAAACATTTCTTCTGAAGGCACGAACCTGCGGTAATATTGTAACGTGCCACCCCCTAGTGGCACTTCCTATAATTGGATTACGGTGGGTAGAAAGCACAATACAAATTGTTCCTTTAAAGAAACGTATTAGCTTTATTGCGGGCCAGAAAGATACAACACACAAATAGCAAATACAAGCAATTAGTATCGCACTCTAGTTTCCTCTCGTCGGGAACACTTGCCTTTCACTTGTCAATAAGCCACAGAACTTAATCCCTCCTAATGGGACCGGTGGCCCCGATAGAACTACCTGCAACACTTCCTTGAATATGCAAGCTACAGTTATTTACGATAGCCGGTCACTCACCACTACACTCTGCTTCGCTGTCCGCTGGCTAGGGAAACAGCCCCCGGTGCTTTCACAATTCACCACACTAATCTCTGCTGCACTGGAAAACACACTCGCTCAAGACACAGTTCCTCCGTAGGCTTCACACTCCTTCGCTGGCAAGAGAATCAGCTTCACTAGGGTTTCGCAAGTCACGTCACCAACAACTGTCGCTCAGGTAAAAGCTCGCACTAGCTCGAAAAACACTTTGCACCTCGCTTGCCAGGTCGCTCTTGTATAGCAGGCTGGTGACTCAATAAATGCTTCTAGACCCGTCCAGGATTCACGGCTTCTCGAGATTTCCTTCACTGGCTGGGTCATGGATATTCTGGACCATCCCTTTGTCCGCGCAGCCCGTTGCGTAAGGCGCATGTGATACACTGAGGCAGAGCAGAGCCCGGGACAGCTGTGACTCATGCGGCGAGGCGACGAAACAAACTCACAGCCGTAACACCACCCCCTTCCTAAAAGGCTGATCGTCCCGATCAATCATGGGTCCGTCTGTGTCCCTCCGTAGGCTGCCAGGCGATCTCGATGCACGATCTTCATCTTCGCCCTCGGGCTCCGCTGGATCCTGTAGACGACATCGATGATCCGTTTCACGACTCGGTACGGGCCCTCCCAGGACTTCTGCAGTTTGGGTGAAAGGCCTTTCTTCCGTAATGGGTTGAAGTGCCAGACCAGGTCGTCCTCGTGGAATCCGCCGGCATCCGTCTGCTGGTCGTATCGGGTCTTCATTCGGTCGGTCTCGATCCGCAGTCTCCTCCTCGCGAACACGTGCACGTCCTCCAGTTGGTCGACCAGTTCTTGACAATACTGGCTTACCGGGACCGGATCATTCCCAGGTCGGCCGAAGGCAAGATCGACAGGTAGACGGAGTTTCCTCCCAAACATGGCCCGGGCTGGTGTGCACCCGGTGGCTTCATGCACGGCGGCGCGGTAGGCCAGGAGAAATAGTGGAAGACGTTTGTACCAATCCCTCTGGTGCTCCCTGACGGCTATTCGAAGATGGTTTTCGATGGTGCGATTGAATCGCTCTACCATCCCGTCGGACTGAGGGTGTAGCGGCGACGTCCTTGTCTTCCGGATTCCCAGCAGCTGACATAGGTTCTGGAACACCTGCGACTCGAAGTTCCTCCCTTGGTCGGAGTGCAGCTCCAGGGGTACTCCGAACCGGCTGACGAATTCCTTCACCAGGGTCTCTGCAATCGTCGCGGCTTCTTGGTTAGGGAACGCATACGCCTCTGGCCATTTGGTGAAGTAGTCGCTGACGACCAATATGTAGCGGTTCCCTGCCTCGCTCAACGGAAATGGCCTAGCAACATCGATGGCCACTCTCTCCATGGGGCCGCCCACGTTGTAGGTCTTCAGTGGACCCCGTCGTCTTCGTCCTGGGCCCTTGCTGGCTGCGCAATCGTGGCACCTCGTGCAGTGGTTCTCCACGTCTGTTCGACATCCGATCCAGTAGAACCGCTCTCTCAGCTTCTCCAGGGTCTTTTTTATCCCCAGGTGTCCACCAGATGATACTCCATGGACTTCCTTCAGGACTTCCTCCGTCATAGCCTTTGGAACGACGACTTGTTCCCGAGATGTCTTCCCGTCGGTGCTCTCCCAGGTACGGCATATGAGGCCATCCCTCACAACCAGCGAGTCCCACTGCGCCCAGTAGGACAAACTTTGGGCTGCCGTCACTCACAATGTTCCACCCAGGTCTGGGGACACAGGCCCTCTTCCATTCGGCTATCAGTCCCAGGTCATCATCTTCCGCTTGCGCCCGCGTGAAAGATTCGCGGCTCCAGCTCCCTTGAATTTCCACGGTAGTCCTTCGGCACTGTATCCCGGTGTTCTCCTCCCTTCGGGCACAGAAGGTGCAGTCTTCGGGGCACGGTCTTCGTGACAGGGCGTCGGCGTTAGAATGCAGTTGGCCTTACCTGTGCTGGATCTCAAAGTTGTACTGTTGAAGCCTCTCTATCCACCACGCGAGTTGACCCTCGGGCTGCTTGAAGATCAGGAGCCACCGCAGGGATGCATGGTCGATCCTGATGAGAAATTCTTGCCCGTACAGGTACTTGGGGAAGTGTGCAATGGTCTTCACGATGGCGAGCAGCTCCTTCCTGGTGACGCAGTAGTTCCTTTCTGGCTTTGACAAGGCTTTGCTGAAGTAGGCTACTACTCTCTCCTGGCCATCCACTACTTGCGACAGGATTCCCCCTATACCCAAAGTCGCTGGCACCGATGTCGACGATGAACCTTGTTCCAGGTCCGGGGTAGGCCAGAATAGGTGCGGTGCACAGACCCTGCTTGAGTTGTTCGAAGGCACTGTGGCATTCTGCTGTCCACGTGAAGAGTTGGTCCTTCTCATTCAGTCGATGCAGTGGTTTGGCGATGTCGGCGAATCCTCTCACGAAGCGACGGTAATAATTGCAGAGTCCCAGGAAGCTTCGTTGTTGGGACTTGTCCTTCGGAACTGGCCACTCCCTCACAGCTGCGGTCTTCTCTGGGTCGGTGCGCACCCCTTCTTCGGAGACGATATGCCCAAGGTACTGGACCTGCTTCTGGAAGAGCTGACACTTCTTGGGGCTCAACTTCAGCTGGGCAGCCCGTAGCTTCATCAAGATCTCCTTCAGGTTGCTGTAGTGCTCCTCGAAGCTTCTTCCCAGAACGATGACGTCGTCTAGGTAGATCAGGCAGATCTTCCAGTGTAGTCCCCTCAGAATGGACTCCATTAGCCTTTCGAAGGTCGCAGGGGCGTTGCACAGACCGAATGGCATGACGGTGAACTGCCAGAGCTCGCTGCCCACAGAGAACGCAGTTTTCTCGCGGTCCTTAGGGTGGACCTCCACCTGCCAGTAGCCACTCTTCAAATCAAAGGTGGAGAACCATCTTGACCCTGATATGGTGTCCAGGGTGTCGTCGATCCGGGGTAGAGAGTAGCTGTCCTTCTTCGTGACGTCATTCACCCACCAGTAATCCACGCAGAACCTGGTGGAACCGTCCTCCTTCACTAGCACGACCGGAGAACTCCAAGGACTATGTGATGGCTCGATCACTCCTTGCTCCTTCATCTCTTCTACCATCCGGTCGACTTCGGCTTGCTTGGCGAGCGGGACACGTCGGAATGGGGCCCTAATCGGTGCGCTGTCCCCAACGTCGATTCTGTGCTGGACCAAGCTTTTCCTGCCGAAGTCTTTGCTCCCCACGGAGAAGACATCCTGGAATTCGTGTAGCAGGTCCTGAAGTTGGCGTGATTGTTCCTCGTCTAAATGGTCCTGGGATCCTTGGTACAGCTTCTGTAGTTCTTCTGGCAGGGCGCGTCTTCTTCGGTTGTCCGTCTGCAGGTGTCCGTCCGTCGTGTCTGTGATGCGGGCAATCCAGGTAACGGGCTCGCAGACTCCTAGGTTGGTGTCCCGGTGAACCGTAATATCGTAGTCGTTCAGGTTGGACAGGCGGACGTACGGCCGAGACGTCGTGTTGATGAGAGTCTTGGCAACTAGCAATCCTTTTGTCTGGATGTCCTCATATTTTGGCTCGATGACAGCCGCCACTCCCTCAGCTGTTCCGTCGACAATTACGGCATCGCTGACTTCTGTCCTGGCGGGAACGATGACGTCCTCTCTCAGCCTTACTCGTCATGCGGCGATGGCCTCGTGTGCTGGTTGCAAAGCAAGTTCCTCACCTCCGAAGTGCAGAGTGTTGGTACTCAGAGCCAAGATGATGATCTGGTCCAGGAAGTCCAGTCCGATGATCACTTCATTTGATACGTCAGCCACAAGCACTGGATGCTTTATCGCCCGTCGACCAATGACGAACTCCAGTGATGCTTCGCCATGTACCGGTGCGGTCTCTCCGGTCGCGGTTATTAGCTGGAGGTTCCTTTGTGTGGGTTGCACTCTCCACTTCGGGATCACGGTGGGACAGACGATGGTCCTCGATGCTCCCGTGTCGATTAGCATGGGCCAGCTCTCTCCGTTGACGACTCCGTCGACCATCAGGCTGCTATTATCCCTCCGTAACTGCGTCACACGAACTTGGACTGCCGGGGCTTGACGACTGTCACAAGCCAACTTTGCCCCCCAAGGCTGGCTGATACTTGCTTTCCTGGGCAGCGCGGTTTCCCCACGACTGACTGTCCCGACGGAAACCCTTGGCGGCGGTGATCACCGCAGTCTTTGCTCAGGTGGCTTCTCTTACGGCAGGTCCAGTAGTTCGGTAGTCCTCTTCCGGGCCGCCTCTCCGGGTGTCTTCTGGCTACGTCATTGTTGGTGGTGCTGCTACTCTTGAAGAAACGGGTTAGCGCCTCCATCATTCCGTCGGCCAGGGGCTTGGTCTCGTTGGTTTTTGCTGGTTCGTCGACGTCCACTTGACGCACCGCGCGTGCATTCTAGATGGCTATTTTGTCGTCTCGAACTCAAGTGCGTGGCTCCTCGCATGTGCCAGGGTCTTATTGCGCGCGAGTCGCAGCGCCTGTTGAGTGTCCGAGTCCCGTAGCCCTTCGGTGGAGGTCTGCGTCGCAATCTGTTCCTGAAATTCGGCCAGCGCTGTTGGATAGGCGAGCCTTACGAGGCGTGCGATGTCCATCTCGAACTCCAGCAGGGTTTCCGCGTTCTTTTGTACCCGGGCCGGAGCTGCATCTGGTTGGCCTGCTGAAGATGGCTATCTCCATATCGGGACTCCATATGGGCGATTAGTGAAGCGTAGTCCTGGGATCTAGTCGGGATGGCCTGAAGGACGTTAAGGGCGTCCCCTCTCAGCGCTACAATGAGAGCTGTAGCCTTTTCTGTGTTGTTCCAGTTATTTATGGAACAGGCCGCCTCGAACTGACGTAAGTAGGTGCTCCACGGGACTTTTCCGTCGAAGGTTGGGGGCTTCACTCTGTTATGTCCCGTTCCTGATATTCCCGGTGTAACGGTGGGCGGGCGTTGGTGCAGCTCGGCAACTTCCTCTTGTAGGGCGTTGAATCTCGCTTCCATCCCCGTCGGCGGGCGTTGGCTCAGCTCAGCAATTTCCTTTTGTAAAGCGTTTAATTTCTCTTCCACCCCCGTCAGTGGGCGTTGGCGCAGCTCGGCTACTTCCTTTTGTAAGGCGTTGAATTTCTCCTCCACCCCCATCAGCGGGCGTTGGCGCAGTTCGGCAACTTCCACTTGTAAGGCGTCGAACTTCTTTTCCACTGCCGCGACTTCCTCACGCAGACCCAGTTCTAATTTCTTCAGGTCCTGTGCTAACTTATTCTGCCCGTCTTCCATCTTCTTCTGGCCGTCCTCTATCTTATTCAGGTCCTCCGCTAGCTTATTTTGACCGTCTTCCATCTTCTACTGGCCGTCCTCTAAATTCTTCTGTCCGGCCTCCATCTTGGTTTCCATGCCACTTAACTTTTCTTGCAATGCTGTCAATTGCGCTTTCATTTTAGTTGTTTGTCTTGTAAAGGGCATGCACTCACAGGAAAATTAGAGAACTGTGGTAAAATTACCTGCTTGGGGTTTGAAACCAGGACCTTCAGGTGTTGTGCTTGCTTGAGTTCGTAATCCCACTTCTGACACCAGTTGTTACGTGCCACCCCATAGTGGCACTTCCGTTAACTGGATTACGGTGGGTAGAAAGCACAACACAAATTGTTCCTTTAAAGAAACGTATTAGCTTTATTGCGGGCAAGAAAGATACACCACACAAATAGCAATTACAAGCAATTAGTATCTCACTCTAGTTTCCTCTCGTAGGGAACACTTGCCTTTCACTTGTCAATAAGCCACAGAAGTTAATCCATCCTAATGAGTTCGGTGGCCTCGACAGAACTACCTGCAACACTACAGTTATTTACGATAGCCGGTCACTCACTACACTCTGCTTAGCTGTCCGCTGGCTAGGGAAACAGCCCCCGGTGCTTTCGCAATTCACCACACTAACCTCTCCTGCACTGGAAAACACACTCGCTCAAGACACAGTTTCTCCGTAGGCTTCACACTCCTTCGCTGTCAAGAGAATCAGCTTCACTAGGTTTTCGCAAGTCACGTCACCAACAACTGTCGCTCAGGTAAAAGCTCGCACTAGCTCGAAAAACACTTTGCACCTCGCTTGCCAGGTCGCTCTTGTATAGCAGGCTGGTGACTCAATAAATGCTTCTAGACCCGTCCAGGATTCACGGCTTCTCGAGATTTCCTTCACTGGCTGGGTCATGGATATTCTGGACCATCCCTTTGTCCGCGCAGCCCGTTGCGTAAGGCGCATGTGATACACTGAGGCAGAGCAGAGCCCGGGACAGCTGTGACTCATGCGGCGAGGCGACGAAACAAACTCACAGCCGTAACAATATGTTTCTTGCTCTTGAGGTGTTGTGTAACTTGAGATCGTTGTTCAGCTTTGATTGCCTTCCCACATGGTTGGCAGAACAGAACGCCCCCATCAGAAGCAAAATTAGCTTTAAATTCTGCAACAGACGATAACTTGTAGTTGTTTTTACTTTAAGCATCGTAGAACTGCCTTACACTTCACAGTGTCAGAAATGAACTGCATGTGAGCGACACTGGTTCCAGGCAGCTAGGGGGTGGGAGTGAAGGTGTAGCACGTGGTGAAATATGGCTATGGAGAAGGAAATCCCCGACTTCCACAGTGAGTGGCACGGGGAGACAAGTTGCAAGCTGACATACGCTTTGCATGAAGATTAGATAGCTCACAGGTTCTTCCCCGTTGAAGTAACGCAGAACATAAATGCAATTAATTGGAAGATCTAGCATACTGATTTTTTAAAATGTAAATATTATGTATTTTTATGTGCTAATAAGTGAAAAGGAGAAATTTATGTATTTATAGAAAAATGCTTGAAATATGTATTTACATAAAAAAATATGTATTTACCTAAAAATCCGAGCCCTAATAATGAGAGATGAAATGAATGAAGATGAATAAAAGTTCAATTTCAAGTGGTTCCAACTTTGGCTACCAGATGCCACTGTTACACAGCGGCGAACGTTGGAACTTGATAGAACGTTTTTAACCAAATAACCAACAAATTTAGCTACACACTACCAATAACTAGAGCCCTGCGCGAATAAACAATACGTTATCCGCATCCGCCCCGCATCCGCACGACTGTTATCCGCATCCGCCCCGCATTCGCACGACTGTTATCCGCATCCACCCCGCATCTGCACGACTGTTATCCGCATCCACCCCGCATCTGCACGACTGTTATCCGCATCCGCCCTTCATCCACCCCGCATTCGCACGACTGTTATCCGCATCCGCCCCGCATCCGCACGACTGTTATCCGCATCCACCCCGCATCTGCACGACTGTTATCCGCATCCGCCCCGCATCCGCACGACTGTTATCCGCATCCACCCCACATCTGCACGACTGTTATCCGCATCCACCCCGCATCTGCACGACTGTTATCCGCATCCACCCCGCATCTGCACGACTGTTATCCGCATCCGCCCCGCATCCACCCCGCATTCGCACGACTGTTATCCGCATCCACCCCGCATCTGCACGACTGTTATCCGCATCCACCCCGCATCTGCACGACTGTTATCCGCATCCGCCCCGCATCTGCACGACTGTTATCCGCATCCGCCCCGCATCTGCACGACTGTTATCCGCATCCACCCCGCATCTGCACGACTGTTATCCGCATCCGCCCCGCATCTGCACGACTGTTATCCGCATCCGCCCCGCATCTGCACGACTGTTATCCGCATCCGCCCCGCACGACTGTTATCCGCCCCGCATCCGCACGACTGTTATCCGCATCCGCCCCGCATCCGCACGACTGTTATCCGCATCCGCCCCGCATCCGCACGACTATTATCCGCATCCGCCCCGCATCTGCACGACTGTTATCCACACGTTTGTTATCCGAATCTACTGGCATTACAATAATATTTTCAATGTGTTGCTTTACAGTATACTTTATCTTTTAGACATTTGAGCAGAAAGTGGTTCCCCTAGGCTATGTATGTCATGTGCTATGTTTAAAATGAATGTTACACAGCCAGAATTGTAACCCTTTTCACTTCGGAGTGTTGACTATCCTTAATGACATAACTTGAATGGAATTAGCGTAAATCATCATCTTACATTTGTGATGAAAAAACATAACGAAAAAAAAGTCATGAACATCCGGGCCCTAGTAAGGGATAGTGGGGGAATTGTGCGCACTTAAGCAAGAATCGGTCTTGTGATGGTCTCATAATAGATAACACAGCTGCAGTTATGGATAAGCGAGTCTTAGTAATCCTATATTCGATGTGCAAAACAAATGTAATTCAAAAATACATTTGGTGGACTATAATTCAAAATCTCGCAAATATGCACTTGCGCACCATTACCCACCCTGCAGGGTAATCATGTGTATGGGTTGGGGAATTGTGAGCATGGGATGAATGTTGGAAAGCCATAATAATACAATGTGAATTGGCTGAAACTTGCGTTGTGCATTGACATTAGAATATTCCAATGCTTTTTACTATAGCATAACAATGCAATGATACTAAAATTCTGCAGTTTTGGATAATCGAATAAAATATCTTCGTTTCGTCAGCATTAAAGGAGGCAATCCAATTTAGGCTTGTTTTTTCAGGTTGTCTGTACGTTAATGTAGGATTTCACTTCAAGAACCCATACAACCAATCTTTGCCAGCTAGATCTTTAACTTCATTGAAATTATGGGGAATCTTATTCTCCTCTGCAAACTTGAACGCAAACCGTCTGACAAGCTAGGTGGGCGTTAAGCGAGTAAAATAATTTTGTCAATGTCAAAACGTAATCGGATAATTATGACTCCATTTCGTTGGTAAAAACGGGTTTACGGCCTAGACGAGGTAGAACAAGCCTATTTTGCAGCAACTGCTTTCGTACGGTTGACTCGGAAATGTTGAAACGTCTCCCTACTTCCCTCATTTTCCTCCCATCATCCCCAATTGCACGTAGAGCTTTCTGCAATTTTCTGCTGGATAGGAGTATTTCTCCGTTTTCCGCGTATAATTTCTTGGCATCTGGAGAACAAACACGAAATATTTTGCCATTAATTTCGCGTTGTATTTTCTTGTATCATTATATTCTGCGCACCATTACCCCACTCTGCTTTTAAAACGTAACTCAATGAATCCCGGTAAACTAATCTATTATATTGAAAAATAAATGCATGCATAAACACTTTAAAAACTGGCATTTAAAACAAGATTAATTTAATTGAATCACAACTGTAGGCTTACCTTCTTATTTGCTGTCTACAGAAAATAACATACAACGTGTAAAGTTTCTTCATCCAAGCCTCACGGCTATCACATAGCAACTGGCATAATGCTGACTGTCCCTATCTGATAGGTACGATGACAGCTTAAGGGTAGCAGTTAACTGAGTTGCTAGTTGTACTACCAACTCGAAAAACATAGGTGCGCCCAATTACCCAACTTTCCCCATGATATTCAACAAGTTCGGATTGTATTCTAAAAACTATCCGCAAATTTAGTCCAAATATTATCCGCAGCTTATCCGCTATCCGCAAAACCATGCAAACTATATCCGCATGGCGAAAAATGTTGCGGATATCCGCATCCACGCAGGGCTTTACCAATAACTGTGGAGGTAGGTTCTTTTTCATGTCTATGGCATAGGCCCGACGGCGTTTCTTCCCCTCCAAAGGAAGGCAACTAAAGGAGTTAAAGGCTCTTAACAATCCGACGACTTCGGCCGGCTTTGAACCCGCGACCTTTGCATAGAAGTTCAGCATGCTACCAGTTACGTCACCGAAGCAGCTTCTCACAGAGTCAGATGGAAAACTCAATGTGATCTCCTGCAATGACGATGCCATGGCAACCTCTGATAGCTCATCCCTCATCAATATATTTAGAAGCGTTGTCATGGTAACCTCTAATAATTCCGAAATCATTTTTCGCATCGCGTGGCGTAATGGTGGGTCATATCAAAAATTCTTTCAGACAAAAGTTTTAGATAATTATTCGGGGAATATGGTCCATTTTGTACGGTTTCGATATTGTGCCTATTAAGGGAGGTATGATTAATGTTTCCCGAAAAACTCACTTTTCCCATCCCTTTGGTCAATGGTTGGTGCTGTCAAAAAACTTTTTAAATATAAATTTTTGGCACTTATCCGAAACATAATATGAACTTTGAATGGATTCGATATTTCACGTATTAAGAGCGTTTCAGCGATATTTCACTTTTTCGAAGAAAAAAAAAACCGTTATCACCCCCTTCGACCGATTTTGCCCATTAACGAACTCGACCGAGATTTGATAGAGATACACATTATGTACAAAAAATCCAAAGTGATTGGTGCAACATTACGGCAGTTATCGTGTCCAAAAGAAACGGATATATAAAATTTTGAACTGACGGTGGTTTTGGGGTCTGAAGGATGTGAAACGCGAAGATATGTAGAAATTTTGCGGAAGTTGAAACATGATACCCATTGCAATAGTTAGATTTCTAATGATATCTGCCTAATAACCAAACATGTCCCATATCCACCCCCGCAAAGGAAGACCAAATTTTTTTTTCAAACTAAAAAAAAAACAAAAAAAAACTAAAACACAATAACCAGACAAATAAAACATAACGAATTTTAACTGAAAAACAGTTTTTTTCATTTTATTCAATACTGAAAATATCTTGATTGCAATTATTATGTTCTGTTAAGTGTACATATTTACAACTTCATACCTGTTATATAAAAACTATTATTTATATAACAAAATCAACTCGTCTATTTTGTTTAGCAAACCTTGTGATTACCGAATCGATGTTTATAGTGATGTCACGATGAATATGCAGCAATGCACGGATAGGAATTAGGGGCTTTTTTCCGCACCAAAAAATTTTGCTGACGTCCAAACTGCAAGCTTGGTTGGCAATTTAGGCTGTGACTTTCTCCCTTTGTCGGTACCAACTCGACTTGCCGAAACTGCAACGTTCCTTGATACTTTTCTTGAAGCTCGATGTAAAAGTCGCAAAACACGCCGTTGCAATTTGTACGAATATTTTTGGTGCGCTAAACGCATCAAATTCTATCCATGTAACTTGCAAAAAAAAATGGTCTGGTTTTGTACGTTTGGTTATTTTGTGATTGCGTTTTTAGTGATACCATTTTTCTTAACAATTTCGATTCTCTGACGCCCCCCCCCCCCCCCCCCCCCCCCCCTCAAAGCCAAACTCTAGATCCGCGTCTGCTTGAAGTAAACCCTAAACCCGCCACAGGCACAGAAATACACGAGGCTGATGATCACAATGTTGCAAAAGAAGTACCGAAGTGACTTTTCAGTTAGACCAATGATCTCTTCTGCGTTATTCTGATGGCAGCACTGTTAATGTGCAAAAAGATGAGTTCCACACGGCGGTGTTGAGGTCGACCGGTGTAGCCACAGCGTGAAGAGCGCATGACACAGCCTCGGGCTAGGCTGGGGCAGTGGAAGTGGAGACCACTCAGCTCAGACCAGTCACTGGTTAACGGTAAGCCGCACCACACACGCGAGGCGAGGTAAGAGTTTCGTGTTCACTATTCTCATCTCATCTTCTAGGGTGCCGATAGTACATTTTGTGAGTGTCAAGTATGTTAAAATATGCACAGTTATCGGGCATATGAACCTCTTAACTAAAATGGATTGTACAAGCCGGACGTTTGTTTTAGACGAGTGAAAAATCTTAATGGAAGCCTGAAGGCGAGTTGTGTTGTTGTCACCTTCCCCATGCGGTCAATGATTGAAAAGGCTATCTCACACTACTGCTGAAGTACAGTCATTGGCAAATATAATGGCGTTCTGTTCGTTACTATGTAACGTTTACTTCGGCGTCACACAATACTTACACGTGGACTGTACTGTCTGCATAGTGGTGTCGTCACGTGCTCAAGTCTGGAATTCCATTACATTAGACCGGTGATGACAAATGTGAAGCGAGAGGGCTAGAGAGTGACTGTGTACTGTACAGGGTCACCCGCAAGCTTCAAGGTCAAGGTCAAGGGCAAGGGCAATAGTCTAAAACAAACGCAATTGTACTGCTCGGGTCTAAGCTGCGTGAACCTGACAGGAAGTGCATTGCGGACTATGAGAAGTGATGGTGACGAGTGATGAGGTTTCTAGGTCCTTGCGTAGTAAGAGAAGCAAATACATTAGTCGGTGACTCACTCACTCATTCGCAGCGCCACACTGGTTCCAGGAAAATACCCATGTTAAAAGTATTCGAATAGACGAGAATGTCAGTTAACTCGGCGGGCTGTCGACAGGCTTCTCAATTCTCGCCTGCTCCTTCTTCGCCTCTGTCCTTCATCCCGCAAGTTCACAGAGCTTAGACCCGAGCAGTAATAACTGCACTATTCTTATCGTGTAGACCTACGGATATCTTCTAGTGTGCCGATAGTACATTTTGTATTCACTCATCGAGTGTGACGTATGTTCAATAAGCACAGTTATCGGCTATGGAATGTCTAATAACTGCAAACAGGGCGAGTAAGGGCCACAGGACTATATTAGGACTTGAGGGCCCCTCCGTGGTTTTCCACTTCTCCAGCCAAATGCCGTAATGTCACCTAACTTAGGGCCTTCACAAATCTAGCGTCAATTACAAGTATTCTCTGCTTTCAAGCTCCCTAGAAACTCTTATGTATTTTTTAAAATTTGTTTTTGAAACGTTTCAATTGTGTTCAATGTGAATTCTTAATGTAGTTCTAGTTTTATCAGTCCGAAAATTTTACTCCCTCTTATCACAAGACTAAGTCGAATATCTTCCACAACCTTGGTTGGTTGGTTGGTTCCTCAGTTTAGGGGCTGCGACAACGTGGTCATGTAGGCCCGTGTACTTTGGGTGTGTGTAGAATCTGTCTGATAATCGGTGTTAATTGTGATGACTGTATTAGTGTGTGTATCTGTTTTCAATCCAAGTAAGGACTGCAGACATTGAATTTTTTCAAGTAGTTCCTACTTTTGCCGCCAAACACTACCGTCAACGACTACTAGATCTGAACTTTGTTACCAGATGCCATCGCAGCAGTCGGTTTCTGGCGACAAACGTCGGAACCTAAGAGCGTTTGTCAAATGGTTAACCTATAATTTTGCTTCACGCATGTGTAATTAGTGGAAGGTTCTTCAACATGTCATACATCTGACATGGGACCGCCGGCTTTACTTCCCTTCCGAAGGAAGACATACTGCGGGATTTTTAACGCTCTTAAAAATCCGACGAATTCGGCCGCTTATGAACTGGAATTTGGACTTAGCGAAGATTCTTTGAAAAGTATCCACCCTGTAAAGGGTGGAAAAGTAGCTATTTCTCTGAGAAGTTATAAACATAATTGCCTTTTTTTTTTTACAAAATGCAATAAGTAGCCTACTTAGGCTATGTTTTGTTTATAATATTTTGTAATACTGTGTATTTTCTAGATTCAGATACATTCGATACAGCTCCATCAGAACATTTCAAATTTGTCTTCCCAGGGCTTTGCTACTTTCCCGGGCCCCTCAGGAAGTTTGGGCCCTGGGGCTACGGCCCCATTTGACCCTCCCTCTCGTTGGGCCTGACTGCAAAGGACGGGGGAGGGTTATTGTCCTTGGGTGCTGGTGAATGGTGCCTCCCTTATTTTCTCATATAGTCATTGTTTGTTGATTTTTGCCCAGCAGCGTTCTGTCAAGCAATGGGGAGCTTTTAATTCAGAGGTTTGAATCCCGCACGGACAGCGGTCATCCTCACTGTGGTCCCTCCCCAACTCAACAGGCAAATGTCGGAGAGATACCTAATTCTTCAAGCCTTGGGGCACCTCAATCATTAATGGTATACAGACTAAATCTAAACATACCTGGCCAACCGTCTGAAGCCGTTGGCCGAAGAAATACTGCCTGAAACTCAGTGTGGCTTTCGACCTAATCGAAGCACAACTGATATGATCTTCTGTGCTAGGCAGATGCAGGAGAAATCCAGAGAGCAAGGACGTCCTCTATATATGGCTTTCATAGATATTGTTTAAGTATTCGATTCGGTCAATCGAGAAATGCTATGGAGGATTCTTGCCACACTTGGCTGCCCCCCAAAATTCATTCAGATTCTTCGATTACTACATGATGATATGAATGGCACGGTCCTTAACAGCAATGGCCCTGGAGAGCCATTTAAGATTACAACGGGTGTCAAACAGGGATGTGTGATTGCCCCCACACTCTTTTCAATATATGTTAGTGTTGTACTAAATTTGGTCCAAGAAAAGATTCCAAAGGGTGTAGAAATTATATCCAGGACAGATGGAGGTTTATTCAATCTCAACAGATTACGTGCAAAAACTAAAGTGTCAGCTACATCCGTTCTTGATCTCCAGTATGCTGATGACAATGTCATCTTAGCAAATTCAGATGAAGATCTTCAAAACACCCTGAATGTGTTCAATGAGGCATACAGAAGCATTGGTCTGGACAAAAACACCAATAAAACACAGGTTCTTCATCAGCCTACATCACATGACAGGGTTACTGCTCCTGCTATCATGATTGATGGACATAAACTAAAGAATATAGATCATTTTCCCTATTTGGGTAGTCACCTATCAACAAATGCGAACATTGACGCTGAGATTCAACACCGCCTCCAATGTGCCAGTGCAGCCTTTGGTCGTTTGCTCGTTCGCGTGTTTGACAACCACGACATTAGCATTCTAACAAAATTACACGTTTATCAAGCTGTTGTAGTTCCCACTTTGCTTTATGGCTGCGAAACCTGGGTTACTTACAGAAGGCACCTCGTATCTTTAGAAAAATATCAACGATGCCTTAGAAGAATTCTTGGTATTAAATGGCAAGACCGGCGCACTAACACAAGTGTTTTAGAGGAAGCTAGCACTATTAGTATAGAGGCTCTCATTATAAAACACCAACTTCGATGGACAGGGCATGTAGTTCGCATGCCTGAGTCCCGCCTCCCAAAACAAATCTTATATTGCCAGCTGAATGTCGGTCAGAGAAAGCAGGGTGGGCAACAACAACGCTACAAAGATGTTCTGAAGACCAACTTGAAGAAATGTCAAATTGATACAGGTAACTGGGAGGCTGTCGCATCCGACCGATCAGAGTGGCGCCGCAACGTACATCAAGGCCACTTGTTCTTCGAACAAGAGAGAAGAAGGCTTCTGGCTGAAAAAAAGAAATGCCAGGAAAGAGCGCATGATTCGCAGAATGATCAACCCCCAAGATCCATTGGCTGCTCAAGACCTTGTGTGCCAATATTGTGGAAGAGTCTGTGGTTCTCGGATTGGACTGTACAGTCACCAAAGAACTCACGCAATATGATTAGGCCTAATGTTGGTTTACAGCGAAGATTTACATAAATGTAACTTGGAAGACAATCATACTCGTATCACGAGTGATAGTCTAAATAAACATACCAAGTCCCTAGTTTCATGCAAGGATTTTACACGATCATCATAAGGTGGCGCTGTACAGTACCTAAACCTTTTTATAAAAAAATGTAAGTACTGAAATGAAGCAAATTACCTGAATTAATAGTCGGGAGAAGATGTAGTATTAGATGTTGACTCTTCCGCTGTCAGAGACCCACCCAGCCTTTCCTTATAGGATCACGACTTATATAGTTGAAATTGCGGCTCTGAGAGTCATCTTTCTTGAGGAGTCAGTAATGTCAACCCCACGCATTCGGTACTATATCGCATCTGGCAGACCAATAATTTCGTCCAGGTTAACAGCCATGTTTTTTTTGCCACGCTTAGTGGGGCAAGTCATGCATCAATAATCTTTATCCAGGCAAATGGTTTTGCCTTTTATTTCATTATTCACGTGTCGTGTGGTGAATTTTGTATCGGACATGCTGGCAACGGTATGACCTACTCATGGAGGAAAGAATAAGAGGAGATGCCCTGAGCTCGTATGAGTGAAGCCAAGCGCTGCAACCAAAGTGGGCGTAACCTTAACTCGTAGTCGGTGTTCTGTGACTTGCATGAGGCATTGTGCATGGCTAAACCTTATTTTGGCCCTGGTTGTTATCGCCCTCCGGTTATGCAACTTTGGAAACGTAATAACAGTAGCGATAAGTTATTTAAAAAAAACTCTTCAATTCTAATCTCAGCATGTGTAGGTCTACTCTATTTACCAAAAAAAAAAAAAATCATTCCTCTGGAAATCCCAAATTATCAAACGGCTGTCTGTCAATAATTACGGTAGGCCTACGTAATTAATCAATTCGAGGCTAATCGTCAAGTTTCTACCCCCTACAAAGAAAATACCGTACGGTACCGAAACGTATAGGCTATACCGTATTTTTGTGCAAATATGCGTCCTTTTTTAATTGTTCTGTTTATTAATTTTAAGGTTCGTATTCTTGAATATCAAAATGTGTACGACCAATGAGTGAAAGTGGCTGTGCTCGAAATTAGGCCTAAAAACTGATGAATGCCTCAACACCAATAAGAATATAAAACTCAATTTGGTATAAATACCGTCATTAGTTCGGCATCATTAATTCCCAAGATGTTCCTTCTTTGGTATAACTCGCATCTTCAGACACCTGTATTCAATTTAATCAGTGTTTCAGCGTATTATTACGTTTTGCCGCGTCTTCCTTACAGAACTAGCCTCGCAAAGGTGCTATCATATTTATATTTAAATTGGCTTTTAAAACGATAACGCAGCTTATTTGTGCCAAGTACCGTGATGTACAGAGTGTATTTTGCCTATCCAAGAAAAAATCTTGACTTGTCATTGTAGTTTTATGTCACTAAAATCCATTACTAGTAGGAGTGGTTTACGGCTTTAAGCATAGGGACAGCCATTTTCTTGCAACCAAAGTGGGCGAGCCGTTTGGCTTCAGCAGCTTGCGCTAGGCAGCGCAGCGAAGGCATCTCCTTCCTTCCTTTCTTTCCTCCATGGACCTACTGTCTGACGTCAATGTAACATGGCGTCGAAGGTGAAATGAACAAGAACAAAAATGCTTTATTTACGTAAAAAAAAAAACAATAATATCCGGTGCAGCAGTGGCAATTGAAATCGAAATCAACTTGTAGGTTAACGACTCCCAGAAAGGCATGTGAATCATAAATAATACATTTACAATAATCTACTGTAACTTGTGAAAAGTTATGAAAAGGGAGGTTTACTTGCAATTTTTAATCGTCAAAATTCCCATACATACGGGCATGTGCGCAATAGGTCTCACAACCTATGTTTTTCTGATGCCTATACTAGTGTGTGTGTGTCCTGGCGTTGAGACAAGCACCGAAAAGGAGGCGACTGTGGTTTAAAGCAATGGCATATTGTGGTGGTGCTTTCTTGGAGTGAAATGGGAAACCACGTAAAACCACTCGGAGAGCGGCTGGTGTGGGAATCGAAGCCACGTCTCCTCAGTCATCCCCAAAAGGCCCATTGCATCCCTCAGATCAGAATTACATTCCTTGACTGAGCTGGGAATTAAACCCGGGGCCTCAATGCTCTACCACTTCAGACATAGTGAGTGAGTCTGTGAACCCCAGCGCTGCCTGATGAGATAATCCGAGGGATGTACAAAAGTAGCCTATAAAACATCTCAGTGAGCTGCCTGAATAGGATTGACAGTTCTCGCCTCGCCATGTGGTCAGGGAACAAGGTTGCCAAACAGTTAGAATAACAAGCGATCACACTGTACAAGCCAGAGATACAGCTGACCAGGCACTGTAGCACGTGGGCTGTAAAATTGCAACGCAGAGTATTATGACATCAACTATGCGAACATGGATTGGTCAAGATGCAGAGGGGTGATGACTGACGTGGAATTTCCGCTGAAATGTCAATCCTATTCAGGCAGCTCACAGAGTAATAGTGTCAAGATAAGCATATACAGGGTACATCTTAATACCTTTAACGAATATCATGACGACCATCCCTGAAAGAATATAGGCATAAGTCGTTTTGAACTTTTATCGCAAGTGTACTCCCTTACGTTTCCAATTATTGTGAAAAACTCCCATAGTAAATATAATTAATAATTTACGAAAAGCTAATACGAGTTTTAACATTCATTGTCAACTTTGTTATTGTACAGGGAGATCATTTTAAGACATCGAGGAGTACTGCTCGCGTCTAAGGTCTGTGAACTTGCGGGATGAAGGGCAAAGGCAGGGTAGGAGCAGGCGAGAATTGACAAGCCTGTGGACAGCCCGTCGTGTTACCTGACATTCTCGTCTATTCCAATACTGCTAACATACGGTCTTTTCTGAAACCAGTGTGGCGTTGGGAATGAGTCACAGACTAATGTATTTGTTTCTGTTACTACGCAAGGACCGAGAAACCTCATCACTCGTCACCCCACTACTCATAATCTGTGATGCACATTCCTCTCAGGTCCACGCAGCTTAGACCCGAGCAGCACCTAGGGCTGGAGATGGAGGGAAGAGGAGAGTATGAGTGCAGTGTCCTATGGCAAGCTGACGTAATCGGCAGCGACAGATTTTCTTCCCATCTAATCACGCGCACTCGCGAAGCTTGTCAAAACTTGACTGCGCTCAAGGAGATTCCAGGGTACAGCCATAAGTCTTTTATTACACTCCCTGTAGACTACTATCACTTACATGTTTGTCATGCAGGGATCAAAGCAATGAATACAAACATGGGAAGTGAAATTCACAAATGTATTCTTATTAAAAATATACTACAAAAATAATGATTGTCATTTCAAACTTTTGTTGTTATTGCTTATTGTAGGGGCTGCGTAATCATGGTCATATAGCCCGGTGTATGTGTGGAATTTGTGTGATAACCTGTGTTATTGTGATGGCTGTACTAGTGTGTGTACTTGTAAATTGGGGATAGGATTGGGAAGGAGGCGACCGTGGCCTTAAGTATGGAACCATCGCAGCATTTGTCTGGAGTAGAAGTGGGAAGAACGCTAGCCACTACACCACGAGGCGGTCGTCGTTTAAAACTACCTTAACTTGTTAGCAGTGGCGGCTGGAGCGTTCGTTCTGGGTGTTTCATTATTTGAGGGGGGCCTTGATCAGAGATGCAGCCTATGTGATACACAGTGTGGTTTAACTGGTGTAACTCATTCGCCACGAATGTCGCAGTCCTCACATTCCAGATAATAACGTTCTCCCGTTATTTCCTTTCACTCAAATGCGTATCCACAGGGGTCGCCCTAGGGCAGTGCGAACGGTTCGACCGCACTGGGCGCTGTCATATGGGGGCTAAGAAAATGCAAAGATAGTTTGACAGCGCAAAACATAAAACCCAATCACCTTATTAGCCTTCTACTTAAACCTACCCGTCAAAATTAATTCTATATAATTATAAGCGAGCTGGGGTGCGTGCATTTCAAAGATAGGCTATAGACATATAACGTGAAATTCGCACTTAACGTTGAATAAATATTAACGAGTTGTAACCAATATCTATATATCTAGGGTTCTCTCCGCCGCCATTTTTCTTGACGTTCGATCGTGTGCGGGTGCATGTGGATTATGATTTGTGTCTGTGTTGCTAGCTGCGAGTGAAATTGAAACTTTACTTACTGTTAGAACGTTACTGCTATACTAAGTGTTGTTAGTAACATCATGATGTTGTTGTTTGAGTCTTCAGTCTTTTGACTGGTTTGATGCATCTCTCCATGCCTCCCTATCCTGAGCTAATCGTTTCATCTCTACATCGTTTCATCTCTACATAACTACCACACCCTATCGACCCATCTGATCTTCATCATTCTCCTGTAACACCTCTTTTCTACTGCACCAATAGTCCAAGTTTCACTTCCATAGAGTGCGACGCTCCAGACAAAGGCCTTCAAAAATGACTTCCTAATTCCTAAATCTATTCGAGGTCAACAGATTCTTTTTTTTTTTTTTTGTAGAAATGCTTTCCTTGCCTGAGCCAACCTAACATCATATTAGACACATTTCCTTTTGTGTAGATAATAATCATTCCTAGCCTGGTCTCAGCGCGACTATAAGCGAGCACTATTGTTTAATATTAAATAATATTTTAAGAGCGTTCTAGGAATATTATTTTTAATATTAAAATAATACCGTAGTTATTAATAATGTAAAACATGTTTGCTATTTAGTCTCTACAGGGGGGGGGGGGGGGGGGCGCCACAATGAGATCTCTCACCGCCTGAAAATATTGCTAGGGCCGCTTCTGCGTTTCCAGGATTTCTTTTCCGGTGGGAGCTCAACCCTTATAATATATTATATTATAACCCAGCATGACAGAATAACTCAGACTGGGTTGTTTAAACTAATGATAAATCCATAATACAATCAAAATGATATACAGTAAAATCTCGATTAACAGTCATCTTTGGGACCGTGGTCGTGACGGTTGAGTGAATAGACGGATAACAGAAACACTGTATTATTCATCCAAAACATGACCTCAATCAATTATATTATAGAGAGATATCACCCTCACAGTAATGCAATATATTTCGGAGCGAAAAGAAATTAAACACGATTGTAATAGCAAATAAAACTGTTTATTTCATGAGAAAACCATCCGTACAGTAGCTACAAATGTGTTAAAATAATGTACAGTGCAGTAATATAAGCTTACTGGTGAAAATAGTTCATGTAGCTTGAAAATAGTCATTTTCTTCTGCCTCTTTGATGCTCGAGCTTTCACCGCGGCAATATTTCGTATTGTTACGGCTGTGAGTTTGTGTCATCAGTCGCCGCGTGAGTCACAACTGCCCCAGGGCTGGGCTGTGCCCTGCCTCCTGTATTGCGCGCGCCTTATGCAACAGGGCTACTAGGACAAAGGGATAGTCCAGAACATTCGTGACTGGACCAGCGCTGGAAACCTCGAGAAGCCGTGGACTCTGGATGGATCTAGAAGCATTTATTGAGTCACCGGCCGGCTATATAAGAGTGACCCGTCAAGCAGTGGTTGTTGTTGTGTTTTACGAGCTAGTGCGAGCGATTATCTTGTGCGACAGAAGTGTGGTGACGAAGTGCTGTGCGAGTTACGAAATCCTGTGACATTGTTTCTCCCAGCTTGTGAACAGCGTACATCAAGTGCTCGTAAGTAACTGTATTTGTTGTACCTGAGGAAGAGGGGCAGGTAGCTTCTGCCAAGGCCACCGGACTCATTAGGACGGATTAACTTCTGTGGTCTGTTGCAAGTGAAAGGGGCCAAGAGCGCATAAGGAAGAGACTTGAGGAAACTGGAGAAGGCTCCTAATTGCTTGTATTTGCTGATTAGTGTAATTTTCTGGCCACAATAAAGTTAATTATTTCTTTAAGCAGTAATTGGTGTTGTGCTTTGTACTCCCACCGTAATCCAGTTAACAAAAGTGCCACTAGGGGGTGGCACGTAACAGTATTTTTCGGAGCAGTACGGTAATGTCTGCGTTCGATTGGCCTCCTCTTGACTTTCCCCATTCTATACACTTGGACAGCATTGTTTTAGCCTCTGAGTGGCTAATAGTCGGTTTTTCCGTCATGGTTTGAGCACTCGTCTTCATCAGGTACACTCACTTCCCACTAAAATAGAGTAAGTAAGCAAAGCGAACGCGTCACTGCACCTTAAATCACTTTGTTATTACAGTATTATTAATTATGCTATTGCAGCAATGACGGTTAACAGAAACTGACGGTTTAAAGAGTGACGGTTAAACGAAGTTTTACTGTACTGTACTTAAGTAACAAAGGAACAAATATATATCTAAAAGGGTGAAAGTGATTCCTTAAAATGAACAGTATTTTTTTACTAAGCCTGAATACAAAATTACGTCAGTAAAATAATTCGAAATGAAGCATAATTTCGAAATAATGATTCACTACGAGACATTTCAAATGTTAATGATTGTTGAAATGTTGGTTAAGATAGATTTACCCACACATCTCCGCACGTCAACTCAAGCTTAAGACGCCTCGTTAGTGATCACTGGATACAGCCAAGGACTTAAATCGGGTCGCCTACATCCCTTGTGAATGTGACATTCTTTGATCTTTGAATATTAATAGGCTATTAATAATGTTGTTGAATAATACACCGTTAGCTCATTCGCAAAAAAAAAAAAACTGTAGCACTACAGCCCATTAAGGGCTTTGGCGTGCCAAGTGATGGCTGCTCAGCCATTTGGCTGCCTCACTGATCAGACAGCAACTCAATTGCCCTCACGAGGCTGAGTGCACTCCAGCCCAGCCCTCACGTCAGTTTCCAAAATCCTTGACGGGCCGAGAATCGAGCCATGGGCCTCTGGGCGAGAGGCAGGTACGCCACCCTTACACCCTTCTCATCCACTGCTCAGTCACCTTATCCGTTGTGATATTATGTAAGAGTAAACCAAATATAAGCTGCGATTCAAACGTAGCTTACAGTAGTTATC
This sequence comes from Meconema thalassinum, assembly GCA_946902985.2. Taxonomy (NCBI): domain Eukaryota; kingdom Metazoa; phylum Arthropoda; class Insecta; order Orthoptera; family Tettigoniidae; genus Meconema; species Meconema thalassinum. The sequence goes on from OX336393.1 coordinate 90,471,035, forward strand.
CTAGTTATAATATTCACTAAAATTCATAACATTATAAGTATACTTGCTTCGGTTTGATCAGTCTGTAAGAAAATATTAGTTGAGTACGGACAAAAACAATTCCCTTGTTTGGAAGGTTTGGTATTTTTCTCGGAACCCTTCCTCAACCACAGTATGCGACCTTCAACCAGAGCAGCCACCGATGACTCAACGGGAGATGACGACAAATCAACTCCTCCTCACCACACGTCAGCCAGAGGCAGATAACGAGACCTTGGACAACATTCATGGACAAATCAAATGTCTGCGGCCAGGAATGCTTGGAGGGGATCGATCGAATAGAACAGCTAATCCACATACAATTAATATTTCTCCGCAAAAACTACAGAATAAGGTACCGTACACGGGCACTATAGTGCAATATTGGCTAATAGGAGAGATGGAAACACGCTCTCTCTTTCTCTCTCTGGAACAATTCAGTCACATGCATTCTTATTTAGAAAACAGCAAACTAGCAAAGTGATGAGGGGAAGGAAGGTAGTGGAGGGGGTCACTGCTGCTAGGAGATACACTCGCACGCAATATTTAGGGGAAGATGACCTCAGTGCTCCGCCCCTTAAAATAACAATAACTAACACTTCCAATATAGCCTAGTTACTGTTGCAGTAAGAGCGGATGTAAAGATTTCCTTAGCAAAGAGCGAAGTGAATGTTTCTCCCCTATCGCCCCCGCTGCTGCACATGGACTCACCCGCATACGAAACTCTTGTCAATTATTGCTGTTTTAAGGGGCGGAACAGCAAGGTCACCTGCCCCTATAGGAAACTCTTTCCGGACGCATGTGCCATCAGGTAATAATTGCGGTATACAAACACTACCCTGATTGGAGGTAAATAGTGCTGTAAAACTTAATCGGGACGCCACGCCGCGCAGCGCAGCGCCGTGTCGGTGATATGAGCCGTGTAGTACAAGGGCAATCGGAAGGCTCAGTGGACGACCTGAATTTGACAGAACCTGTGGACATCATTTCTCGAAAACAAGTCTATTTTTGACAGTGAAGGCAGAAGCCACAATGACAAGAGGATCCGCTGACCGCCACACAATAAGCAATCAAATAAAAAAACAAGATGTTCAGTAAAGAACATATAGCCTACTTTCTCCTAAATGCGTGGGTATTGTTATAACTATTTGTCCTTTTCAAGGAGTATAATTGAATGTTGGCTGTAGTAGCTTGTTAAAATACAACGTGCTATACGGATATTAAACATGAATATGAGGTGCCCTTTGCTAGTGCTACCTCAGTAAAAAATTCTTTCAATTCGGTTTCACCGGGTTTGAATTGATATGGGGAATCGATTTGCACACATACATGGCCGCCATCCGCAAATTATTGGGCTGATGACCTTGTAGTTTGGTCAAAAGATTCTTTATACACAAAGGTATAATGTTGCAAAATTTGGTAGAGATCGGATGATTAGGTTAGTCTAATTTGATTGAAGCTTTGAACATTTGGGTGGCCGCCATTACGTTTCCGTCAAGATGGCGGCGATATAAAACATGACACTGAGGTGCCCTTTGCTAGTTCTACCACTGTACCAAATTTCGTTCAATTTGGTTTCACCGTGTTCTAATTGATAGGGGGAGGGTACAGACATTCAGAGTACACACACTCACACACTCGCACTCACAGACACACAGACAGACACAATTTTTGGCTCTGTGTAGATCTCATAAGTCTACTTTAATTTTTTGCAAAAATTGAAAGTAGGCTAAAAACATATGATATAGGCCTACATATAATTCAAAGACAATCGAGAATGTTAAGAATGTTTGCTCACCTTCGGAGCCTAAACGTCGCTGTGCAAACAGGAGGCCTTTGCTTTGTCCTTACGGAATGTCTATAAGCTAAATTTCTTCTTCTTTATTTGTTTCACCCAACTTTGAGGTACATTGAATCAATCATTTTTGTTGTTGTTTTGAGGCTTCCTTTTGACCCAGTATTGCGTCATCCTTTGAGATCTTGCTTCCCTTTCTTCGGCAGAGATGTGGCTTGTACGCTTTTGTTTGATTTTAACTTCATACCTGCCAACTTTCAAAAGGGGCTTTCAGTAAAACTCGCGCGTGTCAAAAAATCTAACAAATGTGTCGATATACCCCGGCTTGAAACAATAATCCGACTGTGCTGCAAAATACAGTAATTCATGCTTAACAGGATATTTCAATGAAATCTTATCTACTCACATCTTATGCCAATTATTTGTAGACGAGAATGACCCTCAAGAAGCAGGTGTGGTGAATTTCGGTTTGGGGCATGGGTATAACAATAAATCTTGGTTTGCAGTGACACTCAAACTTATATTAGCCGATGACGTGGTGGCTGGTGATCTCGTCATCCGCTTTATAAGTGAGAGTGGATTAGGGCCAGCAGTCTAAATTTACAAGTGAATAATGACTCAAAGACTTTGTTCTTTTTTGAATTCTTAAATTGTTTTTGGTTTCCCTAATTTTTTTGTTTATAATTATACTTATTAGTTTTATTAATTTTCGGTCTATTCACATTTAGGTGTCCACCTCAAAATTTAACTCTATATTCCAAATTTGTATAATTTAATTTGTGTTAAAATGGGCAGATGACCTCGTAGTTCCGCCCTTTAAAACAATAATTATCGTAATCATCAGTTCCGAGTGCACCACGTTCCAACCCTCATCAGTTCCGAGTGCACCCCGATCCAACCCTCGAACCAGAATTAAACTTCTTGGCAGAGCCGGGAATCGACCCCGAACTTCCGCGGTGATAGCCAAGATCACCCCCACGAGATGGGCAGTAGAGGGATTGATGTAAAAGTACGTCAACCACAATTTAATGTTGGGGACTGTTACTTTGAGATCGTTATCTTGAGTGAACACTCACTGCCTAAGAAGATCATTGTTGACTTTCTTAGGAAAGCACGATTTCAAAATGTCAGTTTAGAGCAGGGGTGCACAACCTTTTTATAAGCGTGAGCCAAGTTTATTTTTACATAACAAGTTACCTTTCCACATACGCACTTGCCAAACCCCACCGCTAAAGCTAATGCTACTATTATCTGTATAACTTATTTTACCAGCAGACAAAACTGTGTTGCAATACCATTTTTGTGTCCTCAAAATGGTTTAAATCCATTTTTGAAGTTTTTGGTTTTGCAAATAGCGTTATTAAGTTATGAAATTACTGATTTATATTAAACTTACTCCTAATTCAAAAAGGTTTAGGGGTATCCCTCCCTATATTATTCTGCTAAGGTCCCATTACAGTTTTGTACCGAAAATAAAGTCCCATTAACACCAACCTACACATATGGGGTACCTACAGGTTCAGCATAACCCAATGCGTAAGCGAAACGCACTCACTTACTCTTTAAATGCCTCACAATTAAATAAATACCTTAAAACATGTATATTTACAATGAAATAATGAAAGAATGCAACATGGTAACCATGGTAACAGAATCTCACAGGTCCATCTATTTCTGTAAGACGCAATTCAATTCCAATTATTACATTACTGTGAAAGTTTACAGACGGTTATAAGGTTATCACTGAACCAAATTAAGCTGTAAAATTCATCAATACATACAGTATAATGCGCTTAAGAGGGTTGTAGGTTGTAGTATCGGCTACATCTCCCTGGTAGCTCTTCAAAATAAACATAATCTTTTCTCGATATTAAAAGTCCTCACGGCACGTCGGAAGGCGGAGGTAGATTTCAGCGGGCAAACTTGGGGATATGCGAAAATAGGCAGAATATGCACGTTTTCGTAGAAGGATCTGACCTCATTTATTGCGAGAAAGTATTTTATAATTGGAGCTTAATTAACTTCGTTTTTCGTCATTTTATGCATATTTTAAACATTTTATTGTCTTATGGGGACGGTAACTTCATGTCATTTGGGGTACATTTTTATACTTGTGATCACACTGTCCTTGTGCAAGGTTTCGACACTGATGTGTAACTATGTAACGGTCTGTTACTTCTTCACGCAAAATTATATCTCCCGCAGAGATTTTGGTTGGTTCCTCAGTTTAGGGACTGCGACAACGCGGTCATTTAACCCCGTGTACTTTGGGTAAGTGTAGAATCTGCCTGATAAACAGTGTGAATTGTGATGGCTGTATTAGTCTGTAATTCAGGTAAGGACTGCCTTCGGTCAATTTCAAGCAGTAGTTCCTAATGTTGCTACCAGATACTACCGTCAACGACACCTATCTCTGAACTTGGCTACGAGATGCCACCTCAACCAGCAACTCGCAACGAACGTTGGATCTTCCCCTCCAAAGGAAAGCATACTGAGGGATTTTTAGCGCTCTTAGAAAATCCGACGGCTTCGGCCGGCTTTGAACCCGAGAACTTGGGCATAGAAGTTCAGCATACTACCAGTTACGTTACCGAGGCCGCTTCTCACTTTAGTCAGATGGAAAACTGAATGAGATCGCGTGCAAGTGCGTTGTCATGGCAACGTCTGATGGCTCATCCCTCATCAATTTAGTAGTGTTGTCATGGCAACCTCTGATAGCTCTTGGCATTTTCTTATAATTCCGAAATCATTTTTCTCATCCCTTGGTGTAATGGTGGGTCATATCAAAAATTCTTTCAGACAAAGGTTTTAGGTAATTATTAGGGGAATATTGTCCATTTTGTACGGTTTTGATATTGTGCCTATTAAGAGAGATATGATTAATGTTTCCCGAAAACCCCACTTTTCCCACCCCTTTTTTCAATGGTTGGTTTTATCAAAAAACTCTTCAAACATAAATTTTTGGGCCTTATTCGACACATAGTATGAACTTTAAATGGATTCGATATTTCAAATATTAAGAAAGTTATAGCGATATTTCACTTTTTCGAAAAAAATGACCTCCATTTTCACCCCCGTGGACCGATTGTGCCCATTAACGAACTCGACCAACATTTTATAGGGATACATATTATGTAAAATATTCAAATTGATTGGTGCAAAATTGCGGTAGTTATCGTGTCCACAAGAAAGTGATATATGTATATATATATATACATAAATTATAGATAAACTTTTTAACTGACGGTGGTTTTGGGGTCTAGGGGATGTGAAACGTGAAGATATGTCGAAATTTTCCGGAAGTCGAAACATGGTACCCATTGCAATAGTTAGCTTTCTAATGAAATCTACCTAAAAGTGGACTGTATATTATTTTATTAACGATCGTGCTATATCCTCAAACATGGTGTCATGCCATGCTTGCTAAAATCACAACTGGGGCTCAGGCCTGAAAACTTGGAGTTGCCATGCTTACAAGAATAGCAATGAAATCAAATTCTCCCGCTCGAGTGCGGAAGCCACTACACACTGGTCCACAAACTAAACTATTACAAGCAGATATTAAGTTGAGAAATACGACATGAAACATAATACATAAACACTGAATAGCGACCTTCAGGACGCAACATACCGGCCGCCAAGAAATGTCTTAATTTCTTCAAATAAACAAAATTGTTCATAAAGCACATTAATCATACATAAAAGGAAAGAAAAAAACGTTGATACACTATATCAAGCACTATGAATCACCATCCTTTGGTAATAAACACAGTTTTGTTATTGGCCTTTTGAAAAGACCTTGTGGTGTACGAATGGTCACCAGACTCACCAAACCGTCTGGGCCTGGATGAACTCCTTCGATGACTTCCAACTTCCAGCAGGGGGGGGGGGGGCACATTATCCTCCTTCACGATGACAAGTGCACCAGGCTGCACACTCGAGCAGGAACTAGTCCATTTGGATCTTTGCTGGAGGATAGTCACAGGACCATCTACGACAGAACAGTTGGAGCTGCTGCTGTAAAATATTCCACCTTGACAGCAAGTTAAGCTTAACATTCCCTAGATCTGGCTGAGGAATGGTGGTGATGGCTGTGCCAATTAAGTAGTGACCTGGAGTGAGAGCTTCAAGGTCATTGGGATCACATGACAGAGGGATTAATGGTCGAGAGTTCAAACACGCTTCAATTTGACAAATGATATTGTATGTGTAAGACACATGGTACCCATGGTACATCGTAGATGATACTTAAATGATTTTACACTCGCTTCCCAAATACCACCAAAGTGAGGAGCTCTGGGTGGTATGAAGTGCCAACTGATGCATTCCGAAGTGGTGAAACTTCTTATATCACCGTGTAGTTGGTCATGTCCGAGAAGGGTTTGTATTTCTCGCAGTTCCCGTTCAGCTCCCACGAAATTTGTACCGTTGTCACTGAAGATATTTCGAGGTCTTCCACGACGCGAAATAAACCTTTTCAGAGCAGCCAGAAATGCCTGAGTAGACATGTTGCTGACTACCTCAAAGTGTACCGCCTTCGTTGCCATGCACACGAATACAGCGACATAACACTTTTCGTTTAACTTAGACCTGCGTGAGCCTGATTTTATGTAAAATGGTCCAGTAAAATCAGTGCCACAATTGGAAAATGGTCTAGTAGATTCCACTCGAGGACGAGGTAGTTGTCCCATGAGCTGATGTGTGGTTTCTGCCTTTAACTTATGGCATGTCAAACAATGGTACAATACATGACGAACAGTAGTTCTGCCTTTCACAATCCAGTGTTGCTGGCGTAGTGACGAAAGCAACAATTGGCAACCAGCATGAAGCATGCGCTGATGTTCTTGTTCCACAATTAACTTTGTCAGGTGATGTGGTGGTAGAATTATCTGATGCTTCTGTTGATACATAAGATCGGAATGCTGCAGTCTACCTCCAACGCGGAGTAGGTGCATCTTGTCCAGGAAGGGATTCAATGATTTCAGTTTACTATTACCATCAAGAGGCACGTTGTGTTCCAGTTGATGAATCTCCTTGGCGTATTCAGCTTGCTGAGCCATTCTAATGCATTGGTGCAATCCTAATTGCAATTCTTGAAGGGAAATATCATTCGTTGCTCTCTCATCGCGAGCTTTTCTACAATTAGCCACGAATCTGTTGCAGTATGCTATAACCCGTTGTAATGGAATCAGGTTAGAGAAACGGCTAATAATGTCATTTTGGCAGTTCGTTGCAACGTGACATATTGCCTTCGATTTCTCGTCCAGTACATGTTGAGAAGCGGGAACAACATACCATTTGGGCCATGAAGATGAGTGTTGAGTCAGCCAAGAAGTTCCTTCCCACCATGATTGATTGTCAATGAGGCCATCAGGAAGGACTCCACGTGAAATCATATCTGCTGGATTGTCGAAAGAAGTCACATGCCGCCACTCAGCAGTTGTTGTAGCGTCTTGTATCTCTGACACTCTGTTCCCTACAAAGGTCTTCCAACGAGTAGATGGCGCAGCCAGCCATGCTAATACGATAGTGGAGTCAGTCCAAAGATAGGCGTTGCTTAACTTCATATTCAAGGCACTGACAACCTTCTTGTACAGCCTTGCGAGAAGAGCTCCGCAAAGTTCTAGGCGAGGGAGTGATGTTTTCTTCAAGGGGGCGACTCTTGACTTTGAGCATAACAATGTTGATGTTGTGAGTCCTTGCTTGTTAGTTGATCGTATGTAGATGCAACAACCATTAGCCTTCTCAGAGGCATCACAGAATCCATGGAGCTGAATGTCGTTGACTGGCCCATCAATCAAAATTCTTCTATTTATGCGTATGGCGTCTATCATGGGAAGTTGATCGCAGAGTTCTTGCCATGAACGTGAAAGTTCTGGAGAGAGAGGTTCGTCCCAGGTAAGTTGTTGTAGGCAACGTGTGGCAAGAAATGGAGAACATGTGACGGTCTTAAGTTGGTATTCTTGTAGTGCATCAGTCTGCTTCCTTCTCCACAGGATTCGTTGGTAGGCACAATCTCTGAGGTCCATTTGTATCTGACGATACATTTTTGCGATGTCAGCAGTAAACGCTATAGGATGAGTGCGGAATCTAACAATGATAGAACAGAGGTCCTGTTGGGTTGTAGGTCCAACCAATAGTAAATCGTAAAAAAAAGTGCCACTGCTGGTTTTGGCAGAACAATCAAATACAACCCGTGTCTTGGTTGTGGAACTGGAATCCTTGAAAACAGCGTGATGGGGCATGTAGTAAACTGGGGTAACAGTAGAGTGGGTTGTTTCCATGTGACCCAGATCTTCATATTCATCCATAAAATTTGTATAGCCTTCTTTCAAGTTTTGGTTTCTACTTATTTTTCTTTCATGTAAATAGAACCGCTTGGCTGCCATTTGAAAGGAATCGCCTAATTTCTTGGGATCTTCTCGAAATGTTAGTCGAACCACAAACCTTCCTGAAGAGTCTCTAATGGTGTTCTGAACAAAATGTGTTTCACATTCCCTTTCATCCCTGGTTCAAGGAGTCATGTGCAACTCTTCTAGTTCCCAGAATTTTTGGAGTTGAGTATGGATATCAGTGTCAGATTTGGCAAAGCATGAGACCACCGACCGCCGTGAAATGTTGGTGCAGGATGCATCACCCTTGTACCTTCCCGAAAGGATCCAACCAAACTCAGTTTCCTGTAAAACTGGGTGATTGAGGTCTCTGGTTAGTTTACCTGACCGCTGAATGTAAGAACAGACTTCTGTACCGAGTAGAATGTCAATCTTACCAGGCTGAGAGTATGCAGGGTCTGCTAGTGGGAGATGTGTGGGTAAATTCCAGCTAGAAGAATCAATGAACAGGGGCGGTTCGACCTTGTACATCTAGGGGGGGGGGGGGGGGATGGAGGGGGGGTGAGAATTTAAAAAATGCCGACTGGATGTTTAACTTTGCCGACTATTCGCTTGAAAACTGAGCAACGGGAGGGAGGGGGGGGGGGGGGCGGCGGCGGCAGTGGCGGCATACAATACGCAAGGCTAATATACTTCATTAACGGCTTTCATTTAAAATGTATTTAATTACTTCCAGAATGTTGAATCTCAGGAAAACTTGATAAATGAGCAAAATAAGTGTTTAAATATTACAAGAAAAAAAATCTAGTTTTTCTTTGTAAATCCCTACTTTACGATGTTTTAACAAGGACCACTTCTCAACTATCTCCGTAATTTTAATGTCGTCGACCTTATCTTTCGTTGAAAACAGCATCATGAGGGAGTCTAAGCGGTCGTCACCCATCGATGTCCGCAAATGATTGAAAATGAGCTTTAACTTGTTGAAGGACAGTTCGAAAGAAGCAGAAGACACTGGGGATGTTAAAATCAGTCGAACTACTTGATAACCACACGGGATAATCATCTCATTTAACAGCAACTTTTGCGATCTATTTAAGAGATGAGCACTGTTTACTGGCATCAAGCAGGATTTCAAGCTCAGCCAGCACAAGCTCTTCATCTTCAAGGATGATTTTCGGGTGTGATTGCTTTATAGATCGGACGCGCTCGATGGTGCAGTTCTTTCTGTTAGGGGGTATCTTGAAAATTATGTGGAATGACCCTAAAAAAGAAATTAGTTTTGCGAGATTGTCTTGCACGCTTGTAGTAAATACATCCACAAGTATTCGGAGCTCCTTTCTGTAGAATGTTAGGAAAGACATTTCTGCTGTCGTTTCAGCGTGCGCGTCATACTTCTTTGCAAGTCGCCGGGTTCTGTAGTGCTTTAAGAAGTCTTCCTCCGCATTTACTTGCATGCTTTTCGCAAATGACGATGCACTCTTTATCAAAGCGTTCATCTTGCCATCGTCGATGATACCTTCAAAAGACTTCAAAGCGCCCTGAATCAGCTGCATCGCGTCTACTACATTCAGCTCCTCCGCTTCTAAAAGCTCGGTTACGTTCCTAACTTTAAACATGATGTTTTTGGTAAAGTACATGCCGCAGATAAAATCAGTCTAGGAGCTTTCTGAGCAAGCCTGACGCAAAAGTTGCGGTTTTACTGTCAAATGGAGAATCGAATGAGGTTTTCATTGTTTCCAATGCTGTGACTATCTCTCCAGAAGACGAAGAAACAGCTCCTACCGATTCGGCGCGTGCAGTCCACCTTGTTTTTGATAAATTCTTAAGTTGAAGTGAATTTTCAATTTTATCCAGCTCTTTCTACAAGCTTAAATGTCGTTTCGTGCTACCCGAAAAAAAACAACTTACAATGCTTCAAGAGTGTTAAAAAACTCTCGGATAAGCGCGCTAGCTATACAAACTGTCTCTACGAAAATGTTTAACCTGTGAGCTTGGCATGTAACGTACTGTACCCGTTCGTCCTGGGGATGCGATGACCCATCTGCTATTACATCGCATTCCTGGATTTCCAGGACAGAGCGGAGTTAAATGAACATGAAGTCAAATAAGGAATGTGTCGGAAATTCAGTTGAAATATCTCAAAAGCAGAGGGTAACACGAGATAAAGTATCTCCAAGGTCGTTACGGGCTTAAATTTAATAAAAAAATACAAATATTAATGGGCGCCATCAACTGAATCCCTAGCAAACCACATCCTTCCCAGTTAAGCCTTAATTAAGACAAGGAAAGAAATAGGAAAATCACATCATCATCAGATCACAACTAAGATAAAAACAAATTTATTCAACTTTGATAGTCAGACAGACATATTAAACACTCATCCTACCTGAGAGCATGGTCGAATGCCAACGTTAAATTGTCATTGTCCAGAAAATCGAACCATCTCTATTCTACTCAAAGTATATTTAATCCACATAAAATAGGAAAAATTTCTAAAGTTCACTTGGGTTCTCAGGATCACCGTAGCACTATGTCATTGCGTCACTGACATTCGTGATAACTGAGACCTAACTTCTCTTTAAATTAACATCATGAATGTGGATGTAAAAATATCATTAATCTGTCTAAACACATATATTCTAATCACATATTTAAATATCACATAATTTATGGCTTGCATGGCTTTATTCAAATGCTGAATATGTTAGTAAAATGCTCCTAAACATTGAATAATTAATTTACACTATTTACACTGTCATTAATAATTGCTTGTTTGTCACAGAAAATCCACTACTCATCGGTTATAATCATCATCATCATACCGACAGTAGTGGCTGCGCGGGCTAAAGCGCTGCGTTAGGTCAAGGGGCCAAGCTCTCTGCTGACTCGGTAGACGCGTGGGTTCGAGCCCCACCGTCGGCTGTCCTTGAAATGGTTTTCCGTGGTTTCCCACTTTCAACACCAGGCAAATGCTGGGACAGTACCTTCTGACAGGCCACGGCCGCTTCCTTCCACATCCTTGCCCAGTTTCATTCATCTTCATCAATTCCATCTCTCATCCCGACGCGCAGGTCGCCCACGGGCGTCGACTAGAAAGACCTGCACTCGGCCTCTGAGGAGGCTACACGACAAAAAAAAAATCATCATCATCGCAATTAAATATTTCTCACATTAGTCCTCATCTCAAAATTCAATATATTCATGTCAGAATAATAAATTCATTATCATCAAATCATTTAAATGAATATTATAATCATCAATTCTTTTTGCTCTCTAATTATTCACAAACTCTCATTTCATCATCTCCTTCAGATTAAATAATCTTAAATCATCAATATAAATTGTTTAATTCATCAACTCAAGTTGCAATTATTCAAATCATATCTCTCAATTAAATTTATTTAAATCCATTTAAATTTATTAATCATCAGCTTCTTTAATTAATTATCACCTTCTAATTCAGTTATTCATCATCTATTTAATCATCTATTAATTTATTTAAATCAGCTTATTTATTCAATCTTTAATTCATCCATTTATTTAATTCATTGATTTATTCCAAAATTTAATTTATCAATTTATCTAAATTTTATTCATCTGGTTATTTAGATTTTCATTATTTCATCAAGTCATTCTGATTTTTATTTCATTAGGTCAGATCATTAATATGCTTAAACTTCAGATTATTATTTCATTAATTATTATTATCAGAAAATCTTGTATTATCAACATTATTTATTTGTTTAATTTCCTAACAAATTGTTTAATATGGGTTATAGAACGTTGTCTTACAGTTTTATCACTTCCAAGTTATATCTCGTATTCAATTATCATGCCAAAAAATATTATTGCCTTCACAAATTCACGTTGGATCTCACTATCCACAACTTCATCATCTACTCTCACTTCATCAAATACCATATTTGAATACCACAATTATTCCACAAAACTCCATAAATATTCAGCGCACAGCATGAATCTCAAAATTATGCTAGACTGGGTTCGACAACCTCATGTCTGCCTCAAAATACATTAGCAATATTGCAACTTCCACTTGGCAACTTCCACAAAATGCCTATCACAAACTTCACTTAACCACGTTGCATGACCTACAAAATATATATAACTGGCTTCAAATTATCAACGCACACAATCTCCAATAACTGTAATTAATCTGATCACATCTAGACAACTTCTTAAACAATTAGGAAAAATATAACCTTAGTAATCGAAATCAAATTCAAGATTTGCTTTCAAATAGCATAAATTCTCTTAAAATTCTCATAATTCACTTCACAGAAAAACACCAATGTGCTATAATCTCTCACATCAAAATATGCAATACTGATCTGCCTCAAAATAAATCTGACCATTAATGATTCATCTTACAAGATTAAATTACTTTAAATCCTTCTCAAAGGTATCAAATTCAATCATAAAAATAATCAAAATCATCAACTGAATCAGCTGTTAAATGAAAGTACTCTCAAAAGAGTATAGCAACAAAATATTGGATTGGCAAACAAGAATTACAAAATGTAACCCTGCTGACATTTATTTTTAATTTATTTAATAAAATTCGACTGATATGTGACTAGTAGTTTCTTGTTTGATCCTCTTACAATCTCAAGTACACTCGGATGATAAAAATGAGTTCCTCAACGGCAAGTGAGATGAGTACCACCACGCAATCGTATAAATACGAAAGGCCTTGCCTCGTCGTCTATCATGATAATGCCCTGAACGATGGGTAAAGATGTGTACCACCACGCAATCGTATAAATACGAAAGGCCCCATCTCGTCGTATAATGAGTGAATGTACCAGATTGGAATCAACAAGTCTCTAGTTGTCACATAAAAGCGATATTCATTCACTTGAGTGAATAACATCTTAATATCTCCAAACAATCCAATGGAAAAATCCCTACTGATGAATAATACACACTCGCTAGTATGCAATGAACTGACGAAGTAATTTAAATAATCCAATTGCAGATCACGAGTTCGAAATACTCGCCACAAAAAATAACTATCCAAGAAAAACTATCCTTACTGGAAAATGTCTAAAAGACCAAACATCTGCTTAATAAAGCCAACCAATGGTGAGAATTTCGTATAATGGTGCCTGCCATATCATATGGTAACGCCATATTCTAGCAAAATTTGGAGCAAATAATGTCTAAGCCATGTCTAAATAATCGTAGAACTCCTACTAGAAATATATACACGTATGCCCAGTGTTCATGAAAAAATCATACCAGAAAGTCATAACTCTTACAGTACCTTCATATCAGCTGTTAATATATTTCAAAGATCGTCGATTATCCTCGTGTGTAATAAATTTCTCGAAAGATTGACGGGAATATCGTATCACCCACGCAAAAACGATCGCCTTCATATCCCAAGTGAATCAGCTGTTGGACCTACTCTTCTTCAGGAACCGAATCCATCGCTCTGTGGTGCCATCACGTCTCTGTCTTCATTTACTCCGACATGATGAATTGCATGTTATCCATAGCGGATACTGTCCAAATTCTTACGTAAAAGTTCATGAACGTAGCGTACCCCATATTCTTCTTCTAAGTTACGCCACTGTCCCATACAATGTTCGGTTTGCTTGTTAAAAGTTCAATCTCCACAGCGGTTAAGTCTCACTTGCAGAAAATAATTTTATTTATGAAAGTGTATAAGTTTTTGAAACACCCTGTAGCTGTGTTTGTACTCGATATTTTATAATAATTCATGAAAAAGAATTGTATCAATGCACGTGCCAATGTTCATAAGTGCATATACTTGTAACATTTCGTTTGCATAAAAGCGTTAATGTTAGCTTGACCCCATGGTCGCTCCACATATTCCGTTATGAAATGCATAAGTTGTAATGACATTGGAATATCTAAGTTCATTCGAAGTTCACAATTGCAGTATATGATAACTATCTGCCTGCACAATTCGATTACTGAATACAAGTCCCATACTCTGTTGTAACTGAATGTTGAAATGAAGTTCAACTTCTTTAATATTGCCTGCGTATAAAAGTTGGAACCAGCACGCTCTGTTTTACTGCACTGTTCCAGAATGATCTACGTTTAAAAGCCGGCCCCGCCATACCGCTTCGCTGTACTGTTCTGCGTTACAATGCAGCTCGAAATGAAGTTCTCAAACTGGTTATTATAATGCTGTTCTAACCCCGGCTCTTCTCTTGCTTACACGGCCTGTACAGCTTGCTTCGTAACCGGTCCTCGCATCGCCTACCGTGCGTTGCTTGCCTTGGCTCACTGACCTACTTTTCCGCTCTCCGCTTGGTGAAGTAATACTGTCGCTTTCACTTCACGTAACAAGTGCTGTGCACCGCTCAACTTTGCCGTACTCTCTGCGCATGTGTTCTACTCAGCCTAGCTGGCTGAACTCGACTGATGTCTCTGGACTGCGTTGAGGAGCTCCTACCCTGCGCTGTCACGTGATGCTCCCCCACCTTCTGTGGTCATGCGTCACAAGTATAATCTCGACCACCATCATCTCGGCTATTAAGTTATACAATAACTTAATGGATTATCTGTCTTTCTTCAAGTTATTACTATATATATTGCTTGACATTTCTTCTCTTCTGAGATGATATACTGTTCCATAAAGATCTTAATAAAACTTCATATTTCCTCCCATAATTCCATCTGCTTGACTGGCAGTGCCATCTTAATCCTCGGCCTTCTACGTCATTTCCTAACATTCTTCTCGACTCGATTTGAGCGCTATCTTTACAACTTTTCCCATAAATCTCAACTACGGCTTAATGTCAGCTGGCGTAGCCGATAGCCTCAACTAGGTATCGGGTACAGTACGGAATATCTATTTTCCACTGATAGCTTTTTTGAGTGCCGCTGTATATGCCAGACATGTTACCAGCAAAGTCGTACGATTGAAACGCTAGGTTATCGAGTGGAAGTAAGTTCTTCTGAATTAAAAATTAAAAATATTTTTTCAGTCAACTCCTTTCCAGTCTTTTTTTTTGTTTCTGTTAAAACAGCGTCTATTTTTAAAAGACGCTCCACAGGAACGAGCTCTTCATCTTTTTTGACGACGTATCGGATATTCAACGCGAGGTAGTCTTTATGTGACTTATCGGGAGTAGTAGACTATCTGCTATAATGGAGAACATACCAGCGTTCTTGATCTCTTCTGCAATTATTTCGCGAGTTTTCTCTCCAAGTGGATGGATGAATTCATTTTGAGAGTCCTTCCTCATATACGCAACGATGTGCTTCCGCGTATTAACTTCTTCCGACCACCTATTCATGACCGGACTATGCCGTGAAAGTAACTTCACAATTTGGTGAAGTTTCCATTATCTTGAGTGATTCCATCCTCGTGACCTCGGAAAGTCAAACCTTGACGACAAAGGGTTCTTTCTGTGTCAATAAGTATATGGATAACTTTTTTGTGGAACTCCTTTTCTTTTTCTTCCTCAATTCTGATCGTCCGTAAAAGTTTATCAAGGAGAACGTCTTCGTGGCCTTTTCCATTAACAAAGTGGCACAAATCTGCCACCGCTGCTTGATTAGCTTCTGAAGTGAAGTGGTCTTGTAATTTGCTCTCTATCTTCTTTCCGCGACTTTTCAGTTTGTGCCACTGACTTACTCCAGCGTACGATCATTCTACACGTTTTTCTTCTTAACACCATTAAACATAAAGCTGGATGAAAATACGCATGTATCTATTGTATTATTATTACTTACGTTTGATGGGTACGCGAAACTCCGTGAAAATGTTCCGTGTTGGCGAAAACTCACGTCCCACTGCCACTATATTTGCACCTAGTTATCACTGTAAAAGTTGGTGGTTCAGGAACGACTGCTTTCTCTCATTCTCGGTGACCACTGCACTGACCTTAGTGAGCACCCCACCCCTTGAGGAACCTTGGAACCATAAACCTGTCAATTTTGTCACAATAGCGCGAATATCTGATGACGCGCCGAGACAAGCGGTAGCAAGTCATACCATTCCTCCGACAACATCTCAAGGCTTGACCTGAAGTTTTTAATGCGCTCACCAACACCTTTTGTCTAGCCACATAGCACAGATGCTGGGGCTCGCTTCGCTGTGAAGCTGAGTCACTCTGCATAATGAACGCGTAATGTTACACCCACCCAGGAACGTACCGATGAGTTCATCCCTTGTCATTGGTCCCATATTGCTCATCAGTCATTCTTTCATCAGTTTCCATACAAAGAAACGAAATGTCAAGTGGCAGCCGGTGCACAGAGGACTGGAAATGAAACATTTAAAATTGTTATTTTGCCGACTCTTTCCCTTCCCACACTGGGCCATTGCCTGGCTGTACGAAATTATTGCAGCGTCCGTTTGTGCCGACTGTCGGTAAAATGCCGACTGTCAGCATAATATTAGCCTACTTTCGATTTTTGCAAAAAATGAAAGTAGACTTATGAGATCAACACAGGGCGAAAAATAAGTGTGTGTCTGTCTGTCTGTGTGTATGTGTGTGTGAGTCTGTGTGTGTGTGAGTGTGTGTACTCTGAATGTCTGCCCCCCCCCCTATCAATTCGAACACGGTGAACGCGAATTGAACGAAATTTGGCACAAAGGTAGCACTAGCAAAGGACACCTCAGTGTCATGTTTTATATCGCCGCCATCTTGACGGAAACGTAATGGCGGCCACAGAAATGTTCAAAGCTTAAATCAAATTACGACTAAACTAATCATCCGATCTCTACCAAATTTAGCAACAACATACCTTTATGAGCGGAGCATCCTTTGACCAAACTAATAGGTCATAAGCCTAATAGTTTGCGGATGGCGGCCATCTTTGTGTGAAAATCGATTCCCCCTATTAATTCAAACACGGTGAAACCGAATGGAACGAAATTTGGTACAGAGGTAGTACTAGCAAAGGGCACCTCAGTGTCATGTTTTATATCGCCGCCATCTTGATGGAAACGTAATGGCGGCCACACAAATGTTCATAGCTTAAATCAAATTACGACTAACATAAGCATCCGATCTCTACCAAATTTTGCAACAACATACCTTTATGGTAGGAGCATTCTTTGACCAATCTAATAGGTCATTAGCCTAATAGTTTGCGGATGGCGGCCATCTTTGTGTCAAAATCGATTCCCCCTATTAATTCGAACACGGTGAAACCGAATGGAACGAAATTTGGTACAGAGGTAGCACTGGCAAAGGCCACCTCAGTGTCATGTTTTATATCGCCGCCATCTAGACGGAAACGTAATGGCGGCCACACAAATGTTCAAAGCTTAAATCAAATTACGATTAACCTTATCATCCGACCTCTACCAAATTTTGCAACAACATACCTTTATGGAGGGAGCATCCTTTGACCAAACTAATAGGTCATTAGCCTAATATTTTGCGGATGGCGGCCATCTTTGTGTGAAAATCGATTCCCCCTATCAATTCGAACACGGTGAAACCGAATGGAATGAAATTTGGTACAGAGGTAGCACTAGCAAAGGGCACCTCAGTGTCATGTTTTATATCACCGCCATCTTGACGGAAACGATATCGTGGCCACCCAAATGTTTAAAACTAAAATGGAATTACGACCAACCTAATAATCTAGTCTCTACCAAATTTTGCAACAACATATCTTTATGTGGGAAGCATATTCTGACCAAACTGCAAGATCAGCCCAATCGTTTGCAAATGGTGGCCAAGTATGTGTGCAAATCGATTCTCCCTATCAATTCAAACACGGTGAAACCGAATTGAACGAAATTTGGTACAGAGGTAGCACTAGCAAAGGGCACCTCAGTGTCGTGTTTTATATCGCTGCCATCTTGACGGAAACGGAATGACGGCCACCCAAATGTTAAAAGCTTAAATCGAATTACGACCATCCTAATAATTTGATCTCTACCAGATTTTGCAACAACATGCCATTTTGTGGAAAGCATCTCATGACTACAAGGTCATCAGCCCAATAGTTTGCAAATAGCGGCCATGTATGTGTGCAAATCCATTCCCCATATCAATTCAAACACGGTGAAACCGAATTGAATGATTTTTTTTACAGAGGTAGCACCTCATATTCATGTTTAATATCCCTATAGCACGTTGTATTTCAACAAGCTACTACAACCAACATTCAATTATACTCCTTGTAAAGGACAAAGAGTTATAACAATACCCATGCATTTAGGAGAAAGTAGGCTATATGTTCTTTACTGAACATCTTGTTTTTTATTTATTTTTAAATCGGACCAAATCGTATATGGCCATGCCCCGTTTTGCTTTTTTAAATGCTGTTTTGGGAAATGTTACGGATTCTTCAGGATTTGCCGACTGATATCGATTTGCCGACTGAGAAAATACCTGAGGGGGGTGAGACCCCCCCACTCGAACCGCCCCTATCAATGAAGTGCCCGGGCAAGTCGTCAGTAACCTTGGGAAGCACTAGGCAATCAACTGACACTGTAAACTTACTTGAGCATGAACTGATTTCAACGGAGATTGTGTGTTTTGTTTCCGAAGTAGTGTTACCTATGCCTTGAATTGGTACCCTACTGGGCCTTCTACGAAGTTTCAATCGCTGTGCACACGATTCTGAGATGAAGCAGGATTGTGAGGCAGGATCCAGTAAAGCACGACATGTCTGTAGTCTACCGTTACTGTCCTAGACCTTCACAAGAGCTGTAGATAAGAGGATTTGTTTACTGGGCATTACCTTTAATGTACAATAACTAGCAGTCATGGACTTGGATTGTTGACGACAGTCATTGACACCATTGTTACGGGAAACATCTTGTTGATAATGACGAGGTTCTGATGGTTGTGAGACATCTAGATGAATAAGCGTATGGTGCCACTTACCACAGGAACGACAGCCAACAGATTTGCACGTATTTACCTGATGATCCGATTTCAAACAATTGAAGCAGAGGTTTCTTTGTTTAACAATATCTCTGCGCTCTTGGACAGAAAGCCGGGTGAAAGCGTGACATTTATATAATGCATGGGATTGGTTGCAGTAAATACAACTTAAAGCAGTTGACATACGAGGCACGTCCAGAAAGTAAGTTCCGTTTGGTAATAAAATTAAATTGTGTACAGATACAGAAAAAATATTTATTGCACAACATTCTACACCTCTTAAACTACTTTTCCACATAACTGCCGAACTTTTGCAGGCATTTGTCATAGCGTGGCACAAGTTTTTGGGTACCTTCTTCTTAGAAGTTTTCCGCCTGTTTCTTCAACCAGTTGGAAACATCTTCTTTCAGCTCCTCGTCATTGTTGAAGTGTTGACCGCCAAGGAAAGACTTGAGATATGTGAACAGATGAAAGTCGCTAGGAGCGAGGTCAGGGCTGTACAGAGGGTGGTCAAACACGTCCCAGCCAAATCCCTGTAGGAGGTTTTTCGTCACATTTGCAGTGTGTGGTCGTGCGTTGTCGTGAAGAAAAACACCTTTTGACAGCAACCCTCGGCGCTTATTCTGTATTGCGCGGCGCAATTTCCTAAGTGTCTCGCAGTAAGCATCTGCGTTGATTGTTTGACCACGCGTTAATAAATCCAGTCCCAGAACACTGTGCACATCATTTTCCGAGGTGTCAAGATTTGTTTCAGCTTAACCTTTGCTGGGGATGAAGTGTGCCCCCATTCCATTGATTGCCGCTTACTTTCAGGGGTGTCGTAAGAAACCCAAGTTTCATCTCCTGTGACTATCAGTGTCAGAAATTCTTCGCCGCCTTCATTGCAACGGGTCAAAAACTGAAGTGCACTACCCATCCGTTTTGTTTTGTGTTGCTCCGTAAGAATCTTTGGTACCCAACGTCGGCAAAGTTTACGAAAGTTCAGTTTTTCGGTAACAATTTCATGAATTAGTGATCGTGAGATTAGGGGAAATTCCATAGCGAGAGCACTAATTGTAAACCTGCGGTTTTCCCGGATCTTGTCATCAATCGTGTGAACCAGTTCTTCTGTAATCAAAGATGGACGCCCACTTCGTTCTTCATCGTGCACTTCACTACGTCCTTCATTGAACTGTCGGACCCATCTTCTCACCATTGAATCACTCATCCCATTTTGTCCATACACTTCGCAAATTTGCCGATAAATTTCAATTGGTTTCACTTTCCTAGCATTCAGAAAACGAATCACAGATCTGATTTCACAAGCGGCGGGATTTTCAATCAACACCGACATTGTACGAGTAAACATGCACAACAACGCGTACGTGGCTGACAGCGCTCTCCAAATGGCGCACGTTTCTTCTCCTTGATACAGAGCGTCTACCGCGCATATGCGGAACTACGCTGCAGTGGAACGTACAACTAGTTGAAGACACAGGCGGCACACGTCTATGAAGAAGGTATACAAAAACTCGTGCCACGCTACGACAAATGCCTGCAACATTTCGGCAGTTATGTGGAAAAGTAGTTTAAGGGTTGTAGAATTTTGTGCAATAAATAATTTTTCTGTATCTGTACACAATTTAATGTTATTACCAAACGGAACTTACTTTCTGGACGTACTTCGTATAAGATTGCTTTACTACTGTAGTATGCTTACGGCTGGAGGAATCTTGGATCCTGTTACTAGTCAAGTTGTTTAGCCTTGTGGGAGGACTAGAATTTATAATCTCAATCGATTTACACTTGGTTTCTAAAAATTCATAAAGCTGTTGAAGCGTAGGAAATGTTTTAGGGTCTAATGTAGATTCATACTCCTTGCGAATTGACATCTCTGTTTTTTCTAAGATCAGTTGAGACATTAACAATTCTTCTAGCGGGACCGTCAACTCAAGGGCCTTAATAGCATTCATGTTACTCATGGCTTGATTTAGCAGAGCACGAAGTTCACTCGCCGAAACTTTATTCATAGAGGGCAAACTGAGTAATTGTTTTATGTGAGCAGATGCAATTAAACGTGCATTATTGAAGCGAGTACAAATGCTGTCCACTTGCATTGTGAGCCAGTTAGTGAGCTAAGTAAATAATGGGTATATTGTCAAGAGATACATTATTTACAATGAGGCTGACGAATGTGTCGTGAAAGTGTCTGAACTGAGTTACGTCGCCGGCAAATGACGGTAGCTTAATTGTAGGGAGCTTAATTGAACGTTTACTCGCACTAGTGCTTGAAGAAGGATGTTGATCACTTTCCTGATGACTGTTGCATACGCCTGAGCTGGGCTTGACTAATGCATTCATTCTAGCTTCCGCGTCAAAGAACATGGTTTCAAAACAGTCCCTGTCTTGAGCATGCAGTTCGAAGTCTTCAAACATTTCTAGCTGCGATTGGGCTCCTTCAAATTTATCACGGACGTTGGATAATTCTTTCAGCCTTACTATTATACCCTGGATATCAGGGCCTACAGAAAAACCATCAATGTATTTTACGAGTCGAGTGAGACTGGCTTTCGCAACTGCACGCGTCGCAATCGACTTTTTTCTATTTGTAGCATCCATGGTAAGAGTGGTTGGGAATATAAATAATAGGACAGGATAACAGAAAGATAGACAGTATAAATAATTGCCGGATCTAGGTACTTAGTCAGTAATCCAAGTCGCAGCCATGCGGTAGCCTACGTCTGACGAAACTTCATCCAATAAGTCCGGTTCCGGCTGGACCAAAAATGTAGGTTGTAGTATCGGCTACATCTCCCTGGTAGCTCTTCAAAATAAACATAATCTTTTCTCGATATTAAAAGTGGACTGTATATTATTTTATTAACGATCGTGCTATATCCTCAAACATGGTGTCATGCCATGCTTACTAAAATCACAACTGGAACTGGCGCTCAGGCCTGAAAACTTGGAGTTGCCATGCTTACAAGAATACAATAGCAATGAAACCAAATTAGCTATGATACCAAATTCTCCCGCTCGAGGGCGGAAGCCACTACACACTGGTTCACAGACTAACTATAACAGGCAGATATTAAGTTGAGAAATACGACATAAAACATAATACATAAACACTGAATAGCGACCTTCAGGACGCAACAGGGGTCAAGGGGCACTCTAGAATTTTTTCACGCAATTTTCACGTGTGAGTGTGGTACGAAAGGTCTTTTTCATCCGACTATAAAGGGTCTCCGAAAACTACATTTAAAGGCCCTTAAATTAACAGTGTCTGTGATATTCCCAGGAAACTAACTTAGCTCTGATATACCTATGAAGGAATGACCCCTAACCACTGCACCAGTAGCTGAATTGATAAAGTCTGATTATTCATACCATGGATATATCAGTCATAGCATTCATTCATGATTGAGATTTTGCTAAGTGTACTCTTTACAACTAGAATATTCGCGGGCGAAGCCGCGACGGGTAATGCTAGTATAAAATAAAATAATACTATCACAAGGTTGAAAATTTTTAATTTTTACAAAAGGCAGAATTCTTAACATCAAAGTATATAAAATATTAAAATCAATATATCGTCAAACTGACCATCAAATCAAGTAGTAGCCTAATGCTCCTAATGCGATGCCTACAATAATGGAAAAAAACTAATCATTCACAATATATATATTCAAGTTTTCCGTAGTATCAAATATGTATCCGCGGGCCGCATAAACTGACTTTGAGGGTGCGGGTTGTGCAGCCCTGCTGTAGTGTGTCTGTACCAACTAAGACTGTACAGTACATATTATTCGACTACCGGCACTTCAAATATTCGCAAATTCGAAATACGAATAAAGTATTCGAAGTACTCGACAGGATGGTCACAAAGTCCCGGTACCCCCCCCCCCCCCCCTTTATGACCAATAGAAACCCCTAAACCTAGTTAAATAAGTTGTACACCATTTATAAGAGAGGTTTTCTTGCGAATATACGGCATTACGAGTCCAAAACATCAGTCTGTGCACCATCATTTTCATGGCAAAGGATAATACGGCGCCAAGTTCTGTGCGACATTCTTCGGAGCATTGCTGGTGTGACAGCCTCGTCTCACAGTATCTCTCAGTTCATCCGTGGTATTGTATCGAAAACAAGCACTTCTGCGATGGGAAAAGAAACTCTTCGCCTCAGGAAGTGTGAAAGATAAGGACAGAAGTGGGAGACCCTCCACAAGAAGAGAAACATGTCAATTTGCCGAGGAGTCCGTGGAGAGGTCGCCGAAGAAGTCGACGCGTAAAATATCAGCGGAATTGCAAATATGCAGGTCGACAATGCAGAAGCACATGGAGAAAGACTTGCTTACGCCCATATCGGCCTATGCCCGTCCAGGAATATCGGATGCTGACATGGATCGGAAAATGGAGGCAAGTGCGGCACTTCTTCACATGTTCGACACAATACCAAAACGAGGCGAAGTACTCTTTACCGATGAGTGTGAGATTTACAAGAGCTCTCATGCACGAAATGTGGTATTTTGGAGCAAGACAAATCCACACTTTTATGAAGAGTTGGAAAATAACCCGCCACATGTTATGATATGGGCAGCCATGGAAAGCAGACGCTTGTTTGGGCCGTTCTTTTTCGACGATGCTGTGAATCAGCACAATTACCTCAACATGTTGCTGGACTGGTTTGTTTCTCTCATGGAGGAGCACGGAATTAAAGAGACATGATGGGGCACCTGCCCATTTTGCCATCGCAGTGCGCGAATATCTTAATGAAGTTCTTCCAGGGCGATGGATAGGTCGTGGTTCTCCAGTGCTGCCGGCTCCACTTGCCTGGCCACAACGAAGCCCAGACCTTACCACATGTGATAATGCGCTATGGGGGTTCATAAAGGGTATCGTTTCACAAAACGGATACAATACACGGATGAACTGATGCTGTGAGGCAATCTTTCACTAAAGTCACACCAGCACACAGAACTTGGCGCCGTATTAGATATGGTATCACGAACAATAATATCAGAGAAGCTGTGTTTCTATCCAGCGGTTATTTGCCAGAAACGTTTCAATTATCAGGTCATAAAAATTACGTTTTCGTTGGTTGTGTCCATAGTCGTTGTTAGGTGCTCCACGACATTGTGATCATGTACTTGGGTGTGTGTGGAATGTGTAATGTGGAATGCTGCCAACGTTCAAGTGCCAGTTTGTGTCTTCAAGTGGTAACAGTGAATACAACCAAACTGTATGGCATTATACTTTAAATCACTATGTTTGTAGTGAAAGGTGAGATTGCATTGTTAGTAGCTTATTTAAGGTGACCCAGACACACATTTGAGATTTTCCTGAAAAAAGCGATCAAGAAGAAAAAGAATATTGGACAGATGAAAAGAAAGAAGCAGTTAGCAGGAGAATGGAGGTATAATGATGCCAAAAGTGAATGAGTTACTTGCATAATTTGGCCAACATCGATAAAGGAAGAAAATAATTATACTTAAGTCGTCAAGTCCAACTTGGAAACCTCTCTCCCCCCTTCTTTCCGGGGACCCGTTCTTGGTCTCATGGCAGGTTCACACTGCGAGCATCGTGAAGGCCAAATTGCTCATCGCTGAAGAACTGTAAGTGAATTACGTAACAAGTCGTTTGTCCTTATCGCCTTTACCTAAATGTTTTCCTTATCCATTAATGTGTACTCGTGTACTGTATTTAAGTAGGGGTCGCAATGCGGTAATTAATATCAGTTCAGGTGGTGGAAATAATTAACAGTGAAGAAAAAGCTACTGTGGTCGTAATGGGCTGGCACGACATATCGTTAAATACAGTCCGCGTCACCTTAAATAAGTTACCTTATCCTGTCCCCATCACTAGAGCACTGCGCGGATAAACAAAACAGTGTCCGCATCCGCCCTGCGTCTGCACGACTCTTATCTGCATCCACACGTTTGTTATCCGAATCTACTGGCATTACAATAGTATGTTTCATTAGATAAAGCATGAAGCATTGAGACATTTGAGTAGAAAGTCGTTCCCTTAGGCTACTGTATGTATGTCATGTGCTATGTTTAAAATGAATGTTATTACAGCCAGAATTGCAACCCTTTCTAGTTCGAAGTGTTAAATATTCTTAATGACATAATTTGAGATTAGCATAAATCGTCATTTTATTTGTCATGAAGAAAACATAACTGAAAAAATATGTCCTAAACATCTGGGTCCTAGGAATGATATTCAACAAGTTAGGATTGTATTCTAAAAACTATCCGCAAATTGACTCCAAACATTATCCGCAGCTTATCCGCTATCCGCACAGCCATGCAAACTATATCCGCATCCGCGCAGGGATTTGCCCATCACTACAAACATGGCGATCTACTGTATAGCTGGTATTAAAAAAATCCTCTGATTTACCAATAATGAAAGCTGACAGCTGTCAAAGCTAGCACGTGGGGAACTGCTGCGTTGCCACTGAGGCAGATCATGACTCATAAAATTCCAAGAGGCTTGCAGGAAGACGAAACTACTGGGGAAGTTAGCCCCCCTCCCTGGCGGTCTAAAAGCACGGTCAAACAGGAAGCGGGCTGCCCGCGCGAACCAGACCGCCCGACCGCTGCGAACTCTGTATCGTGTAATATTGCATCATCCTGGTTAAACAGAAGGCGGGCTACCGCGGCGGACCAATCTAGTTCACGGCGGGCAAATGAGCAGTTGTGATTTTCCACAAAGACTGCGCGGGCTGGAAGCATGGCCGAAGAAACGGAGAATTTATTGACCTTGTGCGCGAGTGCGTTCTACAGTTATTCGAAAATATACGAAAAAGACGGTCTGGAAATGACCTCAACTCACAGCATAATTTGTGATGCCCAACTCCTGTCATTTTTCATTAGTAGTCTATCATGCAGCCATTTTCTTTTTCGTCTCGCTTTACTCAAAGGGTACAGAAGAAGCAATTCTTCGTCCGAGGAATTGCTGGACATGTTGAATTAACACCACGAACAGAAAACACTATGACATGCACTTGATCGCGATTGCTTTTACACTGGTTTGGCTTGACTTGTCCGTATTCAGTTTGACCACCACAGTCAGCGACGGGCTGCGGTCGTTCCGTTGGCGCGGGCAGCCCGCGTCCTGTTTGACCGAGCCTTAATGGCCGTGACGAGTCGAGACACAGTAGAACACTGAATCAAACCATGTGCTCACTGCTGTGTCGGCATACATTGCAACATTGCTGGCTGTTGCTATGGAGACCGTTACCCCTCTCGTCTCCACTCCTCACCTCACCCTTCAAGCGAATGACAGCTTTCACTGACCATCTTTTGTAAATCAGAGTATAAGCAGAGCGTTCAGGCGGGCTCACACTTGCTAGCCTAACAACAAGCAAGTTAGCGAATTGCTGAACCCGCTGAACTCTCACAATAATTCCTTGATGTTGGGTTGAATCAGGGTTGAGCCTATTCACTGTTGCCACTAATGTTTCAAAGTCAACATGTTTGTAAACACTGAAACTGGCACTTATAATGTACTGTAACTTGACAACTTGAGCTGATGGTAATCTGTCCACGGCCAACGAGAAAGACAGGCCATGGCGCATAAACCAAATCCTTCTGTGACGTAGGCAATGTAAATTGTTTAATGCTTTTAACGTTTAAGTCGAGAGCAAATTCATGAGCACCAAAAATGCGATATTTTATATCAATCTTCATGAAATGGACGCAGTTTAGATGTTCCGTGTGTTTTCAAACACTATAAATTATATAACAGCTTAGGCTTTCACGGCCGGCGTTCATAATTAAGTAAAAGCCCGAAAAACTTCTACTTAACTATAAATTATACTGCATAGGCTTAGAGAATTACGCCAGCTATTAGATAGCCTATTTACCTGTTGAAATTACTCGTTACAAAACAAGTAGTTCCGTGAAGAACTATACAGCCTATTTTCATATATCCTACTTAAATTAATTGCCTCTATCAACACACACATTTTCAGTTTGATTTCTGTAATAGATTCGTAGATATTGAGAACCGTGTAAATATTTCGGATGATCACCATGTTGGATTAAGTATAGGCCTTAGAGTTATGTACTATTAGAATACATGAAGATTATTGTGTAGGTATATTATTCAAACTTAAATCGCATGATCAGGACACAAGAAATAAAAACGAGATTTAAAATTTCGCTCAGCCACCATCTTGTGGTTATGAAAATAATTGAAATGAAATAGATGCCAGTGGATTAAAATTTATATAAGCACGTACCGCACCAAGTTTCACTGCACTTGGATGGTTAAATTGCGAGAAACGGCCATTTGAATATTTAAATTTCGCGTCGCCGCCATGTTGGATTTGTGCTCACCAGGTTATTGAATGTCCCATAGGTGAACTTATGTTTATAGTCTCAATCAACATACAACATTTTAGTTCGATTGCTGTCATAGATTAATACATATTGTGAACCATCTAAATATTTCGGATGGTCACCATGTTGAATTTTAATATACTGTATGTAGGCCATAGAGTTATGTAGGCTACTATTAGATGTGGATTGTTGTGTACTTTAATTATTCAAACGTTGACTTCGATCGCATGATTAGAACACAAGAAATTAAAACTTAATTTTAAAATTTCGCACAGCCACCATCTTGAGGTTATGTAAACAATTGAACTAAATTAGATGTCAGTGGATTTCAATTTGTATAGTCATTTGCTGTACCAAGTTTCACTGCGTTTGGATGGTTAAATCGCGAGAACAGTATATTTAAATGTTTCAACTTCGCTTGGCCGCCATGTTCGTTTTGTAGTTAACAGGTTTTTGAAAGTCACATAGGTGGCGCGCAGTTCGCTACTCCAGTGGGGGTCCGGGCGGGGACACCAAGAGCCCGCCGATGAGCCAGCTTGGTGTTCTAGGCGAAACCCCACACAAGACAAGGAACAAACCTAGAAGAATTGCTGAGTTTCACATAGGTGAACTTCTAGTCGTGCCCTTCATCACCGTACAAAATTTCAGGGTGATAAGAGTAATAGTTTCGGTGATATAGAATGCCGGTGAAATATTTCGCTCAGACGCCATGTTGGATTGGTGAGATATAATAAAATTTAAAGGGTACAGTTACAGAGTTTCATTGAAATCGCTATAGCCGTTTAGAAGTTATTATGGACACACACACACACACACATGGACAAAAGGTGATCTCATAAGCCTATTTTTTCATAAATGAAAATAGGCTACACGCGAATTAGGATTCAAGGATTCGTTGTGTCTTTACTAGCTGCAATGAGTACAGTAAGTTGTAGAGCCTGTGACCTTCGTTGTGAGTTAAAATGTGTGCACATGAGTATAATAATTAGATCAAAAATTCCTCCAGATTGGAAGATGGCGATCATCCATCCAGTATACAAGAAAGGTAGCAAAACGATCCCAAGCAATTACCGAGGGATCTCATTACTCTCGGTAACTTACAAAATTTTGTCCAAAGCCCTTTTGAACCGTGCCTTACTGGATCCGCAGATTGGTGAATACCAAGGTGGGTTCCGGAAAGGCCGATCGTGTACAGAGCAAATTATCAATTTGAAAAACTCATGTCTTACTTTCGTAAAATATCAAACAAAAATTATTGTCATTACTTTTGTTGACTTTGTAAAGACTTATGACAGCATTGACCGTGAATCCCTTGTTGCTGTACTCTCAGAATTTGGATTAGATCGCAAGACAACATCAATCATCAAAGATACCCACTTGAATAAAAGTTCAAAGGTTAAATTTATGGGAGGACTGAGCGCAGAATTTTCAATTGACACAGGAGTGCGTCAAGGAGATGGATTATCTCCATTGTTGTTTAATTGTGCGCTCGAAAAAGTCGTCTGAGAATGGAGACGAGCTGGTGCACCATCCCATAGACTAGGACCAAAACTCAAAGGGATAACACTAGACTGTTTGGCATTTGCGGATGACATGGCGTTAATTGCTTCAAGCATTTCTGAGGCCCAGAAACAACTTGAATTACTCCAAGAACAAGCAGCAAAAAGCGGCTTACGGATTTCTTTTGACAAAACAAAATTTAGACGGATATTAAAACTGCTTCGAATACACTCCGCATCGGTAATTGTCAGGTCTCCCGAAAGACTTCAAATATTTAGGCGAATGGTTCAATGAAATTGGCAACGAAAGAAAAGCTATAGAAGCAAGACTACAGAAAATGGAAACTGCTTTTCATTTGACAAAACAAGTTTATAAATAAAAATGCCTCTCTTGGAATTGTAAAATTCAACATTATAAAACAGTAGTCTTGCCTGCAGCCCTTTATGCAGCCGAGACACTTAATCTACAACATAAAACACTGAGAAATCAATTGGAGATTAAGGAACGCAAAATCATGCGAAATATTTTGGGACCGAGAATTAAAGATGGAATTCACCTTCCGAAACCTAATGCTGACATCTATTTAAAAATTACTAAAATCAGACACAATCCGTATGAGGAGGATCCAATTCATGGGACATTTGGACAGAATGGACCCAACTAGGTTAACTAATAAAATCTATAAGTTTTTGCAGAAAAAGGCAACAAGGTCCAATTGGTACAAACAGGCGGAAAATGACTTGGCTGAATTAGGTTTTCCCAATCTCAAGGATCGGGACGAAATTTGGAAAATTACTCATACACGGGGTTTTGAGGCAGAAGAGAGAAGACCTACCAGACCTACCTAACTTCGCAGCTACGAAGACTCGCTCAATCGTTGCGCATGAAGAGTTATTGAGCAAACATCAAGGCCAAGAAGTGTTGATTCCGCGTGGTCCTAGGAGACCCATTCGCGCAGAAGAAGAATTAGATCAAAGAATCTTGCAGTGAAATTATTTAGTTATTCTTGTTTTAACGGGCGGATCAGAAATTAATACGTTTATAGAAAAGACCTGGGGAATATTGAATGTCTGTTCGTAAAATACCTTTCATGTCACATTTTGTGAGCGCAAAATAAAATAAATCTCAGCCTCAGGCCACCCAGTTGCGTTCCGGTTTCTCAGCCAGATATCAGTGCAAACGGAATAATGAAATATGTTGTTGTTAATTGATTTAGGGGCTTTGCGACATCGTGGACATGCATTCCCGTATACTAGGGGGCGTGTGTGTGATTTGTTTGATAACCTGTGTCATTGTGATCGCTGTATTAGTGTGTATATTTGTAATTCAGGTGAGGATTGGGAAGGAGGCGGCCGTGGCCTTATGTCAGGAACCATCCCGACATTAGCCTGGAGTGGAAGTGGGAAACCACGGAAAACCATTTTTAAGATGGCTGAGATGGGAATCGAACCCCCCTCTTCTCAGTTTTGCCTCACGAGGTTGAGTGTACCCCGTTTCAGCCCTCAGACCAGAATTACATTTCTTGGCAGAGCCGGGGATTGAATCCGGGCCTCCGTGGCGATCTAAATAAAAAAATGGAACAAGAGAACAGGCAAAATTATATAGAACTGTGGGGGATCGTGCCAGTAAAATATTGTTACTTGCCACCCCCCTAGTGGCACTTTTGTTAACTGGATTACGGTGGGTTGAAGCACAACACAGATTGTTCCTTTAAAGAAATAATTAACTTTATTGCGGCCAGAAAGATACACCACTCAACAGCAAATACAAGCAATTAGAACCTTACTCCAGTTTCCTCAAGTCTCTTCCTTATGGAGCGCTCTTGCCCCTTTCACTTAGTCATGCAGCTAATCCTCCACTAATGAGACCCGTGGAATACCTGCACCTCTTCCGTATGTACACAAACTACAGTCACTTACGATAACCTGCTACACGCTGCTTCGCTGTCCACAAGCTGGGAAGCAATGTCACTGGATTTCGTAACTCGCACGGCACTTTGCCACAGTACATCTGTCGCTCAGTGAAATCACACTCGCTCAAAACACGGGCAGTCCCCTGTATGCTTCTCACTCCCTCGCTGTCAAGAGAATCAGCTTCACTAGGGGTTTCGCAAGTCACGTCACCACACTTCTTTCGCTCAGGATAAACGCTCGCACTAGCTCGAAAAACACACATACACACTGCTTGACAGGTCGCTCTTATATAGCAGGCCGGTGACTCAATAAATGCTTCTAGACCCATCCAGGGTTCACGGCTTCTCGAGGTTTCCATCACTGGCTGGGTCACGAATATTCTGGACCATCCCTTTGTCCTAGTAGCCCTTGTTGCATAAGGCGCACGCAATACACTGAGGCAGAGCAAAGCCCGGGCAGATGTGACTCAACCGGCGGGGTGACGAAACAACTCACGGCCGTAACACCACTCCCTTCCTAAAAGGCTGATCGTCCCGATCAATCATTGGTCCGTCTGTGTCCCTCCGTAGGCTGCCAGGCGATCTCGATGCACGATCTTCATCTTCGCCCTCGGGCTCCGCTGGATCCTGTAGACGACATCGTTGATACGTTTCACGACTCGGTACGGGCCCTCCCAGGACTTCTGCAGTTTGGGTGACAGGCCTTTCTTCCGTAATGGGTTGAAGAGCCAGATCAGGTCGTCCTCGTGGAATCCGCCGGCATCCGTCTGTTGGTCGTATCGGGTCTTCATTCGGTCGGTCTCGATCTGCAGTTTCCTCCTCGCGAACGCGTGCACGTCCTCCAGTTGGTCGACCAGTTCTTGAAAATACTGGCTTACCGGGACCGGATCATTCCCAGGTCGGCCAAAGGCAAGATCGACAGGTAGACGGAGTTCCCTCCCAAACATGGCCCGGGCTGGTGTGCACCCGGTGGCTTCATGCACGGCGGCGCGGTAGGCCAGGAGAAATAGTGGAAGATGTTTGTCCCAATCCCTCTGGTGCTCGCTGACGACTATTCGGAGATGGTTCTCGGTGGTGCGATTGAATCGCTCTACCATCCCGTTGGACTGAGGATGTAGCGGCGTCGTCCTTGTCTTCCGAATTCCCAGCAGCTGGCATAGGTTCTGGAACACCTGCGACTCGAAGTTCCTCCCTTGGTCGGAGTGCAGCTCCAGGGGTACTCCGTTCCGGCTGACGAATTCCTTCACCAGGGTCTCTGCGATCGTCGCGGCTTCTTGGTTAGGGAGCGCATACGCCCCCGGCCATTTGGTGAAGTAGTCACTGACGACCAATATGTAGCGGTTCCCTGCCTCGCTCAACGGGAATGGGCCAGCAACATCGATGGCCACTCTCTCCATGGGGCCGCCCACGTTGTAGGTCTTCAGTGGACCCCGTCGTCTTCGTCCTGGGCCCTTGCTGGCTGCGCAATCGTGGCACTTCGCGCAGTGGCTCGTCTGTTCGGCATCCGATCCAGTAGAACCGCTCTCTCAGCTTCTCCAGGGGTTTCTTTATCCCTAGGTGTCCACCAGATGATCCTCCATGGACTTCCTTCAGGACTTCCTCCGTCTTAGCCTTTGGTACGACGACTTGTTCCCGAGATGTCTTCCCGTCGGTGCTCTCCCAGGTCCGGCAGATGAGGCCATCCCTTACAATCAGCGAGTCCCACTGCGCCCAGTAGGACTTGAATTTTGGACTGCAGTCGCTCACAATGTTCCACCCGGGTCTGGGAACACAGGCCCTCTTCCATTCGGCTATCAGTTCCAGATCATCATCTTTTGCTTGTGGCCTCGTGAAAGATTCGCGGCTCCAGCTCCCTTGAAGTTCCACGGTAGTCCTTCGGCACTGTATCCCGGTGTTCTCCTCTCTTCTGGTACAGAAGGTGCAGTCTTCGGGGCACGGTCTTCGTGACAGAGCGTCGGCGTTAGAATGCAGTTGGCCTTTCCTGTGCTGGATCTCAAAGTTGTACTGTTGAAGCCTCTCTATCCACCGCGCGAGTTGACCCACGGGCTGTTTGAAGTTCAAGAGCCACCGCAGGGATGCATGGTCGGTCCTGATGAGAAATTCTTGCCCGTACAGGTACTTGTGGAAGTGTTCGATGGTCTTCACGATGGCAAGCAGTTCCTTCCTGGTGACGCAGAAGTTCCTCTCTGGCTTTGACAAGGCTTTGCTGAAGTAGGCCACTACTCTCTCCTCGCCGTCCACTATTTGCGACAGGATTCCCCCTATACCAAAGTCGCTGGCATCGGTATCGACGATGAACCTTGTTCCAGGTCTGGGGTAGGCCAGAATAGGTGCGGTGCACAGAGCCTGCTTGAGTTGTTCGAAGACACTGTGGCATTCTGCTGTCCACGTGAAGAGTTGGTCCTTCGCAGTCAGTCGATGCAGTGGTTTGGCGATGTCGGCAAATCCTCTCACGAAGCGACGGTAATAAGTGCAGAGTTCCAGGAAGCTTCATAGTTGGGACTTGTCCTTCGGAACTGGCCACTCCCTCACAGCTGCGGTCTTCTCTGGGTCGGTGCGCACCCCTTCTTCGGAGACGATATGCCCAAGGTACTGGACCTGCTTCTGGAAGAGCTGACACTTCTTGGGGCTCAACTTCAGCTGGGCAGCCCGTAGCTTCATCTAGATCTCCTTCAGGTTGCTGTAGTGCTCCTCGAAGCTTCTTCCCAGAACGATGACGTCGTCTAGGTAGATCAGGCAGATCTTCCAGTGTAGTCCCCTCAGAATGGACTCCATTAGCCTTTCGAAGGTCGCAGGGGCGTTGCACAGACCGAATGGCATGACGGTGAACTGCCAGAGCTCGCTGCCCACAGAGAACGCAGTTTTCTCGCGGTCCTTAGGGTGGACCTCCACCTGCCAGTAGCCACTCTTCAAATCAAAGGTGGAGAACCATCTTGACCCTGATATGGTGTCCAGGGTGTCGTCGATCCGGGGTAGAGAGTAGCTGTCCTTCTTCGTGACGTCATTCACCCACCAGTAATCCACGCAGAACCTGGTGGAACCGTCCTCCTTCACTAGCACGACCGGAGAACTCCAAGGACTATGTGATGGCTCGATCACTCCTTGCTCCTTCATCTCTTCTACCATCCGGTCGACTTCGGCTTGCTTGGCGAGCGGGACACGTCGGAATGGGGCCCTAATCGGTGCGCTGTCCCCAACGTCGATTCTGTGCTGGACCAAGCTTTTCCTGCCGAAGTCTTTGCTCCCCACGGAGAAGACATCCTGGAATTCGTGTAGCAGGTCCTGAAGTTGGCGTGATTGTTCCTCGTCTAAATGGTCCTGGGATCCTTGGTACAGCTTCTGTAGTTCTTCTGGCAGGGCGCGTCTTCTTCGGTTGTCCGTCTGCAGGTGTCCGTCCGTCGTGTCTGTGATGCGGGCAATCCAGGTAACGGGCTCGCAGACTCCTAGGTTGGTGTCCCGGTGAACCGTAATATCGTAGTCGTTCAGGTTGGACAGGCGGACGTACGGCCGAGACGTCGTGTTGATGAGAGTCTTGGCAACTAGCAATCCTTTTGTCTGGATGTCCTCATATTTTGGCTCGATGACAGCCGCCACTCCCTCAGCTGTTCCGTCGACAATTACGGCATCGCTGACTTCTGTCCTGGCGGGAACGATGACGTCCTCTCTCAGCCTTACTCGTCATGCGGCGATGGCCTCGTGTGCTGGTTGCAAAGCAAGTTCCTCACCTCCGAAGTGCAGAGTGTTGGTACTCAGAGCCAAGATGATGTTCTGGTCCAGGAAGTCCAGTCCGATGATCACTTCATTTGATACGTCAGCCACAAGCACTGGATGCTTTATCGCCCGTCGACCAATGACGAACTCCAGTGATGCTTCGCCATGTACCGGTGCGGTCTCTCCGGTCGCGGTTATTAGCTGGAGGTTCCTTTGTGTGGGTTGCACTCTCCACTTCGGGATCACGGTGGGACAGACGATGGTCCTCGATGCTCCCGTGTCGATTAGCATGGGCCAGCTCTCTCCGTTGACGACTCCGTCGACCATCAGGCTGCTATTATCCCTCCGTAACTGCGTCACACGAACTTGGACTGCCGGGGCTTGACGACTGTCACAAGCCAACTTTGCCCCCCAAGGCTGGCTGATACTTGCTTTCCTGGGCCGCGCGGTTTCCCTACGACTGACTGTCCCGACGGAAACCCTTGGCGGTGGCGATCACCGCAGTCCTTGTTCAGGTGGCCTATCTTACGACAAGTCCAGCAGGTCGGTAGTCCTCTTCCGGGCGGCCTCTCAGGATGTCCTTCGGCTACGTTTTTGTTGGTGGTACTGCGACTCTTGAAGAACCGGCCTAGCGCCTCCATCAGTTCATCGGCCAGGGGCTTGGTCTTGTCGGCTTTGGCTGGTTCGTCGACGTCCACCTGACGCACACGCGCGCGCATTCTAGATACCTGATTTGACGTCTGGAACTAAAGTGCGTGGCTCAGCGCATCTGCAAGTGTCTTATTGCGCGCAAGTCGCAGTGCCAGTTGAGTATCAGAGTCCTGTAGTCCGTCAATGAAGGTCTGCGTCGCTATCTGTTCCACAAAGTCGGCCGACGCTGTTGGATAGGCGAGCCTTACAAGGCGTGCGATGTCCATCTCGAACTCCTGCAGGGTTTCCGCGTTCTTTTGTACCCGGGTCCGGAGCTGCATCTGGTAGGCCTGCTGAAGATGGCTATCTCCATATCGGGACTCCATATGGGCGATTAGTGAAGCGTAGTCTTGGGATCCAGGCGGGATGGCCTGAAGGACGTTAAGGGCGTCCCCTCTCAGCGCTACAATGAGAGCTGTAGCCTTTTCTGTGTTGTTCCAGTTATTTATGGAACAGGCCGCCTCGAACTGACGTAAGTATGTGCTCCACGGGACCTTTCCGTCGAAGGTTGGTAGCGTCACTCTGCTCTGTCCCGCTCCTGATATTCCCGGTGTACCTGTGTTATTCTTAACTTGTCGCCCCGAGCCACTCACTGTGGAAGTTTGGGATTTCCTTGTACTTAGCCATATTGCACCACGTGCTAGTTCTCCCCCTCCCCCAGATACCTCGAACCAGTGTCACTCACACGCAGTTCATTTCTTTGACATGAATTTATAATCCCTGTTGTTATCCAATTAATAGTTTTGTTATTTTGAACAGTTCTTCGTTTAAAGGGGAATGCTATTTCAAAATAGTGTTTTAGGGTACTGTTAAATGCATTAAATTTATCATTTACATTTTCTAGTTCATACATTTCTGACCATGTTTCCTTATTTAATAAGTCATTGAAATATGTAACATTTGATTCATTGAATGACCTGCACTTTGATTTTACGCCATTATCATTATTATTGATTGTTTCGGATACTTCAAAACTCAGTATTTGTCCATGGTGGTCACTAAAACCCGGACAATAGACTTCTATTGAATGGTGATATTCATCTGTATTTATAAAAATTTGATCAGGAGTGGTTTTACTAAATTTTGTTATTCTTGTTGGGGTATTTACTGTAGGTTTCAGTCCCTAGGAAATTAGTAACTGTGTTAATAATTCACAATTTCTATCAAATTTTAAGAAATCAACATTTACATCCCCACAAATTATTATATCGAAATTTACTTTGCTCATGTTATTGAGTAACGATTCTAATTTATCTATAAATAAAGGAAACTTTCCTGACGGAGATCGGTATACGCATACAATTATTAACTTAAACTGCTGTATTTTTACGGCAGAGAATTTCAAATCCTGTTCCATAATTAGATAATCATAAGCTGTTATCTGTTCATGATCTAAATTATTTCTTAAGAAGATGCAAGTACCACCATGGCTAATATTAGATCTAGAGTATTTACTAGCTTGTATAAACCCTGGGAATTGAATTAATTCGAATTGTTCCTCTTTCAGCCAATGTTCTGAAATACATAGTGCTGAGATGTCTTTAAGTTCATTTTTAAGCATTAGATTTATGTAGCCTAATCAATTTTATTATAAAGAGACTGGACATTCTGGAGGTAAATTTAAAATTTGTTACTTTTGCAAGCTTGTGTTGGTGATTTATTTACATTATTATTATCATAATTGTTATTATTATTGTTGCTAGACAAATCCGAAATACCATTGTTACACTCCGTTAAATTTGACTTCAAAAGATCTGATTGCCAAACCTCACGTTTGGCTTCTTCTACCAGTTTCCCTGCTTCCACTCTAATGATATTACTGTTGAATTATTCTTACCATTTGAATTTACAATTTTGCAGATTTCATCACTAAGATACTCTTTTCCTAATCTATTTAAGTGTAGGCCATGCCGAGTGTGGAACTTCCTGTCTAATTTACTTACATCTACAATTTGGACATTTGGAAAACTCTTACAAATTTTATGAATTTTTCCATTTGTAGCCTCTATTTCTACATTTACACATGATTTGGGAATTAAATCGTATCTCTGCGGAATGTTTACAATAATGACATTTGTTTTTTGCATGGATGGCAATGTACCCTTTAAATCTTTGATTACCTTTTTACTCTCATTTCTATAGAAAACTTGCAGTGCTTATAAAGAACTAATGGTACTAGGAGATATTAATATTGATATGCTAGATGACAATAATCCTAAAAGTGAACATTTATAAAACTACTAGCAGTAGTACCCGGCTTCGCCCGGTGGAAAGATGATAATATTTCAGTCTCCTTAACACTCAACGTCATAAATTATATTTATTTATGTATTCATTTCTTACATTATCAAACCCAGTGACAATGTTTATACTTAAGTCACTATGGGAAGGCTCTGTAAAATAATGATCATTCTCGTGATATTTGTCTTCAGACCGAGCGGAGATATGTCGTTAGCGGTCCCAGAATTCGTGACATCTCAGTCGTAGAAGACTTTATGTGGTGGTGATTAGAAATATAATGGACTTAAAATCTAGGTCATTTAACCCAAATGACGTTGAGGGCGTAACATCTAGGTAATTTGCCCTACTGATCAGGATGATATTGAAAATTACTACATAACTGACATATGAAACTTAGAAAATAATAGAAAAAGTTATTTTTAGGACTCACATTTCGGGAAAGACTTGATTATTTTTTGCCAAAGAGCTCCCACTTAGATCGCTATCTGGTTAAAAGTTTCGTCTTGTTAAGGTTTAAACTGTACGATAAATGACTGAAGCAATTCCTCAAAGAGAAGCTTCCAGATTTCGCAGTCGATATATCGTTAACGTTCCTGACGCAAAACATCTTCTACATAGTGATGATGAACATAGAAGCGACTACTGGCACATGTAACTTATCAACGAATGGGAATAATTGATACTTTAAAGGAATGAGAGGTCATTTGCCCTTCTGATGAGGATCACAATGGAGACTACTACTACTACTACTGAACGGGTATATCAAACTTACAAACTAATGGAAATACGTATTTTTAAAATCACAGGCTAGGTAGACTCTGGTGTTGCTTAGTAGTATAATGGACGTAACATCTAGGTCATTTGCCCCTTTGATGAGGATGATAATGAAGACGACTACTACTGAACGGGTATATCAAACTTACAAACTAATGGAAATACATATTTTTAGAATCACAGGCTAGGTAGACTCTGGTGTTGCTTAGTAGTATAATGGACGTAACATCTAGGTCATTTGGCCCTTTGATGAGGATGATAATGAAGACGATTACTACTGAACGGGTATATCAAACTTACAAACTAAAGGAAATACACATTTTTAAAATCACAGGTTAGGTAGACTCTGGTGTTGCTTAGTAGTATAATGGACGTAACATCTAGGTCATTTGCCCCTTTGATGAGGATGATAATGAAGACGACTACTACTGAACGGATATATCAAACTTACAAACTAATGGAAATACACATTTAAAAAATCGCAGGCGATGAAGACTGTGGTGTTACTTAGTAGTATAATGGACGTAACATCTAGGTCATTTGCCCTTTTGATGAGGATGGTAATGAAAACTACTGTTGAATTGACACGACAAACTTACAAACTACCGTGATAGAAAGAAATATTTCAAAATTCACAGGCGATGAAGACTTATTGTGTGTGGTGATTAGTGGTATAAAGGGTGTAACATCTAGGTCATTTGCCCTTATGATAATAATAAGGTAATGAAAAATGACTACGAAACGAACATGGTGTAATTTTAAATCTGATATAGGTAATTCAGATTACTACCTTCGATGTCTTCCAAAGTCTGAACGTTATATTCTGGCTTAGGCCTATACTCGATGCGTGTAGTGAAAGAGCTTATCGAGTACTGCTCGGGTCCAGGCTGCACGTAGCTGAGAATATCGCAGATGATGACGATATATGATGACAGACGTTCGGGGGTGTTCCCGGTCCTATTCACATTGACCGGTGAATCACTCATTCTTTCGTAACACTACAGGGGTTTGAGCAAAGACCCTGTATGAACATCAGCATAGTCAGCAATAACAGGTAACACGGCGGGGTCTGGACATTTTTCTCATGTCACCTCGCGATGAATGAGCAAGCTATTCTCACCCCTGCCCCCTCTTCCCCCCTCCACCCACCAGGGTCACAACTTGTGGGACTTGGGTTTGCGACCACGGGACCCCAGCTGAGTCCGGCATTGCTTCTACTTACTGGTGCCGGGCACCTTTCAGTTCTCTTTCCTGTCAGCCTCCCTTGGTCAAACTCTTGTTCTCTTCCGACCCCGATGTTATCAGGTTATCCGAGGCCTAGCGACTCTTTCACTTTCCTGCCTTAATTGGCCCTTGTCTAATCATTCCTGATAGCCTCATTCTTTTCTTAATATCTCATATCTTCTGCTCAAGACCCTCAAGGAGGCAGGGTGTGTGTAGCCCTGGTGCACCCTGGATAGTGCTACATCCTCAAGGGCTCATGGCTGGTGAGTTCAGGAGCTGGCAACCCTGAAGGTTTCCTGAGCGGGTCCGGTTTTACCCCTTTTTTCCATTGCCTTTGGGACGGACCCTGTCCACTTTCCGGGAATGGAGTGGTCTGTCCGCAATTTCAAGCAGACAGTGTTACTCGCAGGGTACCAAAGGGTAAGTATACAAATTTTGGTTCTGATCGGTGAAACGGTGTAGATTTGGACCAAAGGGCCTAAATGCAGAGATTGGGTTGGTCTGTCCGAAATTTCAAGTGGACAGGGTTACCCGCAGGGTTGCAAAGGGTAAGTATACAAATTTTGGTTCGGATCGGTGAAATGGTGTAGAAGTTTGCCAAAGGGCCTAAATGCAGGAAATGGGGTGGTCTGGCCGAAATTTTAAGTGGACAGTGTTATTCACAGGGTTACATAGGGTAAGTATACACATTTTGGTTGAGATCGGTGAAACGGTGTAGATTTGGGACAAAGGGCCTAAATGCAGGGAATGGGGTGGTCTGTCGGAAATTTCAAGTGGACAGGGTTACCCGCAGGGATCCAAAGGGTAAGTATACAAATTTTGGTTCAGATCGGTGAAACGGTGTGGATTTGTATACATAACAGACAGACAGACAGACAGACAGACAGACATTGAGCTTTATATATATAGATCTTGACTGGACATGGTTTATACTCATTGTTTAAGTACCCCACTAGAGGTTCTAAAACTTTATACAGAATATAGTATATTCAGCCATAATTTTTTCAGATGTAGCTGGTCACTAAATAACAGCAGTAGGCCTTTTTTGAATGTCAACTTAAACAATGAGCAACAAGTACAGCAGGTGTTGAATGGCAGTAAGATAAATACATTACTAGGTAAAGTAAACTGGATAAAGTTTTTGAGTACAGATGATCCAAGTGAAATGTGCAATAACATATTTATACACTGTATTTATAGAAAGTGAACCTAAATAACTAATACAGTGAAGCAGAGTTGCAAAAAACCTTGGCTTTCTAGTGAACTTCAAATAAATTGTAAAAGAAAGGGGGGGAGGGGGATTACTTATACAAAAGATTGAAAAATAACAAAAGAAATACCAGTGCATTGAACAAAGCCATTTGAAGGACTAACATTAATTATTACAATCTGAAACAAAAAACACCAAAACTAAGTAATACGGTACATGGAAAACAAGAAAACAATAAATGAAATATTAGGGGAAAAAATAAATTCAGTACCAGTACAATAGATGATATACCGTAATACAAAAGTATTTAGGGAATACAGTATAGAGTCAGGTAATGCCATAGCCATTAACTTTGGTAAAAGTTTTGTTGAACAAATAAAAACTTCAATCCACACATGTAACATATCAATATCAAGTCACAAATTTGATATCTCAGTGCAATCAATGGCACTATTTGAAGTACAGTAAACTCTTGATTATCCGCAGGCGGTTTATCCGCTTTGCGGATTATCCGCGGTACCTGTAGGAGAACATTTTTATAAAAAAGGAAGGTTTTGAAACCTAAAATTATTTCTCAAAAATTAAAATAAAGTTACTAAATACTTAAACGTAATAAAAATCGTAAATCGCAAATACAGTTCAGTAAGTTACACTTAATAATGTACAGTACAAAACGTGTACAGTAGTTCAGTATCACAGTACTGTACTGTATATCGGTATACACACTGTACGTCATGTGTGCTTGAGCACAGTTTTGAACGCGACCAGTGGCACTGCAGATCCGAAGACAATGAGGAAACGCAGATGCAGAGGACCGTTACTCATGATGCAGCATTAGGACACATTGACAAGATTCTTCTATACCTTGAAGACCAAGACGACGTATCACTTTGTGACAAGATGGTGTTGAGAAAACTCAAATCACAAATAAAGAAAAAGTGTTTCACTACGAAAAAGCAAATGCAAATGACCGATTTTTTTGTTAAACAGTAAACAAGACTTTTTAATAACACACATAACATCGACTGAGTTTTGTTATCATGTACGTCCTTTTATTGTATAATAAAACTTATTTAAAGCACTTGTGTGTTGTCGTTGAGTGCCTTCGACCTTTGTTTAACCATTACCAGCAATTTTGCGGCTTATTCGCGGTATCCGCGCCAGTCAATTCCG
The DNA here is from genome assembly GCA_946902985.2 of Meconema thalassinum. NCBI lineage: Eukaryota > Metazoa > Arthropoda > Insecta > Orthoptera > Tettigoniidae > Meconema > Meconema thalassinum. The sequence goes on from OX336393.1 coordinate 90,512,800, forward strand.
CGGATAATCGGGAGTTTACTGTATATCTAAAATACATTTCTAATATTACAAATAATCTGAAGGGTAAGCCACCAGGAATTGACGAAATTCGAGTAAAGGATGCAGAACATTATATTAATGACATAAGTATAGTTCTATCTTATTTTATAAGCTTAAGATTTGAAACAGCAAGTTTTCCATGATCCCTAAAAATTGGAATTGATCGACCAATATATAAGGGAAGTTGCCATATGGGGCATGACAACTATCGCCCTGTGTGTATATTATCCATTATTGATAAAATTGCAGAAAAATATATACACACAGATTTCAACTACCGTACCTTGATAAATACAACATAGGCTACTGTACTTTTGATGAAAGCCAGTATGATTTTCGCAAAGGTAAAAGTGCTCAACTTCTGTTAACAGAATTTTCTAACATTGTAAATGGTGCTCTAAATTAGACAAACATGTTCTAGTACTATTTCTCGATATCTCACGGGCATTTGATACTTTGCAATTTGATTGTATGCTATATAAACTAGAATGCATTGGTATAAGAGGAAAAGAATTCAGAGTTTTTGAAAATTATCTGAAGGATTGGAAGATGGCCGAGGTAAATAACTTGAAAAGTAATCAATTTGAAGTTAATTGTGGTGTCCCACAAGGATCTATACTTGGGCCAACTATGTATAATATTTTTATCAATGACATGGTAAAGGTTGTAACATAAACTAAATTATTAATGTATGCTGATGATACAATATTGGTCGCTATTCATAAGACCCATGAAAGGTACTAAACATGCTTCAAGCAGATTTTGATAATACTCTTAATATGGAGTCATGATAATGGGGTAATAATTAATTCTAAGAAGTCTAAATTAATGAACATTCGTATGCAACATAAAATCACAGGAACTATTAAATTGAAATTTCATAACTAGAACTGTTTGCATTTAAACAAAGGAAATTATTCAATCACACACTGCCATTGTAATTATTTTATTAAGTGTGTCACTAGTTATAAATATCTTGGTATTGCTATTAATGATCATTTCAGGTGGGACAAACAAATAATAGAATTGGCAAAACAGTTGAGTAAGAAAGTATTCTTTTTCCACACTTTGGCTTACTGTGTTAGCTCCACAAATGTACACTGACCGGCACGAAAAACGCAACACCCAATAAATGTTGTGAAATTATTGTGTAATTTATCTATTTAATCAAAGTGAAGCACTTTAACCTATTTTTTTAGACGGGGTATGTTGTTGGTGTTGCTTTGCAAGCAAACAATGAAGTGTTGATTGCACTAGCCTCAATTGATTTTTCCCGCATAACCTGGAAAACACATCACTGGATGTAACCCAATAATGTGTTCCCGCTCTTATAGCGCTTGTGTTTTGCTTTCAATTGTTCCCTTTTCAATCACATGTGTTTGTGGTATCTTTCTGTGATTGTCGTAATTAGCTTTCTGGAGCAAACATGCCCTTAAGCCCTGAACAAGCTGCAAAAGTTGTTGCTTTGGTGGAAGATGGTCGCAGCATGCATTACATTGCAGAAGTGTTGAGGATTACAGCATCCACGATTTCCAGAGCTGTACGAAGGTACAGGGAAACTGGAGGCTTTGCAAGGAGACCAGGATCAGGCCCGAGAAGAACAAAATCGAAGAGAGATGTCCGCTTCTTACAACTTCAATGTCTTCACGACCGTCACTCCACCGCCATTGAAGCACGAAATCGACTCCACCAGGTTCGAGGGGTCGATGCTAGTGAGAGAACCGTCTGAAGAAGATTGGAAGAAGCCAATCTTCAATCCAGAAGACCAGTTACAGACCCAGAACCAACCAGAGAACATTGCACAGCTCGACTACGGTTTGCAAGGGAACATCATGGCTGGACAGTGCAACAATGGGAACAAGTGTTGTTCGCCGATGAGTCGCGGTTTGGCCTCCGATCACCTGACGGAAGAGAGAGGGTCTGTAGAAGGCCAGAGGAAAGTTATTCCCCTTGCACATTCTCATCCAGGACGCCATTTCAGGGTGGTTGTGTGATGGTGTGAGCAGGAATCAGTATGGCTGCAAGGACGGATTTGGTCTTCGTGGAGAATGGGAGCCTCACTGCACATCGGTATGTGGAGGAAATCCTTCTGGAGCATGTTGTGTCTTTCGCTCCATTTATTGGTGATGATTTCACACTAATGCAAGACAATGCACGCCCACATGTTAAGAAAGTTCTTGGGTGAAGCAGGGATTCATGCTATGGCTTGGCCTGCTCGAAGCCCTGGTTTGAATCCTCTTGAGCACGTTTGGGACCGGCTGGGGAGAACTAGTGCTATCCAGAGACCATACAGGACCTGCGGAATGCCCTCCTGGAAGAATGGGAGATGATTCCTCAATAGGACATTACAGCATTAATCAGGAGCATCCCTGAAAGGTTGAGTGCCGTCATTGGTACAGGAGGTGGCAAAACACGTTTTTAAAGATGTGAACAGAGGTCTCCGAGATCATCTCCGAGGTCTGTGAAGTAATGTTTGAAGTGTATAAAATCAAAACAGAAGTGAGGACCTTTACGACCTTACTCAAAATTTCCCGCTCTTTTACAGCTCTTTCCTTGAAGTGTGCATCACTGGCTTAATTTTTAAATTTGTGTATAATCATCTTTTATTTCCCATTGTTAGACCCCTACATGGGACCGTACTACAATATTTCATAATCATATAGTAGATTAGTGTTATAAAAATGTCATAAATTTGAAATAAATTTCAGTTTTTGAAAGAAATTGAAGTGTTGCATTTTTTGTGCCGGTCATTGTATTTAATGGCTTGTTCATATTTAGTAGAATCAGTTATGTGATATGGTATTGCAGCATGGGGAGGTTCATGTAGGAGCAGATTAAAAATAATAGGTGATGTTCAGAGGAGATTTATAAAATTTATTGAAGACTAATTAACCATGAATGAAGTCTTCCTCGCCGTTGAAGATTCGTAAAAAGTAAATTTAAAAATAATGTATTAATATGACAACAGTTATGAAGACCTAATATAACATGGAAAACAAACTAGACAGGTAGAAAGAATGACGTAAAATGTTCCCGCATGGATAAATTTTCATGGTAAGAAGGAATTAAGAGTAGTAATACCCACACTTTTTAAAGAGATACCTTTGTCTTTGAATAAGTAAAGCTAAAGATCAAATTAGGAAATTTGATAATAAAGATTTTAATATCTTGCAATGTTTGATCTATCTCGGAGCAACCTTTGTATCATATATGGTCCCTATCTAATCTAACTGAAATATTTTAAAATTATTTTGTAAATACAGCAGTGTAGGTTTCACCTCAGGTTATTAAAATTGTATACATTTAAAGTATATCTCACAGATAAGCTTTGTGGGAAGCATATAACTAATGTTTTGATTTTCATTAATTTTAAAATGTAATGCATATAGAATTTAAACAATAAATCAATATCCTTCAATCTAAGTGTTTTGAATATCCAGTCTTGGAGATGGGATTAATTCATTCATTTTTATTATTATTATTATTATTATTATATAATGTTGACATGCTACATCAAAGGCAAATGTGAGAGTAAACAAAAAAGGCTGCGATTTTAAAAATTATACTTTGATAAAATCATATCTCTTACAAAGTTGTGATGGGAAGGAAGTTTGAAGTTTTACGTGACCGTTAATCTCGCGATCATGAGCCACGGGACCTCCTTTTTACGTGGAATCCGAACCACAGGACATGGCATTTCACATGCCACGGTGGGTGAGTGGTCAACGTGTCGGTTTACTATCCCCAAGCTTGCAGGTTCGCTCCTGGTCGTAGCAAGTGATTTTTCAGGCGGCAAAAATTACGACACCATGTCATACGTTGTTGGCATGTCAAAGCACCCATTTGAATTCAGTAGGACGAGTTCATAATGGCAAAATTAATCTCGGGAGTTTCCGCCAACACAGAGTTCTCATTTCCTTACTAGAAAGCGCTATAGGGTTCAAGGAGCTTAGATATCTAACCTCCTTGACTCCAATAGTGCTTCAAGAAACAACGAAATTCGACATGCAAGCTACCCTTTGGGTGTCAAATAACAAAGCTTGCACCTGGCACTCGAGGCCATACGATATTATTATTATTACTTTGAAAATCTCACATGCATTGACCGGGAATCGAACCCGGTCCGCCGTGGTGAGGGCAAGCAGCTTGGCATTTCACCACCATGACCCACACATAGTTGTGATTAAAACTTGAACTGGCGAAACAAATTGTAAGTAACTTAATGCTAATTATCTGTCGTAGTGTGTATCACACACTTTCGAAGTATGGTGAGTTTGATATACAAAGGCTACTGTAATCAAAATTTAGGGAGGCTTGTGTTTTGTTGTGCAAAAGTGTGTTAAGTGAGAACCGGGAGTTAGTCTTCTCACCTCGCGGCATAGCTGTGCGCATTAAATCCCCTGGGATCGTAGGTTTGAATCCTGGTTTTGGCAGTTGCTATCCTGAGTGTGGTTTCTCTACACTCCCTCCAGGCAAATGGTGGAATAGTGCCTTATTTCAATTCCTGGGGTTCCTATCCCTATCCTGACCCTAATAATTACAGTTACAGTCACCATACAAACACAGGTTATCAGGCAAATCCAATATACACCAGAATACACAGGGTTGATAACCCAGTTGTCTTAAGCCTGTAAAATTATTTAACAACAACATAAAAGCCTTATTTTGATGGCTGTATTTACCACCCCGTTGCACACAAATGTGTCAAAGGCATAAATGAATTTTCTACATTACATTAGAAATATGGATCTTAAAGCATTTGCGTTTGCAGATGATATAGTTATCTGGGGAAATAATGAGATGGAATTCCAGGAAAGGCTGAACGTCTGGAATGATCATTTGAAAAAATATGGACTGAAAGTAAGTGCTACAAAAACCTCTGCAATGTCTGTTAACAGACAGAGAAGTAAAGATAATATAATGCTGGAGGGTGTACAATTGGAAACAGTAAATCAGTATCAGTACCTTGGATGCTTAATATCAAGTGACAACAGAATACAGCTCGAATTAAATAACCTTATTCAGAAATCAAGTCCATTCTATCAGCAAGTTCGATATCTACTCTGGAATAAGCAAGTGCCACTAAGATCAAAACAAACTCTGTTTCGAACATACTATGTCCCTATATTGACTTATGGGTTGGAAACATGCACAACTACCAAAAAAGATGACAGCAGACTTCAGGCTTCAGAAATTAAGTTTCTAAGAAGCATGCTTCAAAAAACTAGGATAGACAAAGGAAGAAATGAGAAGATTAGAGAACAAGCTGGAATAAATCACTCCCTGAAGGAGACCATAACTAGGGCACGTTTGTGATGGTTTGGTCACGTCAAACATATGACAGGAAGAGGAATTGCAAAACAATGGTTGCCTACTGAGATTACTGGAAAGAGACCTGTTGGAAGACCTAGGAGGAGATGGCTGGACCAAGTGAAGGAAGATATCACTTCCAAGGGAATAAACTGGGACGAAGTCTTGAAGGAGTAGTGGTACATGAATCGACTAAAATGGAGAGCGCTCGTAAACCACACCCGGGAAGCTGGAGTGGAAACTTGATGATGATGATGATGATGATGATGACATTAGACTTACGACTTGTGTGATATTTTGCCATAAATTAGAATGTGTTTAATTCTTAGTGTTTACCTCACAGTGTTCTGAATTGTTACACTGAAGTCCCAGAACATTCACCATAAAATTATGTCTGCATATCATATAAATAGTTGACCAATGGGAAGTTGGAAATTGATCGTAGCTCTGAAACTCAAGTTATTAACAGGCAATCCTCAAGCCTTGAAATCAGATGATACATAGTCTAATTACTTTAAACAGTGTTCATTTGTGTATAAGGACAGTTAATTTTGCATGGTCTGTTGATTTTAACTTTCATCTGATGTTTACTGCATGCTCGCTGGGCAGCTAAGTGGGGTGTTCCACTTCTCTGACCATTATTATACCAGGAGTTGGATATTCATGGCCACATGGTTCGTGCACTGTACAGTGAGTATATGTTGATTCAGTGGCTTTACGACATCATGGTGTGTGTGTGTGGAATCTGCCAGATAACCTGTGTCATTGTGATGGCTGTGTTAGTGTGTGTGTTTGTATTCAGGGCTAGGATTTGGGTAGGAGTCAACCGTTTAGAAAAGTTTGATTTCTAAAATGTTTTTTCCTTGAAGAATGCCCTCCCAGCTATACCATGTCATGAGTGGTAGAACCCACCCTTCTGATGAGACTGTGAGGTCAAAGTGAGCTTGTCAAGGGTTACACAGTACATTGATGGTGTATGCCCACCATTCAAGATGGTGTCATCTCTGATTGTGGATATTGCCCTTGTCCTTTTGTTTATTTTCTGTTTTATTACTCCATCCGGAGTACATTTCATTATCTTGGTCTTTATTTTGTTAACCTTCATGTTACATTTTAGTACTAGTAGATGGAGTACATACCATTTAACTCTTAACTATGGACGTGCGGTCAACATGACCGTGGTGGAAAAATAAACACGTGCCACACCTTGCTTATTGCCCTCCCAGTATATTTGCTTGCAGTACCTTTCTATTTTGAAAACACCTCTCCACTGCACTTATTTTATCCGTCATAAATAACCATGCAGCCGCGATAAGTAGCTGATGAGTTTTGTAGCGGCCTGAGTGACTGCACGTTCAAGGTTGAAGCAGTGAAGGAGCGTATCAACATTGCTGAGGTGAAGCTTGAAAAGCTTGAAAAACGGATAACTTGTCTGTACCCACCAGCAAAGAAGAGGAAAACATATTACAAGTGCTACAGATGTGAAATACCAGTATGGTTGGAGTGTACAAGAAAGATCTGCTACGAATGTGTTGAATGAGGGTAACATTGAGGGTCAAGTACAGTGCTTGCAATTTCCACCCCAACAAGAGATCAGTCTCATGTGCGGTTAATTTTCAATGCAGTGGTTATCAACCAGCTTTAATACCCAAGCTAGGGTCCATTTTTGTTGATAGTGTAAAGGATATGTGTGTTTAAATGCAACAGTACATTCTGAGTAACGAAAATTGCTGCGACAGTAATCTGAAGGTTTGAGGGTTCTACAAATTAACAAATGAAAAATATTGTTGTGGTTTTGGGTTGAATAAAGTGTAATTATTCGATTGAAAACAGCTAGCAATTTCTCTCATTAACCCTCCCTTCCGTGGCCACATTAATTTTGATGTGGTCTCTGTGACCTCACGTCCATGTTGATGTCACTGAAAATGTACATCCATCGTTAAGGGTTAAAAGCACATTCATCCACTTTAAAATGGAGCAGTGCTGCAGCTCAAAAAGTCAATGTGCAGCTCAAAATCTAATCTGCCTGCTCCTGTCTGTCTCTTTTACCCATGTTTCTATACTTCATTTTATTGTCCACTGATTGATTGTATTTTCTACATCCAGTAGATTTAATCACACACTCTCTTCTCATTACAGATGCAGCTCATCCTAGTACCCCTCTTCCTGGCGCTGGTCGGTTCCGTGTCACCTGCTCGAATCTTAGCTGTCCTGCCTCATCTCGGCAAGAGCCACTTTACATTCTATGAGCCGCTGTTGAAGGCTCTGGCAGCTCGAGGTCATGACCTTGTAGTCATATCACCATTCCCACAAAAGAAGCCAGTCGCTCGATACACTGATATTAATGTCGAGGGAGCACTGCCCATGGAGTATGTCAATAGTGTCCCGTTTGGAAATTCTGGAACTGAAGATATTTCATCTTCTATAAATTTCTTAATGTCGATAGGCTATTATACATGTGATAAGGTTTTAGGTTATCCCCCGGTGCAAAAGTTGATTCAGGCACAAGAGAAATTTGATTTGATTTTGTATGAAGTGTTTAATACTGACTGCTTTTTAGGATTTGTCCATAAATTTCAAGCCCCATCTGTTGCCCTATTCTCGTCCCCCTTAATGCCATGGGCGAGTGATAGGTTTGCGAACCCAGATAACCCGTCATACATAGCAAACCATTTCCTATCTCACAGTGATAGAATGAATTTCCTTCAAAGATTTAAGAATGTTATTTATTATGTTGGTACCAAGTTGTATTACAGACTATATTCTGACATGCCGGGGCATAAGATAGCTAAACGCTACTTTGGTGATGACCTTCCTCCGCTGGAAGATATCGCTGCGAACACAAGCCTTATGCTCGTCAACACACATTTCAGTTTCTACCAGGTGCGACCTTATGTGCCGGCCATTGTGGAGGTTGCTGGTCTCCACCTGCAGCCTGCAGCCAAACTACCTCAGGTGAGTGTGCGTTGCGTTGCTAAATACTACAGAATACCAACACCGAACACTTGACTTGGCTTAAGTAGTTGCTTGGCAACAAGCTGGAGGGGTCCACTACTGGTCTAGCAGCACTACAAAAATTGTTACTACAGTCCGGCTCTGACGTTTGTTGATGGTGGGAGAAGAGGGGTAAAGAGAACAATATAGCCAACTTACGGCAATGAGAAGCTGTTAATAGAACCTTGAAACTTGCCATCATTTTAATTCTTCTCTAGCGTCCTCACTATGTAACGTGGAAGTCCCACACCCTATTTGCAATTTTATGCATCATTTTATTATTCTGACATTTTGCGGTTACAAAACCTAAATTCTTCGATCGCAGTGGAATTCTGCCTATGTTGGTGAAGTCGCTTACCATGAAGAATGTTGTCACCTGTACCAATCAGCGGTTTTCCCGGTAAGCCGGTCTTTAAATTTAGCTCAATGTTGCAAGGGCTCTCTTCTGTTGCTCTTTGTGCTAGTGCAGGTTTGTTGTTTTATTGTCTTGTGTGTGCACACTGACCGTTAACTGTGTGTAATTATATTACTTTAGTAATACGGTCAGTGGTTCGTCAGAATTAATTTAAAAACATGTGAAATATTTTATGTAGTCCACGCTGTTTTATGTTTCGTGGTACAGAACCGGCAACGCTGTCTCCCTCCCTCATGAGAAATGTCAGAGCCGGACACTCGACGGCTGTACTGTAGTTCTGTCTAATTTCATGAAATAGAAAGCTATAAGAGGCGGCTTCGGTGGCATATTTGGTAGCATGCTGAGCTTCTATGTCCAAGGTCGCTGGTTCATACCCAGCCGAAGTTATTGTATTTTTTAAGAGCGTTAAAAATCCCTCAGTATGCCTTCCTTTGGAGGGGAAGTAAAGCCGGCGGTCCCATGTCTTAGATTTATGGCATGTAAAATAACTTTCCACTAACTAAACTTGTGTGAAACAAAATTTGTAGGTTAGGTTTGATAATGCTCTAGTTCCAACGTTCATCACCAGGCGCTGGTTGCGATGGCATCTAGTAGTAGCCAAGTTCACAGCTAGGTGTCATGGATGGTAGCATTTGGTAGCAAAAGTAGGAACTACTTGAAATTATTGTCTGCAGTCCTTACTCGAAATAAAAACAGATAACACACACTAATGCAGTCATCACAATTAACACCAGTTATCAGACAGATTCTACACACACCCAAAGTACACGGGGCTACATGGCCGCGTTGTCGCAGACCCTAAACTAAGGAACCAACCAACCGAGAATGCTAGAAGACAGTTGAAATGCACAATAAAATGTACAACATTGATGTAAATATTCCTTTACCATTGTCATCAAGCTGCACTCTGAGACCACGCTGCTAGGGAAAGGAGTGTATGTTATTATTCGGTGTCATCCAACCCCCACCGCGGCTGCTGCGTGGCTCAGCGGTAACGCTCTCACCAGCTGTGCCCAAGATTGAAGGACCGAATCCTGGTGCAACGTGTTGACATTTGAGGGTGTGCAAATATGACGGAGCCGGTCAGTAGATTTACTAGCCCGTTAAAGATCCCCTTTGGGGTGAAATTCCGGTAGCCCGGCTTCTCTAAAAGCCGCAGTTGTTAAAAGGGATGTAAAACTAATCAGATGGGTAGATAAGGTTACAAACAAAGAGGTATTAAGACGAGTGGGAGAGGAGAGATGTTTCTGGCGACTGCTAATGAAGAGAAGAGATAGGTTAGTAGGACACATATTAAGGCACCCAGGAATAGCAAGCTTAGTTATGGAAGGAAGGGTCGAGGACAAGAACTGTAGGGGTAGACCAAGGTTAGAATATGTTAAACAGATTGCCTCGGATGTAGGGTGTGGTAGCTATGTAGAGATGAAACAATTATCTCAGGACAGGGAGGCATGGAGAGCTGCATCAACCAGTCAAAAGACTGAAAACTCAAACAACAACAAAACCAATAACATTAACATTATCCCCCACCCCATTAAAAAAAACATATGTTTTAACGAAAAGAGAAGAATAAACAACTTGTTTGAAACCTACATCTTCCTCTTCATTAGTCTCTGCCGCCTCTGTGTTATGCCTTCTATCCATTTTGGTACTCAGTCCTGTTCTGTGACAATTTCCTCTCACTTTGGTCAGATTTTCCCCTTGGTTTTTCATAATTTCAACAACCATATGCTCCCACTCAACAGCCCTTTCTTCTTGTACAATCCAGTCTATCCTCAAACGCTTTGATTTCCTTCCACCGTGGTCCATACTGACTACTACATATTATTGAATCTTTCTTCATTGTGGGTGGGGCCTCTGCTGCCTTGGGGCTCTACCAAATCTGAAAGGCTGCAATATCATTTGTCAATAAGGCACCACTGATAAATGGTTTCAAAGCTCTCTGTCTCATCACAACTATACAAGTAGCAATAACTAATATTACTTACTTCACTATCTATATTGCTGTTCCATTTATTTTAACAGGACCTAGAGAAGTTCATAAGTGAGGCTAAACATGGAGTAATATACTTCAGTCTTGGATCTACTCTCCGGACCAGCACGATCCCCAATCACATGCTGGAGGCATTGCTGGCAGCGTTCAAGGAGCTTCCACAGAAAGTGCTCTGGAAGTGGGAAGAGGATGTGTTACCGGGGAAACCAGACAATGTGATGATCAGCAAGTGGCTGCCACAGATGTCTGTGTTAGGTGAGTTCTAGAATGGAAATAGAGGTGAGTTGTGGGGTGGAGTGGAATAGGGAAGTCACCACAGATGACCAGTGAAGTGAAGTAATAAAAATCAGGTTAGTAAGATCGAGGAGGTAATTTTACTCCCAACTAATTTAATTGGGCACATTCATCTGTTGATTGACTGAAGAGCTGTCCGTCCAGTCATGAATTCATACATATAGCAATATTATACATTATAAACATAAATTTTCATTTGCGACTGGAAGATTGTCAGGGAGGAAAAAGGAAAAGGAGACTTCATGGTGGAACGACAGGGTGAAGCAAGCAGTGAAGGAGAAACACATGGCCTGGAGGAAATGGGTAGACAGCAAGAGCACAGAGAATTTGCAAAACTACAAAAAAGTCAAGAAATCATGTAGAAAGATAGTAAAGAAGAGAAAAGAAAGAGTTGGGAAAGTTTTATAGAAACTTTGCAGGAGGATGAAATTAAAAAGGTTTTGTATGGGTTGGTGAAAAGCAGAGTCATGACTAAGGATGATACATCATTTGTAAAAGCAGAGACTGGACAAATACTGGTGGAGAGAGATGATATTCTTAAACGATGGGAAGAATACTTCTCTGGACTGCTAAATATCAAATACAGGGAGATTGTAGACAAAGTGGAGCAAGAAGAAACAGGGAAAGAAGACCAAGGAAAAGAGATATTCATGTTAGAAATAGAAGAAGCCATACAAATGATGAAGACTGGAAAAGCAGCAGGTGTGGATGAAGTGACTACAGAAATGATAAGAGCAACAGGACCAACAGGCTTACTGTGGCTATATAGATTATTCAGTTTAATTTGGAAGAAAAAAGAGGTTCCAGAAGAGTGGGGAAAAGGCTTGATTATTCCGATATTCAAGAAGGGCGATAGAAAGAAATACCCACGTGGCTAAGATTTTTGTGAGAGAGTTGGAAGGAAGGCTGAGAAGGAAGATAGGAGAAAGTGTAGATGAGCCGACCCTGCAGTTAAGTAGGATGAGAGCTAGGAGGAAGAAGATTGTAGAAAATCACATGTATGGCCATTGTGAAAGTCCTTGTGTGTTTCACAGAATAGGCTGTTATAACTTGTATAATCCAAATATGCTATGGTTGATACTTGGAACCACTATAATTTCAAGTAGCTGCAGTTTCATATTTAATAAAGTGATCCAGATTAGACTGCTGGTGTTTCAAAACCTTTCAGAGGAATCTACTTAGTTATTAAACAGTCATATTATATGCATCTTTGAAAAAACACAAGTTTGCAATCAAAGTGGTAACTGTTTTGATTTGGAGTGAATTGGAATGAATGAAACCTTATTAAAGATCTTTACTTAAACCAAAAAGTAAGAGTTAAAATTGGCGAAGAAAAAGGACTGGGGAAAGGAGTGAGACAAGGATGTTGTTTATCACCTATTCTACACTGACCGGCAAAAAAAGTGGAACAGTAATTTAAAAAGTATAAAATTAGCCATGAAAAAGATGTAATCACATTTTAAAAGCTTTTCACGCATTAGGACACACATCTGAAACATCCGTGAATAGAACTTGACATTTCTTAGGGTGGTTTATTACCACCAATTACCCCCAATCTTCGATGAGCCTAACAAGCTGTCATGGACGCTAAGGGTGGAAACACTCGTTTTAGTGACCAGTGTTCCCGTGCAGTGCAGTGCAAACATTAACACTGTTTTGTTTGGCAAAAAAAAAAAAACAGCCCAAAAGAACATTAGTAAAAAATAGAAAATTGTTAGATTTGTGAAATGTAACAAAATTTGTGAGTTAAAGCGTGTTGAAAACATGTTTCAGTATTTTCTGTAGCCAACCATCGTAACATTTACATGAATAATGCAAATATTGGAAAACCGATACATTTTAGTGGAATAAATTAAGAAATTACATAACAAATTGAAGTGTTCCACTTTTTTTGCCGGTCAGTATATTTAATATACACTGACCGGCACGAAAAACGCAACACTTCAATTTCTTACAAAAACTTAAATTTATTTTAAATTTATGACACTCTTATGACACTAATCTATTATATGATGATGAATATTGTAGTACGGTCCTATGTAGGTGTATAACAATGAAACAAAAAGACAATAATAAACAAATTTAACAAATTAAGCCAGAGATGCACACTTCAAGGAAAGAGCGCTATAAGCGCGGGAAATTTTGAATAAGCTCCTGTTTTGATTTTATACACTTCACAGACCTCGGAGATGATCTCGGAGACCTCTGTTCGCATCTTCAAAAGCGTATATTGCCGCCTCTTGCACCAATGACGGCATTCAACCTTTCAGGGATGCTCCTGATTAATGCTGTAATGTCCTGTTGGGGAATCATCTCCCATTCTTCCAGGAGGGCATTCCGCAGGTCCTGTATGGTCTCTGGATAGTGCTAACGGGCTCCTCTCCCCACCCGGTCCCAAACGTGCTCAATAGGATTCAAATCAGGGCTTCGAGCACGCCAGGCCCTGCTTCATCCAAGAACTCTCACAACATGTGGGCGTGCATTGTCTTGCATTAGGGTGAAATCATCACCAATAAATGGAGCGAAAGGCACAACATGATCCAGAAGGATTTCCTCCACATGCCGATGTGCGGTAAAGCTCCTATTCTCCACGAAGACCAAATCCGTCCTTGCAGCCATACTGATTCCTGCCCACACCATCACAGAACCACCCTGAAAAGGCGTCCTGGATGAGAATGTGCAAGGGGAATACCTTTCCTCTGGCCTTTTACAGACCCTCTCTCTTCCGTCAGGTGATCGGAGGCCAAACCGCGACTCATCAGCGAACAACACTTGTTCCCATTGTTGTACTGTCCAGCCATTATGTTCCCTTGCAAAACTTAGTCGAGCTGTGCGATGTTCTCGGTAGGTTCTGGGTCTGTAACTGGTCTTCTGGATTGAAGATTGGCTTCTTCCAATCTTCTTCAGACGGTTCTCTCACTAGCATTGACCCCTCGAACTTGGTGGAGTTGATTTTGTGCTTCAATTGCGGTGGTGTGACGGTCGTGGAGAACTTGAAGTTGTAAGAAGCGGTAATCTCTCACCGATGTTGCTCTTCTCGGGCCTGTTCCTGGTCTCCTTGCAAAGCCTCCAGTTTTCCTGTACCTTCGTTCACTTTTGCAACGTAATGCATACTGCGATAATCTTCCACCAAAGCAACAGCTTCAGCAGCTTATTCAGGGCTTATGGGCATGTTTGCTCCAGAACGCCTATTACGACAATCACAGAAATGTCCTACAAACACATGCCATTGAAAAGGCAACAATTGAAAGCACAACAATAAGCTCTATAAGAGCGGGAACACATTCAGTGATGTGCTTTCCAGATTGCGCGGGAAAAAGACAATTGAGGCTGGTGCAATCAACAATCGACACTTCATTGTTTGCTCGCAAAGCAATGCCAATAACATACCCCGTCTAAAAGAATAGGTTGATTAAATAGATACTTACACAATAATTACACATCATTTATTGTGTGTTGCATTTTTCGTGCCGGTCAGTGTATTTAGAAGAAATTATTAAAGAATCTTTTGTTGGAAAAATAGGTGTTTGCTTAGTTGGTAAAAGATTTGAGTGTATTCGTTATGCAGATGATAAGGTAGTTATGGGTGAGATTGAAAGACAAGCAACACAAATGTTGAAAGACCTAGATGAAATGAAATGAAAATCCACAGCCTGCTTCCAGTCGACTGACCGGGTCAGGGAATGGAATGAATGAAGCCCCAACTAACGGCAAGGATATGAACTGTGCCGGCTGCCGAAGCCTGTCGCACTCCCCTGGGGGCAATGATTACATGAATGACAGATGCAATGAAATGATAGAGGAGAGTGTTGTTGGAATTAAATTGTGACAGGGAAAACCAGAGTACCCGGAGAAAAACCTGTCTGCCTCCGCTTTGTCCAGCACAAATCTCACACGGAGTGGCCGGGATTCGAACCACAGATCCAGCGGTGAGAGGCCAGCGTGCTGCCGCCTAAGCCACGGAGGCTCGTTGAAAGACCTAGATAAAATTTGTAAAATATATGGGATGAAAATAAATGAGAAAAATAACAATGTATCGTCATAGGAGAAAAGGTGAAAAAATTAACAATAAAATTAGAGGATGAAATTGAACACGTGGAGGAGGTTGGGTTACACAAGAAATGGTGTGCACTACAGAAATATAAACAAGGATTGCAATAGCAAAAGAAGCCTTCAGTAAGAAAATAAATTATTTTGTGGAGCAATGAAAGTAAGCCTAAGGAAGAGCAGGCGCGGATTCAAGGGGGTCATGACACCCCCCCCCAAACGGAGACCAACTTTTTTTGCAAACTCAAAAAACGAAAACACAATTACCAGACAAATAAAACTTAACGAATTTTAACTGAAAAACAGTTTTTTTTTTCTTCATTTTATTCAATACTGAATTATCTTTATTGGAATTTTATGTTCTGTTACAACTGTACATATTTACAACTTCTAACCTCTTGTATAAAAACTATTAGTTATACAACAAAATCAACTCGTCTATTTTGTTTAGCAAACCTTGTGATTGCCTAATCGATGTTTATAGTGATGTCACGATGAATGTGCAGCAATGCACGGATAGGAAACTTGGGCTTTTTTCGGACCAAAAATTTTTGCCGACGTCCAAACTGCAAGCTTGGTTGGCAATTTAAGCTGTGACTTTCTCCCTGTGTCGGTACCAACTCGACTTGCCAAAACTGTTACGTACCTTGATCCTTTTCTCGAAGCTCGATGTAAAAGTCGCAAAACACGCCGTTGCAATTTGTACGAATATTTTTGGTGCGCTAAACGCATCAAATTTCTATCCATGAAGCTTGCAAAAAATTGGTCTGGTTTTGTACGTTTCGTTATTTTGTGATTGCGTTTTTAGTGATACCATTTTTCTTAACAATTTCGAATCTCTGACCCCCCCCCCCCCCCTCCACCGCCCCCCCCCCCAAGCCAAACTCTAGATCGATTCTCTGACCCCCCCCCAAAACCAAACTCTAGATCCGCGCCTGAGGAAGAGATTAGTGAAATGTTTTGTTTGTAGTGTAGCAACGTATGGAGCAGAAACATGGACGCTTGGGAAAGAAGACGAGAGAAGAATAGAGGCTTTCGAAATGTGGCTCTGGAGGAGAATGGGGAGAATAAGTTGGAAGGGCAAAGTGAGAAATGAGCAAGTATTAAAGATAGTAGGAGAAGAAAGAATGATGCTAAAGATGATAAGGAAAAGAAAAATGAATTGGATTGGACACTGCATAAGAGGAGTTGGTTTGGTGAAAAGTGCATTAGAAGGGACAGTCCAAGGGAAAATCCAAAGAGGAAGAAGAAGGTTTCAGATGCTGGATTCCATCAAGATTGATAAATCTTATGAACTGATGAAACATGCTGCTGAAGACCGGATAAGGTGGAGAGACGACCAGGAGGAAACCTGCCATTAGGCAGATAAACTGAAGATGATGACGTTGATAACTGGGAGAAAAATGATAAACGGTGATTATTCTTTATAGAGGCTGAGAATGAATGTAAACTTTTAGAACTTTCTGCTCACAGTGCTACACAAGTGTGTATATCTGTGTCAGTCTGTCAAAACCTGGTCACCCTACTGTATTCAGTCAGTCTTTGGTCAGGTAGAAGGTGCTAAAAATCTGGAAAATATTTATTTTTTATGTATTAAAAATACCTGAAATATGTGACAAAAAGTAAAAATATTTAATTATAATTTAGTTTATTAATGTGAATATAAACAATATGCAGTACTCACGAATGCAATTTATGCTATGTCTCACTGACTGCTGAAGCATTACAATACACAACGAGATACATCTTCAGGTTGTCCATCACAAATAACTGACTATTATCGCGAAACACTTCTCTGAAAGTGCAAAACTGCGGCAATATCTTTCTTGCCCTTGAGGTGTTGTGTAACTTGAGATCGCTGTTCAGCCTTGATTGCTTTCCTACATGGTTGGCAGAACAGAACGCCCCCATCAGAAGTAAAATTATCTTTAAATTCTGCAACTTTAGGCATCGTAGAACTGCCTTACACTTGCACAGTGCCAGAAATGAACAGCATGTTAGTGACACTGGTTCCAGGTATATGGCGGAGGGAGGTATAGCACGTGGTGCAATATGGCTATGGACAAGGAAATCCCCGGCTTCCACAGTGAGTGGCACGGGGCGACAAATTTAAGAATAACACAGTTGCAAACTGACATATGCTCTACATGAAGATTAGTTCTTTCCCGTTGATGTAACTCAGACCAAATATGCAATAAACTGAAAGATCTAGCATACTGATTTAAAAAATGTAAATATTATGTCTTTTTATGTGCTAATAAGTGAAAAGCAGGAATATATGTATTTATAGAAAATATGCTTAAAATATGTATTTACATAAAAAAAAAAATATTTACCTAAAAATCCGAGCCCTAGTTATGAATGACAGAAGAACTGTTTGCTGCCCATCCCCTGATGAGACCTGGTGGTTGAAGAGCTACCATCCTGATTGGATTGATGGGGTGAATGCCCAGAGGTGTGTCTTTCTGAGGAGTGTTCTTGTCTTTCTTATGTGTATGTCCGAACTTTTCCCTTTTATCTCTCCCTCCACTTGCATCTGCCTGTTATTGTGTTTGTCCTATCACACATTATGTTTCAAGAAACATCTTGAAAATACAGCCGCCAAAATTAGAAGCCGGAATAATATCCTGCAGGAACTTTGTGGAACTTCTTGGGGAGCTTCTGCTATAACACTGAGGTGTTCTGCATTAGGTCTCGTCTTCTCCACTGCTGAATATTGTGCTCCAGTTTGGCTGAACAGCCCCCATGTAAAGATAATTGATACCCAACTCAATAACACCATGGGACTGATAAGTGGCCTTATTTGACCTACGCCCACTTATTGGCTTCCTGTCCTCAGCAACATCATGCCTCCTGACCTACGCAGGAAAGCTGCCCTGATCCGAGAGTATAAGAAAATCACGAGTAACCGAGCTCTTCTTATTCACTGTGACATCCCTGATCTGAATAGAAACCGACTGAAATCTAGACATCCACCCATCAAATATGCTAGGGATCTTGCAGACAACAATTTTAAGCCGAATATCTGAGAAATGAATGGAGTACCAAATTCAACCTTGAAGCTTGGAGTGATTTAATTGGAAATAGCGCTGCACCCGGTTTTGACCTGCCAAGAAGAACGTGGACTACCCTCAATGGGAACCAGACTATCCACGGAGTCTGTGCTGAATCACTCTTTAAATGGGGTAAAATTCCTTCTTCCCAATGTGACTGCGGTGCTCCTTCACATCAGTTCACCACATTGTTCACGAATGTCATAGATTAGTTTGAATTGAATTCTGTATCAGGGTAATCGGTCTGACATCCTGTTGGCAACACCTACAGCATTACAATGGATACAGAATTTAGATTTAAAGATATAAGCCTGCCTTATCATGTGTCCCTGTAAATATGTATATATCAATGTATATGTGTGTATATCGTCGGCCGATACTCATATCCGAGTACACGCTTCTCACCTGCAGTTCCATAATCTTTAGTCCAGACGATGAAGATGGCGCTGATGGCTTATCAGGCCAATTCTTGCATAGAACATGCGACCACATATGTTGCATCCGATGGAGGGTGGAGGATGTGGTAGTATTTGACATTTCTTCCTCTGGCGAATTTCCTCTTCCTGTCTATGACGTTCCTGCTCAAACTGTGCAACTGCAGCTGAGATGGTAGCACGCCAGCAAGGGTGATCCAGTGCAAGAGTATGACAAGTATTTGGGTTTATCTCTACTCTCCTCATGGTCTGCTTGAGTTGGTCTTTATATCGTTTTAAAGGAGCACCACATGGCCTCTTGCCAGTGTTGAGTTCACTATACAGGATTTGCTGAGGTAGTATGCTGTCACTCATACAATGGATATGGCCTGCCCATCTAAGCCGATGACCAACGATGGAGGCTTCAATACTGTTTATCATTGCTTTCTCAAGGACTGCTATATTAGTTACATAGTCATCCCATTTGATGTTCATGATTGATCTAAGTTTTTGTTGATGAAAGCGTTCTAGTTTCTTGATGTCCCGGCGATATAGGGTCCAGGTTTCACATCCGTAGAGTAGCGTAGAAATAACAACAGCTTGGTACACCAATACCTTCGTGCAGATACTTAGATCTTTGTTCAGAAACACACGATGTGAGAGATGTCCAAAAGCCACATGGTCAGCCTGAATTCTGTTTTCCACACCCTTCTCGGAGGTACAGTTTGCTGATAGAATACTACCAAGGTACGAGAAGTGTTCCACCTTTTCCAGAGCTGAGCCAGATATGTTGATATCAAAATCTGGGGGGATGGTTCCAGGAGCAGGCTGAGTTAGCACTTTGGTTTTCTGAATGTTGACAGTCAGGGCAAAACGTTCATAAGCTCTGTTGAAACAGTTGGCAGACTGCTGAAGCTCTTCTGGTGTGTGGGCTGGAGAAGCATTGTCATCTGCATATTGCAATTCTGTGAACCGAGTGGAATAGGTTAATCTTTTGGAACGGAGTCTGGCCTGGTTGAATAGCCCCCCATCATATTGATATTTAATTTTCACACCTGAGTTGTTTTCAGGCGATGTCTCATAAAGCATAGCTGCCAGGTACAGGGCAAAAAGTGTAGGTGCAAGTACACATCCTTGCTTGAGTCCATTTGTAATTGGAAATTCCTCTGAGATAACATTCTGATATAATACCTGACCAAGCATGCCATCATGGAGAGCTTGGATCAAACAAACAAAATGTTTTTGTTTGTATGTCATACAATACATAAATGTGTTTGTCCTTTCTCCTGTCCATTGATTGTTTGTTTGTTTGTTTTGTAGCTCATCCTAATGTGAAAGTGTTCATGAACCATGGAGGCCTCATGGGGACTCTAGAAGCTGTTTACTATGGAGTGCCCATGGTGAGCATTCCATTGTTTGGTGACCAGTACCAGAATGTGCAGCATTGTGTGGAGAAGGGCATCAGCATCAAACTGCCATATCCTGAAATCACCAAGGAGACTGTCCTCAAAACCCTCAGGAAGGTGCTCGAGGAGCCACAGTAAGTGCAACATTTATTTTATTTATTATTATTATTTATTTAGCGAGCCTCCGTGGCTTAGGCGGCAGCACGCCGGCCTCTCACCGCTGGGTCCGTGGTTCAAATCCCGGTCACTCCATGTGAGATCTGTGCTGGACAAAACGGAGGCAGACAGGTTTTTCTCCGGGTACTCCGGTTTTCCCTGTCAAAATTTCATTCTAGCAACACTCTCCACTATCATTTCATTTCATCTGTCATTCATTTAATCATTGCCCCAGAGGAGTGCGTCAGGCCTCGGCAGCCGGCACAGTTCATATCCTCGCCGCTAGATGGGGGCTTCATTCATTCCATTTCTGACCCGGTCGGAGACAGAAGCAGGATGTGGATTTTCATTTTCATTATTATTTATTTAGCGTATGGCTTTTAGTGCCAGGAGTGTCCGAGGACATGTTCGGCTCATCAGAGGCTGTAGCTGCTTAAGCGGACACCCATGGGGTGAGCTACAAGTTCAGTTCAATTTCAAGTAGTTACAACTTTCGCTACCAGATGTCACCAACACCTAGTGGTGAACGTTGGAACTATGATAGAGCTTTTCAATGAAATGTAACCTAGAAATTTAGCTTCACACAGGTTTAGTTAGTGGAAGGATCTTTTACATGCCATAAATCTACGACATGGGATCGCCGGCTTTACTTCCTCTCCGAAGGAAAGCAAACTGAAGGATTTGAACGCTTTTAAAAAATCCGACGACTTCGGCTGTGTTTGAACCCGCTATCTTGCGCACAGCAGTTCAGCATGCTACCTACTATGCCACCGAACATTAAGGGTACGGTACTTCATGGTTGGTCGATTTAATTCCAATTTCGTCAGAAGAAAACTATTGACTGATGTGACTGCTCACAATTCATCTCCCAAATATTTTATGGCTACTTTGAAACGTTTTGCCCATTGTTTCATACTTCAACATTAAAACACATTTCAAATTGACCCTGAATGAGCCAAACTTGATGCTCTTATTCACAATTTAAGGCTGTGCGGCCGTTTCTGCTGACAGTCTCTGGACAAGAGATGGCAGCACTGCTGTCCCTTGCAAGCCACCGCATATGAATAGCGACTTCCCCTCCACCCTTCCATTACTCCTCATTCGCACACTATCTTCCCCTCTCTCAGTTGGAGCCTTCCTTGCGAGTCGCACAGCGATCTGTTTCCGAGTCGTAAGCTTATTGCAACCTTGAGATCTGTCGTCCAGCTGGATAAAATGGGTCCGGGCGTTTGATTGATAGGACTATGCATTTCAATTTTCTTCTGCTACAAGGGAAAATATTAACTTACTTAGTAAAGTAGCCTCCGTGGCTTAGGCGGCAGCACGCCGGCCTCTCACCGCTGGGTCCGTGGTTCAAATCCCGGTCACTCCCTGTGAGATCTGTGCTGGACAAAACGGAGGCAGACAGGTTTTTCTCCGGGTACTCCGGTTTTCCCCTGTCACAATTTCATTCCAGCAACACTCTCCACTATCATTTCATTTCTTCTGTCATTCATTTAATCATTGCCCCAGAGGAGTGCGTCAGGCCTCGGCAGCCGGCACAGTTCATATCCTCGCCGCTAGATGGGGGCTTCATTCATTCCATTCCTGACCCGGTCGGAGACTGGAAGCAGGCTGTGGATTTTTCATTTCTTCATTGTTAAGTAAAGTGCCATGTGTTCAGATTTTCTGTAGCACGCCAGGTTTCCTTTCTTGTAATTTTGAAAAAAAAAATCGAAAAAACATCAAAATTGGCAAAGTTTATCATTAAAAAAATATAATATTAATAAGACAATATACCTAAATGACTGCTTAGGTATTGAGGCATGTAGAATCCAATTCTGTATTCAGAGTTTCTCTATCGTGTCCCGTTTATTTGTTGTTGTAATTTTTAGAAATAAGAACGAAAAACTTCAAAATTCGATCAAGAATTTCAAGAACGTCAAATTAGGTACCATATTATTTTTTAAAGTCGCCTCCGTTGCGTAGTGGTCAGAGTGATTAGCTGGCACCCCGGAGGTCCGCGGTTCGATTCCCGACTCTGCCACGAACATTGAAAAGTGGTATGAGGACTGGAACGGGGTCTACTCAGCCTCGGGTGGTCCAAATGGGTAGAGGGGGTTTGATTCCCACCTCAGTCATCCTCGAAGTGGTTTTCCGTGGTTTCCCCACTTCGTCCTAGGGCAAATGCTGGGATGGTACCTACCGTAAGGCCACGGCCGCCTCCTTCCCTCTTCCTTGCCTAACCTCCCAGTCTTCCCATCCCTTCATCAGGCCCCTGTTCGCTTTGCAGGTGAGGCCGCCTGGGCGTAGTGCTGGTCACACACCCCAGTTTTATCCAAGACCCAATTTTCAAGCTCCACGACAATGCCCTCAGTGGCGGTAGAGGTGGGATCCCTCTTTTAGTCCGTGGGAAAAGCCAACCCTGGAGGGTAAAACGATGGCGAAAAAAACAAAATATATTTTTAAGCGTGTTTTAACACCGCAATATAAAGCTACTATAAAATCTTGAATTATATTAATATAAAGTACTTCCAGCCATTCAGAAGTTCAATTTGACGTTTGAATTGTGCAGTTCAACAGGAAGTAATTTTATGACACCACTTAACCTTCTCAGATCCACTACATATTTTCTGAACACAGATTTACTGCGCTGGATATCTGACAAATAAAATGAATGCGCAATTAAAGCTTACAGTATACCTACCAGTTTCAAGGAATGGAACTAATACAAATGTAGAAATACATTGAGTGTTTTTAGTTTCTTTGCAATATTAACCAAGAGAAAAAATATAGGGATACTTTGCTCTTATTTTTTAATGCCAGTTATTTTATAAGATTTCAGGGATTCCATTTGTATAAATTACCAGCTTTAACGCAATAATAATAATAATATAATTGATGTAAAGATATATATCAGTTTCACTATTTTGACATTTTCATAATTTCCAGAAAAGTTCTTTTTTAAAAAAAATTGTGCGCGTGAAACGAAACTACATATGGGCTTTGTTACTACCCATAGGGGGGAAGAGTTATTCTGTAGCGAAGTGGTTGCATATCAGTGATATAATTACTATAAAATTAAAACACAAAAGAAGTGTTTGGATGGATCATAAACCTTTTTATTGCGCACTGACAAAACTGCAATGGAATGCAAAACATTATAAAAAAATGCAGTAAACCACAAAAGGTGATTTATGTAAACAAAATGACTGCTCATTCAGTAATGAAATTCAAAGTTCACGTATGCAGAATTTTATGAAGTACAATGCATATTTAACATTCTGTGAACAAAACACACACTTTCACAATTAAGAGCCAAAACACTGAAAACACATAATATTTGCTACATATGTAATGAAAGTTAATCTACTATAAATTATAACATCATTTCCAAATAAGAAACCATCTCCGGATTTTTTCCAGAAAATACCCAAATTATGCACTATTAACCAACAAAAATTATTTTTAAAATGTAAGCAGCAAGTTCAATGACAATCGGCTGCATATACACACTAGCAAGAACATGAAAAACACAATAACACGCTGCTATTGATATATTTGTATGTTAAAGTTGTTATGTTATTAATTATTTCACATTAAATAATAAAGAATAATTTATTATTCTCTTCCTAAACCAAAGAAACTTACAAGGCAACTGATAAAAAAAAAGATATTTAGGCTACGTATTCTGAACAATTTACAGTACGTTCGAGTATCATTCAACAATATTAGCTTCTTGTTGTTGCTTATTTTAAGGCTGCGACATCGTGGTCATATAGCCTCGTGCATCTAGGTGTGTGTAACCTGTGTTATTGTGATGGCTGTACCACTGTGTGCAGTTGTAAATTAGTGATAGAACGTAAAGAGGCGGCCGTGGCCTTAAGTTAGGGACCACCCCGACCACGGAAAACCACTTCCAGGATGACTGAGGTAGGAATTGAACCCTCCTCTTCTGAGTTTTATCTGACGAGGCTGAGTGTAGCCCGTTCCAGCCCTCACAACAATATTAAAATCTCCTGGCAGAGCCGGGAATTGAACCCGGACCTCCAGGGCGTCATCCAAGAACGCTAGCCACTACACCCCCAGGTGGTTAATGTTTTTCTTGTCTGTGAATGTGTCAGTGGTTTCCTCTTCTTTAGTTTGTTGGTATTATTTGTCGCCTGCTTTTGTCGTTGTGCCTCTAGCACAAATGAGGGATCTCGGATGTTCATGCCTCGAACAACTCGACTGTCTAGAATTTCTGGCAAAATACACTCCTTCTAAAATTGTACCAGGTTTGGAAGCATTTTTCTTTGCCATAATATCTCATCCTTTTCTATCTTTTCCACGAATACTTCTCCTTTCTTCGTATAAACTACATTGTCGCACCATTTTCTCCTGGTGATATTCAATTGACCTTGGACCTAGAAGAAGTAGCTATAGCTTCGTTTCAATTGCAATTTTCCTTCTGACATTTCCAAGCACAAACTTTTTTTTTGTCACTTCGTCTCTCAAATCTGATTCAGTGACGGACGCAAGGCATTTTACTTCTACGAGGCCATCACAAGCAACCAAACCATCAGGACTGGTTCCTAAAAATGAATGATCTTGATCTACGAAGAACCCACACTTGGTGACCATGTTGCCAGTTTTGTCTTCGTACATTTTCAACACAGCGTCCTCATTATCTCTTCCAAATTTGACGGAAACTGAGGTGAGATTTTTGGGATACAAAGTTGATTTTACAAGATTGTGGCAAGGGGTGTGAGATAAACGCTATGACTAGTCCAAACTTGGAAGCTGTCAAGCGATTCACTCTTGGGTCGTGCCACATGGGGTTAGTGTGTTGTCCAAGAGTTGATACGTAAACATCGCCATTTTGCAATGAAAGGAATACGTGAAATCCCTTTAACATTTCCCAAATGCTTACAACACCACTCAGCGAGCTCATCCCATGTCCATACGACCTCTTCGCCCAGCCTCCGTCGCCAATAACAGATATGTACAGAACGCCATTCAAATAGTTGTTCTTTCAATGGCAATACGTCTTTCTTCTTCTGGATTTTCCTTCATTTTACGTATGAGAGCTACTTCCCAAACCTTTACAAAGAAAATAATAATATTAATAACAACAATAGCAATGATTGCTTGGACGGGATTATAATTTACAGAAGGTATTTATTTTAAAATCTTAAATATGTTTTGAATAAAAGGTTAAAATTGTCTTAATATAGAAATGTTTGAAGAGAGGCTTTTCTTTGCATAATTTTCATCTAATAATGAACAACAAGAACAACAAAATAGTATTCATAATTCACTGAAACCACTTATTCAGAATTGTTTATAATATATAGGTCATAAGGAAATATGGATCAATATACAGTACTTACATCACCAACTAGTATTTCATGGTTTGCGTATTTGTTGTGGCCCACGATCGGTATGTCCAAAACACTGAACATTTCCTCGACTTGAGAAAACCCGATACCTACTGCCATAGCTCCCCACACCAGAGCATCGTTCACGTCCATTTTTTTGGTAAACAGGCTCTGAAGTTACAGCATATTTCTCTTTCGCAGTTATCACAATAATAAATCCATGTACAATATAATCCATTTTTTATTTCTTTTTTGTATTTGTATTTTCCCATGGTACAATGTTTGGAATGGATCGTTACTAATTATATTTCTTTCATAACGTCATAACGTGACCAATATCAACGATGCGTCGCCCTATTGGAGGCAGTTCATTGGCCTCAGTATTCCTTTCAATTACCATAGGTGGTACTTCACAATCAGACTCATTGTCATCGTCTGTATCACTTCCTGAATCGTTTGGAAAATTTATGGAATAATCTTGATCCTAATAACAATGCTACAAGAAACTATTGACAAAAATAATATGGCAGTTGGGTTATTTATTGATCTCACAAAAGCCTTTGATACAGTAGATCATAAAATACTGTTATCAAAATTAGAAAATGCTGGTGTCCGAGGTATAGCACTAAAATGGTTCCAAAGCTACCTTATTGGAAGAAAGCAGCATGTAGCTTTGAATAAATGCATAAGTTCAGGAAAATATATAACTCATGGAGTTCCACAAGGATCTATACTTGGACCTACATTATTCTTAATTTATATAAATGATATTGTGGAATGTAATTTGAGAGGGCATATCAAATTGTATGCAGATGATACAAATATCTTCTACACTGGGAAAGACATAATTGAAATCATACAAAATGTGCAACAAGATATAAATACTCTCTCACAATGGTTCCAGGCCAATAAATTAACAATGAACCTACAGAAGACCAATTACATGGTAATTTCAAAGCAAAGCATGAAAGAAATCACACATGACAAAATATATATAAATAATATTGAAATAAAAGAGGTTAATCAGGCAAAGTATTTAGGTCTAATCATCGACAAACACCTGACCTGGATTGAACACGTTGAACGAATTGCTAAGAAACTCTCACCTATAGTAGGGATCCTAAGGAAACTTCGGTATCTTATTCCCCTAAACCTTGTAAAACAAATCTACTATTCACTTGTACATAGCAAGCTCCAATATTTAAATGTTATTTGGGCTCACTGCAGGAAATCCACACTGAATGATTTAATGACTATTCAGAATAGGGCTATTAGAAACATATTTAACCTTCCTTACTGCACTCCAGTAAAAGATCTGTACATCAGAAGTAAAATTCTACCCCTCAGCATAAGTGCAGATCTCCGAGCAGCTATGCTAATATACAAAATTAAACACAACACAATACTCTATAGCTCTCCCTACATCTTGAACTCGGACAATCATTCTTATGGAACTAGGCATGCGAAGGACGTAGCCTTATATATCATTCACTCTTCTAAATACGGTAGAAATAGTTTCAAGTTCTCTGCATCACAGTTATATAATAAACTTCCCGATGAAGTAAAAAGTGCACCAACTTTGTCAGTATTTAAGAGGAAAACTACGAAAGTATTGTGGGAAAAATTCGATGCATCGTAATACATCAAATAAGCTTAAAAATCCTGTGCTTATCATTTTAAGAGACCTTGGTCTAAACAATCTTAGATATAGTATCAACTTTACTAATAGGCCTATGCCCTTATTCATCAATTTGTGTTACCTTCAGAATTTTCTTCCTGGTGTGTAAACACACATATTACTGTACAATTCCTCTGTACGAGCCTATGGCTCTTTGGAATTAATTGAATAAATATCATTCATTCATTCCTTCCTTTGCATACCTGAAATCACACAATGTTAAAAAGTATTACCTTGATTATTATTACAAAACAATAGACAAATCACTTTCTAAATGTAACGTTGTCCTAACCACATACACGATATGCTTTAAACTAACCTATAATCACTTTCCATCACGTCGGGTTTCTTAAAGCCACTTTGTTTTAAAAGGCTATATTTGGATATAAGCATACAGGCTCTTCATTGGTTATAGAGCTACACGGATTGGTGAAGTATTGGTGTTACATATCTACCATTTCAAGGAACTACTATTTGTCATGAGCAGCTGATCACCGTCACCATCCGTTTCTCTTCATTTTATTCTATTCTTATACCCTAAATTTTATGGTGGACCATATTAGGTTTTAAACACGTATATTATTACTGTGCTACGCTTTGTTTTTTTGTTTTTTCAACAGCTGATGAAGGGGATAAAATATAATTAATCCCCGAAACATGTACAGTGCCGGAAAAAAAGTTTAAGACCACCCCTAAAAATCCATGAATGTGCTTTCGGTCTTAAACTTGTTACTATTTCACGTTTCCTTTTATATGGCATAAACTACGTTAAAATAGCATATTTTGGTCCAATAGGAAATACTGTAGCTGAAACGGTTCAAAAGTTACAACAATTTTTAGGTATTATGAAATAACAAAAAATATCTATTTCGTCATGCAGAAAAATTCACAATTCAAAATAGGGGTAAGACAGGGGTACGATTTTTGTTGTCCAAAGAGAACATAGGTAGGGTACTTCAATGCAAGCCTTGGAAAAAATTACAAAACATAAGTTATACAAAAATTGGGGGTTTTGCCCTGCTGAATTTAGGACTAAGAAGTGTCAATTTTTGCACTTTCCATTTATTGCAGTTTAAAATTCCCTCCTTCCCTTTCAGTTTGCAATATGTGTTCATTCTGATATTACAGACTCTATGCAAGTCAGTTGGCACTCCTACTTCGTAGTTCCCGCCATTTAGCTGTTGTTTTGTTTCAACATTTGGAGGTTAACTCTTGTGCTGGAGACAATACGGGGAAAACGTAGGTGTCAGAAGCCACCAAGAGGCAAATTATTGGTTTAAATAAGGGTTTAAAGTGACAGAGAGAGATTGCTGAGATTTTGGAAGTGTCTGAGACGTGTGTGCAACAACAATTCATCGATACAGTGAGTTTGGAACAGTTGTTGACAAGCCAAGGCCAGGCTGCCCAAGGATGACCGTAAGTCACTGCAACTTTGTAAGAGGAACAGAAATGCTAGTTGTAGTGATCTTCTGAGAGATCTAATGAACTCGTGTAGCGATATTGCCATAGGCAAATACATTAAGCTGCTTCTCTGGCCTCCTCGTAGTCCAGATCTCAACTGCATAGAAAACGTAAGGAACACAATGGGATACCCGTTGGCAAAACACAATCCCAAGAATGCAGAAGAATTGAGACTGACAGTCCTCACACTATGGCAGCAAGTGTCACAAGCCCAAGAATGCAGAAGAATTGAGACTGGCAGTCCTCACACTAAGGCAACAAGTATCACTCGAGGAGTGTAAGAAGCTGATCCACTCTATGCCGGACAGGATCAAGGCATGCTACAAGTCCAGACGGGGTCCAATAGTACTAAACTTGTATTTTTATGTATCTTTGTTTTAAGTAAATAGATGACTAATAGGTTGAATTATGAAAAATAACATGTTTTTTGGGTGGTTTTAAACTTTTTTCCGGCACTGTACTGTAAACAAGTTCAATAATTAATTGTATCTGTATAGTAATGATTCAGGCAGATGTTCATTTCTTGTTAATAACTATAGATTTTTATTAACATACAGAAAGCAAATACGCATTAAAACTAACTCCAGGCAAATGCTGGGATGGTTCCTCTCTAAAAGCAATCCTATCCCCAATTTAGAAATTCACACAATAGTACAGCCATCACATTAACACATGTAATCACACAAATTCCATACACACCCAAAAATACATGGGGCTATATGACCGCGATGTCTCAGTCCCTAAAATAAGCAACAACAACACGTTTTACAAGTAGGTAATCTACTAAAAATGACAAGTCCTGTCAAATTAATTAATAATTAATTTATATATTGTAGCAATAGTTTACTTACCGACATGCATCGTGGCATATTGGGGGGGTGCTTTCAACTAACAAGCTGTTGAATATTTCTTCGGAGTCTTCAAATTGAGTAGAATCGTTTGAAACATTCACGGTGATTTCTTGTTGTTTTTTTTTTCTCCCACGTAGTCTTTGCTGCGCGGCCTCTTCTGGAACGTTTCCTTGACGGAGAATGCTTTCGTGGCATTGTAGAATAAAGTGTGAAAGTTATAGGAGCACTCAATCACTCAATCACGAAACACAAACGCAGAATTAGGAAATTAAACGAGAAAGGGGCGATATATATTCTTCTATTGCATCCTCAAGATTAGGTCTAGTCAGACTGAAGTGTCAGCGACTAAGCGCGCAGGAAAAAAGTTATGGACGAAGGCGAGTTATTTTTTTTTTTCTTTGCACTCCACGGTAAGTAGAATGGAATGCTGCGTACGGAAAGGATTGACCCGAAACGGGAGGTGCGGTGTGGTGCTAGGTAGTAGGGTGGGGGAATGAAGCTCCGTGCAAGTGGTAGTGCGGGTAGCCTATCGTGTAGCCTGTGTAGTTACCGTTCTGCCGAGTTGAAGACTAGTCTAAGGTACATACGTCACGGGTTTATCACTAAACAGTTTCTTTCATCAAATATTCGAACTGCTCAGAATTAGACCCTCTACAAATTGAATAAATTTGAAGCTATTATAGCAATTTTTTCACAATAAAAAAGGTTATTGAAATATTATGCTTTTATAAAATATGTGGAATTTTGAAATAAAAATTGTTCATAATGAAGCTACTATTACAAGGGTTATTGCACAGAAATTTCGAAATTCTCCTGTTATTAGTTTTGTCGTGACGTATGTACCTTTAACCCTCAAAGTAGACACTTTGAATACATGCCCTGAACAAACGAGCAGTCTATATTTTACAAAAGTGGCATATAACAAGTCCCGAAGACCTATATAACAGATTAAGAAGACAAAATAAAAATAAAAAAATATTTTATTTTTCGGTAGCACAGCCTTAATGCTGAGGATTGTGACACGGGTGGTGGTGGATGGTACTTACCTTTTTTCTATTGACTGATGTGACTGCTCACAATTCATCTCCCAAATATTTTATGGCTACTTTGAAACGTTTTGCCCATTGTTTCATACTTCAACATTAAAACATATTTCAAATTGACCCTGATTGAGCCAAACTTGATGCTCTTATTCACAATTTAATGCTGAGGATTGTGACACGGGTGGTGGTGGATTGGCCTACTTACCTTTTTTCGGAGGTCCGCATTGCTAACTGCAAAATCACCGCCAGAAGACATGCCCCAACAGAAGAACACCTATAGGTGGAAGAAGGTGGAGAAGAGGGAAACGCACAGGCTCGTCTACAGACACAGTCCGATAACCCACAGGACTGCCACCAACGAAATGATGCCACAACAGTTGCTTAATATTTTAAAAGAACATTTAATCACCAAAAAGGGGCAAGAAAATATAAATTAATAAAATCCTCCAGCCAAGACAACATTTAAAAAACAATTATTGCCACAAAAAAAAAAAAGAACCTCTCTGGTGATGGACATTGGCTTAAGGCCAAAACAAGTCAATTACCTATGAAACCTAGAGAAGGCTTTACATGCTAGTTTGCTGAGCAAAAACGAAAACATTTAATTTAAAAAAAATATATAATAAAGCCCAAAAGAAAGAAAGTCAGCAGACAGGAATCACCAAATGAGAACGGGCTTGATAAACCACTAAGGTACGCAAAACTGACTCGACATGCAGGCAACAAAACCACGATGAAAAGAAAAGTATTTTTTAAAAATAAAATAGGACCAATTTACAAATCCAAAACTTTCATGACAGCGGTATACTCAGGAACACTCACAAACAAAACACAAGGTAAAATCAAAGATGAACAAAAAACATTCTAATCTACAACCACAACACGTTTGAGTGTCCCGCTCGACGCGCAGAGAATTACACTCACCGGACCACAAATCACTCAGCCCAAACAAAAAACAAACATGGCCACGAAACAGATGCTTGAATGTCCAGCCTAATCACGGCAAACAATTACCTTTTAAAATAAAACGTCACCAGAGAGAAAAGAAAGGGAGGAAATAATTACATCTTAACACAATTAACACACGACATTTTAGGATGCTACGGATCGTAAAGCAAATTAACAAAGGCGAATCCCTAAGATTACCAAAAGAAAAGAACCAACTAACCACAACGAGAATTCCCATAAAGAAAGTAAACTAAATAAATAATAAATTACAATGTAAGATAAACTTGAAACGTGTCTCCGGAAGGTGCGAAAGAAAACAACAAAATTTAAATATCGGGTAACATTAACAAAACAGAAAATTTTGGCCTACAATGCGAAACAAAATACATTATTAAAACATCCATATAAGGCCAATAACGGAGCTCCCATAATAATATATATATTATATAATAAAACTTACCTTAAAAATCCTTCTTCAGTGGAGACACAAAGTAACAATAAAAACTAACACATTTTAAATAATTTTAAAAGACAAAACCTGCCTCAACATGGCTAACCCAGCACATGCGCCGTTTTGGTTACAAGCACTTTGCTTGCAGCAAGTTGCGATAATTATGCCACACTTCCTCTTCAAGATGAAATGATGAAATTATAGCCTTAGGAGCACAGGTATTTCCTTTTTTTTGTGGAATACATCCATATTTCGTGGAGGCCAGGGGGCAAGCCCCCGGGCAACGGAGACACCTTTCACGACCAGCTATCTTCTTGCCTTCTAGACGACAGACGGAGAAGATGCCAACATGGCGGAGATCCAAAAGTTAAAAGCCGCAGTGCATTAATGTTAATTGTAATTGTCCAATCACAGATTGACATATCAAGTAATAATGTGCGTATTATATAATTATTTTGGCGGCATGATGCATATATAGTCTTTTGTTTAATAACGTAGAACACTATATTTTTTAAATATGTCTTGATTAGACGAGACCAGAAGACACCACTCATAAAGTCAGAAATGCGGACATTAGGGAGAGAACTGGGTTCCCAAAACTGCAAGACAAGATAGAAACCAGTAAGCTGAAGTGGTACGGACATATGATGAGAATGGGAGAATATAGAGTACCAAAAAGAATATTTATGGAGAAAATACCAGGAAGAGGACCACGAGGAAGGCCCAGAAAGAGGTGGATAGATAAGGTGAAGGAAGGCATAGACAAAAGAGTAGTATAAGAAAAAGAAGTATTGAAAGAAGGAAATGAATGGTGGAGGGATAGACAACTGTGGAGGTCCTTGATTCGCAACCCGACCCAGGGAGCTGGAAACGGGAAATGAAGATGATCTGCACTCATATGCTGAATGGAGTTCAAAACTGAGTGCAACAGTGTGAGGACTGTTCCATCGAGCGAGTGGACACTACTGTCTGATGACTTACAAATTTACCTAGTATATTAAGAATGTGTAAATTACATATCACGAAATGGGTTAGCATCTTGTATGATCTACTCATGACCAATAAACTATTATATAAAACAGGGGAAATACAGTTTTTAAAGACTTCGAAGTCATCAATTCAGGTGGAGTCTGCTAAATGTAAAAGCCCATGAGAGCCCGTACAACACTCTTAACTCTGAACGGACAATAATAATGTCGTAAATTGTGATTTAAATTAACTGCAACATTATTACCTGAACTGCAATGAATGATGCAAAACTTTAAAAAGAAAACATGAAAGATAAATAATAAACAATATCAAATAGCCTACGTACTGTGTTAAACAACAAGAAAGACTTATAAAAAGTACAATGGGCAGGAACAGGTGGAAGAAAGTTAATGGATTGCCATTGTCTTTTTTTGTTTTTTTTTGTCGTGTAGCCTCCTGAGAGGCCGAGTGCAGGTCTTTCTAGTCGACGCCCGTGGGCGACCTGCGCGTCGGGATGAGAGATGGAATGGATGAAGATGAATGAAACTGGGCAAGGATGTGGAAGGAAGCGGCCGTGGCCTGTCAGAAGGTACTGTCCCAGCATTTGCCTGGTGTTGAAAATGGGAAACCACGGAAAACCATTTCAAGGACAGCCGACGGTGGGGCTCGAACCCACGCGTCTACCGAGTCAGCAGAGAGCTTGGCCCCATGACCTAACGCTGCGCTTTAGCCCGCGTAGCCACTACTGTCTGTATTGTCTTTATTGAAGTTCTTTAGCTGTTTAACTACCGTATGTTCAACACTCCTGAAATGATCCTACATGAGAAGTTATCATGCTAGAAAGGATAAAATATAAAGGAAGGGCAACTTCGCTGTTTTTTTAAAATTTATGTCAGAGGTACCAAAATATACACACAAGAAGTTTAATATGAAAAAAAATATTTAAAAATAAAAAAATCTCATAATGAAGCACTTGCATATCACAAGACCAAGAGAAATGATACAGGAGAAATCAGCTATTACATGATAATATATACAATATTTACACGAGTTGTGACCAGTATTTGGCTACATTGACAGCATTGTTACCAGCGAATGCCAGATCCAACCCTGTGCACGAGTCTGGGCATAGGTGTCAGTTAAAGAAATGCCT
This sequence comes from Meconema thalassinum, assembly GCA_946902985.2. Classification (NCBI taxonomy): domain Eukaryota; kingdom Metazoa; phylum Arthropoda; class Insecta; order Orthoptera; family Tettigoniidae; genus Meconema; species Meconema thalassinum. The sequence goes on from OX336393.1 coordinate 90,546,813, forward strand.
AGAAGTTTGTTCTTCTCCGCACTCACACAGTGTGTCCCCATCATGCAAGATTCCCCCTTTCATGAGATTGTGCTTAGATCTTGCTACAATGGTGCACAGTCTGTTTAAGGACTTCCAGGTACACCATCCATCTTTGTGACCAGCTGGTAATTTTTCTTCATTTTCAACAAGTTCCGGATGATCAGGATACCTTTGATTCCATAGCTTATCCCTGGCCATTTTTGGGTTAGAATCAAGTGGAGTAGAAGACTGTAGAAAACTTTTCCTGGACTTCAGTCGAGCTGAAAGTGGCTGATGATCATGAAGGGGATGGGCTAAGATGTTGCAAACCTTATGTCTCTCGATATTAGCGGCCACCTCACGTCTAATATCAGGTGGGGCTATGCCTGCAAGTGAATACAACTTCTGTGTTGGTGTTGGTTTTAAAAAGCCTGTGATTAGCCTGCAAATTTCATTCAAGACAGGGTAATAAGATGGTATGGGTCTCACATCCACCTGTATGGTGAAAGTCATCAACGTCCTTCCCTGCTCTTAGAGATGATGACAGTTGTTGTTTTATGGGATTGAATATCAAGGTCATCTGCCTGTCAGAGACTCTTTGAGATTGCACACCAGTTTATTATTATAAAGGTACAACAAACAAAAGAACCCTCGGCTACTTCGGTTCGCGCAGCTCACATCGGCTCGTCCTGATCTCTCCCGACAATCTCTACTTAGTCTAAAACGGAGTCCCCGATTCTTGGATGTCACAGGTAATCTCGAGAACCTCTGGATGGATTTTGATGCGATTTTCACCATTCTGTAAAGTATTTCTCGAGGACACTTTCTGTAGAAAATAACTTATTTATGATCAAAGGAAGCCAAGCAGTAACGATTTCAGTGAAAAGGTCGGGAAAAGAACTTGGCGTCCATGCGCTTCTTAAGCTTACGCTGGGCAAACCGTTAAAAATATCAGTATACTATGAGCGTAAGAATTGTTCAGCATGAAAAGTTCTACAGAAAAGTCCGCGAGAGCATATCTCTATCTTCAATACATCGCCCACTATAAGTGTTTTTAGACTGGATAGAAGTGGTCTTTGTGTTCCATGCACCTCACCATTCTTAAAGAATCCGTTGCGCATGCTATCTCCATGATAATATAATTAATAGCCCAGTCAGTGATTTTCACCCATCATGCCGAGACGTAAAACTGATATACAGTAGGTCGTAGTTCATTGACATCGAAAAGAAAAGCGCTTATCACGTAAAGCATTCGTAACTGTTCCCGGGCGCGGCTGGCTGTCAATCGCCATCACATACCATATCGTAAGTACCTGCAGCCAGCTGTTCGATTGAGGTTATTCCTTCATTAATGCTGCAAACGCAATGCAATTAAAAGAACGAGAGTAAATGTAAAGTGACCGAAAGTATTAAGCGCGGAGTTAAATGAAAATACAGTATTTATGATTTCCTCGTTGAAAAGTATGTTTTAAAGAAATATACTGTTCCAATAAGCGTACACACACAGAGGCTATAATATCAACAACACGAAATAATGCATCAGGTGTAGAAAACTGCAGAGACCCTTGGCCATAGACGTTTTCCCTTCCGCTATTATACGCTTCACGAATGACTTTGAAACACCCGTTGCTTTACTTGTTGAAGCCACAACATTATAATTGAGTTTATGAACGGTTTTCTGTTCTCGTAGGTGAGCAGTTACGTTATAGGCTATTTCTCTACATTGTCCCCTTAATGGTCGTCCAGATTTGCTACCATACTTCAAAGTTGAAGCCATAACGAAACTCAAATGATACTATTACTAGAATAGCATGGTACACAACACTTTATACATAAACACATTTACAAATAAAGTACACGCTATACGACAAGGGATTATAGGACTACAATAAAGAAAACTGATATAAAACTGAGAAAATAATAAGAGCGCGAAAATGGATTGGCCTCGAAGCTCTTGTCAGCGTATCTCCGCAGTGTGTTCGGTAAAGCAGCCAGACAGCATGTGACCGCCTCTACCGCTCCTCTGTGACGTCGCATATCAACTCAGAGTGAATGTGCGGGGAAGTGAGCTTTGCGCAGGTTCTTTTGATCGTTGCCACCTTATAGTTCTAGAACTGACCCTGGGCTTGACATTAGATAACTTCCAAACTCCACACCTCTGACCATATTAATAACCAGAGTTAGAAAAGGTTAAGTGATGGATAGTATAAGCAGAGCAATCTCAGTACCAAATCAGGGCATTTAACTATTAGAGGAGACACTGTAAAATTACACTGCAATAACATAACAGTAGATCAATTATAGATGGCACGTTTTTGTGTCAATCATATACAATGTAGTAGACAGAGTGTGCAGTCTACATGAAGTGAAAATGTATTAATGATCTTTGGTACGGAAGGAGGTATATTGCATCATTATCTGCCTAATGATGTAAATATTGGAGGCCCTGAATGACATCACAAATAACAGATTGGGTTCAGTTCATGCTGCCAACTTTCAAATTTTAATGGTTATTGTTGTCTTAAGGGGCAAAACTATAATATACAGGGTGTAACAAAAATGTATGGCACAAAATCCAGGACACATTCCTCACACGTAGACGAAGAAATTATGTTATATGAACATGGGTCCGGAAACGCTTTGTTTCCATGTTACACCTCATTGTCTCCAACTCATTAAGCATGGGAAACACATAAGAACAGAACGTTAGAATCATGAGGAACATGCACTCTTGGTTACATCTGGTTACGTTGTCATTATCGCCAGTGTTTTGTTTTACATGGCCCTGTTGCCATGCGACTTAGCAGATGTGCCTTTAGCTGTGCGACAAAACATGTGCTTTATGCATGATGGAGCACCTCCTCATTTTAGTGTTCATGTCCGTCGGCTTCTAAATAACAGATTTGGTGACAGGTGGATAGGCAGAGGTGGACCAATTGCCTGGCCTCCACACTCTCCGGACCTAAAATCACTGGACTTTTATTTGTGAAGGCATTTGAAAGCTCTTGTGTATTGAACCCCAGTACAAGATGTTCAGAGTCTCCGTGCCCGTATTACAGAAGGCTGCGAATCCATACACAGTACTCCAGGGATACATCAGCGCATCCGACATTCACTACGACCGACGGTGGGTTGATGCATGTATCATTGCGCACGGAGGGCATATTGAACATCTCCTGAGTAAAATGCGTAAACATTGACCATTATGACCATGGTAATAATTAATAACCGTGTTGACTGATAGTTATATCTTATTAAAACCGCCCAGTCAAACACTAAAGAAACGTTTAATTATATTATTAATCGTACATGTTTCGGTATTTCATTGATACCTTCCTTAGCGTGATTGATATTAAATCTTAAAACTGTGAGCAAGAGTTGCATGTGGTATGCTGGTACGTTCTGTTCTTGTGTGTTTCCCATGATTAGCGAGTTGGAGACAATGAGTTATAACATGGAAACAAAGAGTTTCCGGACCCATGTTCATATATTATAATTTCTTCATCTACGTGTGAGGAATGTGCCGTATATTTTTGTTACACCCTGTATAGTTATAATAATTATTATGTGGCAGGTTCAGTGTCTGCAAGTTGTTTGAAAATATAGCCTACCGAGTGACTTTAAATCATGAGTGGCAACCCATGATTCAACCTAATGGCAAGAAATTGTACAGTACCGGTACTATAAATCACTATGTTTGTATAGCTCTGTGAGCTGCCAGAATGGGATTGACAGTTCTCGCCTCGCCATGTGGTCAGGGAACAAGGTTGCCAAACAGTTAGAATAACAAGCGTTCACACTGTACAAGCCAGTGACAATGCTAACCAGGCACTGACGCACGTGCGCTGTGATATTGCAACGCAGAGTATTATGACATCAACTATGCGAACATGGATTGGTCAAGAGGCAAAGGGGTGATGACTGACGTGGAATTTCCGGCCAAATGTCAATACCATTCTGGCAGCTCACAGAGTATAGTGATGAGGTACATGTTATTTAAGGTGACACAGACTATATGAAAGTTTTCAGCCGAGTAATGAAACTGACTGTTTATTGTTGCAGGTACCGTGAGAATGCCAAGAGGGTATCAAGGATCTACCATGACCGTCCCCAGCCAGCTCTAGACACTGCCGTCTTCTGGACAGAGTACATCATCAGACACGGGGGAGCTCCACATCTGAGATCTGCAGCTCTTGACCTTAACCTGTTCCAGTATTTACTGCTGGACATTGGTCTTGCCATTGCTATTGCTGCTATTGCAGTTCTGTGTATCCTACTGCTTGGCCTTAAAGTGATACTTGGGCTGTGCAGACGTGCCACCAGTAAGTCTGTGGCAGAGTCACCCTCCAAGAAGGGGAAGAAGAAACAGAAGGCCCATTGACAAGTCTGTCAGAGTGTTTCATATGCCGACAGATTAATTTCCTCAAATGTTTGGGGACTTCTTTAAGGCTGTGATTGTCTTAAGCAGAGTTCAATCATAAACAAAGTTTCTCTTCCCATGGTGCCACCATAACAAGACCCTCTCCCATCACAGTGGGAAGTGGGAAGGCTTGCACCAGGTTCTAGCATGTCTCCGTTTTCTGCCCATATCAACCTGTCTGAAACATAGGGCCCCTTTAGATGAGGCCACTTAGCAGCGTTGCTTCGTGGCGCGTTTGTAGCGCCACCGATGAATTCTTTCAAGCGTTGGTGGCGCTTCTACCAAGCGTTGGTGGCCCTGCTAGTGTTTGATACCCGGGTGGGGAACTTGTCAGTTTCCCAGTAAACATGGGCGTAGAAGGTGATATAATTCTTGCCATGCTCCTCATACGGAGGAGAAAGAAACTTCAACGGAAAACAAGAAGATTCTGGGTCCATCCATTGGTTTTGGAAAGACAGAATCAAGGACTGTTCTATACCTTATTCGATGATCTACAACAGGATGACAAAGTCCTTTGCGTACTTTTGCATGTCCAAAAATTCATTTCAAGAGCTTTTAGATGGCATCAGCAACAATATTCTGGAAGAGTACAGAAACCAAGGCTAGAAATACAGGTCCAAGTCCGCAGCAGAAATGAAATGATAGAAACCTGGGAATAGCAAAATACACGATCATGTGACTGACCTGTTAGTAGCACTACTGTCGCGCTACGTATGCACCAATAAATTTGTGGTGTGGCTGCAGCCTTGTCTGAAACCAACAATATATTTTTTGGTTTCGCGAAGAGAAGCGCTACTTTTTGTAGCCGCCACCAACGGCGAAGTCAACTACATAGATATTCTCGGCGCCATTGTTCTGTGGCGGTGGATGCGTATGAACGCTCTCATTTATCTACAGTATTTATGAACGGAAGCGCTTCAGAGAAGTGCTGCTGAGTGGCCTCGTCTGAAGGGGCCCTACGACATTCCTCTTGCTTTGAAAGAATAATAGATTTTCCGCCTTCAATACTGTTTATTTCTATTACTTACAGGGACTAGTTTCGGGGGTAAATACTCCCCCTTCCCCCGAAACTAGTCCCTGTAAGTAATAGAAATAAACAGTATTGAAGGCGGAAAATCTGTTATTCTTTCAAAGTTCTAGTTACGTCAATACGGACCTGAATAATCGACATTATGAATTCCTCTTGCTCCCTGAATGTTCTCAACTCGCCCCACATTAACAATCATTGGACAGGGAAAGAATGTTTGGTTGGTTCCTCAGTTTAGGGGCTGCGACAACGCGGTCATGTAGCCCTGTGTACTTTGGGTGTGTAGAATCTGTCTGATAACCGGTTTTAATTGTGATGACTGTATTATTGTGTGTTATCAGTTTCTTAATTCAAGTAAGGACTGCAGACTTTGAATTTTTCAAGTAGTTCCTACTTTTGCTGCCAAACGCCACCGTCAATGACTACTAGTTCAGAATTTGGCTACAAGACGCTGCCGCAGTCGGCTCCTGGTGACGAACGTAGGAACCAGAGCGTTGTTTACATTCTTAACCTAATTTAGCTTCACACAGGTGTAATTAGTGGAAGGTTTTTTAACATGCCATAAATCGATGACATGGGCTTTACTTCCCCTCCAAAGGAAGGCATACAGAGGGATTTTTAACGCTCTTAAAAATCAGACTACTTCGGCTGGGTTTGAACCCGCGATCTTGGGCATGGAAGCTCAGCATGCTACCAACTACGCCACCGAAGCCGCTTCAGGGAAAGAAGGATAGATACGTGGAAAAAGGACAAACTCAATGATAGTCAGGTGGAGATGGGGCAAAATACTCAAAGAAAGGAGAATCATGTAGTATGGTTCTTGTCCTTTGTGTCCCTACTTAACTCGTCCTGTTATATCTTTTTACTTTTACGGAGGTCTGGGTTCCATTGTTGGCTCTGCCAAGAAATTTAGTTCTGGTCTGAGGGCTGGAACGGGGTACATTCAGCCTCGTGAGGTACATCTGAGAAGAGGGGTTCAAATCCCAACTCAGACATGCTGGAAGTGGTTTTCCCCACTTCTACTCCAGGTGAATGCTGGGATGGTGTGGTACCTACAAAGGCCACAGCCACCTCCTTCCCAATCATTGCTTGAATTAAATACACACACTAATATTACCCGTTCAACATTTGATTGCCGCTGAGCGTGGCTGCACCAGCGTTAGTTGTTTATTGTACCAGGAGCCCCGCGGGGCAAAGCGGAGGACAAGAGTGCAGTCTGCACATAAGTCAAGCAGCATTGCATCAGGTAAGCATCACAGGAGCTCATGTTACCACACACAGTTAAACGATGACTGAGCCTACTGGAGCTGAGTATATCCTACTCTCAAAACTGTACCTGTCAACGAAGCAGGCTGATGTGTGACACAAAGAATAGTTCCCATCTCTACCACGGCAATCAATTCGTGAAAGAGTAATACAGCCATCACAGTGACAAAGGTTATCATACAAAAATTCCATACATACCCAAGTACATGGGGCTAACTGATCCCTCATATGAAACAACAGCTCTTGGGATAATTCTCCAGTTCCCCCACTCTCCACTCTATTTATATTCTACTTGGCCTTTCTCCTTCCACCCACCCCTCCAACCATCCCTCTGCAGTGTCAAGGCACGCTTTCTCCCTGGAGACCATCTTTTTACTCCGCCATCGACAAAGGATCATCCCAAAATTCTGGACCACATGCAAAGTCATTTGTTTGTGTTCTTACTCGGTAAGTTATTATATTTGCAATAAACTGGTGATGATGAGTGGAGATGATATCTCCACAAACCCTATGTCTCTGTTTGTTGATATGTACTGTAACTTGAATAAGAGTGGAGTGTTTGTACCATGTTTAATGTATAATCCCTCAAGAAATTAAATACAGTATTTCAAAATTGAGTGTAGTTTTTACTCATGACACACTATGCTTGAAATTAAGTCCTGATTAAAGTGTACACACATTTGAGCTGCCTTGATGTTAATTGAGGCATCTTATTATATAATACACTAAGGTGTTTGTTTCACCAAACTCAAGCTCCTAAACCAGAGGGAGTTAGAAGGTGTGGTTTTTACCAAATTCTTCCAAATCGTTTCAATAGTACAGGAAAAATCTTGCATTTCTTGAAAAGTCAACAGAAATATATTTGTTTATAAAGTGCTTTTAAACAAATAAACACACGACGATAGCCCCTGGCAGAACTGTCACGCGTATAGCCCGCATAGTACTAGAGCCAGGCGGGTAGTCTGAACACATGGGGCGCACACAACCCATTAGAATAAGCGAGAGTTCTTGCACTAGTCCGCTAGTTCAAAATAATACTCTAAGGTGTATGTTTCACAGAACACAAGCTCCTAAACCAGAGGGAGTTGGAAGGTGTGGTTTGTACCAAAATTTTCCAAATCGTCTCAATAGTACAGGAAAAATCTTTTATTTCTTGAAAAGTCAATGGAAATATATTTGTTTATAAAGTGCTTTTAAACAAATAAACATATTTATAGAAGCCTGCATAACATTAAAGCCAGGTGGGTGGTATATAGACATGCAAGAGTTCTCACATGGGTCCACTAGTCTTCTTCTTCTTCTTCATTTCCCGATTCCAGTTACCTGGGTCGGGTTGCGAATCAAGGACCTCCACAGTTGTCCATCCCTCCACCATTCATTTCCTTCTTTCAATACTTCTTTTTCTTTTACTCCTCTTTTCTCTATGCTTTCCTTCACCGTATCTCTCCACCTCCTACTGGGCGTTCCTCGTGGTGTTCTTCCTGGTATTTTCTCCATAATTATTCTTCTTGGTACTCTATATTCTTCCATTCTCATCATATGTCCGTACCACTTCAGCTTACTGGTCTCTATCTTGTCTTGCAGTTTTGGGAACCCAGTTCTCTCCCTAATATCCACATTTCTGACTTTATCCCTCCGGGTCTTCCCAATTATTCCTCTAAGGAACTTCATCTCGGCTACTTGGATTCGGCTTTCATCATGTTTTGTTTGGACCAAGTACCTGCTGCACATGTCAAAATTGGTGTGTAATACATTGAGAATAGAATTTTCTTGCATTTCTCTGGGACTTCCTGGTTCTATGCTAAACCTCTTACACACTGGTAAAACCCATTAGCTTGTTGGATTCTCTTTCCAATTTCTTATTTTATTGTACCATCTTCTGCGAGTTTGCTCCCCAAATACTTAAAGCTTTTTACCATTTCCAATGGATTTCCATTGACTTCAATATTCTGTCTTTCTTCTCTCCTGTTTCTTGTCATCACTACAGTCTTACTCTTCTCCACACTTATTTTCGTTCCATATTTCTCTATCCCTTGATTCCATACAGTGACTTGTTCTTGCACTTCTATTTAATTTTTTTTCCCATATTACTATGTCGTCTGCAAAGAGTAAGGCCTTAGTCTCCTTGCTTCCCATTCTTTGTTTGAAACTCTTGTGGAGTTCATCCATGACTGTTATAAACAGTATAGGGAATAACACACTTCCTTGTCGAAGTCCTGTTTCAACACTGAACCAGTTTGTTTGTACTAGCTTGGCTTTCACACTACTTACACACTTTTCATACATAGCTTTGATCATTTGTATTTCTGCTCTGCCTACCCTGGTTTTTATCAATGCGTCCCAGACCAATCTTCGCTAGTAATTTAATTAATGTTATTGGTTTTACACCCCTTATAATTACTGCGGCTTTTATAGATGCCAGGGTGCCGGAATATAACCCCGAAAGGGATCTTAAACGTGCCAGTAAATCTACTAACACGGCTCCCTCGCATTTGTGCACCCTCAAATGCCAACTGGCTGTGCCAGGATTCGATTGTGCAACATTGGAAACAGCAGGCGAGAACGTTACCGTTGAGCATTCAAAAGCAAAGGGTTGCAAGTGACATTTTATTTCACTTGGAAAATCACCCTTATGGAGGAATGTTTTAAGGGTAATTTTCCCATGCTTCTCAACCATCACTTGCACCAATTTGCTTCTAAACACCTCAATTGTGATGTATGGATTAGGATTTGAAAATATGTACTGTATGTGACTTCAACGAGGTGTCTTCTTTTCCATTTGCATCACACTGCCATGATCAGCTACAAAGAAATAAAATAGGTTAGTTTTATGTTCACCTAATCACAGTAATGTGACAATTCATCCTGATTTTACAGGATTGTCCCTCATTTCAGCACCAGGGCACATGGTCCAACAAATCATTTGATCCATAGTGAAATGTGTAGGCCTATTGTTGTTACTTAATATGTTACTTCAGACCAGAATAACTTGAAATATATTTCAGTCTTGGTAAGGTATTTCATCTAAATGAAGGGATCCCGATGAAATGACAAGTTTTTAAACCATCCATAGTCACTAACCACATATCGGGGAAATACAAATTGATAAATCCCAATACCCTCAAGAACAATAGAAGAATGAATACACTGATCCCAAAAATGACGGGATAAAAATCTTTTAAAGTCAAATCCGAAGATTCAAAAAATATTGAGACACTGAATGTTCAATGTAGGCCAATAGTGTTACAAAATATCAATTTAATTGTCAGCTGGAGCCTGCTTTGTTACTGATGTGCGGTGGCGTAACTACGGGGAGGGGGGGTGATATCACGGGGATCAATCCCCCTCCCGGAGCCAAATAATGAAAATATGAAATTTGATAAAGTTTATTTTAATTGGATTGATGACAAATGATTGGACAGTGTTTGAAAGAAATTCTTTTCACTCGTGTAACATTATAGTGTTACTCTAACTGGGTAATGCTGTCTGCCTCCGGATCTATCATCAGGGTGTGCGTAGAAAAATGATCCAGGTGCCCAGTGGGTCACGCAAGATGGATATGCCCCCGAAACGGAGTACTGGCAGTATAACCATGGTCAAAGATCTGTTGTTGTTGTTTCCTATGGCTAGCCCAGATTCCAATCCATCAGCTTTCTTGCGTTCCAATAGAGTTGTGTGAGGTTTCCAGAAGTTCTAGCAGTCACATCAAGTTTGTTGCAATGTAGCAGGTGCCCCTTATCCATTTTACTTCCAATAGTCAAAGATCTAGAACGGAGGAAATGCTATTCCAAAGCCTGTCAAGAGGCTTAGAGGTGGCAGCCCCACCGCTAGACTTGCTCGCTATTGGCTAGCCCCCAACTGAGAGGACTTTTAATTGCTTTCAAGTCTCAACACAAATATAGCTGGAGGGATGATATAGATGATGACCCACGCATGTCTCAGGTAAAGAATAAGAAATGGAAGAAACAGAATATAGTACAATATGGTACCTGGAATGTCCAAGGTACTGTATATCCTATAAAGAAAATCAGCTAGATGACATACTAGCCAAGAAAGATATCTCAATAGCACCAATAACTGAAACCAAAAGAAAGTTAAATGGATCCAAGGAAACAACGAGTTATCTACAGTTCTACTGAGGAGTTGATCGAAATGTACGAGCCAAATCTGGTGTGATCTTAATGATACATAAAAGACTACTCAAGGACATTGATCATTATGTATACTGGAATGGAGGAAAATATGACTCAGAATTAAATGTCCTCGTGGCACCTAATAGTACTTGGTGTTAATGCCCCGGTTGAAGGCCAAGATGCGGAAAGTGAAACATTTTTTGAAGATCTGCAGAAAATAATCGATAAGGTCAACAAATCTGATTGCTATTCCTAATGGATGGCCGTAATGCGAGAGTGGGTAATAAATCAGTTGATAACTGTGTTGGAAAATTTGGAGAAAGCACTAGGAACAGAAATGGGACTAGACTAATTGATTTTGGTGTGTATAACAAATTAAGTATTATGAATACAAAATTCCAACATAAAGACAGTCACAAATACACCTGGTCTGCAAGAGGACTGAGATCCATCATTGGTTACATCATATGCAATGAGAAAGCTTCAAAACTGATGTTAGATGTTAGAGCCTTTCGAGGTCCAGAACGAGAAACAGACCACTTTCTAGTAATAGGCAAGATAAGATACAAACCTACGTGGTTGAAGATGGAAAGACCCCCTAAGAACGAAGAAAAATGCTTCAAAATACATCTCTTACGAGACGCAAGTATTAAATGCCTGTATCACCACCGCCTCTTTGAAATCGTTGCATCAATCACAGAAGATGACGACACAGGAATTGAGTGGAAGAATTTACAGGCCATACTAAAATCAAGCTGACTTTGAAAACCTAGGAATAAAAAAGAAAAAGAGGAACAATAAAAGGTTACGACAATGGAATGAAAACATCAAACAAATTATCAATGATTATCAGAAATACGGTATCTGTCCACTAACAGATTAGAAGAAAAAATTGAATACCATTACAAAAGGGCCATAACCAAGCACGAAGTGAAGAAACTACAAAGAATCTCATGGAATGAATTTGTTCTTCACCTGGAAGCGGACCTCTATAGACCACAACCACTAACATATACGATCCTAAAGCACCTGGATAATGTTAGAATAAATCCTATCTCACAGGACAAATGGCTTCAGTTTTTTCAAAACCTGTGGACATCATACAAGATAACCACAATGCCCCAAGCACCAGAGAATAAAACTAGAGAAGGTATTACACCAGGAGAGCTACACACAGTCCTCAAGCAATTAAGACAAAATAAATCACCAGGAGAAGGGGTTTAAACCTAGAATTATTAAAATATCCAGACAACAGCTTCAATGGTAGGTTCCTAGGTTTCTAAACAAGATTTGGCATGGTGGCAACTCCCGTACAAGCTGGCAGAAAGCGCTTGTAGTGTCGATTCATAAGAAAGGCGATCTTAAAAATTGTGATCAGTAATTACAGAGGAATAAGCCTTCTTAACTCAGTTTATATTTGCAAATATCATCTTAAATGAACTGTATAAACACTAATCAAACAGGATCGGTGAAGAACAGAATGGTTTCCGGGAAAGAGTATCATGTGCTGATGGTTACTTCTCTCTCAAAATTTTAATAGAAAAGCATAGAGAATTCAACATACCCACACACTTGGCATTTGTAGATTACAGGGTAAACAGAGTATAATTATTACATATCTTGCATAAAGATGAAGTACCACAACAACTGATCGAAACAATATCTAAACTACTGTACATTCAAGCAACTTGATAGTCAGAGTTAACTACACAGTTACACCATGGAAAACAACCGACAGAAGAGCAAGACAAGGTTGCGGCCTATCCCCCCTGCTTTTTGTCATATACATGAATGTCCTTATAAATGATTGGAGACGTCTCCCCCTTGGCAGTATCACAATCAACAGAAACCTGAAATTAGACACGCTTCTGTACGCTGATGACCAAGTACTATTCTCCAGCACAGAGGACAACATACAACGTTCCATACATCATCTCACTAGAATAGCCACTGAATATGACATGGAAATATCCTCAGAAAAAACAAAAACCATGGGCAGAGTGAGCTCAGTAATGAAACCATCCTTAGTCCAGAGGGACACAAGACTACAAGTCTCCAAAACACTAGCTAGACCTGTCCTCACATAAGGAAGTGAAGCATGGACAGAGTGAGCTCAGTAATGAAACCATCCTTAGTCCAGAGGGACACAAGACTACAAGTCTCCAAAACACTAGCTAGACCTGTCCTCACATAAGGAAGTGAAGCATGGACAGAGTGAGCTCAGTAATGAAACCATCCTTAGTCCAGAGGGACACAAGACTACAAGTCTCCAAAACACTAGCTAGACCTGTCCTCACATAAGGAAGTGAAGCATGGGCAGAGTGAGCTCAGTAATGAAACCATCCTTAGTCCAGAGGGACACAAGACTACAAGTCTCCAAAACACTAGCTAGACCTGTCCTCACATAAGGAAGTGAAGCATGGACAGAGTGAGCTCAGTAATGAAACCATCCTTAGTCCAGAGGGACACAAGACTACAAGTCTCCAAAACACTAGCTAGACCTGTCCTCACATAAGGAAGTGAAGCATGGACAGAGTGAGCTTAGTAATGAAACCATCCTTAGTCCAGAGGGACACAAGACTACAAGTCTCCAAAACACTAGCTAGACCTGTCCTCACATAAGGAAGTGAAGCATGGACAGAGTGAGCTTAGTAATGAAACCATCCTTAGTCCAGAGGGACACAAGACTACAAGTCTCCAAAACACTAGCTAGACCTGTCCTCACATAAGGAAGTGAAGCATGGACAGAGTGAGCTTAGTAATGAAACCATCCTTAGTCCAGAGGGACACAAGACTACAAGTCTCCAAAACACTAGCTAGACCTGTCCTCACATAAGGAAGTGAAGCATGGGCAGAGTGAGCTTAGTAATGAAACCATCCTTAGTCCAGAGGGACACAAGACTACAAGTCTCCAAAACACTAGCTAGACCTGTCCTCACATAAGGAAGTGAAGCATGGGCAGAGTGAGCTCAGTAATGAAACCATCCTTAGTCCAGAGGGACACAAGACTACAAGTCTCCAAAACACTAGCTAGACCTGTCCTCACATAAGGAAGTGAAGCATGGACAGAGTGAGCTTAGTAATGAAACCATCCTTAGTCCAGAGGGACACAAGACTACAAGTCTCCAAAACACTAGCTAGACCTGTCCTCACATAAGGAAGTGAAGCATGGGCAGAGTGAGCTTAGTAATGAAACCATCCTTAGTCCAGAGGGACACAAGACTACAAGTCTCCAAAACACTAGCTAGACCTGTCCTCACATAAGGAAGTGAAGCATGGACAGAGTGAGCTCAGTAATGAAACCATCCTTAGTCCAGAGGGACACAAGACTACAAGTCTCCAAAACACTAGCTAGACCTGTCCTCACATAAGGAAGTGAAGCATGGACAGAGTGAGCTCAGTAATGAAACCATCCTTAGTCCAGAGGGACACAAGACTACAAGTCTCCAAAACACTAGCTAGACCTGTCCTCACATAAGGAAGTGAAGCATGGACAGAGTGAGCTTAGTAATGAAACCATCCTTAGTCCAGAGGGACACAAGACTACAAGTCTCCAAAACACTAGCTAGACCTGTCCTCACATAAGGAAGTGAAGCATGGACAGAGTGAGCTCAGTAATGAAACCATCCTTAGTCCAGAGGGACACAAGACTACAAGTCTCCAAAACACTAGCTAGACCTGTCCTCACATAAGGAAGTGAAGCATGGACAGAGTGAGCTCAGTAATGAAACCATCCTTAGTCCAGAGGGACACAAGACTACAAGTCTCCAAAACACTAGCTAGACCTGTCCTCACATAAGGAAGTGAAGCATGGACAGAGTGAGCTCAGTAATGAAACCATCCTTAGTCCAGAGGGACACAAGACTACAAGTCTCCAAAACACTAGCTAGACCTGTCCTCACATAAGGAAGTGAAGCATGGGCAGAGTGAGCTCAGTAATGAAACCATCCTTAGTCCAGAGGGACACAAGACTACAAGTCTCCAAAACACTAGCTAGACCTGTCCTCACATAAGGAAGTGAAGCATGGACAGAGTGAGCTCAGTAATGAAACCATCCTTAGTCCAGAGGGACACAAGACTACAAGTCTCCAAAACACTAGCTAGACCTGTCCTCACATAAGGAAGTGAAGCATGGACAGAGTGAGCTCAGTAATGAAACCATCCTTAGTCCAGAGGGACACAAGACTACAAGTCTCCAAAACACTAGCTAGACCTGTCCTCACATAAGGAAGTGAAGCATGGACAGAGTGAGCTTAGTAATGAAACCATCCTTAGTCCAGAGGGACACAAGACTACAAGTCTCCAAAACACTAGCTAGACCTGTCCTCACATAAGGAAGTGAAGCATGGACAATCCGAAAACAAGATGAAACCAGGATCGCTGCTGATGAGATGAAGTTTATGAGACACACAGCAGGATACACACGTTGGGACCACAAACCGAATGGGGACGTGATGAAAGAACTAAAGACAGAACCTGTATTAAACTACATAGGATCCTATAGGAAGAACTGGAGAGACCACGTCAACAGAATGCCTAGGGAACGAGTCCCAAAGCAGATTGTACGATACCAACCAAAGGGGGTTGGATCTATTGGACGTGCAGCTAAGAGATGGAATGAGACCGTAACTGGCCACCTGGCCTAATACTTGACTGGCAGATGATAATAATAATAATATTAATAATAACAATAATATCGTATGGCCTCGGGTGCCGGGTGCAAGCTTTGTAATTTGAGACCCAGAGGATAGCTTGCATGTCGAATTTCGTTGTTCCTTGAATCACTATGAAAGTCAAGGAGGTTAGATATCTAACCTCCTTGAACACTATAGCGCTTTCTAGTAGAGAAATGAGGAACTTAGTGTTGGCGGAAACTCCCGAGATTAATTTTGCCATTATGAACACTGCCTACTGAATTCAAATGGGTTCTTTGACATGCCAACATCGTATGACATGCGTGTCATATTTTTGCCGCCTTTCAAAAATCACTTACCATGGCCAGGAGCGAACCTGCAATCGTGGGGTTAGTAGACCGACACGCTATCCACTCACCCACCGTGGCAGATGATGATGATGATGATGAGTAACTTAACACTTACTGAATGAGCTAAATGGTCAGCTGTTCAGTTAGCCAGAGGGGTGTGGCGCTATCCTTCCTCATTCTTTTTCAAAAAATACACCTCTTGTGTATTCTGTTAGTACCCGAGTGTACGTGCCAGTTTGGAAAGTGAATGGTATTGTGATTACTTGTATCGCTGTTATAACTTAAACTTTAACTTTACACTAATGGCCTATTTATACAATGTCGGGGAATATAAAAAGCCAGATGATTTCGCGAAGAAAACTGAACTTAATAATTTAATATCAACAAAATGGATAATTTACAAGCATTTGCACATTGATAAGTGCAAGTACAACAGTTCAAATGCTAATGAAATCAAATAGGAAGAAATATAGATGGTAGGTTTTGAAACTTTGTAATGTCACATTATATCCGAACCCCCCCCCCCAATGCAATTTTCAGTCAGTTCTTTCCACTCCAGAAGCAAATTCTAGTAACGCCACTGCTGGTGTGCCATGGTACATGGCTACTCATTCTGGATCCAATTTCAAATACTCGTATACCTACCGTACTTGAGATTGAATGTGTGTCATTTGTCATTTGTTCAGGGCTGGATGAATGGCTAAACAACAAACAAAAGCAATATGCCCCTAGCATTTCTAAAGGTGCCTGTACACTGGAGAGCTTTTGCCCTAGCTAGAGCGTAGAGTAGCTCTGGCTAGGGCACTCTAAGCTCCTCTCCAGTGTACACAGGTGGTAGAGAACCCTAGCGGAGACCGCTCTAGGCTCTAGCTAGGGCCGGCTGACTCAACGGTGTAAACAGTATTTGGGTGCCCTAGCTAGACCAGTCTAGCTCTATTCGTTCGGTTGAATATTGAAAAGTGCCCTATGTAGAGTCAGTGGTGGATTGCTGGGGTTATTTGTTTGTTGTTAATTATAGTGTTTAAATATGACTGAATTTGTGTGGAGTCACGAAAAAACAATAACATTAATTGAAAATCTTGAAGCCCATCCAGAAACTTTGAATTGTACTCGGAAAGAATACAGACAGAAATAATGTAGTGTGCATTCCCTCGTATTCTCTTTTTGGTATCCAATACCTCACCCACAACCTTCTTTTCCTCTTCACAGTTTTCTTTTTTAACAAGGCACACACAACCAACCACAGATGCTAAAAGCTCTCTTGAAGACATTTTAAAACTCACAACAAAGCGCAAAAAACATAGACTCTCACTGCTCTCAGAATGTTTTAGCGCTGCTCTACCTAGTGAATTTACGATTGACAGTGTACACAGGTTCAGAGAGTGCTCTAGGTAATTTGTCTATCTCCACTCTACGAATGCTCTACCTAGGGAAAATTACTCTACAGTGTATACGCACTCAGTTTAGCTAGAGTGGTCTAGCTAGACTTGCTCTATGAAAATCACTCTCCAGTGTATAGGCACCTTAAGCAAAGATCAATGCTAGGCTCGTACCCGTGAGTCTGACTACACTCACGCCACGAGTATAAACACATAATGAGTTTAAAATAAAAGATAATCTAGGATTATTCAAAAATAAAACACAAAACAAAATATCTCCAGCACAGCGTATCACTTCGTACGCCCTAGCACATGAAGTCGCATAAAAAATAAAAAACAGTAGTTCTGTGAAAAATTAACAGCCTATTTTCATATATCCTACTTATGTTAATTGGATCTAACAACATACAAAATTTCAGTTTGATTGCTGTAATATATTCGTAGATATTGAGAACTGACTAAATATTTCGGATGGTTGCCATGTTGGATTTTTATATATGCAGGCCATAGAAAGAGTTAAGCAGTGCACGATTTCTAGAGATAGAGGAGCCGGAACTGTAATCTTCCGTGGGATGTAGTGGTGGGGGGAGGTTTCCAAATTATTTGATAGAGAATAAGAAATCTTAAGATTATACAAAAACTTGAACATTTTATTTAATTCCAAACGTTATTTTGCAAAACAAGTACAAAAATGGGTTGTAGTAAAGTAATAAGAGCAGTAAGATAGCACAGTTTTATGTTTGCTTAGGTTGTGTGCCCATCCTAAAAGATAGTCTAAAACATCAACATGCTATCATCATACTTCTTGTCTCTTGATCTCTCCTTACTACTCAATAAATTATTTTATCTATACCGGTACCGGTAGTTTCTTTTTTCCCTAAAGAGAGGTACTGGAACGCTGTTCCGGTGCATTCCACCTCAAATCGATCTCTAGAGTTATGTACTATTAGATGAATATTATTTCGTAGGTGTACTGTATTATTCAAACTTCAATCGCATGACTAAGACACAAATAATAACAAAATTTAAATATTTCACACAACCGCCATGTAGGGGCTAAAAAGACAATTGAAATAAATTAGATGTCAGTGAATTAAAATTTGTATAAGTATTTACCATACCAAGTTTTATTGCGCTCGGATGGTTAAATCGCGAGAAACGTCCATTTAAATTTTGTGTCGCCGTCATGTTGGATTTGTGCCCACCAGGTTATTGGAAGTCCTATAGGTGAACTTATGTTAAGAGCCTTTATTAACATACAAAATTTCACCTTGATTGCTGTCATAGATTAGTAGATATTGAGAACCATCTAAATATTTAGGATGGTCGCCATGTTGGATTTCTATATCTGTAGGCCATAGAGTTATGTATTGTTAGATCACAATTATTGCGTAGGTTCATTATTCAAACGTTGATTTTGATTGCATGATTTGGACACAAGAAACAAAACTTATTTTTAAAATTTATCACAGCCGCCATCTTGAGGTTATGTAAACAATTGAACAACTAAAATTGATGACAGTGCATTACAATGTGTATATACCACTGATCTCTATACATGGATCGCTGGTGGCAGCTCTCCGCTGCACGAGAAAGTACGCCACGTTAAGCGCGCGGTCCGCCATGTTGGTGTGCCCATTCTCGAGCCATCCTTATGGGGAAGCAATGATAATCTAGTCAATTTTAAATCGTAATTAATGGTGCTTTGGACCAAATAAAAATATAGAGATATGTCCACTCATAGTATAAGGGCATTGGGATCACTGACACGTCATTCCGAGGTCAGTAAATCTCCGGAATAGCAATAAAAATGAATGTATAATAACGGCTGACAAATATCAACTTAGGTGCTGAGTACACGCAATTAGCGATCAGTAACAGAGTAACGAGTGAAGAACAATTTCTGGAAACTTTCTTGTAAAATGTATAAATATATACGGTATGCCACGAAATTATGCATTCTTCAAATGATGTAATTATAAACGTAGCTCACTATTGACGTCCGAAACGGGGGAGGAGCTTACGGTCAGCTGTTTGCAATATGGCGGCGATATAGTGATGTGGAGTAATTGGGTGTGTGTTTGTTATGGCTTCTAATTTATGATGGGAAAATACTACATATTTCCTTTCATTGATAGAAATATGTTTATAATCAATTTAAATGCAGTGCCTAATTACTACCAGTTAAAAATATTACCCACATGTAGATAGTTAATTTACTGTCTGCTGTTACATATATGAAGCCAGTACTTGGGAGCCTAGCGGTATCGATGTTTTTATTAATTTCACAATATAGGCTATATATATATATATCTCACATAACACAAAGGACGACTCCCTGATAATAAATTGAATCAAGCAACCCTGAATTTGCATGAATGTTTTGGGTTCAATGAAGCGTTACTTGGGATGCTCAAATCATACTTCAATATTGCAAATATTGACCTACATACTTGCTGTTCAAAGGCAAGAATGTTAATTTATTAATCTCTTGCCACAGGCAAGTTAAAATGGAGACATCCTCTTTATCAATATATTTAATTAAATATTTAAAATACAGATATTTAACAAAGCTGGAGTCTCCATTTGAACTTGTCATAAGCAAACGGAACAGATCAAAAACTACACTATAAGCCAAACCAAATTCACTCCTCAGCTCGACATAAACCATAATACCAATTAAAACCTATACAAAACATACTCTCCTTACTGTTGTACAACTTTCAAACCAACTATTCGCACTCAAAACTGTAAAACCCTGAAATGGGAACTAATTAAAGTTAGAATAGCCTAGGCCGATCCGGTCTCTGCTACATTACCGCATATGTATAGTTAACATCACTATAACTTCAAAATTACAGCTAAGTGACCTATCTGCCTCAGTAGTATAGGTGTTGCCGGCCTGCCTGGGATGATGGGTCACCAAACCGGTACTTAAAACCAAGATTTTACATTTTAATTAACTTAATTCAACTAGCGAGATCATAGCCAAAAACACAATTTAAGCCAAATCATACTTCAATGACCTACATACTTGCTGTTCAAAGGCAAGAATATAAATTCTCTGGCAAATTAAGGCTAGGAACAGCATTTTTCTTAAGTTTTCTAACCATTCGGCTATTGTCAATCGGAAGAACCCTTAAAATAAGTTCACGAAGTGCGGATTACATTCTTTGTACGGCACAGAAGTAATAGGCTATAAGTTTATCAGTATCTTTGATGTAGCTAAATCCATGTGAATACAAATTAGAGACAATAACTATCAATAATCAACAGTACCGGTGGAAAGAAGTCGTCTTCACAAAAATGCAGACTGCACACTGCATGTAACATGTAACACGTTTTCCAATTGACAACGCCGAAGCCCATCTTTCTCTCTGAACCTTTTGTACAGGAAAGTAGTGAAGATATTTCTTAGCCCAGTACCTCCTCGAATTTGACAAATTTCTTTCTGTTTCCATCACGACGTCCGTGCTTCACCATCTAAATATTTCTCACCAGTCACAATGTTACAGCTTCAACATTCTGCCGCGTGGCTGCGCCATCGAACTTTTCTGACGTCAATACACTCGACATATCGTAATCGGTGCTTGTTAATGAATTTCTGTTTCCATGAAATAACGCGCAGTTTAATTTATAAAATGAAAAGATCATTTAAGCAAATTGTACGTATTTATGAAACCAGCAAATATTCAGAACTTGTCAATATATCACATAACCAGCAGCTTAATTGCCACAGTAAAATTTACACAAAAATAAATGTGCCGGTAGCCTATATAATTATCAGGGTGCGAAATCGGAAATAAATTGTAGAGGGGGGGGGGGGGTGAGAAGGATTACAGGGCTTAATTACTAATCCCAGCACTCTACATCAAATACTACAGCTTTTAATCACGCTAGCAGCACAATAAACTTAATAATAAAGGGAAGTAGATCTAGGCCAAACTGCACTTTAAGCCAAACCAATTTCACTCCTATGCTCCACATTAAAGTTAACACAACTAAAAACCTACTCAAAATGTACTCTCCCCACAGTTTTACAACTATTAAGCGAACTATTCGCACCAAGAACCGAAAAACCCTGAAATGGGATCAAATTTAAAAACGCTATGGCCTAGCCGATCACGTCTGCTTCAGCACCACCGCATATGTATACTTAACTTCACAATAACTTCAAAATTACGGCTAAGTGACCTGTCTGCCTGAGAAGTAAAGGTATTACCGACTTGTCTGGGATGATGGGTCACCAAACCGGTACCAGTACTTGAAACTAAGATTTTACGCTTTAAAAACGGTAACCAAATTCAGCTCATTTTACAACTACAAGAAACACAAAATATTTAATGCCAGTGGCCTATATGTATAACATCAAACTACTACTGTTTATTTCAGGTAGTTCTCTGTGGGGAGTATATCATTTTCCTTTCTCCTGTAAGTAAATTTCCTTCTCCTCCAGAAAAAATGTAAATTATAAATGGGCATGGCGTCACTGAATAAGACGAGCGCTCTACGGACCACGTGGTCTACGAGCAATATTGCACCATGCGCTCGCTGTCATCTTGCTATACCTCCTGTCATCGTCTATTCGGCTTACTGCTGCCTTAGCTATCAGCCATCCATGTATAGAGATCAGTGGTATATACATTTGTTGTAACATGTTTCACTGCGCTCGGGGGGTTAAATCGCAGGTAAAGTCTATTTAAATGTTTGAACTTCGCTTGGTCGCCATGTTCGTTTTGTAAACAGGTTTTTGAAGATTACGTGGATGAACTTCTAGCAGTGCCCTTTAGCACCGTACAAAATTTCAGGGTGATATCGATACGCAGGTATAGAATGCCGGTAAAATATTTCGTATACCGTAGTTGCCAAGTTGGATTGGTGAGACGTAGTGAAATTTGAAGAAAGGTATGGTCGGTGTCAAACAAAAAGTACAATATTCTGACCTTACCGAGTTTCATTGAAATCGCTCCAGCCGCTTAGATTTTATTTGAGAGAGAGAGAGAGAGAGAGAGAGAGAGACTCACACTCACGCTCTCTCTGATCTCATAAGCCTATTTTGTCATAAATGAAATTAGGCTAAAAAACAAGTCTCCTTAACAGGAACGAAGAGTCAAAAATCTAATCAAAATTAACTAGGTATTCACACAAACCTATGCTCGACAACTTGTAGACCACACTTCCACTGAAAGTAAGCACTACTAAATCATGACCTCGTTACCGTCAGCCTCATACTATTCGCACAACAAAAATATGCCTTTTATAAATAAAGTCAGTTGATACTCAAATAAAAATACTCAATGACCTGGCTCAAAAATAGCCTCAAACAAAATTAAATAAGTTACCTAAGATTATGTTAAACCAAAATTGCAATATTCTGAAGTCTCATGATATAATAAGACAGGGGCGCCAGTGTGGTGTATTCTTTGGAATACACGGTAAGACAGAGTAAGCTTTTGCTTCTCTTTGCTTTGTTTCAATCCTTCCTTTTTCGCAAACACCAACAGTGATCTCCTGGTTTCTCTTTGTTGGTGTACTTTGCTTATATTACCTGTGAGTCTGTTCTAGATATATATCTTCCATGACCCACCTAGCGTCATCTAGCAGCGAATCTCTGAAGTTCCTCAATTTGTCCATGTACAAGAGGACTTCCTTACCAATCTGACCACCAGATCTCGTCGCCATCGCCCGCTATCTTCTCCGTGATCAAGAGGACTTCGTCTACTATCTCATCCACCAGGCTTCGCTAGTGACGCCTGCTATCAACTCTTTGAAGACAATTTCTTCAAGAGACTTAATTTTTATAATGTTGGTTATTCTTAGGTATATTCCTTTGTCTCCTACCCCCACTCTTTTCCCTTCCCTGGTCCCTCCGCGCTTCGTTGAGCTGACCTCACTTGTGCTCAGTCGTCAAGACTTCCAGTCGGAGCTTACCTAGAGCTCGTCTCCTCTCCTCGAGAGACAAACTTTTAAATTGGACGCCATTTCCAGATCTTAACTGACGGTCAACAGGAGAATCGTCGTTCATCAGAAATGAGCTAAGTACTACTTCAACGTTCTTCAACTCATTTTAATTGCTTTTAAATAGCTACATGCATTTTAACCATCATTTTACAGACAGTGCGAAATTGCTAAATGTGGGTCAATAACCATCTTCGCGGGATTTTCGATGTTGGGCTTTGTCTATCTAAGCTAATCTTAAAATGAAGCAGCATTTCTTATGCATAATAACTGAGATACTTTCTCACAACGTGGGACATCGTTAAATTACCCACTGTCTGTAGAAAACTTAGCTCGTTCCACCGCTGGACTTTTATTTGCCCATTTCAACAGTTATGATTGTTCTGGAATTTTCCATGCCAAACAATTCATCTACAAGTTAAACCTTCTAGTATTTTCCACTCACACATCTAATTTCTCTTCCTTCGTGGGACTTTGTCTGCTGCGTTTAACTATAACCTACAAGTTTTTCAACGCAATAGACTCTCGCAAATCTAGTGCAACTAGTTATTTTTCACCATTGCAATAACTTTCCTTGCTATATCTTTCTGTGCTACAATAGTGAACTTTTCAACCACGTCAATAGACTATAGTGAAACAGTGTTCCTTCGATTTCTCATCCGCGTCGCTCTCGTCCGAAATAAATATAATAGGCCAAGAACTTTCTCCACAAAGTTCCTATTTCCTCTTCCTCACCACTCTTTACTAACAAATTAGTTTAATCTTGAAATTTATGTATTTTGCAACGAGTCTTCGCCAAACCAAAGGCACCCTCCCAAATTTCTCCACTTACAACTTATTCACTCAGTATAAATATCAGCAGTTAGAAACTGCTTATTAATCTATTTTCTTTTCTTGCTAGCACAAGAATGGGTTATGTTCTAAGTATTAAACCTTTCATTAATCTCTTTAATCCAGGTTTCACGAAAGGGTAACTGGCCCCATTTTTCCCTCGCGATCCTGTTTATATATAGAAGTTCTAGCAACTTCTTCTTAACTTTTCTCTTCAGGTTTCACAATAAGTGACCTGCCCTATTTGTATAAACTATGAAAGTAATTCTGTATAATTATAAGAAGTCATAGAAACTTCTATTTCATTTCTCCCTGTTTTGTTGTTGTTACGTTCGAAGTTGTTATTTGTTCATATTTTTAAGATGCCCATCTCGGAATTCTTAAAGTACACACCTTGTACTTGATTTATTATTTAACATTAATTACGTTAATTATCTTTAAATTTTCTATTTATTAATCTTAGTGCCATTTCAAAATCTTATAAAGATTTTAGTGCTTATAAAAGGTTCCTAACCAAAAAAAAAAAAATAATACAATTGCCTAGTGCAAGCTTTAAATGATATTAGGAGGTCTGCGATCCCAATGGTTTTAAAAATCACATTACATATGTGTCAAATTGATCACATTTTTTGCATTTTTAAATAAATATAACTTACTATACCCTTTTGCTTTATCATTTTCTATGAAATAACGATTAGGCAAGATCCTGTCTTCCCCTACTCTTCCTATGGGCTTAAATTTAAAAGCCTCACAAATCAAATTAATAACGGTTCCACTATTTGTTGCATTTGAGCAAGAACTCTTAGTCACAAACTTATTAAAGCCTCTCTTAGCTTTGATAGCTAATTCTAACTAGCTAGTAAGGCAAGCATAGCTCGTTCTGCCAGCTTCCTGCATGTTGAGATTTTCTCTATAACTTATGGTTGGTTTTCAAAAATTAAGTTTTTCTCATTGTCTAAACTTTTAGTCGGCGCTTTGCTGGGTACAAGCTTAGTCATTCCTAAATGCAACTATTGGTGCTCTTGCCAGAATTATTTTCAAAAGCTTAACCGTTTCATCGCTACCCTTCCTGGAAACATTCGGTCGCTTTTTAGAAATTTTACAATTTCAAGAATTAAAACATCACGGCCAATTCAAACTATTTGTATTTTTCAAAATAATGGTTTAAAACAAACTCCTTTCAAAAGATACATAGGAAACTCATCATATCTTTCTTTGCCAGACCACCACCCTTCCCCATAGTAGCCGAATCTTGGCTTGGAAGGGAAGGTACCACCTCCTTTCGCCCGCAAATATCCCAAGCTCTAGCTGCGTTTCCTGTTAGCTGTGTTCAGGTGCCCACTCATTTTAGTGATTTCACGGGCTTTGCGGTGACACTCGTCTCTAAACATTGTCTTTGTTTGGTGTTGGACTTTCGTCCTATTATCCACAATTGTTCCTCTATCCGAAACCCACTTCCCTTTACTTCTCTCTTCATCTTCCCTTGTGGGTAAGGTCAATTCCTAGCAAAAACCTACCCAGGGTGGGGGAGGCACCTCCACCCTGAAATTTTGTAACATATTATTTATTATCATTTAGATTTTAACGGCCCGTTATACTATTCATAATGTTGAATTTTGGGCTTATACCGTGTATTATTATATTAAAATTCGACGCGTTTCGAAAGAAACCATGTCTTCCTGCCGAAGAAAGACATGGTTTCTTTCGAAAAGCGTCGAATTTTTTAATATAATAATACACGGCATAAGCCCAAAATTCAACATTATGAATCATATTGTAGGGGACCTGAATGTGTGCCCTCTACAATGTAATATTTGGGGGGATGGGAAATGGGATCCTGAGGAGATGCTGGAGGTTCGTGTGTAGGAAGTGTAGGCGTTTGAGCAGTCCAAGAGCGTGGACGGAGCTCGAAAGGAGAACTCCCAATTGTGCTGTCTGGTTGGGTAGCTCGAGGGTGTGATATCGGGATTAAGGGCGGTTTGGTGCAGAAGGCTCTAAACAGCTGAGCTGCTACTATAATTACCGCTAACGTGGGCTCCTGGCAGCTCGCGCTATACGCGAGACAAGCACTGTGACGTAGACGAGTGGCTGAGTGCGGAAGCCACGGAACAATTAACTAAGACCTACCGGGACGAGGGATGAAGGGCAGGATCTTAACAACTAGGGAAATAAACTAAAAGACCAGTTGCTTCTAATATGTCTGAGTTTAATGAGTACTTCTGACTTGAAGTACTCCTAGATTTGGCAGAGCAGTTAATAAATCAGATGCTTATTACAATCCAAGCACTAGGGGTGAAAGTGTGAATGCTATGTGAGGAGTTGTGGTCGCTAGACACTTACCCTTCGGCAGTCGTCGGAACGTCGTTCAGCTGCGGTCTGGCACTAGGTAGCACTAAGGAAGACTGACCCCGAGTTACCTCACCTCTACTGTCTTATAGCCTCCCGTGTGTTGAGTGCGCATAATTGCACATTCCTTAGGATGTGAGGTGCTGGCCGGGGTCGATGAAGTTCAAATTGTGAGGTTATTGGAGGTTGTTGAAGAAGTATTGGGCTTAGATGTGTAGTAGATTTTTATGATGTATTCAGAAGGCGTTTATTTGGGGATAGATGTGTGGGTCGTAGATATCAGGGGATGAGGGTGCATCCTACGGATGCAACAACTCCTCTGACGGAGCTAGACATCGTCCTCGATGACGGGATGAAGACTAGGCCGTAGGGTTAGTTTTTCTTGTGTGTGTGTGTGAAGGGACATCTGCTTCTTCCTTCAAGTGTCTTCTCTCTTCTTTTCTTGTCTTGGTTTCTTCTGCTCTTCTTGTATGTCCTTTCGGAAAGAAAGTGGCGACGTCGGTGGGGGTGTGTAGTTAGCCCCGTGTGATGTGGGTTGAAGAAGTGAAAATCTCGTAGATTTTTTTTATTCGTGTCAGAAGCAAACAAAATACTGGATTACACTAAAATTACATACATATTTACAAAGTAAACCATACAACACACAATGTCTTTTCAAACCACGGTCAACCAAAAATGTGCAACCTGTATAGCATTGGAAGTTGCTAGTAAAAGATCTTCTGCTGTACAAGTGGCAGGGCACAGCGGACAATTCAGTAGATGCTCCATGGTATGGGGCATACCGCAGTCGCAGTTGGTGGAGTCGACGGGGAAGTGCCATTTCTGCAAGTTATCCTTAGATCTTCCAACAGCAGAACGGAGACGATTAAGTGCCCTCCACACGATCCATTTCTGATCATGTCCAGGTGGGAGGCTTTCCGAAGGGTGATCCCATAGAGAGTTATTCCCAAGCCGAGAAGTCCACAATTGTTTTCTAGCTGTAGCTGGTGTAGTTAGCAAGACTGCAGTGGTGTTGAGGAAACTTCTCCTGGACTTCAACCTACGGGTGGCTGGTACATAACCGTACAACGGATGGGAAAACTGATTAACCTGTTTAGCTCTCTCTTCATTGGCTGCTACCTCACGACGTATATCCGGTGGTGCTATCCCTGCAAGCTGGTAAAGTTTTGCAAGAGGTGTAGGCTTCAAACAACCTGTAATAAGCCTACATGTTTCATTAAGCGCCTTGTTAACATTATTTGCATGGGTGGATTTGTACCACACTGGACATGCATATTCTGCAACACTGTAACATGTTGCAAGCGCTGTCGTTCTCAAGGTTGATGGTTGAGAGCCCCAGGTGCTACCAGTGATCTTACGTAGGATGTTATTTCTAGCTTCCACCTTTAGTCTGGTATTCCGGCAATGCTGTTTGTAGGTCAGAGTACGATCGAGGGTAACTCCCAGATATTTTGGATGAGGAGTGTTAACTAAGCGTGTTCCTTGCCAAGAGACGTTAAGTTCACGACGAGCCTGCTTGTGCTTCAGATGAAATGCACACAACTGAGTTTTTGATGGATTTGGACGAAGTTGATTATCATAGTAATAGACATCCAACTCAGTCAATGCTTGTGTTAAATGAGCTTCAACATCTTCGAAGGATTTCCCCTGACAAGCTAATGCTAGATCGTCGGCATAAAGAAAACTTCTAGTGTTCCTTGGAAGTGGTTGGTCGTTAGTGTAGACGTTAAACAACATTGGTGATAGAACACTACCTTGAGGTAAGCCATTTCTTTGACGTCTCCATCGACTGCGCTGTCCTTGGAATTCCACATAAAATCTCCTGTTTTGAAGGAAACTTTCAATAAGTTTTGTGAAACTGTAATCCTTCGTGATTCCATAAATCTTCTGTAACAAAGCACGATGATTGACAGTGTCATAGGCAGCGGTCAAATCGATAAAAGCTACTCCCGTGATATTCCGTAGATATCTCGTAGATGGAAAGGTGGGGGTAGGGTAGACTGAAGAGTGGGGCGAGTCTTGTGGAATGTGCCTCGTAGAATGTGTTTTCCTTCGGTTCGTGTCTAGCAAGCATGTGTAGGTGTGTTGGTGGGGGTGGGGAACAATAATTCATTCATTCATATATTACTTTTTGCATTACAGCGTCTGTGCCCTTGGCACATAAAAATTTAAAGCATGGTACATCAATAAACACAAACAACAAAAAATACAACAGGGTGACATTATCATTGGTAAAACATACATGGAGGGTAATCTGACTCCATATAATCATTAATACTAGCAGTGTGAATTACCCCAAGGGGAAAAACATCGGCAGGTTATAGCGTACCCTCCGTCCTCTCAATAATGGACGGGATGAAAAAGTGCCCTCGGGTAGCTAAAACATATATAGTACACAAAAATGAACAATGTAAAATAGTAGATAGAAGAGAAAAAGGGAAATGAAATGCCTCGGTGTGTAATTTAAGGGGATAAGGAAAATATGTTTTTTGTGTGGGGGAGAAAGGAGGCATTGCTACAAATGTGATTTTAGAAGGAGTGAAAGGAAAAAATAAAACAGTGTAGTGACAATTGTGGCGTGTGTAGCAAGTATACAGTATAAATACATACAATATGGAATGGTGTCGGCCTCGTATCACGTACCGTAAGTGCAGATAAACCCTCTGTGCCGTAGCACCAATATGTGGGCTTACTAATTTCGCATAATCATTTCCACTCACGTGGATGCCTTACAACATGAACTTAAGCGCGCTAGATGTCTAAAACTACCTTATGCAAGAACTAATCTATGACCATGGCAAACTATTGATACCTCTATCGATCGTCCCCTGTGGGTGGACGTTCCATCATAACGGGGAAAGTCGTCCCTTACAGGCTGTGGGTACGACCCTCGCCGCCGTAGCTCACCTCTCATTTTAGGTGCGTGTGAATCCGTCCAGCGGGAGTGGATATCCCACAGTTATCCCTAACCATGGGACGGAGATGCTGTGAATCATCGTGAAAACATGTGTGAGGAAAAAGTGTGAGAGCTGGGGGGTGTTAGCTCTGTGTGTGTGGGAGAGGGTGCGACGAGCGCGTGTC
This sequence comes from Meconema thalassinum, assembly GCA_946902985.2. Lineage (NCBI taxonomy): Eukaryota > Metazoa > Arthropoda > Insecta > Orthoptera > Tettigoniidae > Meconema > Meconema thalassinum. The sequence goes on from OX336393.1 coordinate 90,576,238, forward strand.
AGAGCGTAGGCAAGATATATACAAGGGACTATATACAAAATCGCCACCTGTGGGGAAAGAGAGAAATGAGTATAGGGGTGTAAAGTTATCCCGCTGGTCAGCTGCTGTATGGTCCTGGAAAACATACAATCACCAGGATTCGTCACTCTAGTGACCTGTATATACACAAGGAACAATGTGTAGAGTAAGCTGTGAAGAGAAAAAAAAGCACAAGTGTAAATTTTGTGCTGGGATTAAAGCAAATCATACTTATAGGGGCGCTACTCATCGCCACGCGTAGAGATAGTATCTCTAGGCACTCTGTGCTTTCAGCTAGCGTCTCAAGGTGGAGCTCCGTCTGAAAACAAAGCATGGACATATTAATCACCATGAAATAATAAGAGGACGCTGATCGATAATCCCTCGATCGGTCCTGTAGACGGATCGCACTGTCGTCGTCGTATAGCACATTACATCGTCATGTCGTCGCCTGTTGCGACCTCGTGTCGGCGCATCTCGCAATGGTAAGTGATCATCTTGTGTGATACCGAAGTATCGTGTTATCGGGCTTACACGGCTGCGTAAAATCGCAGGCCGAGGCCGATTTATGATCGATCTCACCTGTGTAATTGTCTCTTCTCGTGAGTGTAGGTGCATGATGAAAGTGTCGTGTTAACGCATATCGCATCTCATCGCAAATCACATATCGCATATCATCGCAAATCACATATCGCATATCATCGCAAATCGCATATCGCATCTCGCATCTTGCATCTCGCATCTCGCATCTCGCATCTCGCATCTCGCATATCGCAAATCGCATATCGCATATCGCATATCATCGAAAATCAACGCCTGAAATAGGCTAGGGACCATAGGATGCCTATGGCGCAAGCGAAAGGCAAGACAAATGTGTACCCCCCCCCTCCCTGGGGTATGATCAGAGAGACCACCGGTGATCTATATCTCGGCCAGGGAGAGAACCGTGGGCATTTCGCCCTTGTGATGGATATATTGGCTGCCCAAATCCTCACGACACGCAACGTCGACATGAAAAAACTCGAGGTCCGCTGACCAACATGTATGCGGGCGTTGAATGCACTGCCCAATTTTCCTTATTTATTCAAGTTCCGCGGGCGTGGGATTCAACATAATATAGATATCCATCACATGTGTATGTGTCCTCTTCGCCGCACATCCGGGTGAGGTCTTTGTTGCTTCACTCCCTAAGAACGGAAGACTTGTCCCCCGCCTTAGAGACGCTACTTAATATACAAACTAATTAAAAGTCTAGTCCACAATTCGGTCGTTCCTAGGTGGATGGTCTATCTCATCCGACGCTGAGTTGGTAATTTCTCCCGTCGATCTGTCAAGATTCCACCTGCAGGTCGGGCTTTGCTGACAGTAGTGCATAATGGGTGTAGCTTTTCGCCGCGACGGGGACAGGCAAGGTACACCCGCCAACTTTGACGCTTGCCCGCACTACGTCATCGCCGCATCGACCTTCCGTCGTTCATCAGAGTCCACGTCATGGGCTATGATGGCCCTCTGTCCAGGTCAACACTTACCAACGTCCCATTTTCCGAAGGAAAATAGGGTCACATCTTCCAAAGTGCACCTATGTGCACATACCATATGATTATAGTGTCAAGCGAGTTAATGTGTGTGTGGGGTGTGGTATTTATTCTGGGGGGGGGGGGACTGTTTTGGCACAGTGCATCTATTTGCGCCTGGCTTTCGGATGGCTAACTAATTTCAGCTGCGTGTATTCCCTCACATGTCAGTGGGTAAAGTTGAGGACGTGGAAGGGTGTTCTCTTGTTAGTGGGAGAATGTATGCATGTTAAAGTTTTTAGTATTGGGGTGATCGGACGGTTAAATAGGACCAAAGAATTGTGGTCCTAAGGGGATGTAGGGAAAACGTTAAGTGTAAGGATCGCTCTGCTGGGGAGGGTTAGGATAGTCATTGGCCAGGAACTGGGTCTTCAGTGCGGTTGTTAGAGTCCGTACTGAAGTAGGTAGGGCTGCGTATGTCCTAGAGATGACATCATGTCGCATACAACGTTAAAGAACCCTATCAGGGTAAAAATGGCATGCGGGAGAAAAATATAATATCTCATACAATTATGTTAGCAGGTAATTCCTTTTACGCTAAGCTGTTAGCTTTGTAGCTCCAAATTGTTGAATAACATTTAGCCAGGAGCGAAAAAGCATGGGGTGCACCTTGGCGGTTAGATAGATAGATAGATTTTTATTAATTCCATTTGATCAAATACATGCATTCAATACATTTTTGATATAGGACACGTCAAAATTTACATGCATAAAATAAAAGAACTAACAGGTATATATTACTAAGATTATAACTATTTATAACTTATTATAATAGCAAATCTTAATAGATACAATCTTATTGCACAACTATTGACACCTCACTCTATTATCATAATATGAAAACTTAATTCTATAAATACAACAACATACAGCTAGGTATTAAAATTAAATTAAAAAAGTAAAATATAGTTATAGATTCCATCACTCCTATACGCTAAAATATTCAACTACTGAGTAAAAACAATGGCACTGCAGATAAGCTTTCAACATTCTATGAAAGGTTTTTATTTTTGGGGCCAGTTTTATATACTGGGGTAGTTTATTGTATAATTTAACTCCAGTGTGAAAAGTTCCTTTTTGATATATGCTTGTGTGTGTGTGTGAAATATGAATGTTTTAATTTTGTCTTGTGTTATGCCTATGAACATCATTGTTTGTTTTAAGAAAAACATCTTTATTCATTAAATTCTTTTTAAAAACATAATACTTTCAAAGATATATATGCAGGGCAGTGGGAGAATGTTTAAATCTTTAAACAGAGGTCTACATGATTCTCTAGAGTTTACATTTGCCATAATTCTAATCGCCCTCTTTTGTATCCTAAACGTGCTTAGTACATCTGGCGACATACCCCAAAATATGATCCCATATCTTAAGTATGAATGGAAATAAGCAAAATAAGTATTTCTTAATGTGTGCATGCTAGTGCAGGTTTTCAAAATACGTAACGCAAAGCACATCGAGTTCAGTTTAGTATTCAGATATTGTATATGTTTATTCCATTTCAAGTCTTGTTGTATCCATAGTCCTAAAATCTTTGTTTCTGATTTATTTTCTATTTGATGACCATTTAATGTTATATTGGGCATCGCAGGATTCCTATTCTGTATAGTGTGGAAATTTAGACATACTGTCTTTTTATAGTTTATTATGAGGCGATTATCTTGTGACCATTTGGTTAACTCTCCTGTAACGGAGTCAGCAGACTGCTGTATGACCTGTTTAGTTTCACCTTTTATTACGAGTGTTGTATCGTCCGCAAACAAAATTTCATTATGTGAATGAACGTTCTGTGTTATATAATTGATATATAGAAGAAAGAGTAGTGGGCCCAAAACCGATCCCTGGGGTACTCCAAATTCAATAATTCCCTCATTGGACAATGTTTCCTTAAGTAATTTGGTTCCATCATCCTTGTGTCTCAAGCTTACTATTTGTTTACGCCTTGTTAAGTAAGACTCTATCCATTTATTAGCTAGACCTCTAACACCATATTGATTTAGTTTGGTAAGGAGGATTTTATGGTCAACAACATCAAATGCTTTCGATAAATCCAAGAATAGGCCAGTTACATGTTCCTTATTGTCAATTAATTTCAGTATACTATTACTACATTCGTAAATTGCTGTCTGTGTAGATTTTTCCGTTCTAAATCCATGTTGTGAGTTTGATAATATTTTATTTTTTTCTATGAAACTTATCAGTCTCTTATACATAATTTTTTCCACATTTTTTGCAATACCAGTTGGTAAGGTAATAGGCCGATAGTTATCTAATTCATCTTTTGAACCGTTTTTGTGCACTGGAATTACTTTTGATAACTTCAAAATATCCGGGTAAGTTCCTGAGAGAATTGAACTGTTTATTAAGTGCGTAAGTGGATTTATTATATTTTCTGCACATTTCTTTAAAATTGCATCAGGGATGCCATCAATGCCAGCACAGAATTTATTTTTTAGCTCTTTTATAACTATTCTTACCTCTTCACTTGTGACATGATTTATAAATAAAGAATCACTGCATATATTTATTTTATTATTAGAATTTAGTGTATTTACCTGTGATTTATTTATTAATTTTTGTGGAATTTCCAGAAAATAGTCATTAAAAGTGTTTGCTATTTCCTCTGGATTATTAATCACTTTATTATTTCTGGTCAGTGTAATGTTCCTTTGTATTTTAGCAGATTTTCCAGTTTCTTTCTTTATCACGGACCACATAGCCCTGTTTTTATTAGATGATTGGGAAATAAAATTATCATTATGCATTTTCTGTGCTAGTCTTATTACCTTATTTAATATGCTAGTGTATTTTTTGTAGTATAAATTGAATTCAGGTGTTGTGTGGTATTGTTTATATAATTTGTGTAGACCACCAAGTGCCTCGCATTAATATTGGACGGGGGGGGGGGGTATAATGTGTAAGATGTAGAAGTGTAGATGCTGTGTGATGGGGGGGGGGAATACTGTTGAGCTTGGATCAACTTCCTGTAATATTTGGCATCTGCGGCCGTATAACGTAGTCTGCAATGTACAATACATAACCTGTACTTTTTCTCTAGATATCGTATATACTAATACTGGTCAGTTTAATAGAAAGAACCTCTGAACATAGTAACACTGTACTATACATTCCTGGAAGGGTCACGGGGATTTGTCAGGATACCCTGTGATCGATATTCCCCTCCTGTGGCATATTGTCTCTAGTATGCCCTCAAAATATATCAATTATTAGGTAAAAGTTTGCCATATATATGTGTTGGATCCCGATACAAATGTATAATGGGCGCTGTATGAAAATTAGCGTCCGCGATTGGTCTATCGGTATCGGCACTGCCAACTGTCGCTGTGTGGGTGAATATTTATTATCCTAGATAGTAGGCTGCTCCTCTGTGCGCCGCCTTGCTCTTGACAAATCGTGTCATCTATCAATATGGAAACTAGAATGCCGCTTCTGCGTGCTCTATTTTGTATCCTCTCCTGTGGGCGAAATCCACCATGTAGGGGGGGATAGTGTTCAAAAATATATCATCCGCTATGCGGAGGTGTGTGGGAGGAAAAGTGTGTCTTGCCACCCTAACGTTGGGGGTTGAAATATAATTTCCAATCATGTATCATTTGTATGTATAAATCCCAAGGGATGTATGCGTGTAAGGGAAGAAACCGAGATGGGGTAAGAGGCGTGTGGCGGGGATATTGGTGTGCCACCGTTGTGAACGATTTTTTATCGTCCGAGACTGGAATATAGTGTTATCACCAAAATTTGTTATGCCTGGAATAAAAATTTCTGAATGGAATGGACATTTATCTACATATGTCCGTGGGGGAATGCCCATGCCTGCCTATAGCGGAGGGCGGTGTCCGTACGAGGGTGTATGAAAGGGCAAGTGTTCTGTGAAGAAGGGCAAAAGATAGAACGGTGTGTATGTGCATATGCGCTGCGTGTGTAGCACTGATAATAATGGCATTTTGCCGTGAAATATGCGCTCTCCGTGTTAGGTAGGTAGTGTGTGAGGGGGTGAATACTGTTAAAAAAAAAGTCCTCTCGACACGCCGGAAGGCGGAGGTAGATTTCACCGGGCAAACTTGGGGATAGGCGAAAATAGGCAGAATATGCAGGTTTTCGTAGAAGGATTTATTGCGAGAAAGTATTTTATAATTGGAGCTTAATTAACTTTGTTTTTCGTCATTTTATGCATATTTTAAACATTTTATTGTCTTATGGGGACGGTAACCTTCTTGTCATTTGGGGTCCATTTTTATACTTGTGGTCACACTGTCCTTATGCAAGGTTTCGACACTGATGTGTAACTATGTAACGGTCTGTTACTTCTTCACGCAAAATTATATCTCCCGCAGAGATTTTGGTTGGTTCCCCAGTTTAGGGGCTGCGACAACGCGGTCATGTGACCCCGTGTACTTTGGGTGAGTGTAGAATCTGTCTGATAAACGGTGTGAATTGTGATGGCTGTATTAGTCTGCAATTCAGGTAAGGACTGCAGACGGTCAATTTCAATCAGTAGTTCCTAATGTTGCCCAAGGTTGCAGGTTCGAAACCTGGCGCAGTCAGCTGGCATTTGAGGGTGCGCAAATACGAGGGAGCCGTGTCAGTAGATTTACTGGCACGTTAAAGGTCCCCTTCGGGGCAAAATTCCGGCACCCTGGCGTCTCTAAAAGCCAGTGTAGTTAAAAGGGACGTAAAACCAATAACATTATTATTAGTTCCTAATGTTGCTACCAGATACTACCGTCAACGACACCTAGCTGTGAAGTTGGCTACTAGATGCCACCGCAACCAGCAACTCGCAACGAACGTTGGAACTTCCCCTCCAAAGGAAAACATACTAAGGGATTTTTGGCACTCGTAGAAAATCCGACGACTTCGGTGGGCTTTGAACCCGCGACCTTGGGCATAGTAGTTCAGCATGCTACCAGTTACGTCACCGAAGCCGCTTCACACTTAGTCAGATTGAAATCTGAATCTGATCTCGTGCAAGTGCGTTGTCGTGGCAACGTCTGATGGCTCATCCCTCATCAATTTAGTAGTGTTGCCAAGGCAACCTCTGATAGCTCTTGGCATTTTCTTATAATTCCGAAATAATTTTTCTCATCCCTTGGCGTAATGGTGGGTCATATCAAAATTTCTCTCAGACAAAAGTTTTAGGTAATTATTAGGGGAATATTGTCCATTTCGTACGGTTTTGATATTGTGCCTATTAAGAGAGATATGATTAATGTTTCCCGAAAAACCCACTTTTTCCCACCCCTTTGGTCAATGGTTGGTGCTATAAAAAACTCTTCAAACATAAATTTTTGGGCTTTATCCGACACATAGTATGAACTTTGAACGGATTCGATATTTCACATATTAAGAGAGTTATAGCAATATTTCACTTTTTCGAAAAAAAAAAAGCCCCCCATTTCACCCCCTTCGACCGATTTAGCCCAGTAACGAACTCGACCGAGATTTTATAGGTATACAAATTCGGTAAAAAATTGAAAGTGATTGGTGCAAAATTACGGCAGTTATCGTGTCCACAAGAAACTGATATACATATATATATATATTGTACAGGCCCGGGGGGCTATACCCCCTGAAAGCCACCCCCCATCTCTCACTAAAAACACCCTAACTGGCAACATCATAAGACCAGAACATTACCTTTACACAGCAAGAGGCGGCCACCCAGCTTGGGAGGTTAGCCAACTACTTGCGACACATACATAAACATCTACACAACAACTAACTGGGGCAGCTACGTCGGCGGAATGCTGACCACGCAACGCCGAGAACTATAAGAAGTGGAGTCCTAAATGGAGCCATTATCTGTTATACAGTGTGCGTCGCCGAAGGCCCTAGCCGACATCTGCTCCAGTTGCATCATCAGGTGAGACTCAGCAAGTGCTCAGAATCCTTTACTTTGTGAAACACCCACTCATAATTTTGTACACTCTACTTGTATAATTACCTACATTCCCCCAAGAGGGACTTACAAATTCACACTCACTGACCAATAAACACATGGTCAGTAAACTACACTTGTATTGTCAATTACACGCCTCTTTACATCCTCATACCCTTCCTGACCTTCGTCACGATTGACCGTGACCATAGTAGCCAGTAACTGCTTTGTCAGACTGCATTGTGTTTCCCGCACGCGACCCGACTACGTAACGTTGAGCCGCTGACATCAGCACGCCTATTGTATTACCCACACCGTCCAGCTGGCAGGCCGGTACAGTAGCCTGCGTTTAGAGGTCCATCCCCTAATCAACACTTGCATCTTTGCAGGAACACCCCCTAGCGTTTAAACACTGAACAACACTCTACACTGGTAAGCTCTCCCAGCTACGGGAAGCTACCCTCACCTAGGAACTACTTTCCAAGTCATCACAGTAACACAAGTGTTTTATCCCTAACTACCCCCAACTAAGGGATCTAAAACATATTGGTGGAGGCGCTGCTACCACGCACAATAAGGGTAGGACTCATACAACGAGCCCTCGTGGTAGAAACGACCCGTACCGCACACAGCCAAGCGAAAATGTTGAATTTTTTTTCCTGACAGAAAGCATTATTTTTCCTTCACACTAGCTACACAAGGGAATTTTTTTCAAACCAACCCCCCACCCCCCCGAAAGAATCAGGGATATAATACATTGCCAAGCATACACAGTTTTTTATATATACATACACTTGATTCAGCATGGCCCCTCTATACCGCCTAGCTGTGCTGAGGAACATTGGGGAGTACCAGGAGTGAATTGCCTGGCACAAGGTCTTTGTGACAAGACAGGACTACCTCACAAGGTTTCAACAGCTCCTGCACGCCCAGTATATGCGAATTATAAGGGCACTTGTCCGGCCACTCCGCAGCGCTAAAAATCGCAAGATTCGAGCGAAAATCCCCACCCTCCGTACACAAATCATTAAGGCACACTGGCAACTACACTGCCGACACGAATTCATGTTCCAGCAATGGGAAACAATCATTAGGGAACACCAACGGATAGGGACTAATGGCACCAAAGTTGCCGAACAGGCCATATGCCTCAATAGGCAATACGCCCAAATTTGGGAAGAGTATAGGGAACTCCAGGCTAACAAGGCCATTTTTGAGTTCATGGCAGGGTCACAAGCCCAGCCTAGAGAGGACATAAGCGTAGATACGCTAACGCAGCAATTTGCGAGGATGTTCCTCTCAGACACTTACAAAACACAGGGGAAGGAGTTCACCGTGGCCACAGTCCAGAAGACGGCCAGGTTAGACTCCAACACACTGCAGGGCCAAAGTCACATCAATACACGCCCCTCAGCGCCGGTTCGAAAGGCAATTTTGCCAAACCGAGAAGCAGAACCCATGCCAACCCCCTCAGAACGGACGAACGAGAGGGAGTTGACGCCAGGACTCTCGGGCACACATAATAACACAGGGAGAAAACGGGAGGTAAATATACCATGGGCTGAGGACGTAGAGCCCGCCCCACAGCACATTAAGCCCACACAAGCCTACACACATAGGCAAGCACAAGGGCAGGAGTCTACCGTGGCCATAGGCCAGAAATCGGTTAGACTACACTCCAATACATCGCCAGGGCAAATACAGACAATTACACGGCTTTTTCCGCTAGTTCAAAGGGCAAGTTTGCCAGAATGGAAGCGGGCACCAGCATGTGTACCCCAGGTTCGAAGGCATAAGAGGGTGTTGCCTTCAGCCCCTCAGGGTGCACAACACACACCTGTGCACACTGACCAGCCACAGACACACAGTACACGGGGTATAAGAAAGGTCTTATTACCTACCCCACGAGGCCGGGCAGTCAGGAATACACACACCCCTATAAACACTGCTAGGGTAGCGCAGAGCGCAATTAGTCCCTCAGACAGAAGCACACTCAGACCAGTATCCAGGCACTACGGTGAAAGTAGGCCCAGACTTACTTTGCTACAAACTCCGCCAGAAAATAGTAAAGAAGCACCTCAATGGGTTTCAGGGGCCTACGCCTTAGTGACAGGGCGAAAGTATTCACCTTCCCGAGCAAGGACGCTCGGACGTGGATAACAACTTTCACCAGGAATATAACATACCCTAATATCACATACATCACAAACATACACACAAGTAGGTTCTTTTACATGAAGGAAACACTACAATTGACACACAAAGGGCAGGTTCCACCCATGTAAACGGTAGACACGCAGAGACTCATGCGCAAAACTGCACATTTTGCATATATATACAGTGGAACATGGATAAGTCAAAATTGTATTTTTTATCTTGGCCCTAGCATTTTCCATAGGTATACCCTACCTTTTACGCTGCCTATAGCATGAGTTTTTTCCCCATAACAGTGCTCAAACTAAACATAAAACGCCATGGGGTAACATTCACAGCTCAAGGGGAAAACACCACTATTTATTTTTGGAGGTCACACACTAAACGAAATACCATACAAAACAGTCAGTTATACTTAGCAAAACTGTCCCGGAGACACAGGCCTAAAAGGCACCAGAAATTATTATCCTGGACAAAGACGGTCTCGAACCCGCAACCTTCTGAATACCAGGAACGCAAGGTCGGGTAACTATCCAGTTGGAGGATAGGGCAATAAGGAACAGTCACACTGACAGACATTCATATGCACAAAATAATAAAATCACCTCCGACACCTAGTCACCAAACACGCAACTAGCAGCCCGGTGACACACATACATAACGACATCTAGTTACCACTAACAGGGATATATTCACCCCAGGCCCATGCATATAACAAATTTGGGGGACACAATATATATAAATAGCAGAAGGTTCTTTTCCATGACTGAAAGCCATGCTCACAATAAAAGAGCGAGCAACCAAGCCCACACACACGTGCTGGACACATGCACATCGCTAGACAAGTAACAGGTAATGCCCACGTCAATGAAATTAGACACTATCGCAGTCAGCGATAACACACTCGTGAGCAGGCGACTTTTACCAGCCGCAGACAACCCAACAGTGTTTCAGTCCTGGCTGTAACATACACAGTCATTTACGCCAGTTTTAAAACCCTATAACTCCCAAAATTAGAGTACGAGGGTTGTCCAGAATAGCAGCAAACACTCACACTAACACATATTTTCATGCGCGTGTCGCAAAAATACAATACACGTGCCATGGTACATACAGTACAAAAAATTGTAACACCTGGACCTTAAAACAAGGCGGGTGCAAACACACGATAACACCATACATCGTGCCAAAAAGAAACTAACCAATGGTATTTTTTGGCGCGAAAACACAATCAGAAACCCCACTAGGGACGCTCAAATCCCAACAGACAACGCAGACATGAAACACAGAGTATTACACGGGATCCCGGGTCCGAACACCCAATAATGGCGGACACCGTGGAAAACAATAAGTGTCGACCAACGAAAGATCACTTACATACAAAACACGGTTTTTTTCATCATGACAGGCCAGAAAACTCAGCCAGCACGACTAGACACCGAATAGACCCATTTACAGGGGAAAATTCACTCCCACTCAGACGGAAATGGGACCGTATACACGTACATAAGCGGTTGAGCCACACGATTTTAATGACAGGGAGGTTCTTTACCATACATACAGGAACATAGATTCGTTCCAAGATATTCGCCACCACAGCCTACTTAGGGCATTAGCGACCACAAAATACTTTCCTCTGAACCATAGCGCCCAACACCTAGATACAGGTAACACCACATGTCGTCCGGCAAAAAGCCATGCAAAAATTTCGATTACCCCAAACATAGGAAATAGACTTCCTAAACACAAGTTATAAATTACACAAGACAAAGGTCTTGCAGGATAGATGTCCACACAACATCGGTAAGCAAAAAAACGGGACAGATTAGCACACTGGCCCTCCCGGAATGTACAACAATATCAATACACAAACATTGGCAAAAATCACGTTCCGGCAGCCGCCATACGTAACATCAAAGACTTCCCGTATACAAGGACATGAAAACAAAACACGACAAAACACTGAGTTGCGAATTCTAGAGTATTGCAACACTGCTGTCGGCAGACACTCTTGTTATAACGGAAGTGATAATGAAATGCAGACATGACCACAAAAAAAAAAAAAAACAATAACAATAGCATAACAGTGACACAGGATTCAGCGCTATCATAATAGGCCTGGCATTTGGCAATGTACAGATACTACAGGCCGGATTTATCTTAGGGCCACAGGGGCATGTTTACAAAGATATTGACAAGCCACACACGCCACCTGACACTCAGCCACGCGACACACGATAGGACTTAGCCGATATCAGCCCGCCCGCCAGCACGCTGCAGCGGAACGCAACCACAGTCAGGCAAGCCTCAGTAACCACAGCCACGGGCACCTCCTGCCCACACCCGACCACTAATCAGGGGCGAATACAGACAGATTCCCTCAAGGAACAACCCCCCCCCAATAACTACTTCTCTTCTTGTTTTTTTAAATCTTAAAACCATCATAGACGATCAGGACATGACCAGTCACACTACGATCACTTGCTACCTTAACACTATAAATGAGAGACCAGATTAGGCCATGACGTCACAGCGTCACCGCACTTCACAATCCCAAGGAGCGGATAGAAAGTGGATAGTGACCAAGTGAGGATGCAGGAGCAGAGATGGATAATGCCAGCAGAATGGCCAGGACACCACCTACGGGCTACCATTATACCACCCTTCTCCTTCCATAACCTTATCACTCACAACACTAGCCAACACAAACACATGGACACACAAAAACAGCTAAACTACATGCAAAAATATACATCGGGGTTGATAGACTTCATGCGTCTAAAGAGAGGGTCCATTACACCCTGGTTCTCAATGCTTACACCCGAGTATTAGGGGTGAGTCGGAAAACGACATTAAGCGTAATGCACATCTCTATGTAAAGAGATGAGGCCAAATTCATAATAACAACTCTTTTTTACTAAATAATCCCGCATGCAAGGGACATAGGATTATTACACCTCAGCCCACACCTATCCACAAATGAGAGCGGATACGCCTCATATCCAGCCACATGCATGGAATATCCTACCCACATACCAGGGATATTATTATTACCATACCTGCATGGAACTTTTAAAAATTTTGTACACCTGGGAAATAGACATCCCCGTCCACTCACTGTAAAGACATCCTAGCAGCATCAGCGGCTCCCGGCCACCATTAACATGGAGCCCTACGATGCGCAACCCTATCCTACCATGCTTTAAGCCCATCCAGCAGATAACACCCCCGGATCCTAATAACAAGGGACCCAACGCCATAAAAACCCACTAACCCCTCCAAGAAAATTACCAAGGCATTACCGCTGGAAGTCCAACGTGGCAACAGAAGGCCTGAAGTAGTCCATGTATCTAGAAGATTCTACAACCCCAGGACACTTAAAATTTTTACATAACTACATAATACCCATACACTTATTTTACATATCACACCCATTTTTTTAAAAAAGGAATCTGAGTCACGCTGAATGGTGATGACAGCGTAAACAGAGGGGCAGAGGCGCCACACAGGAACAGAGCTGGGGGAAGGCGATGATGAGCCCTACCCCAGTTAACTCAATGACCCAGACTAAATAACAGACGGAATTACGTAAGGTCGAAGCGCCGATGACCTAGCACGGGCAGACTTCGGAAGCCCGGGAGTACCTAGCCTGTCCCCGGGACAAAGAAACGTCACACCCACTATGTGCTACGGGCATCGAAGCCAGACCTGCTGGGGAGACTGTTGACAAACGGGGGGATAATTAGCCAACTCCGCACCGGACTCAGGAGAGGAACCAAGGGACGACCAAATTAGGACTAGACTCCTAGTTTAGTATGTAAGTAAGTAGAGCTTCTATGGCGGGAAGTTAGTCTTCTACTCGCAGAAGTGAAGCAGAATCTCAGGATTCAGCGGGACCAATCCTAGATTCGCCAAGTCCTTGCCCCGCGTGGCCAAGGTGAAGACAACCAAACAAATGAATAATGAATAAACAACTAATGAATAATATGAAATATGAATATCATGGAATGAACGCGATCATTCGGTCCCGTGCCCACATAAATGGCTGACAGCGGGTCACCACAGCCTAAATGGTGACGCAGCGAGCTGCCAGAGATATTATATAGGCAGGCAGCGAGCTGCCAAGAGGGGTTCGAGTGGGCAAACCCAGCAATGCCAATATAGGCGAAGAGGATGCCCGGACGCTAAGATTCCCGGATGATATTATTCTATCGGACAATGTCCATTGCCCACATAAATGGTAACGCAGCGGGCGGCCAGAGATATTAAATAGGCATGCAGCGGGCTGCCAAGAGGGGTTCCGTGGGCAAGCCCAGCAATGATGAATACACCAATGAATGACACAGGGAGAAGGATGACAACACAGGCAAGTATATCGGTGATGCGTTTGTCCTCCAGCAGCGCAGGCGTCCGGAAATTTAGTACTTATTAGTATTAATCACTAATATAAATGTCGACAACTAGTATTAAGGGAGCGGAATCCGGTGGTTTTTGAGACAACCGGTGTTTCTAGAATACACGCGGGTGGTGATCTGGGGAGGTAAAACTGCCCCGGGCGATCGCTCCGGTCGAAATTTTAGCATGTAAGACAGTTGCATTTGGAACGCAACTTAGAATTAAGCAAATTTAATAAGCGCTGTTGCTAAATAATAGCACAGCACATTTCGGCACTAGATTAAGATAAAACTATTCGACTTGTAAATACCAATTTTTTTTTATCTATCATAATTTAGACTAAGCACCCTAAGATTAAGTCAAAACATTTCGGCACCTGGTTACCAAAAACCGGTACCAGGGATACCCGATAACACAATACATTAAGATAACAATACATTAGGATAAGTAAGATTAAGATAACAACATCAGGCTAAGATAGAAATCTAGCCGGCATAGAATAAGAAGAGTAAGGCACCAAGGGCGACTAGAAGGTATATACATGTATGAATGTCAACAATGCATTGTCCAGTATAACCTTACCCATGCGTTCTCTTTCAGGATTGCAGAAATAAAACATGGGCAGCAGCACACCCACTAACAAAATATTTATGTCTCACAGGTCAAGATCATTGCACTGTACATACACCCTGTAAATACATATCCCGAATCACACACAAATGTAAAACACTGATGTCACACAAACACATGCACTTTGCTACATTTTCAAGTCGCGCCGATAAGGTGACGGCGACGCGATCAGCAACGTGAAGTGATCGTGGGACACTGAACGCCACTGACGCAACTCCTAGAAAGCGCTTAAATAATGAGCGACCTACGGCAGCCAGGGACAGCGCAAGGGTTGTAAGCGCTCACCTTTGCTTCCAAGGTGCAATTTTCTCACCCACGGGGGAAAATGCACGACAGGTGTGAATTAGCGGCACAGCCACTAAAACACAGTAAAATGGCTGGGTAGAAAATGGCCATGGACGAAAAGGTAGGACCAAGGCCAGATGAGAGCGCTATGAAGTGATCACATAATGAGAAAGAGGTACCAAGCTCACGGGCAAAGCATATTATTATTATTATTATTAGTATTAATATTAGTATAGCTGTTACCATGTCATCATTGTAAAAAGGAAATGTAAATCCAAGAAGTAATATGAAAATAATGAATTGCAGTATAACCTACACATCAGGAACACAATTCTGTTACATCTATGCATATAACCTTATGGTCACACCATTTAACCCCGCCACACTATGTATACACTTTTGTTTCTTTCATTTTTCTTTCCACTAACGCCCAAATTTGTGAAGGTGTCCCGTTTCATCCCAAGAACAATAAACCATTACGATATATCCCTCTAACTTATACCCGGGGACACCTGTTTTTCTATTCTCTTCCATCTTTTAAACTATATATCACAGGGAGCAATTTTTTCCTCCACACAGCGCCGGACGGTACAACCACCCATCCAGCCATAGGTTTTTTCCTCCCTGGACAATACCAACATGTATACATAATGTCATGACCACGTATTTTTTTGTTTTTGTACCTTCATTATTAATGCTTCAAATGTCAACTTCCAAAAATTAACTATTTACTATGTATAACATGTACAACCCACAACCTACCCCTCTGAGCACAAACTGAACTCACATCACCACGACATCGACATGCCTACATCAACACGGAAGAAAAGAAGAAGAAGTACAAGAGGAAATCAAAAACGACCCATCACATCGACACCCCCACTATACGTTCCGTTCCCGTTCGCGGGGACGCGAACTAATCGAAGAAGAGGACTTGTACAGGCCCGGGGGGCTATACCCCCTGAAAGCCACCCCCCATCTTTCACTAAAAACACCCTAACTGGCAACATCATAAGACCAGAACATTACCTTTACACAGCAAGAGGCGGCCACCCAGCTTGGGAGGTTAGCCAACTACTTGCGACACATACATAAACATCTACACAACAACTAACTGGGGCAGCTACGTCGGCGGAATGCTGACCACGCAACGCCGAGAACTATAAGAAGTGGAGTCCTAAACGGAGCCATTATCTGTTATACAGTGTGCGTCGCCGAAGGCCCTAGCCGACATCTGCTCCAGTTGCATCATCAGGTGAGACTCAGCAAGTGCTCAGAATCCTTTACTTTGTGAAACACCCACTCATAATTTTGTACACTCTACTTGTATAATTACCTACATTCCCCCAAGAGGGACTTACAAATTCACACTCACTGACCAATAAACACATGGTCAGTAAACTACACTTGTATTGTCAATTACACGCCTCTTTACATCCTCATACCCTTCCTGACCTTCGTCACGATTGACCGTGACCATAGTAGCCAGTAACTGCTTTGTCAGACTGCATTGTGTTTCCCGCACGCGACCCGACTACGTAACGTCGAGCCGCTGACATCAGCACGCCTATTGTATTACCCACACCGTCCAGCTGGCAGGCCGGTACAGTAGCCTGCGTTTAGAGGTCCATCCCCTAATCAACACTTGCATCTTTGCAGGAACACCCCCTAGCGTTTAAACACTGAACAACACTCTACACTGGTAAGCTCTCCCAGCTACGGGAAGCTACCCTCACCTAGGAACTACTTTCCAAGTCATCACAGTAACACAAGTGTTTTATCCCTAACTACCCCCAACTAAGGGATCTAAAACAATATATACATATATATATACATATATATATACATACATAAATTATATATAAACTTTTGAACTGACGGTGGTTTTGGGGTCTGGGGGATGTGAAACGCGAAGATATGTCGAAATTTTCCGCAAGTCGAAACATGGTACCCATTGCAATAGTTAGCTTTCTAATGAAATCTACCTAATATGGATCTACCCTGAGAGGCAGTGTATACTTAGGGAAGTAGATGTTCCGGTCGCAATGGCATTTGAATGGCGCGCGCATGTGGGATTAGCCGGTGTGCGAAATAATGGCTGCTCTCTGTGGGTCACGTTTAGTGGAGGAGGAGTGACGTCAGAACCTAATATAAGAGATGTATATGTCTAGTGTCATGTAGCGGTTATCGCTGGGTTGAGTACGCTGCGCTAATTGGCTACAGCGCTCTGTGGGAGTAGTGTCTACTTGTGCGCTACGCTAATTGGACAGGAGCTCTGTGAGCTACTGAATAAAATGGCTGGTTTGTGTTGACGTTTGGCGAACTGAATGAAAAGCGCATGTGTCGGCTGGAGACACGAGTGTATGTTGTTTATGTAGAGTTGGTATGCAAAATAGCTTGTGTATGAGAGAGTGTGATTGTGACTGCAGGAGGTCATTGTATATGCAATGGGAAATCTAAGTATTTCCCTCTAAGGTGGAGAACGTTTGTGGGAATTCGCTGTCATGAAAGCGTGATAAAACGGAGCAAATTTATAGTAAAAAAACCTGGGCTACTGCGCCCTCTGTATATAAGGTATGGGCAATGTATGGAGGCCTGTTGCGACCCTATCCGCATGTATGGCAATGTGTGTTTTCCTGTAGAAAAATTCTTTCCGTGGTCTAGTCCCGCGTACTCCAGGAAAATGCAGAAATGCTATGGGGATCCATGTTAGCTCCCTCGGGGTGCATAAACTAGGGATATATATGTGTAATCTGTATTATTCCTGCTGTATTCCGCAAATGCCTGAATGCCCGTGTGGTAGCGTAGTAGGATATGTCTACCGGACAACCTGCTGTATGGAAGTGACAGCTGTGTGTTGTAACCCTGTAATGTAATGCGTTAATCGGGGGAATATGTTTCCCTAACGTGTATAGTATGTTTGTGTGCACAAGTGCATATTTAGTGTTTTTAAGGAAGAGAATCATTGGGGCTTCACCATACTCTACTAAACTTCGCGTTCCTTCGCCCATGGCTGATATTTACCTTATATTGTGGTTCTAGGGGGTGTTGTTTTAATGTACACTGTACAGTACTCCCCTAGGAAAACATAAAATACGTATGGACCATGGACGTTGTGGCTGCCTGTATAGGCCTATATATATATGTCTTATGGCTGGATATTAATCTTATATTGTTTTTGGGGGCAAGATTGTTTTAATGTACATTGTACAGTGCTTAACCCCGCAAAATATAAAATAATTATGAGCCTTGTCGGTAATGATACCCGTATATACATATGGGGATATGTACATTGGTTTAAGTCGGAGCTTAAGTGAAAATGCATATGTCTACTTTGGCCAACTAATGATTGTGGTAAGAAGTGTGTATCTAATGGGTATATATATAATTCTTCGACACGTGTGTATGTGACCGAACTCCTCCTAGACGACTGGACCGATTTTGATGGAATTTGGTATATATATTAGGGTGGGTCCGTGTATGGTTTAGATTCACAATCTGACCCGGTAGGTGGAATGAACACAATTTTAGAACCACAATTTACACTAATTTTAGAACCACAATATACAGTCAAAGCAGTCGTCATGGAAACCACTAGCCTTGGCCTTCGTGAAAGCTGATGTCTTTGGACGGTTTGTCTTGCACGTTAGAGCCACCAAGTCGCAACCTGTGCAACTACCGCCATTACATACACTCCGCCCGTGGCGAAAAGTTGTGTTTTTTTTACCAAAGGTGGCAGTGATGTCGAATTCTACTGTTTGTCTCTGCACGTTAGAGCGTTTCAAAGTCCCGTATGCGTTCATATACCATTCATCCGATTGCCATGAAACTTGGGTGATATGTTGAGTGAGCTCCAGGGAAGGTGTTTGGCTACGTAAATCCATTTTACAATAGATAGCGCACGAATAGATTCAACAAATGAGCGACGACGCGCGAAGCGTTTCACAAAGGTCCCGTATGCGTTCAAATGCCATTCGTCCGATAGCGATGAAACTTGGGTGAGATGTTGCGTATACTCCAGGGAAGGCTTCTGGCTTAGTAAATCAATTTCGCATTAGGTAGCGCACGACTAGATTCAACAAATGAGTGACGACGCGCGAAACGTTTCAACAAAATCCCGTATAAGTTTATATTCCATTCATAGATTGAGATGAAACTTTGATGAGTTGTTGTGTACACTTAAGTGAATGCTTCTAACTTAGTATTCCATTTCACAGGAGGTTGTGCACGAGTAGATTCAACAAATGAGCGGCGACGTGCGAAGCGTTTCAACAAAGTTCCGTATGCGTTCAAATACCATTCGTCCGATAGCGATGAAACTTGGGTGAGATGTTGTGTACACATACGTGAGGGTTTCTAACTTAGTAAATCCATTTTACAATAGGTAGCTCACGAGTAGATTCAACAAATGAGCAACGATGCGCGAACTTTTAATCAAAGTCCCGTATGCATTCATATACCATTCATCCGATTGCAATGAAACTTGGGTGAGATGTTGTGTATACTTACGTGAGGGTTTCTAACTTAGTAAATCCATTTCACAGGAGGTTTCGCACGAGTAGATTCAACAAATGAGCAACGACGCGCGAAGCGTTTCAATAAGGTCCCGTATGCGTTCAAATACCATTCGTCCGATTACGATGAAACTTGGGCGAGATGTTGTGTACACCCTACGGAAGGTTTCTGGCTTAATAAATCCATTTTATAATAGGTAGCGCACGAGTAGATTCAACAAATGTGTGACGGCACGCGAATCATTCCAACAAAGTACCGTATGCGTCCATATACCATTTATCCGATTGCGATGAAACTTTGGTGAGTTGTTGTGTACACTTACGTGAAGCTTTCTAACTTAGTAAATTCATTTCACAGTTGGTAGAGCACGAGTAGATTCAACAAATGAGTGACAGCGCACGAATCATTTAAACCAAATCCCGTATGCGTTAAATGCCATTTATCCGTTTGCGATGAAACTTTGGAGAGTTGTTGTGCACGCTCCAACGAATGTTTCTAAATTAGTTAATTCAATTCACGATAGTTAAGAGGCAGTTAACAGAAATTGAAAACAATATTGTGTATCCAAAAGCACTTCAAGAAACAAAGTTACAACACTTTCTTTGATTGGCAGGACAACGTCTGCCGGGTCAGCTTGTATATATATATAATAGGATCGATATAAGGACTTTTGGGTCCTATTGTAGCCTTGTGGCTCTTGTTAATGTATGTAGTTACTTCATTATTGAATGGTATGTTGGCATATGGCAGACTGTGACAAACAGTTCATAACTTGGCTTGGAGATGAAAGGATGGGTCCCTGTGCAGCCAGTTAGAGGAATAGCCCCAATCAAGCGTTTTTTTTCTTCAAGTCCTGGCCTCGTCGACTAATGTATGAATGAAACAATTACATTTTGAATGAATTTCCCTAATCGTTGGATGAGAATGGTGACGCCTTGTTGGTGAACTGTTTGTAAAGCATGTCCCTATGTCGTTACTGTATGGTCAATGCGACCGTCTAACAAAAAATAAAAATTAAAGATCCCATGTTAGGAAACAAATATAGAAGGGAGTGTGTGTGAGTTTCTGCGCCATGTGTGGCGTGTACGTGTTGGAAGCCCTGCTACTCACAAGTTGAGATGCTGCGGTGGCATTACTGCTTCCGGCAGCGCGTGTAAGGACCGCGCGTCACTGCTTATAAACAGTGTGCACTTCCGTGTGTTGGGACTGAGTGAAATATATTAGAGAATGTAACATGAGTTTATGGCGTATGATATTGTTTGTCCTCTGTAAGTATGTGCTTATCCATTGCCCGACAAGTGTGTGGTCCTGATGACCTGTTGTGTCCTATATCCTGCGTGTATGGTAACCTGTGTAATTGTTGTATCTCGTCGCCGGATGTGTCGATGGCAACTAACCCGTGCTGTTGTGGTAATGAGTCTTTGCCTGTATTGAAGGCCGCTAACCTGTGTTATTGTAATAGTGAGTCTTAGCATGTGCTGAAGGCCACTAACCTGTGTTATTGTGGTGTCCCTGAGGTTAACCGTAAGCTACGTTTGTTATCGTATGTGGACACGTTATAGGAATAAAGCCTGCTAAAGTACTATCTGACTCGGTGATAATGAAGTGGAATGAGGCTGTAACCTCGCCTCGGTGTGAGGTTGCTTCCGTAATCCGTGCACCTCGTGTCTGTGTGGGAAATATGGCTACGTGTGTCATTATCTTTCGTGGTGACTCTAGTATGTGTGTGTCTGTCTAAAATGGCTGTTGCTATGTGACGCGTTGCACCTAATTGTTGTATTATTGTATTTTCATCTTCTGTCGGTCGGTACCGAATGTATATAAAATTACGCCGTATGTAAGTCTTTATTAGTGTAGAATGGGTATACAGTTATCCGGTAAAGGCATGTATGTCCTACGGACCCTGTTTTAAGGTAAGTGAATCTTCCGTCGGTCAACTAATGGACCTGTGCCTTGGTGTGCTTGTTAGTGTGAAGGTGTTATTTGGATATGTTTCTCGTCAAACTAATGTGTGGCCTATACTGTATGTGTGGGAGTCTACTATAGATGAACCTTTCCGCGATGTTACGCTTGTACTCCGGGGAGATGTTCGGGAGCACGCATGGCTGTGTATGCGTGTGCCTGGGCACGTGACTTGCAGTACACAGCTGTTGCTATGAAAGTGTGGTAGTCGCTGTGTCAGCGCTATGGGTCGGGTGACAGTATCCAGTTGTGTGGGAATGACCTGGGCTGATGGCTGACGGGGAAACATGTGGTTCATTGTACATAAAATCCTTACTCTGGCGATTGCTGTCTGAACCAAGTATGATACAAGTACACAATAAAATAATATACTATATGGTAATACACTCTTAACATTTAAACATGCAACTTAAAATTAGGCCGTGTATAGGCATTGTGTGGGATTGGCACCGACACTTGTTCGTGAATATGGGCTACCAGATGCCATAGCGCGTTTGGTGGTCTATTTCTTCGTATAGTCCTGGGTTTGGTGTTCCCTGTCTCTAATCCTATGTTAGGTGTCTAAAAGGAGAATGGTCCTGGGTTCTAGGTGTGTGAGGTATAATACTATGTCCTGAGCGGTTATCTAACGTAAGGAGTATCTCTTTTGCTCTCGGATAACTAATGCAGTCTTAGCTCCCGGAATCCACTCAGGGGGTGCGTTCTGTGTGCGGGGCGTCTGGAGAAGAGTGATTGTGGTTTTAAGGCTCCCTAGCTCTGCGGTGTTTGTGACTGTGCTTTGCCGGTGTAGCGGCACGGAGTTCAGTGGGACGGAGCAATGTTGCTCGCTGGCTACATCGATAGCGTCCTAGGGGGGTGGTTTATGAGCGGCCATATGCTGGATCGCCCTAGCGAGAGCAATTTTTTTCGCTAGCATGTAGATTACTATTATTGTGATTGCGCCGTTCCACGCCACGGTGGTCGTTGTGGATGCGTCTATGTCGTACCACGCTGTGGGCGCTTGTGGTATATTTAGGGGGTGGTTGTGGCGTTTAAACGGGGTGTCTGTAACCGTAAACGTGGGGATGAGTGCCGACCAATTGGCATTTAATATGGCCGTTATATTATCATATAGTGTTGCTTGTTCGTGTAAATGGCCGAAGTTGTGAACTTGTAGGGGTATTTGTTGTGTCCATGTGGCAGGCAAGGTATGTGTAAGTGCGAGCTCTTGCGTTATTTTTATATCGCATGGAAATGTGTGTGGGATGAGGACGTCCCCCTTTTCCATTAGCTGGGAATTGCATGGGAGTATGAGTTCGATAGCCCCTGGTGGCGCAGCCGTGAGTGGGTGTAATAAGTTCGTATGTGTGTCTGAACATTGAATATCCATTTGTGGGGTGGGATTGGTAATTATGAACGCGTCGATGTCAATTTGGGTGATGAGCGTTCGTTGTAGACCCTGGTCGCATTTGTATGCGCACGATTCTAAAATTCTATTGGTTGGTGCATTACGATACAGATGGATGGCACAGGCGGGCTGAATAGTTGCCATTTCCTGAAACCGTGGGATATAACATAATGCATTGATTGGGGTGATACAATCTTGGAGTGTATTGCCAGTGAGCACCCGGATATCCCGATTATTAACGGCTATCAATGTGGGTTCGTGTGTCAATGTACAAGTGCTGTCCATCCATTTGTACGGTATGGGTATGTACTGAAATAGTTCCCATTGTGCGTTTTGGTCAGTAATAGGTATATTGATTTTAATGTGTATGTTATCGGCGTAATAGATACACGTGCATATGGGTTGTGTGTACTGCCAACTAATGTGGTCCACTGGAGAGGTCAGTTGGTGGTTGTGTTGACGCAATTTGTTGGCCAGCGTTAATAAATCCCCTCGAAGGGTATCTGCGTGTATGGTATTTTCGGGAATGCACCTTTTCTTACTGAGTATCATATCATGTTGCCTTCGATTGTACATTATCGTATTGTATATGGCTATGGCATTGTCTATGGCCATATGGGCCGTAGACGTGAATAAAACTTTTTGTGCGTCTTCGTTGGTTTGTGTTATATTGGCTAGTAGGGTGATTTGTTGGGCCATCGCAGTGATAGCTTCGTGCATCGTATGCGTCCAGTTATTAAGTTTAACTGTTGTTGCCGTTAAATCCCTGTGATTAGCGTGAATCATGTCGCTGAGTCTGTTAGGGTAAGTCGCTATCTGCTGCTCCGTCATGTGTAGGGTTTTTGTATCTTCGCTGGTAGCGACCCCGCAACAATATTGCAGGAAATTGCCAATGAATTTTAATTCCCTTTTCGCTCTTCGCGGCGGGGGCTGTGTATTATTATATACTCCGTTATCCCCGGTAATGTTGTCCTTAGTGTGCAGGGAGTGGTCTATGGCTTCCCATATGGCGTGCAATTGTGACCTAAGGTCGTTGTTCCCCACGATAGGCGGTAGTGGGATGTGTTGTTGGCCTATTGGAACATTGTAATTGAGAGGGATACTACCCTGGTATATCGTTTGGCCGTGTAACTGCTTCCAGTGGACCCCGGTTGTGATTTTAACCCTGGGCCCTGCTGGCTACGGATCATCTGCCTTCACGAATATGCCGCTGCTAGCGATCGTAAATAGGATGCACAGGAGTGTTCTAAGCATTTGTATGCCCATGGTCTGCCTAATGGGGCTGGGGGTTACGTTAATTATTACGGATATACTAAGCCCTCTGAAGTGGTAAGTGTATAAATATGTATGGGCTATCGGAGCTGTGGGAGTAGTGACCCTATTTGTATGTAATCTCCCCTTACTCTACGGGGTTAATGGATCTAATAGCACCTGAGCTATCCTGCCTATGGCACTGGGGATCTAAGTGGGCGGGTAATTAAATAATGTTGCCCCTTTCTATCGTATGGGGTGGTAATAAATTCCTATGGGGTTATAAATTGCTTGCTTCTATATCAGGGTGGCTGTGGAAATCTTATATATGATCGGGCGGGCTTGGGTGGGTAATTAATAATACCTGACCCGTACTCTGAAAAAAAATTCTCGATTTTAAGTGGCGTAAGCTTGGCTGTAAAAGGTGGTTTGGGATCTTTTCCGCGGAATTACGTTGTATGTAATCCCTGGGGCGTTGTCCTAAAACAACGTCACGGTACCCGGTGCCTCCCCAATTGTAGGGGACCTGAGTGTGTGCCCTCTACAATGTAATATTTGGGGGGATGAGAAATGGGAACCTGAGGAGATGCTGGAGGTTCGTGTGGAGGAAGTGTAGGCGTTTGAGCAGTCCAAGAGCGTGGACGGAGCTCGGAAGGAGAACTCCCAATTGTGCTGTCTGGTTGGGTAGCTCGAGGGTGTGATATCGGGATTAAGGGCGGTTTGGTGCAGAAGGCTCTAAACAGCTGAGCTGCTACTATAATTACCGCTAACGTGGGCGCCTGGCAGCTCGCGCTATACGCGAGACAAGCACTCTGACGTAGACGAGTAGCTGAGTGCGGAAGCCACGGAACAATTAACTAAGTGTTACCAGGACCCTACCGGGACGAGGGATGAAGGGCAGGATCTTAACAACTAGGGAAATAAAATAAAAGACCAGTTGCTTCTAATATATCTGAGTTTAATGAGTACTTCTGACTTGAAGTACTCCTAGATTTGGCAGAGCAGTTAATAAATCAGTTACTTATTACAATCCAAGCACTAGGGGGTGAAAGTGTGAATGCTGTGTGAGGAGTTGTGGTCGATAGACACTTACCCTTCGGCAGTCGTCGGAACGTCGTTCAGCTGCGGTCTGGCACTAGGTAGCACTAAGGAAGACTGACCCCGAGTTACCTCACCTCTACTGTCTTATAGCCTCCCGTGTGTTGAGTGCGCATAATTGCACATTCCTCAGGATGTGAGGTGCTGGCCGGGGTCGATGAAGTTCAAATTGTGAGGTTATTGGAGGTTGTTGAAGAAGTATTGGGCTTAGATGTGTAGTAGATTTTTATGATGTATTCAGAAGGCGTTTATTTGGGGATAGATGTGTGGGTCGTGGATAGTAGGGGATGAGGGTGCATCCTACGGATGCAACAATATAATATTTGTTTACGAATTAAGACATTAAAACAAATATAGCCTACTTATCATGTTACAAAGCGACATATGGCAACGTTGCAAAGCGAGGCGACGGTGATATAAACAGTGTGACAATCAGTTTACTCTGATCTCGTAGTGTATGTGTATCATCATCATCATCATCATCATCATATATTATTTCAATGGTATAGATCCCTCCTACGGCGCTCACAAGCGACCGATCGTGACAAATGACCATTCAAATGAAAGAGAATGGACATTAGCAGTGACGAATTGCACTCTAATTTTATAAATATCTAGAATTTCTTTAAAAAATGACTTTAAATATGTAGGAAGTGTGCGATTTGCAAATACTGTTGGTGTAGGAAAATACGCTCCATAATTCTGTCCACTTCACATTTTGGCCGCTGTGACGCCTGTTCCATGTAATTTTAACATTCTGAGGTCTTTCCTTTATATTTTTGCATTGATTTCAGACACAGTAAATTAAAGGAATGAGTACTCAAATCGTATAATTTCATAAATATTGAATAACCGGTGAGTGTTACAGCAACCTTTCTTCTTAAGTTTCTCATTATAAACATATTGGGGAAAGTGTGGTTTATGAACATGCGAGATTTATCGCACGGGTCCGCTAGTAAACTCTTATTACTCTCCAGTGCCTTCGCTCTAAAGAACCTACCAAGAACAACAAGCCTAAGTGCCCTTGAAGCGTGTTCCAAATGATTCACCTAATTTTTACCCTTATCAAACTTTCGGCAGCTACCGCCGAACGGAGTTTGAATTTGAGTTGGTTGAAAACATACTTAAGAAATTGTACTTCCGAAAGCAGACTCAACGGAATAGCATTGCTATCTATTCACAGGGACATACTAACCACTGACGATGAAGTTATAAACCAATTTGGTAATGCTTCAAGAAACCTTGACTTTATATTATAGTGCAAGCTGTAAATCAAAACAGTTAGTTATTGAGCTTTTAAGTGGCGGAAGAGTGAGGTCATGTGTCCCGAATCTAAACAGTAGTGTTCATTCTATGTAAATACTATAAAGTGTGCAAAATGACTGTAGTAATAAAATAGTAAAATTAAATTGTCTTAGTTGTGTTTGACATTAACCAAACATTAAACATCACAACAAACTGGTTAAAAAGTGATAATAATAAAATCGTATGGCCTCGGTGCTGGGTGCAAGCTTTGTTATTTGACGCCCAGAGGGCAGCTTGCATGTCGAATTTTGTCATTCCTTGGAGTGCTATGAAAGTCAAGGAGGTTAGATATCTAAGCTCCTTGACACTATAGCGCTTTCTATTAGAGAAATGAGGAACTTTGTGTTAGCAGAAAATCCCGAGATTAATTTTGCCACTATGAACACGGCCTACTGAATTCAAATGGGTTCTTTAACATGCCAACATAGTATGACATGCGTGCCGAGATTGTTGTCGCCTTTCAAAAATCACTTACCACGACCAGAAGTGAACCTGCAAGCTTGGGGTTGGTAGACCGACACGATAACCACTCACCCACCGTGGCAAGAAAAAAACAAAAAAAAACAAAACGCAGTGATGACAGCCTTAAAACTCATCATTTTGCACCAAATTATACAAAAGTTTCCCGGGGAGGAACCCCAGACCCCCTTTTCTTTGGGGGTTATTACATGCCCCCAAACCCCCAGATGCCCCCACCCAAATTAAACTATATACGCTCCTGTGATAAGGTTAATGGACCCTTATTTCTTATTATCACGTAACCACATGTCACGTGTTCATGGTTGACCTCATAATAGTGCGTGTGTTCTATTATTTACCGTCGTCACATACGCGAGTGAATGTCTTGTCACTCGTCTCGAAAATCAGTACGTATAGGCTTACCTTAGCTTTCGAAGAAAACATAATATACCATGGGCGGATACTGGACACACCAGTCACCAACTTATAGAAATACACACCATATATTTGATGTCCGTGTGAGAAACGGGACCTCTCTTCTCAGACATCTGGGCTCCTACATCCTCACAAAAATTATTTCACGCACTGTATCACACTCCATTGGTCAACACACCAAGATGGACATTGTTAAAAATACACCATACGGATCACTGTCCTTCATATCGTCAGCTATCATTCATGACTGACACTAGTGGCTATTTTTAAGAGCGTAAAAAATCGCTCAGTATGCCTTCCTTCGGAGGGGAAGTAAAGCCGGCGGTCCCATGTCATAGATTTATGGCACGGAAAAGAATCTTCCACTAACTACACTTGTGGAAGCTAAAATGTGTAGGTTAGTTTGATAACGCTATATTAGTTCCAACGTTCGGCGCCAGGTGCTGACTGTGATGGCATTTAATAGCCACGTCCCTGGCTAGGTGTCGTGGACGGTAGCATTTGGTAGCAAAAGTAGGAACTACTTGAAATTAATGTCTGCAGTCCTTACATGAATCAAAACAGATAACACACACTAATACAGCCATCACAATTAACACCGGTTATGAGATTCTACACACACCCAAAGTACACGGGGCTACATGATCGCGTTGTCGCAGCCCCTAAACTGAGGAACCAACCAACATTAAACACTCGTACCCGTTGCAATAAAAGAAAAGAACTCCAAACAAACATAAACTGCTACTTGATGTGATTTTTTCTATGTTGCCTAGTTTTAAGGCTTTCCAGTCGGTCAACATGAATTGTGTCCAATTACATTGGCGGGATATGCCCTAACATGAGAAATATTACATAAGATATTTATCACAAAATAACACGCTTTTATGTATAAAGTGGGGGGGGGGGGGGTACATAATTGGATGACATGTTTCAATCGCCAGGCGATCATCATCAGATGCTGCTCACTTAGGCTTAATAAACACAATTTGTGTTGACCGACTGAAAAGCTTTCTTTAATAAAACTAGGCAACATAGAAAAAATCACTTCAAGTAGCAGTTTACGTTTCTGATAACCGGGGTTAATTGTGATGGCTGTATTAATCTGTGATTCAAGTAAGGACTGCAGACATTAATTTTAAGAAGTAGCCTACCTACTTTTGCTACCAAATGCTACCGTCCACGATACCTAGCTTGCAGACTCTGGCTACTAGATGGCATCGCAGTCAGCACTTGGCGGTGAACGTTGGAACTAATAGAGCGTTATCAATTCTAACCTACAAATTTTGGCTTCACACAACTGTAGTTAGTGGAAGTTTTTATTTTTCATGCCACAAATCTATAACATGGGACCGCCAGATTTACTTCCCCTCCGAAGGAAGGCATACTGAGAGATTTGTAACGATCTTAAAAAGTTCGACGACTTCGGTGGGGTTTGAACCTCCGACCTTGGGCATAAATGCTCAGCGTGCTACCAACGATGCCACCGAAGCCGCCCAGTGTTTGATGTATCTGGTATGGTTACAGTCCAGGATCAAGTTAAATTAATTTGTTTTAGATGACCAGGTAGAGTTAACGTTTTTAAGTAAGGATACATGGGTCATCAGACCTTGTGAGTTGAAAAGTGCACTTATTTTTTACGAGAGCGACCAGACAGCTGAGTTAGCCACTAGTGTCAGTCATGAATGATAGCTGATGATATGAAGGATAGTGATCCGTATGGTGTATTTTTAACAATGTCCATCTTGGTGTGTTGACCAATGGAGTGTGATACAGTGCGTGAAATAATTTCTTCGAGGATGTAGGAGCCCAGATGTCTGAGAAGAGAGGTCCCGTTTCTCACACGGACATCAAATATATGGTGTGTATTTCTATAAGTTGGTGACTGGTGTGTCCAGTATCCGCCCATGGTATATTATGTTTTCTTCGAAAGCTAAGGTAAGCCTATACGTACTGATTTTTATGAATTACACTTATGCAATCTAAACATTGTATATATACTTGTGCATAAGTTTGTAAAAACTTGTGTAACGTGTCAATCTTATTTTTAGCCTACTTTCGATTTTTGCAAAAAATGAAAGTAGACAGACTTATGAGATCAACACAGGGCGAAAAAAGTGTGTCTGTCTGTGTGTGTATGTGTGTGTGTGAGTCTGTGTGTGTGTATGTGTGTGTGTGAGTCTGTGTGTGTGTGTGTGTCTGTGTGTGTGTGAGTGTGTGTACTCTGAATGTCTGTCCCCCCTATCAATTCGAACACGGTGAATGCGAATTGAACGAAATTTGGTACAAAGGTAGCACTAGCAAAGGACACCTCAGTGTCATGTTTTATATCGACGCCATCTTTACTAAAACTGAATGGCGGCCACTCAAACGTTCAAAACGTAAAATCAAATAACGACTAACCAAATCATCCGATCTCTACCAAATTTGGTAACAACATACCTTCGTATAGGATGCGTCTTGTGACCAAACTACAAGGTCGTCCGCCATACCATTTCAGGATGGCGGCCGTGAGAATTATGCAAACTTTATAATCCATATCATGGGACCCACCAGTTCCGATTATCGAGCCGAGAATCGTTTTAACTGTTCTAAAGGAAGAGGCACGTTCGAAATTAAAAGTTTATTTTGTAATACTATAGTGCAGACGTGATTTTAAAAAGCTGAGCCGATCCAGTAATAAGACAAGATGGCAGCGGATATCTTGTGCCTGACTTATATTTCACTAATTTGAGTATTGCATGCAATATAGCGTGCTGATACAAAATAAATAAACTTTGTATGAAATGCTTTATATATAAATAATATACTCGAGTGATGAAATCGTTTAGTATAAATCATTATTTGCTAACAAGTTCTATGTAAGTCATTTTATATAGAACGATATTCGTTGACACAATTAGCTCAGTGGTAGAGCGTTAGCCTATCGCTCAAATGCCTATGGTTCAAACCCGATCAGAGCTAGGTTTTTTGCTTGAAATGTTATATGTTTATAGTTTTGTAATGACTCAGATGTTTTAAAATTAAGCGTTATATTGTGCATATTATGGTGCAAAATATATAATTAATTAAAACATAATTCGCCAGCAGATTTAATCGAGACATCTAGCTGCCAAAAAGGTAACTGCACGTCGACCTACTTATTAACTTCCAGATTTTATTGAAAAGTTTCTTCTTCTGGCCGCTAGAATGCACTCGCTCTGTTAGGATTATATTGTTCGATATTTCACCACTAGATGTCACGACTAGTCTACGTGGGGCTCCATTGATTACTATACCATTGGCATTCTATGCGCATCGAATTTGAAGAATGACAAGATGATACTACGATACATTTTTACTTTTTATTTTAAAGGGTTTGTAACAGCCTATTGTGCGTTATTTGAAAATGTTAATTGAAGTAAAGAACAAAATGATTTCACATAGTATCTGAACTCTACCGTTGGTGCTAGTTCAGGATATTAATTAATACTTTTATTTCAGCCAAATAGCAACCGAAAATATCCACATAGTTGGTATACACACGTCTCTGTAGGGTCATGGAAAGATTTGTTAATTCAATTAGGGTTGTGAAAGTCATACGCAGCCAGACGTGTAAAGACATGCCTCAACTCAAAGTTGGATGTTGCCCGCGTCAGGCCGATTACGTAATAATAATAATAATAATAATAATAATGTTATTGGTTTTACGTCCCTTTTAACTACTGTTGCTTTTAGAGACGCCGGGGTGCCAGAATTTTGTCCCGAAGGGGATCTTTAACGTGCCAGTAAATCTACTAACACGGCTCTCTCGCATTTGTGCACCCTCAAATGCCAGCTGACAGCGCCAGGATACGAACCTGAAACATACGGTCCAGCAAGCGAGAACGTTACCGCTGAGCCACGCCGCCAGTCCGGTCGATTATGTCTCCAGACCCATAACATTCTTTAGATACTTCTTATCTATCTTTCTTTCTTTCTTTCTTTCTTTCTTTCTTTCTTTATTTCTTTCTTTCTTCAATGATGGTAGCAGTTTTTATCTAGGTTGTGGCGTTTGGTAGAGGTAAATCGTTTCTAAGGTCTTCAACAAAGAATAGTTCTATTATACTCTTTGATAATAACGAGTTATAACTATACTCATACATTTAGGAGAAAGTAGGCTATATGTTCTTTACTGAACATCTTGTTTAATTTTATTTTTTCATTTTTTCTTATTAGTGCGTGCGCAAAGGACGGCCCTATCCAATAAAGCGGGGTTAAGGTTGGCAACCAAACTCGGGGGCCCGTGGAAACCTCGCGGATGGTAGTAACGGAATCCCCCTAAGAACTAACTTGTAAGAAGGCTTTAAAAGCAGGTTGGAGGTACATATGAAATATCACATATGGGGCCCCCTAGAGCTAATATCACATAAGGGTCTTAACATAAATGGCCCTCCATACAAGTGAAGAGAAGCGCTACTGAACGCTTACAAAGGCCTCTTAACATGTTATAGAGGCTAGAAATAAAGTTTCTAGGCATCCAAAAGCTTCGTATAAGTGGACCCAGACATCTTCGGAAGGTTCACCATAGCTTGTACTTGTAAGACGACCCTTGATTAGCCTTCTAAAAGAGCCCTCTAATGGCCTCCATCCCCGTGGTGTTGGGGTAGCGCGCCTGCCTCTCACCCGGAGGCCCCAGGTTCAATTCCCTGCTCCGTCAGGGAGTTTTGAAACTAACGTGAGGGCTGGAACGGGGTGCACTCAGCATCATGAGGACAATTTAGTAGCTGTCTGACAGTGAGGCAGTGTGCCCCGATCACGAAAACCGAGATTAACGGCTGAGGGGACCCGATGCACTGATCACGCGTCACCCCAATCTCTGCAGGCCAAATGGCTAGGCAGCGGTCGCTTGGTAGGCCTAGGCCCTTGATGGCCTGTAGAGCCAGGGGTTAAAAATGGCTTCCATACAATTTGTGGGGGATAAAGTGTATTGCAATGTTTCATGTCTCCCAACACAGCTTACGATGTCCCAATAGTGAGTTAGAAGGACATGACCGCTATGAGCGGCCCACAATGGCCGGGGGGGGGGGGGGGGGGGGGGGGGGCGCTCCACTGCCTATACTAGGGTCCCGGATAAGCCCAAGCGTATCCTCTGCCAATTACAATCTGATCGGGTGGTAGGCGCTACCAGAGTTCCCTTTTGAGTTGTGGTAGAAATGGTAAGCATAGTCAATAAATTGATACCGTAATTACAACTAGCCCAAACAGTTACAGTGTTCTGGGCTGTGGAAGTCAGTTAACTATGTGTTGCAATTATTTGATATTATATTCCTAAACAATCTGGGAGGGGAGGGGGCCTCCCCCCTTTTTCGCCTGCGTTTTTGATTTATCCAGATCTCCTTGTCCAATTCTATGTATGGTTCAAATTGCATGATTGTTATAATAGTTAAAAAAGAAGTTTTAATTTTTGTTCGTTAAGTCCATAATTTTTAAAAATTCCCCTAAAGGGCTCCCTATCGTGGGGAGGGGGGGGGGGGCGGCAAAGCCCCCATAAGCTCTGGTGCTTCAGCGTTTCGGTAGGTAACGTTGCGATTTTAAAAATTAAGTCTAGATCATAAGTCCAAGAGATGCCCAAGG
Organism: Meconema thalassinum; assembly: GCA_946902985.2. NCBI lineage: Eukaryota > Metazoa > Arthropoda > Insecta > Orthoptera > Tettigoniidae > Meconema > Meconema thalassinum. The sequence continues at coordinate 90,609,200 of OX336393.1, forward strand.
TCGCGGGTTCAAAGCCGGCCGAAGTCGTTGGATTCTTTAATAGCGTTAACAATCCCTCAGTATACCTTCCTTTGGAGGAGAAGTAATGCCGGTGCGCCCATGCCATAGATTTATGGCATGTAAAATAACCTTCCACTAACTAAACTTATGTGAAGCAAAATTTGTAGGTTAGGTTCCAACGTTCGTCAGCGGGCGCTGGTTGTGATGGCATCTAGTAGTAGCCAAGTGGACGGTAGCATTTGGTGGCGAAATTAGGAACTACTTGAAATTATCGTCTGCAGTCCTTACTTGAGTTAAAAACAGATAACACACACTAATCCAGTTATCACAATTAACACCGGTTATCAGACAGATTCTACACACACCCAAAGTACACGGGGCTGCATGACCGCGTTGTTGCAGCCCCTAAACTAAGGAACCAACCAACCAACTAAGTCCAAGAGTGAAGCGAGTGCGTCTTCTTTTTCGAGCAACTGCTCTTTTAAACAAATATTAACGAAGTCCAGCCAGACTGCGAACCAGAGTGGGACATAGACCAGTGTGCAACGCGCCAGCAGACAAGTGCCGCTGCGTGCGCTGGATAATTAACACTCACACTACAAATGTAATTGGGCACATTCCCACAATTCCCTGCTTCCTCTTTAAAACAACACAACTAGTATTTCTCTGTCATTTTGCTGCAATGTATTAATTGGGCTGCCCTAAAAGATGCCGTGCCAGTTAGTGAAGAGCTATTGGGATTCCGTTTTCATTCTTGTTATTATTATGGCATATAGGGTGACCAACTCTCCCGTATTTCACCCAATTTTTAGCGATCTCACGACTTCTGTCTCTTCGGGTGAATTTCTCCCATATTCTTTCGTCAAGTAAAATTATTCAGTTTCAAGCATTTAAATTTTGTGCACACGGTCGAAATTCGTTTAAACGTCCGAGAGCAGACGCAATTGATTCTAGAGTATATCGAGTTCTTTATCGATTGTCTCGTTTAGAAATTACCAACCAATGCGTTTAAATCTCCCTGTCTGTTTACTCTACATCACCTGTGAGCCGTATAGAGGCAAGAGTTTATAATAAAATAATGGGCAATGATGACGAAGCTAAAGCGCCTTTTGCTTTCTTTTCCCTTTTTGTGAAATCTTGCAGTGTTCAAAATTTCTCTTATTTTTGGTCAACCTCCCAGGGGCTCACATCTTATGGGACGTGGGTTGGCGACGACGGGACCCCAGCTTAGTCAGGTATTGCTTTCACTTACTTGTGCCGGGCTACTCTCCGTCTTCTTTCCTGTCGACCTCTCTTGGTCAACTCTTTGGCTGTCTTGATGGCCCTGTCATTTGCTCTCCAAAGATCGTCGGTGGTGCAAGTCTCAGGTAGGTTTGTGCATACCAGAAGATGTTGTGTGTCCTGCAGTTCCCCACATTCACAAAGTCCGTCTTATGTGTAGCCCCATGTCTTGACAGTTGCTCTGCATAGAGATACTCCGGTTTTCAGTCTGTTGATTGCCTTCCGGATAACATACGGCTGAAAACACACCGCAGCTGGTTCTTAGGAGGAAAGAAATGCCCTCAACCCTCGAAAAATGAGGATTGAGGGACCTGGAAGGAAGAAGAGCCATGGAAGACAGATGGCAAAGGGAAAGAGGAGGGGCCCGTCCCAAATTTAGTGGTAAAAGGGGTAATAGCGGACCCAGGTCAGGAATATCTTGGGATCGCCATCTCCCGAAATCACCACGTCACCAGTTGTGAGCCCTTGAGGGTGTAGCACTATCCAGGGTGCACTGTAAGTGGTGAGGCTACACACACCCTGCCTCCTCTAGGAGCTTGTGTAGAAGGCAGGAGATATCATGAAGAGAAAATGGTCTGACCCCTTGAAGAATGAGGGCATCAGGAAATATGAGACTAAGGGCCAATTAAGGCGGGAAATTGAAAGAAGGACTTAGATACCCTAATGCCGTCGGGGTCAGGAGAACAAAAAGTAGACCAAGGGAGGTTGACAGGAAAGTTGACAGAGGGTAGCCCGACACAAGTAAGTGGAAGCATGCCGGACTCAGCAGGGGTTCGGTGTATTCTTGGAATACACGGTATGAGAGAGTATATTTTAATGCTCTTTTCTTGTTAATTCCTTTCTTTTTATCAAACACCAACAGTGATCTTCTAGTTTCTCTTTGGTGGTCATGTCTCTTATGTCATTTGTGAGTCTGTTCTAGATATATATTTTCCATGACCCACCTAGCGTCATCTAGCAGCGAATCTCTGAAGTTCCTTATTCTTCCCTGTACAAGAGGACTTCCTTATCCATCTGGCCACCAGATCTCGTCGCCATCGCCAGCTATCATCTCCGTGATCAAGAGAACTTCGTCTACTTTTTCACCCACCAGGCTGCGTTAGCGTCGCCTACTATCAACTCTTTGAAGACCATTCATCAAGAAAAACATTTATTTTTTCAAAGTTGTCTATTCTGATATGTATTCCTTTTGTTTCCTACCCCCACTCTTTCCCCTTTCCTGGTCCCTCTGCGCTTCGCTGAATGGGTCTCACTTGCACGTCGACACTCGACTTAGTCAGTCCAGGCTCAACTAGAGCTAGTCTCCTCAAACCAAGAGGCATTCTCTTCATTCCATGGCATGTTGGAACTTTAATCGTCAAAGGGAACTTCACCTTCGCCATGCAGCAAAGATAAGTACAGACTTCAAGTTTTAACCTCATCTTCATCGGTTTTAATTCTACATGCTTAACGATCATTTTATTGGCAGTGCGAGATTACTTATTTGGGGAAATAATCATCCTTCGCGGGATTTTCTATGTTAAGCTTTTGTCTGTCTAAGCAAATCTTAAGGGAAATCAGCATTTCTTATAAGAAATCTTCTCACAACGCAGGAATTACCCACTGTCGATAAAATATTAAGCTCGTTCCACCGCTGGATTAACTTTGGCCCTATTCTTCTATTAGGATCGTTCTGGAACCTTCCAGATTCTGTACTCTATCTAACTTACAAGTCGTGCCTTCATGTATTTTCCACTCACATGTGGGGATACTGTTTTAAATAAGGAATCTTCCTTATGAATTAATGCTCAATAGCTAATTTTCTTCCACCGTTGGAATGTTCTATGGCGCATTTAATTGTACTTCACACAACTTTCTCAAGCAATAGACTTTCGCCAATCTAGTGCAACTAGTCATTTTCCACATTGCAATAACTTTCTTTGCCATAAACTTTCGTGCTACTACAGTGAACTTTTCATCCATTTCAACAAACTATAGTGAAAATCAGTGCTTGTTCACCATTTCTACCGCGTCGCGCTCGTTCGATCATTATAAACACGGCCATGAACATTTACCTACCATCCCAGTTGATCTTTCCTAAACCCCTTACTAACAAACCATAATAAAAATTGTTACTTTAGGTCTTTCTCAATGAGGTGTCACGCTAGAGACGTGCCCTCCCAACTTGCTTACATATCATTAATTAATTTCTGTATAACTACGTATCTTGTACACGTTTCTAATTATCTTGTTTCTCCCTTTTAATCAGGGAATACAATTCTATTAACTCATGAGTGAGTTATTTCTATGTTTCACGAAAGGGAAACTTGCCCCATTTGTCTCGGGATTCCTACTTAAATATAGGAGGTCTAGAACCTTCCTTTTGACTTTATCTTCAGGTTTCACAGTAAGTGACCTGCCCTATTTGTGTAACTCCTAAAAGTAATCCAGTATAAATATAGGAAGTTATAGGAACTTCTCTTTTATTCTTCCTGCTGTTTTTTATTATTACTTTCGAAATTGTCACTCTTTTCAAGATATTTACCAAGAATTTCTTAAGGTACACACCTTGTACTCGATTTATTCTCAAACTTTAATCACTTTAATTGTCTTTAAATTGTGTAATTTTTCTTCGCTATTTCAAATTCTTGCGAGGATTTTATAAAGGTTTGAAACCTAATGAATTGTTAATTGCCTGGCGCAAACTTTAGATGTTTTTTCGGAGGTCTATGACCCCAGTTGTTACAAAGTTTAAATTATATATTTGGCAAAAACCTACTACTTATTTGTTAAATTCATTACGCTCTTTTGCATTATTAAAATAAATTCAAACTTTCTTTTTTGACTCATCATTTCTCTAACACAACGGTTAGGCAAGATCCTGTCTTCCCTGGCTCTTCCTAGGTTCATGCCCTCGTTAATGCAAATAAATCTTGTGATAGGGTTTTCACCACTTGTTGCATTTGAGCAAGAACTCTTAGTTGCCAACTCGGTAAAGTCTCTCTTAGCTTTAATAGCTAATTCTAACTGGCCAGTAAGGCAAGCATAGCTCGCCACGCCAGCTTCCAGCTTGTGGAGATTCTCTCCAATTCTTATGGTTGGTTTTTCAAATTTTAAGTGTTTCTCCTTGCCTAAACTTTTAGTCGGCTCCTTGCTGGATAAAAGCTTAGCCATTTCCAGATGCACCTATTGGTGCACTTACCAAAATTATTTCCAAAAGTATAATTGGTTTATCCCTATCCTTCTTGGAACACTTGGTCGCTTTGTAGTAACTCTACAACTTCGAAACTGGAAATATCAAAATTGATTCAAATTATTGACATTCTTCGAATCACTTGTTCAAAAACTAATTCCTTTGAACAGACATACAATAAGTCTGTTACTCTCTGTCTTACCAGACCATCACCCTTCCCCATAGTAGGCATATGTATGCTTGAGAGGGAATACGCTAAAGCCATTCTCTTGCAAACCGCCCAAGTCCTAGCTGCGTTTCCCGTTAGCTTCGACCAGGTCCTTACTAACTTTAGGTATCAGAGAGCGGATTTGCAGTGGCAACCGCCTTTGAATGTATTTAAAGTTAAACTTATAACTTTTGTGGGACTCTCCTCCCATTTATCTATCCTTTATCTCCAGTCCAAAACCCACTTCCTTTTTTCAATCATCTTCCCTTGGTGGTTAGGTTATTCCCCAGTCAGTAATCTACCCAAAAATTGGTGCCGAAACCCGGGAGAGTCCATTTGTTATTTTCTATTCTTTTTTCAAGGGTCATTTGACAATACTTTGCAAATTATTAATATCTACTTTGAATCTTTCAGCTATAACTACATCGTGCTAAGCCTGTGAAGGGGAAAGAGGCCGCTCCTGTCTCCTTTGGTGTGTCCCCTTCTTTCAACTTATTTGCTGCTGCCAGCCTGACAGCATTTCCAAGGTTCCACACTTCCGTGAGTTATACTTTAATCTATTTACCTTGTCATGGCTCCTACTGAAAAGTATAAGGATGAAAAACTTACTTCTAAACGAGCATCCTATAAAGGACAAATTACCCGATTCAGAATATACATCAAAGAGCTAGATCCCTCAGAAGCTCAATTAGACTTGTTGAAACATCGTGTAAGGGATTTTGAACGTTCATATGAGAATTATTGTAACATTCAAACTGAAATAGAAACGTGTATGCTCAATCCAACCGAAGATCGAGTCGAAGTAGAAAACCAATATTACGAAGGCATAGGTTCTGCTTTCAAAATAATACGCCAACTCGAAGAGGAGCAGAAAAAGGACGCTTCTGTTCTTGGTTCTCTTCACGAACCACAAACTTCCTTTCGCGATGGTACTCACAAGCCCAAACCTATTTTACCTAAAATTGATTTACCTCACTTCTCTGGAGATGAATCTACTTGGGATTCTTTCTATGAATTATTTTTCTCTCTTGTTCATGACAATGAAGACATTCAAGTCATATACAAGTTTCATTACTTGAGATCTATCCTTCGAGGTCAAGCTCTGCAGTTAGTTGAAGCACTCACTTTAAGTGCCGAAAATTACCCCATTGCCTTTAACTTATTGAAAGAAAGATACGGAAATTTACGGTTACGTATTCAACGCCATATGAAGGCTCTATTTAACCTACCTGCGTCACAGCACAATGACGTCACTAGTTTGCGTACTCTCGTTGACACTACACAACTTCACGTTAAAGCTCTGTCCCAATTAGATCAACCCACTGAACACTGGGATACTTTCCTAATACATTTAGTGGTTTCTAAAGTTGATGCTGCTACCCTCAAAGCTTGGGAAATTGAACTTTCTAGAGAAGACGATTACTCTTACGAGCATTTAGTCACTTTCATAAATGCCAGATGCCAGCTGTTAACCGCTCTAGCAAATCAAAGTGAACCCTCATCTCCGAGTTCTAAATTTGAATTAATGTCTATCAAACCTAAAAGCGAACGCTTAGCGTCTAGCATCCAAAAACCTGGGTCCAGCTCATCCAAATTTAAGCCAAACACCACTGGTTACCCAACTAGGTCTAGTGAACGTCGTATTGCTAGCTCTCTCGTTTTAAACACTCAAAGCGAACCTCGCAAGAGTTTAAATGAACCATTAAGGTGTATACTCTGTAAAGATTCCCATGCCTTATATCTATGTAAATCCTTCAAAGAACTGTCAGTCGACGACAGAAGAAAATTAGATTCCCAAAACAAATATTGCTTCAACTGCCTAGCGCCCACGCATTCTGCTTCTAATTGCAAGTCCACAAGACTTTGCTTCCATTGTGAAAAGGCTCATCACACATTACTACATCGTCATGATCAGGCAAGGTCATCGACAGCATCTACTTCTCAGAAAAGTGATAATGCTAACAGCTCCAATGCTTCATCGTACATTCAAAATGCCAAGTCCATTCGTAGTGCCCAAGTATTGCTGTCCACTGTCCAAATCGAAGTTCAGGATAACTCTGGCAACTGGGTCCGTGCACGCGGTCTTCTCGATTCAGCGGCAACTCATGATTTTGTGTCTAATTCTTTGATTAGAAAACTAGGCATACCTGTAAACCCCACTTCTATTAATGTATCGGGCATTAACAGCTCAAAATCGCAAGCTTTACAGTTCTCAAAGCTAACCATAAGAGACATTTGTCACAGAAACAACTTTCTCAAACTGAATTGTCTAATTCTCAATAGCATTGGAGAAGACACTCCCAGTCACTCTGTGGATATTTCAGGGTTAAACATTCCCTCGCATTTAAGGCTAGCCGATCCTTTGTTTAACATACAAAACCCCATTGACATACTCTTCAGTGCTAATGTTTTCTGGAATTGCCTTCGTAAACAGTTTCGCAAGTTATCCTCAAACGTGGTCGCCAGAGACACTAATTTTGGATGGATCGTCACCGGTCAACTTCCCCATTATTCTCCCCAACCCGCATCGCAATGTTACTTCTCCAATACTGATCTGGAACAGTTTTGGAGGCTCGAAAGCGTTGATCCTCCTAACGTGACCTCTTCAGAAAATGAATTCTGAGAGCAACTTTTTCTAAACACCACCACTCGCTCTTCTGATGGTCGGTTCATTGTTCAAATGCCAAGATTACATAACCCCCCTAAACTTATTAACTCTCAACCCAAAGCTCGAAAAGCTCTCTTTGCTATTGAGAGCAAATTCAAGAAAGAACCTCTCGTTAAACAGCAGTATACTGATTTCATGGATGAGTATGAAAGCTTAGATCATATGTAAGTTGTTAACAAATCTGAAGATGAATTGCACCCCCCAATTGAAACGGTTTTCTTAAATCATTATCCCGTGTGGAAAAACACTCTTGTAAAGGATAAAATCCGAGTTGTTTTCAATGGTTCATCACCTGACGTTAATGGCAACAGCCTTAACGACACTCTTTACTCTGGTCCTGCTATTCAGTCAGATCTATCTGCTATACTCTTAAACTTTCGATTATTTCCCATAGCTGTTATAGCTGATATAAAACAGATGTACTGAACCCATGTACCATTGGCTCAAGGGGGTCGAATCCATGTATTTTTGTAAAAGGAAGGAAGGAAATATACAGTCTTCAGAGAAACATAGAAAGATTTCATGCAAGGATGCTAGCATATCGTTGTGTAAGAAGCTGGACCTAGGTGGCCAGGAAATGAGATCATGCCTGACTCATTGATAAGGAGCCGGTCACGAATATAAATAGGAGTGGAAAGTTCCAGGCGTATGAGAGAGAGCACGTTTCGGAAATCGCCCTTACCTTGCATTAAAACGGCAACAGCGCAACTGTGCCAGAAGAAGAATAATTAAATTTAACCCATTTGAAAGAATAAAAGTAAGTAAATAAATACTGCATTGTGAATCATTTCGGATTAGAGATTTTTGTGTGGAGAAAAAGCTTTTAATAATTGCCCAGGAGAGAAGTGCAAACGTAGCATACGTCATTGGGGGTTTACTGAGACCCGAGGAGTGGGGAATTAAAAAATCAACTGCAACACCCACACAGCTGAAGACTAAAAATTATTTAATATCTCAGAAATGCACGATCGATTTTCATTTGCAGTGAGGTCATTTTACGTTTAGAAAACGAGCTTTCTGGAGATATAGTTTTTATAAATGTGCGACAATTATTTCAAAAGTTGGTCACGAAAAAGACAAGGATTTTATCTTTCTTTGACTAAATAGTATAAAAGTCCAGGCCAAGCCAGACCAATCATGCAGTTCACGACAGACTCCTTGAGGGGAGATGCTACATCACATCATGCAGTCTACAAGCATTCCTTGCGGGGAAACGCTGTATCACATCGTATAGCCAGTAGCCGACCGCCAGAGGGCGTCGCTGTATCGACAACAAACGTGCACCCGTAAGGAGTGGCCGATAAGTATTATCAAAGTATCGCCGTGTGGAGAATTAGGAAAATCCTAATTACAGGATCTAGTTCCGCCAGTATAAATTTTACAGTGAAAAGTTCAGTAATTACAGTCAGATTAGGCTGCAAACTTAGAGAACCGGCGATAGGTCTTCAAAAATACAGTCCAAGTAAACGACCGGAAGTATCGTAGCAGTTTTGAAGTACCGTAAGAGCGAGATAAACATTCTATCAACGTATAAGAATCCGATCAGGGTTGGACCAAAAATAAGGTTCGCATAGGGTTCTGAAAAATAGGAATTCGAGGACAGAATAAGCGGAAAGGAGAAGTAAATTCTAGACATTGTTTCAAGGAAACAAACGAACTATAAAAAGCACTAAGTTACGAGGAGTATTAGTTGCCAGAAATTAATAGGTCGCCGATAGATTATCTGGGGGACCGTGGACAAGACAGACTTTTACTAGACAACACATAGGGTCTAGAAAGAAGCAGTTCGAGCTAATAATAATAATAATAGCTGATCGTCAGGAAGTCGAAATTGAAGGAGTACTATTCCAGGGAAGAAGTAGATGGTTCGAGACTTTCATATTGGTTAGAGAGGAAGCCGACATTTACGAATTTCACCCTTGGAGACGGGAGGTCAAGAAATCACGTGTGAAAGGTTTAATAGAGCCTTAGTGATTAGAATCTGTGAAGTGTAAATATATAAAAATTGTGTTAAAGAGTAATATTTTTCAGTGATTTTATTGTGTATTATAGAAAAATACACCAGTGTATTTTAAAATGTCACCAGTGTTTAATATATCTGAGTTATATGTGTGTCAAGATATGTCAATATATGAAATGAATTTGTGCAAAATGGAGTAATCAGAAATAGTGGGCAAAAATGAAACGTCGTTGGGAGGTACGGCATTGGACCGTCTGAACATGTGAATAATCATTTTCATTATGTTTTGGTGTTGGGAAAGTGTTTGTGTACAATCCACCGGAGTTTGAGAAATAGGGATGTTTTCGAGTAACAGATAACAGAATAAGAGCGCGGTCTGAACAAATAAGAATTGAGAAATTATAAAATAATTATGTGAAATGAATAAATCCTTTAGAGGAAAAGTATGAAGTAAAATATCAGTATATTTGATAAATATTGTAAAAGCAAGCGTAATAATAATAATAATAATGCAAAGTATATAAATGAAGATAAATTTGAATTATATGAAAGAAATAGCTTTTGAGCTTTTGTAAGGAATGAAGACATGATATGAATACATGTTCTTAAAGTATAGTGATTATCGTCACGGGAGAGGATAAATATAAAAATGGAGATGTAGATCAAATGTTGACTTTGAATTTACCAGTTCTTTGGAAGACGCTAGGCTTTAAAGTAATGTGTAGCGCATTGTCGCGTATTAAAGTAACTTATCACGCTAGGAAGGCGTTGAATCTAAATATACTTGGCAAATTAATTTTGAGGGACAGTTGATTGCGGTAATTGAGCTATGTTGTAAGTCCTCCAGTACGGGATGAGTTCCCGAGGCCATGTGTGTTATATTGTATTAAATAATAGGGAGCGTATTTGTTGTATTGATGAGCGCAGGTTAGACTGAGGTCGCCTTAAACGCTGAATTGTTGTAAGTCCTCCAGTATGGGAATGGTTCCCGAGGCAGTTAAGAGAGTCGAACCCAGACTCGTATAGTTGTGGAAGCCCCTAAATATCGTCGTTGTATTGAATTATTCTTACCCATCAACGATGACACTTCATAATTAATAAATGCCAAGGTTACGAAAGTGGTCTATGAACCTATAAAATGTTGTTAAAGATTGAATGAAAGAAACGCCAGGTCTATTCAAAGAACTGTGGAAAGGAAATAGCTGGTTTAAAAGCATGAATGTAGCGGTCTCGAGGCGAGACATAGAGCCTTCCCTCCCTGGCCATAAATCAAGTCAAGTGTACGGTCAGACCCCTTTGTTGTGGTAGGGTCGGAGTAGACCGTCAGCTGGAAGTAATGATACACCGTGAGTGTTTAGGATTTGTTAATGACCCGGGATTTGAACTGAGGTCCTTGTAGATGAAAGTACCGCCTGCCAGTTCAGATCGTAGCTTTCTTATGTGAAAATGGTCTTTGAAGACAAATAAATAAAAATCCCTAAGGTAATGTTGTATTGATGTAGGATTTCATGAGTTCACTGAGGACAATTAGATTCCGGGAGTAATCATAATTTTGACTTTGTTCAAGTAGTCTTCGGTAACTCTAGAGTACACAAGTATTTTCCCGATCACTGTAGTGAATTTGTTATCTTGAGAGAGATGGTAACGTGGAGAACATTGTTGAATGCCCAGAAATTTAAGTAAAGGAATAACATATACTGTAAAGATGATTATATATTGTTTTAATTACAAGGAACTTATAAAATAAATATTGAGGTGTGTAAAAGAATGACACCGTTCATATTGGAATGTATCGAGCCAGTGGAGCTCGTAATTATATTGAAATTTTAAAAGGGATACTTTATGGAAGTGAAAAGAATTATAAGTTGGTTGGTTTGAAAGAAACCATTTATTTTAATATAATGTTTGTTTAATTTTTATATCTTCCTTGTTCACTTTGAACAAGTTTAGAAGGATTTGGTCAATAGTTTATTTGTTTTATTTGTTTGTAGCGCCATAATTTTGGTTAATTAAATGTGTTAAAATAGGAGTTGAATTTGTTTTTATTTTGGAAGTGTATCCTCTATTTAATCCAAAATGTGTAAGTCACAGAGTGGGAGAACATACCATAACCCCGAAAATCCCGATTTGAGCATTGCTGGCATACTGTGATTTGCATATTTCTTGCTGGAAGGGCACAGTACCGTCAAGTTTTAATTCAGCCTGAACAACGAGATCTCCAAAGAATCTTGTGGCGCGACGAAATCAGTAAGCCCATTAAGGTATTTCGCTTAAAAACGGTTACTTATGGCTTAAAACCTTAAGCTTTCCTTGCTATCCGTTCCTTACACTTGCTAGCCTCTCAAGATGGTCATTTATTTGATTCCAAAGCTTCTGAAGCGCTAACCACGTCATTCTATGTTGACGATTATTTGCAGTCCTTCCCCACTCTGGAGGAAGCTTCTCTCGTATCCTTAGAACTTCAGGCATTGCTAAGGAATGGACGTTTCCCACTTCATAAGTGGAATTCCAACTCCCCTGAGTTTCTCGCCCAGTTTGCTATTGAAGACGTTGATCCTTCCTCTGTCGAAATTTGTGGAAACTCCGAATCCATAAAAACTCTTGGAGTTCATTGGTGCACTATCACTGACACTCTCATCTATAAAGTATCGCTCGCCGAAGAGCTCCCGAACACAAAAAGACAAATTCTCTCTGAAATTGCAAAAATTTTTGATCCACTTCAATTCCTTGCCCCAGTTATCGTTACAGCCAAACTCTTCATGCAAGAGCTGTGGTCGCTCAAATGTGAATGGGATGACACAGTTCCCCTTTCTTTTCTTAACTGATGGCTCTCTTTTCGCAGCAATTTTCTGGATCTTTCCCTAATTGAAATTCCCAGGAATTTAATTAACACTCATTCTAATGCATCTTTTTTCCTTCATGTGTTCGGGGACAGTTCCGAAAAAGCTTATGGTTGCTGCGCATATTTGGTTTATCGCGGTTCATTAAATGGATCTTCAGTTTCCAACCTTTTTTGTGCCAAATCGAAGGTAGCTCCTCTTAAAATTATCACTTTGCCTAGACTTGAATTGTGTGCTGCACTCATGGCTGCAGAACTTGTTAAAAATTTACGGGAAGTATTAAAGGTCGAATTCTCACAAATCTATCTCTGGAGCGATTCCATGATCACACTTTCCTGGATCGCCAAGAACCCCGCTCACTGGCACACTTTTGTTGCAAACAGGGTTTCCAAAATTCAAACTCTTTCTTCGGGATGTCAATGGAGGCATGTGCCCAGTGCTGACAACCCAGCCGACATTATATCTCGTGGATGTTTACCCTCTCAATTGGCAACTTCCCAGTTGTACTGGCATGGGCCCTCGTGGTTAATCGAAGACTCTTCTTGTTGGCCTTCTAATCCTCCAGCTACAAACTCCAACTTGCCTGACGCTAAAGTATCTTTATCTACTGCTTCGTGTCTTATTTCCAACGTTTCTCATCCCTTGTTGTCCCGCTATTCTTCCTTTCATAAATTAATTCGAATTGTCGCCTATCTTCTTAGATGGAAATATCTTGTGGTTGACCAACCTCTTCTTCCCAAACCACACCTTACCAATCATGAATTGAATCTCGCTACCATTAAGGTTTTACAACTGACACAGCCAGAAGCCTTTTCTTCTGAATTGTCTTTACTTTCTTCTAAAAGGGATTTTCCCAAATCCAGTCGTCTTTGCGCTTTAGCCCCGTTCCTTGATGACGAGAGGTTACTCAGGGTAGTTGGTAGGTTCTCTCAATCTTCGCTCTCTGAAGACAAAGAGCAACCCGTTATTTTGCCTTCTAAACATCACGTAACTTCCTTAATTATACGTGACTTTCATTATCGCACTCTGCATGTTGGTACACGCACTCTGCTTTTCCTCTTAAGGGAAAAGTACTGGATTATAAATGGAATTCACGAAGTTTCCTCTGTAATTCACAAGTGCATTCCTTGCTTCAAAGCGAAACCTAAAGTCAATACCCAATTAATGAGCGATCTGCCCTCCTTTCGCTCTTCTCCTATACGTCCATTTGCTCTAACTGGTGTGGACTATATGGGTCCGTTCCATTATCAACGAAATTCCCCTGAAGCTAAACGCAAATTGTTCGGTAAGCTCTATGTCTCTCTCTTTGTTTGCATGGTTACTGGTGCAATCCACTTGGAACTAGTAACGAATGCTTCTACTTCTTCCTTTTTATTAGCTGTCTCTCGCTTCACTGCTAGGCGTGGTGTTCTTTCGGAGATGTTCTCTGATAACGCTTCCACTTTTCAAGGCGGAGCTTCCTTGTGGAAAAAAGCTCTCACATCCTATCCCGCCATGGAACAAATTTCTAATTTTTCCTATTCAAAGAGTTTCAAATGGCGTTTTATACCTCCCTACGCTCCTCATCATGGTGGTAGGTGGGAATCCTGCGTAAGGCTCACTAAACGTCATTTAAGAAAGGTTTTAGGTAATCGCACTCTGACTTATGAAGAATTTAATTCACTGTCCGTTCTGATTGAAGGAGTTGTTAACTCTCGCCCTCTAACTCCGCTTTCCAATGACCCTGACGACCTGCTTCCACTCACACCTGGTCACTTCCTTATAGGCACTTCCCTTTCCGCTCCTCCTCCCCTTTCCAATTCTTACAGGGATTCTAATTTACCTATTGTTTGGCGTAAACTTGAAGCCCTTCGCAATTCTTTCTGGAAGAGGTGGAACTTGGAATATTTAACCTCCTTGCAACGGAGACAGAAGTGGTTTCTTTCCAGTCCCGACATTAAAGTGGGGGACCTGGTCTTGGTCAGGGATGTTTCTCCTCCCCTGGTCTGGATTTCTGGTAGAGTGACCGAGTGTTATCCTGGAATGAATGGGAGAGTCAGGGTGGCCAGAATTTTGACCACCAACGGTCAGATCACAAGACCACTGTCTTTAATTGCTCCATTACCTTTAAATGTTTAATTGCTTTTCCTGCTCTCTGTTGGTGTTTTCCCCTCCCAGCTTGGTGTATTCTTGGAATACACGGTATGATAGAGTATATTTTTAATGCTCTTTTCTTGTTCATTCCTTTCTTTTTATCAAACACCAACAGTGATCTTCTAGTTTCTCTTTGGTGGTCATGTCTCTTATATCATTTGTGAGTCTGTTCTAGATATATATCTTCCATGACCCACCTAGCGTCATCTAGCAGCGAATCTCTGAAGTTCCTCATTCTTCCCTGTACAAGAGGACTTCCTTATCCATCTGGCCACCAGATCTCGTCGCCATCGCCAGCTATCATCTCCGTGATCAAGAGAACTTCGTCTACTTTTTCACCCACCAGGCTGCGTTAGCGTCGCCTACTATCAACTCTTTGAAGACCATTCATCAAGAAAAACATTTATTTTTTCAAAGTTTTCTATTCTGATATGTATTCCTTTTGTTTCCTACCCCCACTCTTTCCCCTTTCCTGGTCCCTCTGCGCTTCGCTGAATGGGTCTCACTTGCACGTCGACACTCGACTTAGTCAGTCCAGGCTCAACTAGAGCTAGTCTCCTCAAACCAAGAGGCATTCTCTTCATTCCATGCCATGTTGGAAATTTAATCGTCAAAGAGAACTTCAACTTCGCCATGCAGCAAAGATAAGTACAGACTTCAAGTTTTAACCTCATCTTCATCGGTTTTAATTCTACATGCTTAACGATCATTTTATTGGCAGTGTGAGATTACTTATTTGGGGAAATAATCATCCTTCGCGGGATTTTCTATGTTAAGCTTTTGTCTGTCTAAGCAAATCTTAATGGAAAGCAGCATTTCTTATGAGAAATCTTCTCACAACGCGGGAATTACCCACTGTCGATAAAATATTAAGCTCGTTCCACCGTTGGATTAACTTTGGCCCTATTCTTCTATTAGGATCGTTCTGGAACCATCCAGATTCTGTACTCTATCTAACTTACAAGTCGTGCCGTCATGTATTTTCCACTCACATGTGGGGATACTATTTTGAATAAGGAATCTTCCTTATGAATTAATGCTCAATAGCTAATTTTCTTCCACCGTTGGAATGTTCTATGGCGCATTTAATTGTACTTCACAACTTTCTCAAGCAATAGACTTTCGCCTATCTATTGCAACTAGTCATTTTCCACGATTGCAATAACTTTCTTTGCCATAAACTTTCGTGCTACTACAGTGAACTTTTCATCCATTTCAACAAACTATAGTGAAAATCAGTGCTTGTTCACCATTTCTACCGCGTCGCGCTCGTTCGATTATTATAAACACGGCCATGAACATTTACCTTCCATCCCTGTTGATCTTTCCTAAACCCCTTACTAACAAACCATAATAAAAATTGTTACTTTAGGTCTTTCTGAATGAGGTGTCACGCTAGAGACGTGCCCTCCCAACTTGCTTACATATCATTAATTAATTTCTGTATAACTACGTGTCTTGTACACGTTTCTAATTATCTTGTTTCTCCCTTTTAATCAGGGAATACAATTCTTTCAACTCATGAGTGAGTTATTTCTATGTTTCACGAAAGGGAAACTTGCCCCATTTGTCTCGTGATTCCTACTTAAACATAGGAGGTCTAGAACCTTCCTTTTGACTTTATCTTCAGGTTTCACAGTAAGTGACCTGCCCTATTTGTGTAAACCCTAAAAGTAATCCAGTATAAATATAGGAAGTTATAGGAACTTCTCTGTTATTCTTCCTGCTGTTTTTTATTATTACTTTCGAAATTGTTACTCTTTTCAAGATATTTACCAAGAATTTCTTAAAGTACACACCTTGTACTCGATTTATTCTCAAACTTTAATCACTTTAATTGTCTTTAAATTGTGTAATTTTTCTTCGCTATTTCAAATTCTTGCGAGGATTTTATAAAGGTTTGAAACCCAATGATTTGTTAATTGCCTGGCGCAAACTTTAGATGTTTTCTCGGAGGTCTGTGACCCCAGTTGTTACAAAGTTTAAATTATATATTTGGCAAAAACGACTACTTATTTGTTAAATACATTACGCTCTTTTGCATTGTTAAAATAAATTCAAACTTTCTTTTTTGACTCATCATTTCTCTAATACAATGGTTAGGCAAGATCCTGTCTTCCCTGGCTCTTCCTAGGTTCATGCCCTCGTTAATGCAAATAAATCTTGTGATAGGGTTTTCACCACTTGTTGCATTTGAGCAAGAACTCTTAGTTGCCAACTCGGTAAAGTCTCTCTTAGCTTTAATAGCTAATTCTAACTGGCCAGTAAGGCAAGCATAGCTCGCCACGCCAGCTTCCTGCTTGTGGAGATTCTCTCCAATTCTTATGGTTGGTTTTTCAAATTTTAAGTGTTTCTCCTTGCCTAAACTTTTAGTCGGCTTCTTGCTGGATAAAAAGCTTAGCCATTTCCAAATGCAACTATTGGTGCACTTACCAAAATTATTCCCAAAAGTATAATTGGTTTATTCCTATCCTTCTTGGAAGCACTTGGTCGCTTTGTAGTAACTCTACAACTTCGAAACTGGAAATATCAAAATTGATTCAAATTATTGACATTCTTCGAATCACTTGTTCAAAAACTAATTCCTTTGAACAGACATACAATAAGTCTGTTACTCTCTGTCTTACCAGACCATCACCCTTCCCCATAGTAGGCATATGTATGCTTGAGAGGGAATACGCTAAAGCCATTCTCTTGCAAACCGCCCAAGTCCTAGCTGCGTTTCCCGTTAGCTTCGACCAGGTCCTTACTAACTTTAGGTATCAGAGAGCGGATTTGCAGTGGCAACCACCTTTGAATGTATTTAAAGTTAAACTTATAACTTTTGTGGGACTCTCCTCCCATTTATCTATCCTTTCTCTCCAGTCCAAAACCCACTTCCTTTTTTCAATCATCTTCCCTTGGTGGTTAGGTTATTCCCCAGTCAGTAATCTACCCAGGGTTCCGTGGTCACCAACCCACGTCGCACTAGTGAACCCCTCACTCTAACGGATAATATATCCTAATGATGTTATTTTCAATATTTAACCATTTTTAAAGGTCCAGTACTGAGTTTAAATTTATGGAATAATTTTCGTTGCATCGAACATATCTCCTGATTACTGCAAGACTTCAAAATGAGATGGTAGCCGGGATTGGAACCCTGATTTCCTGCATTTCAGGTGGATAGCCTACGTTATCCTAGAACACTAGCATGAGCTCATTTCTAAGTTCCAGGGCGCTGCTTATACATAATATCTTCAAAAAATTGAATTTTTCTCAGTTTGTTATTGTTGCGCTCTTTGTGCATTAATTTTAGAGCAATAATGTTGAAAATAGGCGGCTTCGGCGGCGTAGTTGGTAGCATGCTGAGCTTCTATGCCCAAGATCACGGGTTCAAACCCGGCCAAAGTCGTCGGATTTTTTAAGAGCGTTAAAAGTCCCTCAGTATGCCTTCCTTCGGAGGGTAAATAAAGACGGCGGCCCCAATGTCATAGATTTATCCCATGTAAAAGAACCATCCACTAACTAAACTTGTGTATAGCAGAATTTGTAGGTTAGGTTTTATTAATGCTCTGAAAATCCAACGTTCGTCACCAGGCGCTGGTTGGGATGGCCTCTAGTAGTAGCCAAGTTCACAGCTAGGTGTCGTGGACGGTAGCATTTGGTAGCGAAAGTAGGAACTACTTGAAATTATCGTCTGCAGTCCTTACTTGAATTAAGAACATATAACACACACTAATACAGTCATCACAATTAACACCGGTTATCAGACAGATTCTACACACACCCAAAGTACACGGGGCTACATGGCCACGTTGTCGCAGCCCCTAAACTGAGGAACCAACCAGTGATGCTAGCAACCCTAATCCAAGCATTTGGTCATGGTGGTGCACGGTAAAGTGTTTTGAAGACCCTGGAGCGTCTGAAAGCTTCTATCGCACCTTGGAAGTTGGTCGTCCCTATAAATAATTCCTATTTCCCTGCAGGATGAGCGCGTCATGCTTCGCGGATGAATGAGAAATCAATAGAAAGGGGAGAAACAAAGACAAGGCGAGGAGTTAGGTGACAGATGACTGTCGAGGGACAGCAGCCTTCAAGCCCGGCCAAATCGTCAGGATTCGTGCTCACCCTGTGGCACTCGCCGGCACCTGCGAGGTGGCTTCAAAAAATAAGTTATTCTTTATTATTTAGCTCGTCACCTCCGTTGCGTAGTGGTCAGCGTAGTTATCTGCCACTGAGGAGGTCCTGGGTTCGATTCCCGGCTCTGTCACGAAATTTGTAAAGTGGTATGAGGACTGGAACGGGGTCTACTCAGCCTCAGGTTGTCCAAATGAGTAGAGGGGGTTCGATTCCCACCTTAGCCATCCTCGAAGTGGTTTTCCGTGGTTTCTCCACTTCGTCTTCGGGCAAATGCCGGGATGGTACCTACTGTAAGGCCACGGCCGCCATCCCTCTTCCCTGCCTATTATTTCCCTCCCTTCCCCCATGAGGCCCCTGTTCGCTTTGCAGGTGAGGCCGCCTGGGCGAGGTGCTGATCCCACCTCCTCAGTTGTATACCCCCGCCCAGATGTTCCAAGCTCCAGGACACTGCTCGTAGAGGCGGTAGTGGTGGGATTCCTCACTGAGTCCGTGGGAAAAACAAACCCGGAGGGTAAAATTGACTAAAAAGAAAAAAACAATTTTATTTAGCGTATGACTTTCAGTGCCGGGATTGTCCGAGGACATGCTCTACGCCCCAGAGGCTGTAGCTGCTTCAATGCGGACACCCATGCGGTGAGCTCCATGTTCCATTCAATTTCAAGTAGGCTAGTTCCAACTATCACTACTAGATGTCAGTGACAACTAGTGGTGAGCGTTGGAATATTGATAGAGCGTTTCAACGAAATCTACCCTACAAATTTACCTTCACTCAAGTTTAATCAGTGAAAGGTTCTTTTACATACCATAAATCTATGACATGGGACCGCCGGCTTTACTTCCCATCCGAAGGAAGACATACTGAAGGATTTTAACGCTCTTAAAAATCCGACGACTTCGGCAGGTTTGAACCCACGATCTTGGGCATAGAAGCTCAGCATGCTACCGACTACGCCACCGAATAAGTTAACAAGACCTCTTCTCGTGAACGAAAACAGGAGACCACATCTTTACCATGCAGTAAGATGGCTGCACCCACAGAAACGTGAAATGCGTAAAGTGATCGGTATGCAACGTGGGTGCACCATACGACACCGGAGACAGAGCGGGTATCCATGTCATCAAAACACCCTTCGCGCCCACCTCGCAAGGAAGCCAGTAAAGCTCCGAAGAAAGTTACGGAAACGGTTATTTAGGACCATAAGGGCGTAATTCTGGATTATTTCCTCACCATGGGAGTTACAGTGAATGCTGTGACACACTTATCACCCGCGTGTTTCTTCAACATAGATTCAGGGACTGGACGCAGATTTCTTCCATGCCAACATCGATGCCTCGTTATGACAAGTGCTTGGACAAGAGTAATGACTAGGGGGCGGATTTCTATGACCTAAAAATGTATAAAATATGTATGCATGTATGACCTAAAACATAAAAATATGACCTATACAATTCAAAATATTACTTAATGAATAGCATCTACGTTACATAGAAACACTTTTATTACGATTGCTACAGGCTGCAATTAATTAAGAGTTAAAAAGTTTTATTTCTTCGAAATCTTTAACCCAAAATCAACAAAAATGATGCATATTTCTTGAACTCGTTAAGGTTACACTGCATACTCCTAGGCAAGGACGGACTCTGTGGAAGACATAGAAACTGCAGTTACTTTCACTGTTCAATATTCAATCAGTTTTAATTTGTACACAAAATATATGTTAGAAACATTCCATAAACTAATTTAGAATGCTTCTTCAGTAGTATATTCCAGTCTATCCTGAACAATAATTTCTAGAGCTTATTCTGATTTTTAGCCTATTTTCAATTTTGAAAAAAATAAGCTTATGAGATCACCTTTTGTCCGTGTGTGTGTGCGTGTGCGTGTGTGTGTGTGTCCCTAATAAAATCTAAACGGCTGGTGCGATTTCAATGAAACTCGGTAAGTTCATAGCACTAATCCCGGCGACCTCGACCGTGCCCTTCAAATATTGTTACGTCTCACCAATCCAACATGGCGGCTGTGCGAAATATTTCACTAGCATTCAATATCTCCGAAACTATTACCGATATCGCCCTGAAATTGTGTACGGTGATAAAGGGCACTACTAGAAGTTCACCTATGAGACTTTCAAAAACCTGGTGACTGCAAAACCAACATGGCGGTCAAGCGAAATTGAGACTTTTAAATAGACATTTCTCGCGATTTAACTATCCAAACGTAACGAAACTTGGTACAGCAAATGTTCATACACATTGTAATGCACTGGAGTCTAATTTAGTTCAATTGTTTACATAACCTCAAAATGGCGGCTGTGCGAAATATTTCACTGGCATTCTATATCTCCGAAACTATTACAGATATCATCATGCAATTTTGTACGGTGATAAGGGGTACTGATACAAGTTTACCTATGTATATTTCATAAACCTGTAAAGTACAAAACGAACATGGCGACCAAGCGAATTTGAAATATTTTAGTAGACTTTTCTCGTGATTTAACTCTCTGAGCGCAGTGAAATGTGGTACAGTAAATGATTTTGCAGATTGTAATGCACTTCCATCTAATTTAATTCAATTGTTTACATAACCTCAAGATGGCGGCTGTGCGAAATTTTAAAATTAAGTTTTTATTCTTGTGTCGTAATCATGCGATCGAAGTGAAAGTTTGAATAATGAAGCTAGGCAATAATTGTCCTTGAATGGTACATAACTCTAAGGCCTATACATATAACAATCCGAAATGGCGAACTTCCGAAATATTTAGACGGTTCTCAATATCTATGAATCTTTTACAGCAAACAAACTGATTTTTTTATGTACATAGAGACTATGAACATATGTTCACCTATAGGACTTTCAGTAACCTGGTGAGCACAAATCCAACTTGGCGGCGACGCGAAGTATAAATATTTAAATGGACGTTTCTCGCGAATTAACTATCTGAGTGCCGTGAAACGTTGCACGTTAAATGCTTATACAAATGTTGATCCACTGGCATGTAATTTATTTCAATTGTTTGCATAATCACAAGATGGCTGGTGTGCGTACTTTTAAAATCTCGTTTACTTCTTGTGTTCTAATCGTGAGATTGAAGTTTGAATACCACACGTACACAATAATCTTAATGTAATAGTACAAAAATAAAAATCCATCCTGACGACCATATGAAATATTTAGTCGGTTCTCAATATCTACGAATCTGTTACAGCAATTAAACTGAAATTTTGTATGTTGATAGAGACAATTAACATGAGCAGGATATATGAAAATAGGCTGTATAGTTCTTCACGGAACTACTTGTTATAAAACGAAATTCAAATGAAAATTTCCAAAATAGGCCGTTTATAATGATATTTTGTTCAAAATATGCCATATAACTTAAGAAAGCCTAAATATGCATTTATATGCCCAATAAAACCTGTTTAGTTTTGATAATCATGCTTGGAACCGATTGAAAACACAGGACTTTAAGGGAAAAAATATGACTTGTCATAGAAATCCGCCCCCTAAATGACTATGTTGAATAGTCATATGTATCAATGCTTACTGTGGTGCATCCTCATATCTGTATGTAAAATTATCTTCGTGGGATCTCTTAATTTATGAATCTCCTTTGAAGAAGAACTCTAGTGTTCGTACCATTCCATTTAGGTAATACAGGGAGATTATTTTTCTGGAGCGTAGCCGGTGACCGGCGCGCCCTCCATCAGCCAATCGAGCTGATAGCGGAGGTGGAAACCGTATAAAAGTACATTAATTAATGGTAAATTCACCAGAAAATCATGATTAAAGAACTTACTTTTCCACAGAAGATGCTGAAAAAGTTCTCCTTCAGCTGACAGACAGGCGTTGTACCGTGTAAATAAATTAGCGTTTATACATTGTAATTCCCTTCTGTTGTGAGGGATATCTGCTGCCGTATATTGTTCTCCAGCTCCACTAGAGTAAGGGTAATTGATCTGTAGCCTTTGTATTTTAA
Organism: Meconema thalassinum; assembly: GCA_946902985.2. Lineage (NCBI taxonomy): Eukaryota > Metazoa > Arthropoda > Insecta > Orthoptera > Tettigoniidae > Meconema > Meconema thalassinum. Next base: position 90,631,564 of record OX336393.1, read on the forward strand.
ATTACCCCACAATTAAACATAAACCGGGCCTAGGGTCGTGCTTCGATTAATCACAGTAAACACGCAGGAGGGGACAGGAGTAGCTACATAATGTAACGATGTAGATGAAGGAGAACATTTTCAGCATCTTCTGTGAAAAGGTAAGTTCTAAACTTTAACTAATGACGTGAGGTAATCCAGATTCCCAAGAAATAAAAAAAAAACATGTGTGCTTCTTTAATTAAATCTTGCAAGAAGCTGTTGTTTATATTACCTTCGTATCTATGCGCTGACACTACACACCCCCGTTGATGAAAGTTTAGTGACTTAATGACTTTAATGACCCTGGTTATCTCGCCTGAGCGCTATCCGCGGCCCGAGCTCGGTTGGCTGGCGGAAGGCGCACGTACCCGTCAGCCAGTCGCCGGCCCCGCTCCAGCAAAAGAATCTCACTGTATATGTAGCCGGTGTCAATTATTATTATTATTATTATTATTATTATTATTCAATATGGTATTTATATGCAAATCATGCTTGTATTGAAGCGTCAGTTACTTCATTTCCAGCAAGTAAATAAATAAATACATAAATAAATAAAACTCAGCAATAATTAATTAAACAAAAATAAATAAATAAATAAAATAGTACGCACTCAACTATAGTCTCCACAGAAACACAAGTTAACACACCTGTATATACACGGGGCTGATGACCAAGATGTCCTAAGCATATAAAATTACTTACCAACAACATAACAGGAATCTGGTCAGTGCTCGAGCCGTGCAACAGCCACTTGGCAAGTGTTGGGGCGCTTCGTTTTTCCTGTGCACTTCACTTGCGTTATTAAGGGACAAACTATCAATATTCTTATGCACAAAAGGCAAACAGTATAGAAAATCCATTATTTGATTTTCACAAATGTACCTTCACTGCTGAGAAAAATCTGGTCGTTGTGCAGGAAGGACACTGTAACGTCACTGTCTCCAGGAATAGATTACATCTTGTTACGTTATAACTTTTCTTCATTCTTTCCATGATACTTTTGTTGGTAATGATGAATGACTTGCGACTAGAATGAAATTTTGCGCCGTAAACCATCAATTTCCTGATATAGACAAGATTTTTGCGATCTAGTTATCACGTTATTTTACGAGCAACAGATGATTATGTAGATGTCAAAAACAATTTTGGGACACAGAACAGCTCTATGTAATAATATGAAAAGTCACGTTTTCGCGATTCACCACCAAACTCGCGCCTTAGCGTTTGGGCTATGGGTTGGATCCTAGCTCATGAGTAAAACATTGTGATAATCTTCACACTCACCTGTTTCGCTTGGTTCTGAAACATAATCATCAGTGATGATAAGGATAAAGTAGAATCTTGTTTATTCAAATACACTCTTTAATCATTTGATTCAACAACAGTAAAATATTATGTTACAGCACTATGTGGATCAAACGCATGAACCGAGAGGTTACAAAATATTAAAACTATCATTAATATTATATATTGTAGAAAATATTCACTCACACACACTCACACACACTCAAGGTACTCCGTATTGCGCACACACGCCAAGAGGTATAATAGAATTTACAACTCCACTAACTTCTTTAAGCACTCAACAAGGATAACTATTGAGCCCGATAGACATTGTTAAACATTTCATCCAATTCACTTGACAGAACATTATAATAGGCGATGTAATGAGTAGTTTGAACTTATCCAGGAACTTTCCAAAGTAGAAGTAGTTATAGATTCCAAGAATTGGATTTTCACCACCACAAAGATACAAATGAAGACGTTCAGCAATTAGGTCGTCCATTGCTTAATAATGGTGCAAGCCGCATTGATGAGAGGTAGAGAGAGAGAGAGAGAGAGAGAGAGAGAGAGAGAGAGAGAGAGAGAGAGAGAGAGAGGAAGGGAGAACCCGCAATCTCCGGTTGACCAAATAGCTACTGGGAGTCACTTTAATATTCACACAATGATTTCTATGTTGCGCGATGCATCAAAAGATGGTGTTAGTATCATCCAGTATAGTTCAAGGTACAGTGTCAGATAGCGCTAGCAAACAACCAACGAGTAGGCACGATGGAAATAGATGTGTCAGTAAACAGTGGAATGTGGAGTGAAGTGGACATCAGAAAAGGAACTTCCGCAAATCAGCTAAGTCTACAAAACCACATTCTCAACTCAGTAACATTTCAGTGTTTGTTTAATTGTTTAACCTAACTAAGCAACTACAAAAACTCATCAAATAGATAATAAATAAGTAAAAGAACTGTTAATAACAATACAGTATAGAACGCAATCACTTCAATAGCTCGCTGTGGTAGAAGTTAACGATTAAAGAATGTTTCACACGTAAACACAAAAAGTATTAACAAAAGCACAACATTTATAGAAGTGTAATAGACTAGGGGAATGAAACCTATAATTGGTATAAAAAACAATTTAATTAGTAATTTATGTAGCTCAATAATTTTATATACTGTTGTACATATGTGTTAATATGAACCTAAATTAAGCACAAGTAAGCAGATCTGATGATGCTTGCTTGTCGAACGAAACTAATACTTCAAGCTAGCCCCTCATTTGTGTGAAAAGTGTTCTGTTAAAAGTATAAACATGGTAATTCATGTATTCATTTCAGGCTCTAGGAAAGTAATTGTAACTTCCCGTCCAATATAACTGACACTCATGTTGGCCGACAGAAAAGTTTCTACTAGTGTGAGAATTAAGGTGTTTACCAATAGCTCAGTGGACATTCGGCTCCGTGGCTAATTGGTTAGCGTGCAAGGGCTTTGGTCCGAAGATTCCCGGGTTCGATTCCCGGCCGGGAATTTAATCTCTTGAGGTTAATTCCCCTGGCTCGGGGACTGGGTGTTCGTGACGTCTTTGTGGAAATAAACTGTACAAAGAAATTGTCGAGAGACTTTGGAATATGAAACAACAGGTAGGCTAGGATGGATTAAGGAAATTAGAGAAGATATGAAAGAATTAGAAATAACCTTGGATGACTCGCAAAACAAAACAAACAATTAAAAAAACTGAAAGACATAAAAATAAGATTTCAACCAAAAACAAAAATAGACAAAACGTCATACAGTAAAAAGGGTATTTACAGATGAGGAACGTCTGAGAAGATCAGAACGAATGAATAGCTACTGGAACTCGGAAAGAAAATTTACTGAAGAAGAGGACCAAGAAATGATTGACCAAAGTGGTCCAATGAGATCGTAAAAGCAGAAGAAGAAGAAGAAAGTAACTGAAAAGAGCAAAACGAAAAAAAAAAATTAAACGTAAAAAAATAAAAATAACATCAAGAATCCAGAAAATGGAGGTTTCTTTTCAATACACAAACAAGAAGTTCCGTGAAGAACTATACAGCCTACTTTTCATGCCAATGATTATTCTACAGAATATGAACCTATCTAGAATAATGACGAAATTAAGTTGCTAATATCGAAATTTCCAATTAGTTCGAAATACTGTATACCTGGCATAATGTATCCTAATAGAGCACTACAGTTGGCAGCCCTGATGACTGAATATATTCTTAGTTCCGTCTCTTACGGTACTAAATACAAAATTTGGTTGAAGTCCACTGGATAGCATGGACGTTACATGCAGTTAAACATTGGATCTAACAGCGCGCGTAAAATCATGTTGGCAACAATGTCATGCATGTATTGGTCAGAAATAATCTGAAATAATATGATCTATTGTTGTGCCAATTTTGAATGAAATCCATTAGTTAGTATAGAAGTTACATGCATTTTAAAATTGGACCTATCAGCAGGCTTAGAATCATGTTGGCAGCACTGACGTATATTAGTTACTCCAAATTCGTCTAGAATGCCAGGTACTATACGTGTGCAAAGTTTAGAGCTATTGGCTTGCATACTTTCTGATATATTGATATTAGGGTAACAAAAGTAGGGACAGCACATATTAACAGTTGGCAGCCCTGGTTGCTCCTTAGAATACGCATAGTCATATCTGTTATGGTACACATAGCACATACGAAATTTGGTTGAAATCCAAATGATAGTATTGAAGTTACATGCATTTAAAGTTGGATCTGTCAGCAGGCTTAGAATCATGTTGGTAGCACTGACGTTTATAAGTTACTCCAAATTAATATAGAATGTCAGGTACTATACGCGTGCATAGTTTAAAGCTGTCGGCTTGCATACTTTCTGATATATTGGTATTTGGATAAAATAAATTAGGAGCATTTATTAACAGTTGGCAGCCCTGGTAGGTCTTAAGAATACGCTCAGTCATATCTGGTTATGTACACATACAACATACGAAATTTGGTTGAATTCCACTTGATAGTGTAGAAGTTATATGCATTTAAAAATTGGACCTATCAGGAGGCTTATAATCATTTTGGCAACACTGCCATGTTTGGCCTCCTGGAAATTAAACTGAAATATTATGATCTGTACGTGTGCCAATTTTGAAATAGCTCCCATTCATACTTTCCAAGATATCCAAAATGGAGCTCAAATTTCTAGTGCGTTTTTTCAGCAGTTAGTAGCACTGACATCATTTTCAAATATGGACGTGAGATATTCCGGTGCACATCTTTACTCATACTAAATTTGGTTTTGATTGCTGCAGCCGTTTAGGAGTTGATAGGGGGGGACACACACACAGCCAGCCAGACAGACAGAAGGACAGACAGACAGACAGACAGACAGACAGACAGACAGACAGACAGACAGACAGACAGACAGACAGACAGACAGACAGACAGACAGACATTTGCCCGATCTCATAAGACTACTTTTTCCTCATTTTTGCAAAATGTGAAAAGTAGGCTAAAAATGTTTATAACAAGTAATGCTTGTCATGGAATAGTAAAATTCACCATTACTTAACAGTGATTAAACCGGAAGCTCTTTATGCTTCAGAAACGCTCAATATACAACTTAAAACTTTAACGGAACAATTAGAGATTAAGGAAAGGAAAATTATGCGAAAGATCTTGGGGCCCAGAATTAAAAATTGCATACACTATCCCAAACCCAACTCTGAAATATATAGGAAAATTCCTAAACTTACAGATACCATGAGAATGAGACGAATTCAATTTTTGGGCCATTTGGAAAGAATGAATCATACGAGACTTACTTACCGAATCCACAAATTTCTGCAGAACAAACGTACAAGACCAAAGTGGTACAAACAGGTGGAGAGGGACCTAGTGGAGATGGGATCGCCAGATCTCATGAATAGAAATGTAATCAGGAATATTGTTCACACAAGGGAATTTGAGGAAGATGAGAAGAAACCAACACGACGTGCATGGTCGGAGGAACAGAAACTACAACAATCCATGCATATGAAGAGCGATTGGGCAGGGAGGAAGGCCCAACATACGTTGATTCCGCGTGGTCCTAAGTGACCCATCCGCGAGCAGAAGAAGAAGAAAAATAAAAAGTAAATTTAAAAAAGGTGGTCAGAGAGTCAGAGTCGTGGTTTCGAGTCCCGCTGGAGTCAGATATTTCAATTCTTTACCTTTCATCTACATGTCTTAGGCTACACTGTTTGTGCACACACAACCTAACAGCTTCATACTTCTTCCTTCAAAATTTACCTAAATTTACTACATTGCTGTAGTGGCCATCACTGGGGAGGTCCGGATCGATTCCCGATTCTGCAAAGAAACATAATTCTGGTCTAAGGACTAGAACAGGGTGTCCTCACCCTCGTGTCCTAAGTTCTATTCCAGGAAATTTCAGGAATGGTTCCTCAATTAAGACCGCCACCACCTTCTATACAAATCCTAGGCCCAATTACACAGGTTATCAGACAGATAGAAAACAACAAAAACAACACCCATAATTCATAGAAAACTTTGAAGCAATCTCTCTGTCGGTCAGCATGCATTAATGCCAAATTACGCGTATATTAGGTGAAATATAACAGGTGATTAATTATTATTGGGCATAAAGACATGTTGACCGACAGAAAATTATCAGTTACAACCATTCACATTTAAGCAATACTTTTAGGATTTGCCGTGTTGGATGCAGGGTTTCGCCTTGGTGCATCAAGTCAGGTTCATCAGCGAGCTCTTGGTTACCATGCCCGGGCCACCACTGTGACATGACCATGAAAGCCAGTAGGCCAATACCTTTTTTGGAAACATCTATACATAGGGAGAAGAAAAGTTGTGGGAGCTCTTAGTTCGCGCAGCAAAGTAGCACGGCGTTGTGCTATAAATATGGTATGTAGTATAAATGGTATGTAGTGTAAGATGCTCTACTCCAGCGGCGGTCCGGGCAGGACACCAAGTGCTCGCTGATGAGCCTGACTTGGTGCACCAAGTCTTGGCAAAAACCTACATACCGTATATTGTTCTCCAGCTCCACTTGAGTGCTGGCAATTAATCTGTACACTTTTATTTTAAATTGCTCCACAATTAAACATCAAACGGGCTTAGGTCCGTGCGTCGAATAATTACATTAAACACGCAGGGGGGAACAGGAGTAGCTACATAATGTTGTAACGATGTCTGTCAGCTGAAGGGGAGCATTTTCAGCATCTTCTGTGAAAAGGTAAGTTCTAACCTTTAACTGGTGACGTGAGGTCATCCAGATTTCCAAGAAATAAAAGAAAAACATGTGTGCTTCTTTAATTAAATATTGCAAGAAGCTGTTGTTTATGTTACCTTATTACCTGTGCGCTGACACTACACACCCTCGTTGATAAAAGTTTAGTGACTTTATGTCTTTAATAGCCCTGGTTATCTCGTCTACGCGCTACCTGCGGCCCAAGCTCGGTTGGCTGGCAGAAGGCGCGCGCGCCGGCCCCGCTCCAGCAAAAGAATCTCACTGTATATGGAAATTGTACTCTTATTCAAAAAACATGCTTCGTCTGAGTCACAGTGTTATGTCTGTACTAGTGAGTGTAGTTGTAATTGAGGTAGGATTTGGGGGGGGGGGGGTGGCCGTGACTTTAAGTAGGTATCATCCCAGCATATACCTGGAGTAGAAGTGGAGAAACCACGGAAAATCACTTCCAGGGTGGCTGAGGTAGGAATAAAGCCCACCTCTTTGCCTCATGAGGTTGAGTGCACCCTGTTTCAGCCCTCAAGCAAGAATTAAATTTCATGCCAGAGCTGGGTATCGAACCCGCACCTCTACGGTGAGTGATAAAGTAAACGCCGTTATAGTTTGAACAGACACTGAAAACTGCTGTTTACCAAATGAATTGCAGTATTCTAACAATGGGTAACGGGCTTCAGAAAGTAAAATATTTGTCTCTGCGTAACAATATCTCGCCAGGAGTTGTAATAAATATACATGGCACTGTCACGTGTTCTCACATTCACACACAAAGTGGGGTCTTTGGCATTCCTCATATGAGCAAGTGTTCGGGTTGGCCTCCTGGAGGGTTGGTCAGCCTGCTATCGCGATGGCCGGCATGCGCACAGCAGTGGTATGATGATGGCACCCATAGACGGCAGCACATGATGAGCTGGAAAATATAGAACCAATTTGCATTTCCTTGTGTAATAACATCAAATGAATGAGTCATTCTCTAGGAATAGGACGCTCGGATAGGAGCAGGACAGAAACCCCTCCGAAATTCTCCAGAAATTCCTAGAAAAATAATAGAACAGTGAAAATGTTTGGCATAATTAATTCATAATACTGTCCAAGTCTTTGAGTGCGTCATAGCTTATACTGTATTATATTATGAATATAATGAGTAGGGCTCGGATTTTTCGGTGATAAAAATCTGGAAAATATTTAATTTTATCTATTAAAAATTCCTGAAATATGTGACAAAAAAGTAAAAATATGTAATTATAATTTAGTTCATTAATGTGAATATAAACATTACCGACAGTAGTGGCTGCGCTCCCTAAAGCGCTGCGTTAGGTCATGGGGCCAAGCTCTCTGCTGACTTGGTAGACGCGTGGGTTCGAGCCCCACCGTCGGCCGTCCTTGAAATGGTTTTCCGTGGTTTCCCCATTTTCAACTCCAGGCAAATGCTGGGACGGTACCTTCTGACAGGCCACGGCCGCTTCCTTCCACATCCTTGCCCAGTTTCATTCACCATCATTCATTTCATCTCTCATTAACTCCTCTCATGAGGTTGGTGTCAGGAAGGGCATCCGGCCGTAAAAATCATCCGCCACAAAGACTTCCATCGCATCTCATCCCCGACCCCGTAGGAAAAACGGGAATAATAAGGGGTAGACATACATACAATGTGAATATAAACATTATGCAGTGCTCACGAATGCAATTTATTCTATGTCTCACTGACGGCTGAAGCATTACAATACACAACGAGATACATCTTCAGGTTGTCCATCACACATGACCGACGATTATCGCGAAACACTGAACTTATTCTGAAGGCGTGAAACTGCAGCAATATGTTTCTTGCCCTTGAGGTGTTGTGTAACTTGAGATCGCTGTTCAGCCTTGATTGCTTTCCCAAATTGTTGGCAGAACAGACCGCCCCAATCAGAAGTAAAATTATCTTCAAATTCTGCAGCAGACAATAACTTGTACGGTAGTTGTTTTTACTTTAGGCATCGTAGAACTGCCTTGCTCTTCACAGTGCCAGAAATGAACTGCATGTGAGTGACACTGGTTCCAGGTAGCTGGGAGGGGGTCTAGCACGTGGTCCAATATGGTTATGGACAAGGAAATCCCCGGCTTCAACAGTGAGTGGGACGGGGCGACAAGGTAAGAAAAACACAGCTGCAAGCTGACATACGCTCTGCATGAAGATTAGATAGCTCACAGGTTCTTCCCCGTTGAAGTAACAGAACAAAAATGAAATAAACTGAATGATCTAGCATATTGATTTTATAAATCTAAATATTATGTCTTTTTATGTGCTAATAAGTGAAAAGTAGGAATTTATGTATTTATATATAAAAAAAGCTTAAAATATGTATTTAGGCCGACATAGAAAATATGTATTTACCTAAAAATTGGAGCCCTAATAATGAGTATGAGTAAACTCACTAATGTAGCTGAGTGGGGACTGGATAGAGAAGTGCACAGATATCCGAGGTTCGAATTCCAGTACTGAGTGTGCTTTCCCCCCGCATTTCCACACTCCAGCTACCCTATTAAAAGTACTGTAGTTCCGAGGAACTATGCAATTAAATTCTGATGCCTTCTTACATAGTGAGAACCTTCTCTATAGAAGGAAGCCTCGCAGGCACCGTGTGACGGCCGGGCCCCTATGGCTAGCCACCTGTCGAGCAAGGCTCTGGTGCTAGCAGCAGCGTAGCGCTCTACACATTTACACTTGTTAACGTATTTAATTATCATCATTACTTGCATGTATTTTGCATACCGTCCCTAATCACTCGGAGCACTTTGGACAGTAGATACTTGGCGCTTTCATTGACATCTTCCGTTAATCCACAAATGAAGACTTTTTTTCCTCTCATCCTGCTTGGTCTTCCTTAATTCTTTCACATCCCCTTCTAATATCCTCACTTTATCTCTTAGATCCATCCTTTATACATGTCTTCATCTCCTTAAATTCCTTGCATTGCTCTCGCAGAATGTCCCGGTCAGTTTGGGACGCTTCCTTTACAATTTCCCTTATTTTTTCAATTTCTTGCCACTGTCCACTGTCGCCACAACCACCGCTGCCATCCCCATCTGCTCAGTGGCATTGTCCACTATCACCACTTTTTATTTTTATGTGTTTTTACTTTTTAATTTATTTTAATTATTACATGCGAATGGACCACTTAGGATCACGCTACAACTTCATTTCTTTTTCTTGGTGCGAAGTTTTCTCTGCACCCAATACTCCTTCATGCGTTCGCTGGCCTGTTTACGCTGTTCGTCCGTCCAGGCTCCTCCGGTCTTCTTAGGTCTTCTTGCGGCTTGAATCCCTTCCAAATTACTCAGTATATTCCTAAATCTATTTATGTCTAACAGTTGGTCTTCAGAGATGTTCAATCTTTCCATATCCGCCTTTGTTTCCTTAATCCATGCTGTTGTGGTCTTCTTTCTCAAGAAGTAATCAAATATCCGTTCGGTGAGTCTATTTTGGTCCATTCTGTATAGATGTCCGAGAAACTTCAACCTCTTCTTCTTCATAGTTTCTTTCTACTTTCTGGTAAACTTCTTCATTACTTCGAAGTTTCCATCCACTTTCGGTTTGAACAGCACCCATAATTTTTCTGAGGATTCTCCTTTCCAGCTTGTAGTTCGTAGACAGACATTCACTGGCATAGAGACATTCTGTCTTCACCACGGTGTTGTAGTGTTTTATTTTGGCATTCCTGGATAGGCACTTTTTATTGTACATGTTTTTTGTCAAGCCATATACTCTCTCTATTTTTGAGATGCGATCTTCTATTGCATCTTTCTATAGTCCATTCGCTTGTATGTTATTTTTTGTTTCTCACCATTTCTTTCGGTCGAAGTAGAGTTACTGTTTTTCTACATCATCCATTTCACATTCCGTTTGTTGACCTCAGACTTCACTGTGTCTATCCACCGATTTCTTGGCCTTCCTACCGGTCTCCTCTCTCTTACTTCTCTGTCGAAAGAATTTCTTGTGTTATATTTCTGTCCATTCTCATGACGTGCCCAAAACCACTGTAATCTACGTCTTCCTAGGAGTTCAGTGACAGGTATTTTGATACCCACTTCCTGCCTGTTAATTTCATTCCTAAAGGACAAAGAGTTATAACTATACCCATGCATTTCGGAGAAAGTAGGATCTATGATCTTTACTGAACATCTTGTTTTGTTTAATCTTTAGTCCAAATTCATTAAACTCATCATTACAAAAGTTAAGTTTCTCCTAGGGCCGGATTTAAGAGTATGTCCCCTATAGGCTAAAGTCCATTTGCCGCCCCCTCTATTGTTCATATTTGCTTAATACATTTGTTTGATACAACAAAAGGATAAAGTTCATTGGCGTTTTCATCTTTTTTTAAAGATAAAGTTCATTTAGTTTAGATAAAACTACAATTTTAATGGCTTACAGAATAAATGTTATAAAAAATTAGTTATCCACTTGTGTTTTTACTTACTTCTTTTAAGATTCGTTAACAAATTAAATTGGTTTCGAACTTAATTTATTAATTTGTTCTTGGAGATCAGTGATCACTATTTTACACATATTTTTGTATTTTAATGCTATCTTTTGTGTAATTGAAGAACTGTGATCAATTTGAATAAAGTTGTCCTTCACGGTGAAATGAAATAGCACAAAATGTAGTTAATTACTGGTTTGTTTGTTAAAAAATATACAAACTTCTCTAAAACAACTCACCCCACGTAATCTTGATGTTCAAATTTACATAGCTTTCTTACGAGATTTCTTAATGGCCAACTCGATAATAATGTCCTCATATGAAAGTGTTTTTGTTGTATTTGCCTCAATACAAAGTACGGTAATGAAAGTGAGTTTAACCGTATTTCATAAATACTAGTTTGCAGATAGGTCTTAATTCTTCTAAGGCAGATAAAACTGTAAAAGGACTAAAACATATTTTTAAGTGACACGTATTCTTAAATTCGTACGGAAAATATCATTACCGTGTGAAATACTTCATTTTAATTTTTGAATGAATTGCCAAACTGCCGCCCCTGAAAATTTTCCGCTCTAGGCTGCAGCCTACTTAGCCTATTGAGAAATACGGCCCTGGTTTCTCCTGCACTTCTGTTTTTGTGTCTCCCCATATCAACACATCATCTGCAAATGCCTTCTTACGCAGGCCTAAATCTAAGCTCAGGAGTAACCTTAATAAGCTATCTGAAGTTATGAAGACATTTTTACAGTGTTGCCTGTACAAACTATCAATTTATACTTTTTATTTTCAGTCGGTCAACACAAAGTAATTCCAATTACTGGAATATGCGAAAAATAACCTGAAATAAATGACATGTGATTAAGATATATACTGTAGTGAAATTATTCGTCATTTCATGAAAATCCTAGGCACTTCATGAAGATCCTATGTTTGTCTATTCGACTCTTCAAGAAATGACTCACGCAATAGAGTCGTACATTAACTATTCACCGTCACACACGAAATATTCCAAGTCATAATTTAAGGCTTCTTTATTGTTGCATCCCCAACCCTCCATAAGGGTTGTGTCTACAACTTTGCCTAGTAAATTAAAGGTATACGTTGGAGCTGTAGTACATGGACATACGGATGTAGCAAGCCAACACCGTCCTACATTCGTAAGTACTGCAAGCCAGCAAATTTATGTAATAGTAGCGACACCAGGTACACAGCTGCACATACCGCTGACCAAGTTGACTCAATTTGGAACCTTCAAATACAGAGGACGCACACGCGTCCAGCCCCCTTTCTTGATTCATCACCATTCGAAGTATCAGTGCTACGAGGGACCGACAGGGCGCTGCCCTTGCCGTGGTCGCAACGCCGCATCATGGACACCCGGTAGAAGCTGTAGGGTGAGTAAGCGTGTCTGCTTTCCTTCTTCCATTAGTTACTTCCCACTATCTAAGCTTCCACTACCCTTTCTTAAGTATTTCAATAAATCCCTTCTTTCACAATCAAGGGATCTATCTTTTTATTTCACTTAGTTATAGAACCCTTCCCTTAGTTCATAGCTTAGGTTGAGATCCAGTGTTCACCGCCGTAACATGCTGTCAAGCAGTACTGTGAAGACGACTAGCGTGCTTAAGCCCCCAAGGTAAGTAAGGCAAGTATCTCCCCTAAACCCCTTTTCTCCCCCTTCGTAGTAACCCCCAAAGTTATCACAGTTAGGTAAACCCCAATTACCTAACATTATTAAGGTTTAAAATGAATTTGCAACAATAAAACAACAATAATAGAACAACAGAACTATATTAAAATGTGCAGAGTCACGCGGACTTGGCGAGGTTCCGTTTTTTAGAGAAGGCTCTCACTTACGTTGCTTGTTCTCGTGAAGTTTTTCATGTAGACTAGCTTATCAACCATTTAATCTGATAACAATGTGATGTTCTCTGAACTGTGACATTCATGAAGAATGATGTACTGTACATCCGTTTTACCGCGCAATTGCATACAGGTTTCTCTGATATCAAGCTGTATTTTACCCTCCCCCCTCCCCCTTCTTAATGAAAACAGTGCAAACCCAGAACAATTACCCGCCGGCCGCCACTGTTTTAAGGTGTTCTCTACAGCACAGAACAGTCACACCATGCGCATGCGAAGGCAATGGACAGAGAGGTCTAACAGAGAACGTTAACTACCCAGGAGCATTGAGGCTTACAATACAATGTAATGTTACCTGTGCTCACAGCGCGCTCTTGCGCCAGTCCCAGGTTCGATGCTGTTCTCAACGAAGAAGTGATGACGCTACTCTGTGTCCGGTCTCCCACGGTCGCTACACACCTCAGCTCCATCTGGCCGTCCTCCGTGAAGTAATGCTTTTCCACCACGAAGCTGAGAGATAGTGTCCGAGTGTATAAGTCCTGTTCGTCTGCCGGGAGAGCTGCTTCAATCAGCTCCACTTGCTGTCTGTCTGCCTAGAACAGAGGAGTGGCACAATACACCCGCATTGAGTGTGAATGTTTTCCCGCAATTCGATACGAATGTTTTCTGTAATATGAAATGTACATGTAGTAGTACAATAAATCGTAAATGTAGGTAAACAAAAACATTGAGTGACACAGGAGGAGGAAATCATAATTGTGGGAGGGAGAATAGAGGGAGATAATGGCAGATGAAGAAAGAAGAATGGAATGAGATAATGGTAGATGAACAAAGAAGGATATGGGTGGATCAAGATAATGATGAAGAAAGAAGCATGGAATAAGATAATGGTAGATGAAGAAAGAAAAATGGAATGAGATCATGACAAATGAAGAGAGAAGGATGGAACAAGATAATGACAGATGAAGAAAGAGATTTGAAGTAGATAATGGTGCGTGAAAAAAGAAGAAATAGCAGAAGATAATGACAGATAGGATGGAAAAAGATAATGACAGATGAAGAAAGAGAATGGAACTAGATAGTGGCACAGAGGGATTACCTTGATCCCATTGATGAACCAGGCGAGGTGCGAGGGTGGATTGGACCTGTCCGACACACAGAGAACTCGAACCACGTCCCCTATGGAGTAGCTGGACTGAGCGCCCTCCACCATGGGCTCCTTGAGTGGCAGAGCTGCAACACACAATACAAATAACCTACTCTAAAGTCTATTCGCCGAGTCGAGACAGTGCAGATAAATACTTACACGTGATCACTTGACTGCCCGGACAGGGAAACATGCTCAGTTCACGTGATCGGCTCAGTCGGACAGGGCTAGCCAAGATGATTCGAGATAGTTTATCATGCCGTAGCCGTAGAAAAGACAAGTCTGTACTGCGGCCCGGGGTAACTATTTGCTATACAGGGTGTTTCAGAAATACTTTTACAAACTTTGGGGATTGGTTCCTTACACCGAAACAAGAAAAAAGTTCATATACACATATGTCCTAATATCATTCGTTTTCGCTTTATTAATGAAAGAACATTGTACAGTGACACATTAATTGACAGCCTGTTTGGAAGTGTTTAACACATGAACTCATATCAAACAAGGTTCCTGACACCACAGATAAAAGTCTAACGGACCGTGCAAGCCATGGAACAGGTCCTCCTCTGCCCAACCATCTGTCCTGGAAGATCTCCGTCAGTGCAGTGCGAACAAGGTGACTAAAGTGTGCAGGAGCCCCATCATGCATCCACCACATACGTTGTCGTATTTGCAGGGGCACATTGTCATGCAGTAAGTCTGAAAGGGTGTACTGGATAAAGTCTCTGGAGACAGCACCTGTAAGACGTGCTGGTAGAACGTATGGACCTACAATGCCAGCCCACACATTAATCCTAAACTGGTGCTGATGGCGAGCCTGTCTGGAATACCTGTGCATTTGACAGTTTTTCCATCTGTCGGTGTCAGGAACCTTTTGATGTGTAACATCTTTCCGCTCGGTTGCTGGATAGTTTTGTGGGAGTGATTTTGGAAATTGGGGACGGAAGTGAATCGGGCGGAAGTGGATCGAACGAAAGTGGATCGGACGGAAGTGCAGACGCACTGCCAGCTGGATGTACAATTGAAAATGTGTGTGTTGGAAACAAGGCAGTGTGTGCTCTGTAGCGCGAGAATGTTATGGCAATACAGTAGGCAGTGCATTTAGCAGGCACTGGTTTGACGAGCACAGTGGCAAATATTTCACCGAATTTCATTTGTCATTGAGCAGTTTATGAAGCTTCACGTTCAAGGTTGAATATCACATGGGGTAGGACAAAGACGACAAATGACATTTAAGTAAGCGGCATTTTTGTCAAGCTGTGGGTGAGTAGTCAAATATTAAATGCATAACAGAATGTTGTTATATGAGTGGAATAAAAGCTGTATTTTCATCATATGTGAGACTAGGCCATTTCATGACTGTAGGAAGCCATGTTTTGATTGTTTGTGACGAACTGTATGAGAGCCTTGAGAATAATGAATGTTATAGTTACTGAGGAATGTGCTCACAGTATTTGAGAGTACTGTCGACGTTGTGTGTCACTTTGTTATTATGAATTATTAATGTAAAAGGAAAGAAGGATGCAAGCTTGAAGTTTTGCGTGTCCGTTAATCTCACGATCATGATCCACGGTACCTCCCTTTTACGTGGAATGCGAACCACAGGACATGGCATTTCAATTCGAAAATCTCACATGTATTGACCAGGAATCAAACCCGGTCTACCTTGGTGAGAGACTAACAGCTTGACCGCTGCGCCACAAATGTGACAGTAGCATATCTCCAATTCAATCTATACATTCATCATAGTACCAGTATGAAAATGGAGTGTAAATTAACATTTTAAGAATGTCCAAGCTGTGTAGTATACGAGTAGGATAACATGTCAGATGTTACACATCATATGCGACTACTGTAAGGCTCGTATCTATTTTTTGATATGAGTTCATGTGTTAAACACTTCCAAACAGGCTGTCAATTAATGTGTCACTGCACAATGTTCTTTCATTAATAAAGCGAAAACGAAGGATTTTGGGACATATGTGTATATGAACTTTTTTTTCTTGTTTTGGTGTAAGGAACCAATCCCCAAAATTTGTAAAAGTATTTCTGAAACATCCTGTATAGTAACCAATATTGTCGCCGAGTCGAGACAGTGCAGATAAATACTTACACGTGATCAATTGACAACACACAGGAATCATGCGAAACATTTCATTACGCTCACGGAAATGTAATAGGCTACAGTGTATAGCGATTGTTACGGTTTTCAGTAGACTGTTTCTGACGAGCTGCTGCTGGGAGCATGGTTGACATTTATAATTAGGCGGTCTTCAGATTCTTCGATAATGCCACCAAGCTCCCATATTCCCACAGCGGGAGACAATACGGGTGTTATTAGTCCTGCTGAGTCCTGCGTCTACAACGGAACAAAAACCCGCGTACACACGATCAACATTAATTCTTGCCTATACTCAGCAGTTTAGAACTAATTGCATTATTACTTAATTTAATACATAAACTAACAATAAGCAATACAATCATAGCTCCGAATAAAAATAGAAATCACAGTGTACAATGCAAACGATAACTTAAGCTTCACATGTGGGCTATACACAGCACTGTACGTTCAACAGACATAACTCTACGCACCTCTTGCGGGCAGCCCTGCAATCACGTGTACAACTGTCTTTACTTCCACTATCTCGACTCAGCGAACAGACTTAAGAAAAGTTGTTGGGCTTCCCGGCATCGCAGTCATGTAGTTCCGCGTATTTTAGTGTGTGTTTGGAATTAGTCTGATAACCTGCTTCGTTGTGATGGCTGTGTTAGTTTATTTGTAATTAGGGCTAGGATTTGAGTAGCAGGCGCCCGTGGTTAATTCGCCTGGAGTAGAAGTGAGAAACAGCTGAATATATCAGATCGAGTCCCTCTGCGCATCTCCTCTCGCTGTTGTTCCAGCATGGCATCCCTACTTACGCCTAGCTACCGAGATGTCAGCGGGGCTTCGGAGCGCTTCGCCTGCTATCGGCAAACCTCGCGTTAGCTCGGAACTCTCAGCACTCAGCGTGCAGATAAATAGCAGTCTGTGGAACTGTGCATTGAGTTTAGATCTTTTATTGTAGGTTTAGCACACTATATTATACATGGGTTGATTTTTTAGTTTTGGCACCTTAGTTATAACTGGATTAAAAACTCACTTAGATGGTTCTAAGTTTCACAGGCCCTCGATGTAGTCCCCACCATTGCGTACAACGTGTTCCCAGCGATGCGGAAGTCGTTGGATCCCGTTGGCACTGCCCAATCTATTGATGGTACGAAGAGAGCGCTCGGCAGCCTGCTTAACGTCTTCAATGGTACTCGGAAGCGCTCCCCGCGCATTGTCATCTTCATCTTCGGGATGAGATCATAGTCGCAGGGACTGATGTCGGGAGAACATGGGGGGTGATAGAGGACCTCCCAGCCCCAGCGATCCAACAATGCAGACACAACGCCTGCTGTGTATGCCCTAGCATTGTCATGCAGAACGATGAGCGGTGTAACCATGCGGAACCCATTTGGACGCAATATTCCTCATTTTCAGTAAGTCCTTCAGGATGTGGAAGACAGTTGAATGCGCCAGTCCGGTATCTTGCTCTAATTGACGAATCGTTACGTTCCGATCCATTTCTACTAACGCGGACACCATCTGTACATTGTCATCACTTACTGGTGGGTGACCAGATCGAGGTATGTGCTCCACACGTTCGCGCCCATCTCGAAAGGCTGCAACCCATCTTGCTACCGTTCTGAACGGTTACGCAGCTGCACCGCACGCTACCTGCAATCCTCGGTGGCACTGTTTAGCACTGCGACCCCTAGCACACTGAATTTTTATCCACGTTCTCTGCTACTGCTTGGAAAACACTGCGAGGTCATGTGCTCTGAGGGAGGGGATGCAGGGCAGCAACCGTCGGTAAAAGTGGCAGCGCCCAACATTGTTGCAACTTGGCACTGAAGCATTGGTGCCAAAACTTAAAAAAACAACACATGTATATGTGCGGTACATTAATAAAACTACATTTATAACATTCTGTAAAGACATGAATAATAATAACTTTCCATTACATCAATTAACACGGTAGCTCGTTAACTAAACAGTTAAATCACAGAAGAATTACAAATTTAACACTAGTTTTCATAAGACAAGTCATGACTGAATAAAATATGTACCAAAATGAGTCCTTGATGTGCTTTATAGGAACATACGAGTCGTTTCTATTAAGGAAGTTTTTATATCATCGCACCCCTTCCCGTCAGACGTAACGGAAGCCAATTTACAGAACTTCTTTGGGGGCTTCTTCGTGGCAAACAGAGTCTTTATTGTAGGTTTAGCACACTACGTTATATATGTACAGAGTCTTTCATATAAAATAAGAACGGCAAGCAGCAGTTTTGTTATTCACTACTGCGGCGGCTTGGCCGAGCTTGTGGCGCGCCATGGACCCCTGCTGTACTATTGAAAGCGCACGCATTGTACATACGAGGGCTGTGTTTTTTTTCAAGTTCCAATGGACTGTATAAAAATAACAGATTGACATACCAAACTGATTTTACTACTACATGTTTGCTTGTTTTATTCGTATGTCCCACCATAATCGCCAAAACGATTGAAACATTTGTCGTATCGTTACACCAGCTTTCCAATGCCCTCGGCAAAATATTCTGCCACCACTGAGGTGGGTGCGTCTGGACAGTCTCCTGAAGTGTTTCCTTTATGGCGAGGCGTTGCCGCCCAACCATACCTTCAATTCTCAAAAAAGAGGGAAATCATTCACGACCGCACTGTACCAACGTTACGATTGACTTTTACAAAGAATACAAGTGTGAAGTTTTGGACCAACTACCGTTTAGTCCGAACCACCACTGATTGATTTTCACCTTTATCGAGAAGCGAAGGCATGGTTGGGCGGCAACGCCTCGTAATAAAAATAAAATAAAAAAAAAACTTCAGGAGACTGGGGCATTGGAAAGCTGGTGTAACGATACGACAAATGTTTCAATCGTTTTGGCGATTATGTTGAGACATACGAATAAAACAAGCAAACATTTAGTAGTAAAATCAGTTTGGTATGTCAATCTGTTATTTTTATACATCGGAACTTTAAGAGAAAAAAAAAAGCCCTCATATGTACTATGCGTGCGCTTTCAATAGTACAGCAGGGGTCCATGGCTCGCCACAAGCTCGGCCAACGCCGCCGTAGCAGTGAATAACAAAACTGCCGCTTGCCGTTCTTATTTTATATGAAAGACCCTGTACATTTAAACTATTCTGTAAAGACATGAATAATAATAATTTTCTATTACATCAATCAACACGGTAGTTAGTCAACTAAACAATTTAATCCCAGAAGAATTACCGAGTTGTACTGTAGCATGAATAACTTTAAATACTTCAGAGAACAGAACTTAAGATTTATTGCATTCCCCTAGCAAGGTGAAGCATGGCTCAGTAGCACGTGTTTAGCTGACCATGGATGGAAAACCCAAGCTAACGCGAAGTTTGCCGATAGCAGGCGAAGGGGTCCGAAGCCCCACTGACATCCCGGTAGCTAGACGCAGGTTGGCATCCTTCAACCTACCACATATAAGGTGTGTTCAAAAAGTAACGAGACGGAGGCTGTTATGCGCAAACCCGTGACGATATGGGCTAATCGTGGGGTGTGTAACGAGGTGTGGTTCCAACCAGAGAGTGGAAGTTCACAGCCCGTCGCTAGAGGGCACGCGTGCACGTCACGTGACGATACAAAGCGAGCAGCAGCATGCATCAATCGTCATACCAAGACCAAGAGTGTAGGCCATTCGACATGCTCCCTAGTGTGGTTGAAGACTGTGGGGCACCCATTGGGCACACACTTTCCGCAAGTGCAGTCGTTCCTTCATGATGGTGTGCACACTTCTGACGCTCAATCCGACCACGGCAGCTATTGTACCCAATTGTCATCATGTGGAACATGTGTTCGTATCCCAGCTAACTCACGGTCTTTCGAGGTATGGGACGTTCCTGCCCACCATACGACCACATGCTCAGGATTTGAGTCTACCAGGTAACTACTCTACATGAAAGAAACAACATATTCCTAAATAAAACATTTACTGATATAAAATCATGGCTATACAACAAATACAAACACAGGATAATTTACATTTAATTCCCACAATTAAATCAGGGTTATTTTGTGAGTCTCTTCTTAATTAGTGCTACACTGCACTCAAATCTATTTCTAGCATCCTATCATTGATACTTTCAGACCTCTGCGAGTCTCCATAGTGTTCATCATGTGACACAATTTTACATAACTGGAGTATCACAACACAAAAGTCACATATCACATCAAATGACATTAATTCTATAATAATAAAACATCAATCCGTTTCCTACGGCATTTACTTTCATTAGCATAAATTCATTATTTTATGCCTTAATTAACAAATATTGTTGTGTCGTGTGAATCATCTTCCTTCTTTTCCATCAATATGAAACGCTTAAAAACGTTTCCCTTCCAAAATACACATGGATAGAAATGTTTATAGTTTCACCATACAACGATTTTCTGGGTCTTGTCGAAATTATTATCGTTACAAACGTGTCATGTTCTTAGAAATCACATACCCGTCTGCATAAATTAGTATGAACTGGGCAAAGATGCACTTTAAAAAGATGCCTAACAATTTATTTGGTTCAGAGTTCCTCCTCAGAGAATAACTGGGCCAAATATTATCCGATTTCATTGATCCGACAATGTATGTGTGTTGAAACACATCATTTAATTCAATTGGCATCATCATAACAATCATATCTTAATTACATATCGAAATATCGAGATTCTTCAGTGTCCCACTATGACTCTAATTTAAAGGGACTGGCCGACCGACCTCCCCTTCCCCTAGCAGGCAATAAAATTAGTTCCAGCTGGCCGCGCAAGATGGCTGCTTGTCTCAGTGGACTACTCCCCCACCTCTCTCATCTGCTAGCAAGGTCATCTTTGTTTACAATTGCAGTACAGTGGAGTTACGCTAAGTGTTGTTCTCAAGTAATTGAGTAATTCTAATTATTTAACACCTATATTTATAGTGTATTGGGCTCAACTCGGCTCCTATTAACATTCATGGCTGGGGATGGATTCTGTAATAGCCTTGCCGTTCTATGGTGAATACTAGTGGCTTTCGGACGCGCATCATAATGAGAATACTAGATTCTCACCAGCAGCTGTCTCAATAATAACATAATAAGGAAATCTGCGTTTCCTAAACGACGAACTTTGATTCTTACCTCTCAGGGCAGATCATTTTATACATGTG
The DNA here is from genome assembly GCA_946902985.2 of Meconema thalassinum. Classification (NCBI taxonomy): domain Eukaryota; kingdom Metazoa; phylum Arthropoda; class Insecta; order Orthoptera; family Tettigoniidae; genus Meconema; species Meconema thalassinum. The sequence continues at coordinate 90,652,890 of OX336393.1, forward strand.
CTCACGGAGTCTCGAAGAGCATCCCTTGTGGCAACTATTCCTGCAAGCGATGGATACAGACAGGCTCTGTCCAATTCGCTGCGAATAATAAAAGTATGCACAACGGCGATACTAACTCGTAGATTAGCCCACTTTTCACCTAACGTGCAAGCTATGCTAGTTTGGTCCCCGCAACTTTATTTACGTAAATCACTGGATTCTACGCATCGCCCCAGAGGAGTGCGACAGGCTTCGGCAGCCGGCACACTTCATATCCTCGCCGCTAGATGGGGGCTTCATTCATTCCATTCCTGACCCGGTCGGAGACTGGAAGCAGGCTGTGGATTTTCATTTTCATTTTCACTGGATTCTACGTTACTTCGCTCGCTCTATGCGGCTTCAAACAAGACTTCTCATAGATGACTAAATTATTAAGGCACCCGCGTTCTCTCTGCAATTACACTTAAGCCAAAGCTTTAAATAGCTCCTAAAACAAGATATAAATTTACTGGCTTACATTACTTTAATGGTTCTCAAATACAATCCTAAGAATTGACCATATCAAATATTCATTCAACACTTCATTGACACTGAAAAACTCTCGTATCTCGCTATATTCCACGTTACTTTCTTACTGTTTACCAAAATACAGTATCTTTATATTAGACATGACACACTTTGAACGTTATTTAGGCCAAAAATGCCTATTACTTTACTTTACTGTTACCGACCCCAGATTATTATTATTATTATTTATCATTTAACGTTACCGTTACATTCATCACAAACTTCGGCCTGAATGGCCATAAACAAATCACCTTCCAAGACATATTCTATTCAAGACGAGTGGTGAAAACTCGTTCATAAGTGACTGTTACATCTTAGTCTCAAAGTGATGCATCGTTGTATGGTGAACTATTTAGTTAGAATAACATTGTAAATTGGTACTCACTTTTTCATTTTCGCTGGATGATACCAGCATCCCAGCTCCGGGCCTACCATGACGCTTGATTTAAGCCATCATGCTATATCTCACACGACACTTGATTTCACATATTTCCCACATGATAATCATACTCTTATCAGTGGCTTCTCTCACTTTTACACAATACATATTAATCACAATACACATAAACACTTTTTAAATCACTATAACAAAATTTATGTACACTTTTTCACTATTTCACAGGTTGATCCTTAATCGGACTCCTCCTAACGCCTGACCTCAGAGATGCGATGAAGCTACGACATCCGCTGGTCTCCGTGAAAGTCTATCTGCGTGTACCTGCGTTCGATTCTCGTTCCCTTCAATACTGTTTATTTTACCGTCATGATTATTTGTGATGCCTCTCGGTTCCCATAACTGCAATGATCTTGACGATACTGCGTCATTTAAAAGTATGACAATACCTCCTGGTATTCAGTGTCCATAACTATCCTAAATTATTGCTACGCTGTAGCAAATTACACTTGCGTATAATAATGGATGAATATCTTCTGTAAATTAAATCTTATGCGATTCATGATTACTATTAAGAATCCGTATGATGCTTCCATTGTTCTTCAAGTACTTTAACATTTCGCGCAGTTATTGGTAGCGTTTAGTTTACGTGTAGACTGCTGACGATGAACTCAAGACGAACTGAAGAAGACAACTTGAAGACAACTACTGGCTTGGCCTGCACTGCTTCCCCTATATAAAGGTTTCTCGTAAAATGTAGTCCACAGGACACACGAGAGCGACTCCTTTCTTGAGATTCTGTATTTCCATTCAAAATGACGTATAAACCTTGTTTATCTAGATGTGGGAGTTCCATAATCACTTGCGTGCAAGCGATCGCTTCGGCCAATTAATTACAATTAATTGCCTTATTCCATCGCGTCATGACGCCACCATGGTGATTCCCCTCTGGCTGGTCACCAAATCACTCCTCTCGAGCGTAGGCTCGGTGTTAACACGCTCATTTGGAGATATAGGCTTTAATTTAGGTGTAAAACCACTCCTAAATTATCTCTCCCAGAATATATTCACCTGGGTGTACATTTCACTCCATTTCAATGCTCCACTTGGCTGTAATCAATTAATTTCCGTGGGCAATCATCCCCACTACAGCCTCCATCGTTGTCAAGCGGTGAATACCCGAGTCATTAATCTCGAGCTGTCTCCTCGGTCCAGACGAAAGAAGTTCCCTCGGCGCCTTGTATCTCCTCCCACTCGCTCGCTGCAATTAGTAAAATGTCAAACTGGCCTGCTTTCGTTCTTGTATGCTTCGAAAACGTATATTTGCTTGCATTTGCTTACAATTCTTCACCTTAAACTGCTATGATATTCACAATCTGGCCGTGAAATCATGCTATATTATTATATGTCAGTATGCATCTCATTGCTCTTCGGGTTCCCTGTAACTGTTCCCCCTCAGAGATCAATGGTTCGACTCTAGGCAGAATCATGTGCCTGGTCTTCTCCGATAAGACCCGGGTTCGATGCCAGTCTACCGTGTCCTCATTGGGCACACTATGGCGTTCATTGTCACTCGGCGGTCCAGGGTAATGAGTGCATCAACCAGCTGGACGTTGTCATCGGTAATACAGGGGGGTGCCCCAGACCGGGCATGATCGGCTAACGACACCCGTCCTTCCCTGAAGCGCTTGTGCCACGCCTTGACCCTTGCAAGGGACATGCAGTGTTTTCCGTACACTTGTGACATTCGGCGATGAATGTCCATTCCCCATACTCCTTTCGCTGTCAGAAACCGAACAACACCTCTTTGCTCTTCGTTTGACGCCTCCATGTCACTGTTTGCAATGCGACTGGCAGCGTTGGACGATTGATGCATGTTGCTGCTCGCTTTGTATCGTCACGTGACGTGCACGCATGCCCTCTAGCGACGGGCTGTGACCTTCCACGCTCAGGTCGGGACCACACCTCGTTAGACACGCCACGATTAGCCCATGTCGTCACCGGTTTGCGCATTACAGCCTCCGTCTCGTTACTTTTTGTACGCACCTTATATGTGGTAGGTTGAAGGATGCCAACCTGCGTCTAGCTACCTTATACATTTAAAATCATTTGTTTGCACCTTTTAATCAACTTCTCTCCACTCTTATTACCTTTGAATTATTTTATTGGTGACTCAAACTTCACAGTTGCAGTTTGAACACGTTGCTTACTTGAGGAAACCAGGTTGAGCTTTGTGCAATCGTAACAGTGTTACCAACCTTTGAGCCTGATTCACCATAAAATCGAAACACTCGGGTGCTCTTTTGCCGTTCAAACAAGGTTTTTAGATATCATCGCATGTATTTAAGGATTGTTGGTGTTTGTTCCTGTGATAGTGCATGTTATCTTGCGGATTGGTGTTATTTTTTGGGGGTGGTTGAATCAATTTGTATTTGTGTTTCGATTTCACAAATAGCAGCCATGTTGTTTGACATTGATTGGATATTTCGTAGTTCCTAGCGTTAATGATCGTGAAATTCCACAGCCACCTTGATGCGTGCAACCAGTGAAGTATAAGCAGTGGGTATTTCGTGGATTAACTGAAGAAATAGTGTGTATATGAATCGGTGAATATTATTAGGAGAGAAGTTTATATCCGTGTAAGTCAGGAATCATTAATGTTTTGTTAAGTCCTATAGAATCATCAATTAAGAGACTAATTTAAGTACTTTAGTGGGTACTGGATACAAGTTTGACATTTTGTCACCGCCCTCTTAGAATCCCAGTAAATATGCCTGACGTAAGCATCCAACATGTATCCACATCGCATGAGTTGACTGATGTATGCCACATCTGTGAAAGAAAATGTGAAGACGAGTTAGCCGTCGCATGTGATGGTGTGTGCCAGAGATGGCACCACTTGAGCTGCACAGAATTACAACAGGGGCAATTCAATGCTCTTAAAACATCAAACAAGAGGAAGTCTAAGCTTCTATGGCTATGCTATAAATGTGAACAGGATTTTCAACTGTTAAAAGCAAGTAAGGGATTACGGAATGAAATAGAATCCATCAAAACTGACGTGAACGCAAAATTAAATAGCTTGTCTGATGCAATTCACAAGCTAAATCAGGCATTCGTCAAAGGTAGCTCTAGCGAAATAGTTAACAGAATTCCACAACGACGAAGAAATAATCAGAGCCAATCAGGATCACCGGTAATTAGGAATACCCAAGGACAGCGTGTGGAACCCGAAGTTACTACAAACAACCGCTCCTTCATAGAAGTGGGTCAGTACGTACAGAAAGAACCTGAAGGTGATAAGGGTGGAATAATGGCCGAATCAAATACCAGCAATGGGTTCATTAGCGTAGAAGGAAGAGAATTTGACGATGAGGACGCTGGAGCTTTTACCCAGGTTGTGAAAAGGAGGAAACGTCCGCGCCAGCACTCCCAAGTTATAATAGGGACTGGGGATGAAGGGACAGAGTTTTTGCAAGCGGGGGAGAGAACAGCGTGGCTATATGCAGGTCGTCTCTCTTCCCGTGTCACAAAAGAGAAAATTAGAAATTTCCTCCAGACAAGAGGGCTTGAAAAAGCATATATGACTTGCGAGGAATTGAGAACACGAGGAATGAACAAGGCGTTCAAAATTGGGATACCATTTAATCGCCTTGAAGACATTGAAACTCCTCATTTTTGGCCAAAAGGGATTCTTGTGCGTCGGTTTCGCAGACCATTCGTGCGAAATCAAGGAGTGGACCTCTTTTAGTAGCAGGAAAGACGGTCTTATCGACAATATGTTGTGGAATGTAGAAGGGCTCAATACAGTTATGAAAATAGCCACACCGAACTTCTTCAAAGCAGACATAGTAGTTTTAGTGGAGACTTTCTTAACCAGTAACATTAATGTTGAAAACTATTACAACTGTCATAACCTTGCTCTACAAGGAGATAGAGGGAGACCAAGTGGAGGGATATCGTGTTTAATTAGACCATGGCTAACTCCTCACGAATTAGTATATAGGACCATAAACCTATTAGCAATATATGCCAAAGGACTGACGATTGTCTGTGCTTATTTTCCCCCAAAACACTCCGCTCAGGATATCATTTACAATCTATCAGAAATGCTGTCAATTATTGGACACCACCGTGGATCAGTCATAGCAGGAGACTTTAACTGTCGTGTAGATAAGGAATGTACAAAAAGTAAAATGGTTGTAGAATTTCTGGAGGCAGAAGGTTTCTATCTATTAAACAGCAGGACAACACCAACATATATATGTCATAACGGTATGAGCTCAGTGGATTTAATCTTTGCGAACACATACGTTAGGACAATTAATATCAAGACACTCTCCTCAAATTCTGTGATACCATTAAGGAAGCCCCTACCAGTCGTTGCTAAAATTAAAGTAAATATTGCACCATCAGAAAGAAACATAAGGAAGCCTGTAATAATCAAACGCTCCCTCGACATCAACTACCTAGAAGAAACTTTAATGACTTCAAAAAACCACATCCTAGATTCGGCGAGACAAGGAGAAATAGATGCTGCAGCATTCAGTCTTGAAAAGATTATAAAGGAGTCCCAAGTTAGGATGCCTCCAACAGAAAGGAAATCTCAACCGTGGTTTGATGCATACTGTTTTTCGGTAAGGAAAGACGTCCTAAATTTACTTCATATTGTTCGATACTATAAAACAGAGGAAAACCTCAAGAGGTATAGCGACCTAAGACGATCCTACAAAAAATCCTTATGGAGAAAAGAGCAGCTTGGTAGGAAGAGGAAGGGAATAAACTAGTGAAGAGAGCGATGGACAATCATTTTCTAGCACTACAGCCCAGAACCCAGAAGTTCTTGCAGACTATCAGTATGGACGCTTGGGAAAGGCATTTCCAGAATATTTTCAATACCGGTAACTCTTGCAGGGTAACGACTCTTCATGGACAAGCTGATTTCCCTCCAATTACTGAGGTGGAGGTTGTGAAAACTATACTCAGTCTTAAAGCTGGCATGTCCCCCGGGCCTGATGAAATATTTAATGAACACTTGAAGGAGGCTTTGCCTTACTTTCGTGACATATTGCCTACACTTTTCAATAAGTGTCTTGAAGCCTGTACAATACCGTCATCCTGGAAAACGTCATTTATCAAACTACTTTATAAAGGGAAAGGAAGTGCAGACTCTCCGGATTCTTATAGAGGAATAGCGCTCGAGAACGCAATATTCAAAGTATTCACAAGAATTCTGACGGACAGACTGAAAGAAAAAGTTTCTGACAAGATCCCAGACCAACAGTTTGGTTTTCAGAAAGGTAAATCAACTCTACAGGCAATTGGAAACCTACTGTCAGATATTGATGAGGCACTTCGTCACCATAGAGGTAATTTTCACGCCATCTTTGTGGATTTTAAGAAGGCCTTCGACCTGTTAAGTCGACAGGTCACAGTTGAGAAACTTCAGACTATGCTCGGTGAATCTGATTATCTGACACTGATAATAACCAACATTCTACATCACAATACCGTGTTTATCTCCGATGGCCTTCAGTTCTCAAAGCCTATTGAACAGATAAATGGTGTCCTACAGGGTGACCCAATCAGTCCACTGCTGTTCATTCTCTCAACTGCTGACATCACGGGTATCCTCGAGTCTTTGGAAGAGAAGATATCTCTTTATATATACGCAGATGATGTAGTAATTGGAGCAAAGAGTTTGGGAGTTCTGCAGGAATGTATGGATCGTCTGCTTCTCTGGGCCGAGAGGACCAAATTACAGATCAACGAGAATAAAACAGCCCACATGGTCTTCCGTAAGGGAGGAATGATTTCGAATAGAGATAAGATTTATTACAGACCTGGAGATTTACCGATAACAACCGTCAAGAATTTTAACTATTTAGGGTTAATTTTCCAGACGACAGGAACTTCTTTCACAATGCATGTGAGAAATAGAGCGACTGCTGCACTAATAGCTATGAACAACATACAGCATTTGCGTAAACTATCTTTAGTTACTGCTATGAAGCTCTTTGTTTCCACACTGACACCTATTTTAACCTACGGTCTGGAACTGATCTGGCCTCATCTGACCAAAACCAACTTAAAGGAAATAGAGCAAGTAAAGTCTATCTTCCTAAAGAAAACATTGTGTGTATCGAAATTTACTCCGTCCCGGCTAATGTATGAGCTGTCTGCAGAGCCATTCTGTATTGAGCAAATCAGACTACAAATGCAGCTTCCATCTAGCGCTGCCTATCAGGAACTTCTTGCGGAATTTCAATCAAAAAAGAAAGAAATATGGTTGGACTTCTATGGGACAGAAGCGATGTTATCGTCTGACTGGAAGAGAGCAGACTACGATTTACGACACACTGTGACGCGTTTCGCAGTCCATGGATTTCATTTCAGGTGTTGCGGAAGAAAAGACTTTCACACTCCAAATGCAGCTACATGCATATGTGAATTGTGTAGCGAGCCCTGTGACCGATATCATGCGGCATATTGTAAAGGAAGATTAACTTCCCTGACGCAATTTTGTAGCGACTGACAGTACCTGCATTGTATTTTTTACTTTTTCAATGGCCATTGGCTGCATTAAAACTATTATTAAGACTCCTGATGTCTAGTACCCGCGCGCATCTATATGTTGGTAGATCTTTCCTGAAGACAATCATTGGACAAATATATAAGGTTATGGTTATGGCTGCGATTTGTAGGTTAAATAACTAGGTTATTGGATGCTGATTAAGGTGCTATTTACCGATATTTGATCCATATGGACTTTGTATTTTTCTGTATAAATATACGCAGGGAACGGAAAACTGATGATTGAAGATTATATTACCGTATAGTATTTCTGGAGTAGCAGTATTTAATGTTGAAATGTCAGACAAAAGCACATTTAACCTGACTCAAAACTCTGATTCATGTCGCCCAAATAGTGCTACTCGAGTCAATACCTGTGATATTTGTGGGAAGACGTTTAAATCTGTTGCAATTCATGTAAGTAAAGCACATCCAGAGGTTTATCGTAGAGGTTTAACGTCAAAATATAAGAGCTCAGATCAAAGTTTGCATAAATCCGATGGAGGTGGTAGTCACTTGCTGGATGAAGAAATTGATCATGTATCAACTAGCGCTAATAGCGAAGATGCGGCTGCATTAGATTCCAAATTAGATGCTATAAAGGAATTTGAACTAAAATTCACGGACGTCATAACTAAAGGTGATATTCAAGCTTTTGAGACAGTTAGTGTTGAGCTAACGGAATTCTTGGCTGGCGCAATCAGTTCGCTCTCAGGACCCAAACATCCAGCTATTCGCTATTATAATGCGTGGAGAAAACGACAGGGGGGGGGGGGGGTCATACAACTACATGTTCTAAAACGAAAAATTCATCAAGGTTAACAAAACGAAGAAGAGACAAAACTAGGACAAAATATCAATATGAAGTAGCGCAATATCAGTATTTCAATCAAAAGCGCAAAGTCGTACGCATGATTATGAATAATCAAAATGGCACAGAATGTAGAATTCCCGTATCCACAGTTTTTGAACACTTTCAAGATTTATTTGGAAAAGAGAATGAATTAACACTCTTGCAACCAACAGAAGCCGTTTTTACAGAGGAAGACATTGAAATTGAAGATTCTGAAATTAATTCAGCTCTTGCCAGAGTACGAGCAGATACAGCAGCTGGCCCTGACCGAGTAATTATCAGAGCTGTGAAGGAACTTAAAACATCAAAAGTGTTGAGTCTCCTTGCAAACGCTATGCTCAAATTTAAGAAATGCCCCGATATATTCAAAACAGGAAGAACAGTACTTCTCCACAAAGGAGGATGTGCTGATGAAATAAGTAACTGGAGACCTATCACCATATATTCAGTAATCAGACGTATTATAGAAAAAGTGATTGACAGGCGACTACGTTCATTCGTAGAGTTCTCCGTACATCAAAGGGGATTCATTAATCTCCCTGGTACACATGTTAATACCGCAATTATTAATGGTTGCCTCAGGAATGCTAAAACAAAGAAAACTAGCTGCTGTGTGGTGTTCCTGGATGTTTCAAAGGCATATGATAATATTGGCCATGAACAACTTAAGCGGTGCATTAATCGAGTAAATATGCCAAACAACTTGCGAGATTTAGTAATCGACCTTATTTTAGGAAATAGTATCAAAGTTGAATGTGGTATTAATAAAACAGTGAGCATAGAGCTTAGGAAAGGCGTCGCTAAGGGATCTCCAATCTCACCTGCTTTATTCAACCTGGCAATAGATGATACTATCAAAGAACTCACAGATCAGGTGATCATTCAAGAGTATGGGTATCAGCTGTCATCTGACGTTGAAAATGTTTCAGCCTTAGCGTTTGCGGATGATATTGTATTAGTAGCGAAATATGAAGCTTCGGCGTAGGAACTCTTTTAAATACCGCCGTTAATAGTTTATCTGCTATAGGTCTTTCCATGATCCTTCAAAATGCAGAATGATCAATATTAAAGAAGGGAACCTTTGTCAGAGAAGTGCTGTGACACTAGGAAATATTGCTTTGACATGTGTAAAATCTGGGGAAACCATAAAATATCTGGGAATAACGTTTGAAGATGAAATTGTGTTTGACAAGAGCAAGTTGATAAATAGTTTAGAAACTTGAATTCTCTCACAGTTTCTTGTTTACTAAAACCAGACCAAAAGTTAAACATAATTAATCAATACATTTGGCCAAGTCTGATTTATACAATACAGAGTACACCGTTAAATAAAATTCCATCAAGTTTTCTGGTCGATGTTGATAAACTTTTGCGATCAACTATCAAAGAAATCATTGGGTTACCACATGACTGTCCCAATGATATGTTGTATGCATCCAGGAATGTTCGAGGGCTGGGTTTAGTTAAGGTTGAATGGGAAGCATATATACAGCATTTTAATATAGTTCAAAAGTTACTCAGAGTGGAAGATGTTCATTTAGATATTTGTCGAAATCTTGACGGGGAAAAGAAAGAAATTCTTCAATATTTTAATTTTCCAACTAGTGATTGCACAGAATCAAAATCAGGACGTTGGGTACGAAATGAGCTTCGGAAACGGTCATTTGAAGCTTGGTGCAAGCTTCCTCATAAAGGTAAAGGAGTGGAAGTTTATGAACAACATCCTAAGAACAACTCGTGGATAAATAACAGAAAAGGCTTATCGTGCTCTGAATGGACGAATGCCATCAAAATGTCTTGCAACATCTCAGCGGTGAGAGCTGTGCCGGGGAGAAGTCAGCACACAACCCTATGCCGACAACCAGGATGTGACCAACCAGAGACGCTAGGACATGTCCTGGGCCAATGTTCTAAAGGAGAACTGTTACGAAATTCCCGCCATCACCGAGTTCGATCATCCATTGCCACTTCCCTGAGGAAATTGAAATGGGAAGTTTATGAGGAAGTGCACTGCATTTCGGAAAATGGTAGTCACCGTAGAGCAGATATCGTTGCCATTGACAGGAAGAATGGAAGGGGTTTGGTCCTGGACCCCACGGTACGAATGGAAGTGGACATTCCGCAAGCCGTACGAGTCAACGAGGAGAAAGAGGCTATTTACCGACCATGCATACCTCACTTGAGTGAGAGATATAACTTACCTAAAAATGCATGGAAAGTGAATGGCCTTCTATTCGGATCTCGTGGAACATCTTATAAGTTCGTCGTGGATATCCTCAAGAAGCTTGGCATCATCGAGGATGATCTTGAGAAGATCTGCTTGGGCGTATTGAGAGCTTCACTCAACATGCTACATAACCATTTATATGGTATATCGTAATGACTTATGTACTGTAGAGCCAACAATGTACCTACACTGTATTCTGGATCTTTATGGTCTCCCGGAATGCCGGGCGGATGTCCTTCAGGAAATATATATATCAAATTCGTACAGAATTACTCTGCCTATCGTTCCAAATAGGCCCACCACTAAAAACTACAGGGTCTTTATATTTGCTTGGCAAGGACATTCTCACTCACGCGCTCCACCAGTGACGGCTCAGTTGCCGGCGACCGCGCGCGCATATTAACGGCAGAATATGGTGCTTAAAATCAGTATCATGCATTTTTACTCACTATGTTTGCGGTAAATGCTGAAAATTTTCCCCATCCGCTGCCAAACATAATCGGCATCTCCCTGTGAAGTTTCCGGTTACTCCGGTTAACTTAGCTTCAGTAAGGAAATAACGACATTTACATCTATTTTATTGTTTACTGAACCTGTCCGTTTGAATCTCTTAGCCAGTTGTTTTATTGTCCGATTTATAGGAATGGGTCTCCCTGGAAATTTCACTCGAAACTTTTGTCTTGTTCTGGTGCACGATTTCCTGCACTTTATGTACGTATTGTGCAGATATACTCGTTCACGTAACGAACATTTCACATTAGGCATTACAGCTCTATACACAATCACAATAAAGCACTGTATAATACGATACACAGTAGCTTTATAAAACGCCCAATTAGCTCGGAGCTCACAGGTCTACCGCAGCAAGAGCGTGGGAATACGGCCGGAGACCGCGCGCGCCAACCTGTAACAGCCGGCTAAGGTCGAGCGGAATCGCCTTACCAAGCAAAAATAAAGAAGCCATTTTTCAGTGTTGCCTAGTTCCTTTAAAGACAGCTTTCCAGTTGGTCAACACAAATTGTGCCTATCGAGATACCACGCTTTTATGTACAAAATGGCTTACTTAATTGGAATGACATGTTTCGAACGGCAAGCGTTCATCTTCAGATCCTGTTCACGTAGGCTAAATTACGACGTTTATGAATTACACTAAATCACAAATGTATAAAACACAATGTTTAGATTAACGTGTCAAACCTACTTACAGACACTGTAGTTCAATTCTATGGTTGTTGCGTTATCTATATATAAGGCACGTTCAAAAAGTAACGAGCCGGAGGCTGTAATGCGCAAACCGGCGACGAGATCGGCTAATCGTGGCTTGTGTAACGAGTTGTGGTTCTGACCAGAGCGTGGAAGGTCACAGCCCGTCGCTAGAGGGCACGCGTGCACGTCACGTGACGATACAAAGCGAGCAGCAGCATGCCTCAATCGTCCAACCAAGACCAAGACAGTGGGCCATTCGACATACTTCCTGGTGTGGTTGAAGACTGTGGGGCACCCATTGGGTACACACTTTCCGTAAGTGCATTCGCTCCTTCATGATGGTGAGCACACTTCCGACGCTCAATCCCACCACGGCGGCTATGGCGTTCACTGTCACTCGGCGGTCCTGCGTAATGAGTGCATCAACCAGCTGGACGTTGTCATCGGTAATGCAGGGGGGTGCCCCAGACCGGGCATCATCGGCTAACGACACCCGTCCTTCCCTGGAGCGCTTGTGCCACGCCTTGACCCTTGCAAGGGACATGCAGTGTTCGCCGTACACTTGTGACATTCAGCGATGAATGTCCGTTCCCCCTACTCCTTTTGCTGTCAGAAACGTCTTGGCTCTTCGTTTGACGCCTCCATGTCACTGTTTGCAATGCGAATGGCAGCGTTGGACGATTGATGCATGCTGCTGCTCGCTTTGTATCGTCACGTGACCTGCACGCGTGCCCTCTAGCGACGGGCTGTGACTTTCACGCTCTGGTCGGAACCACACCACCTCATTACACACGCCACGATTAGCCGATGTAGTCACCGGTTTGCGCATTACAGCCTTCGGCTCGTTACTTTTTGAACGCACCTTATATTTCCCATTTGCAGAGTGCACAGTACAAATAAAGGGAAAGAAAGAAGGCGTGAATGAGTAAAGAGGTCAGTTTTTTGAATGCGCGGTATCAGTACGCGGGAAGGCTTCTGCAGTTCACACCCAGGTGATTTCTCCTACCACTCAGACAATAAAGGTTAACTTAGAAATGAAAACGCCAGACGAAGATGTTTTTAGAGCCAGCTCAGTTGATGGGGTCATAATATGATAATGGGAAAAGAGAAATTACATAAGAGGTTAACGAACTCCACTATAGAGGGTATGAGAAGTAGAGACAAATCTAGGAGTAGATGGTTAGATTCAATGTTTATCGATGTCAAGGTGAGAGGTGTACAAGCAGAGGAAGCGACTGTGCTAACTGCTAATAGGGGATCATGGAGGTGATACGTTCGCACACATAGGCTTGGAGACTAGACCGGACGCTGAATAACGAAACAGTCTCTAATGAAAATGAATATTATTTATTAGCTGACGCATTATCCTCTTGAAGGTTTCTCTGAGTTCTGGAAAATATAGGCTAGTTGTGTATTATTGTGGGTGGTAGCGTAGTTAACTCACCCAGGACGGTCATGTTGCTGGTCTCGTAGACGGTCTGGAAGTAGGGCGCCTCAGTGGACACCTCACAGCGGTAAGCGCCGGAACTGTTGGGCGTCAGTCTGGTGAGCGTCACCGTCTCCATGTGGCAGCCCGCATTCTGCGACAAACACCAAACAACAGGTACTACTTGACAAGAGCTTTCACTGGTGACATAGTACCCCTCGTGTTTTAATATATAATCCTGCCCTAAGCAAGGAACCACTGATTAAGTAAACTTTATCGACCAATTATAAGTATATCCAAGTCTTGAGGCTCATTATTGTCCTGCTTTGAGGTTTTGTGGGCATCTACCAACCTAACCAATGGTGGTACTTTTTGAGGATCCAACCAGACTTTGGGCTGACTACCTAACAGAGGCTCTCAGGTCGATATGTAACACAAAATGGCTGACAACAGCGCGCCCAATTATCAAGGTGAGAAAGAAGGTTAAGGAATGCGGCAACAATGGCGACATAATATTGGATAGGTGGCAATGTCGCCTCCATAGATTGTAATCTTTCAATTCTAGCCACAAGATGGCTTCACCCAGAGAAGCCATTTGTAACTTGGAAGATACAAAAAATAAATAAAAGTGAATATTCTGCCTCATAAATGGCCTTTCTTTAAAATTTAAGCAAATGAAATAATTAGTTGTACTTTAAATGAACAAATCCACCTTCTTGAAACTCTTCTGATCTCCGGGCGTGTGCAGATATTCTGAAAGGACTGGCTCGTACATAGGCCTTACCAAACCTCCTATAAACTAATAAAGACGTAGGAAGCTTTACAGGCATCTAACTAAAAAGAAACTATCCAATTTAAATTTACTCTATATTCTGAAGCTGTCTACAAGAAATGCAATTAAAAAGATATAATATAATAACAAAGAATGGCATACAAGAAATGCAATTAAAAGATATAAGATAATAATATAATAATATAGCCTAATAATATTTAAGCTGGTTTTCACATTACCGGTAATGCCGTCGTCTGCCGTATATGTCTACTTCATTTTCTACACCACTTTGAAGCTGGTCAGCCATGCCTTTATATTTCACCACCATCACGGTATTCTTCAACGTTGCACAATTATTTGCATAGGTATTAGCCCTACTGTGATTGTGGCATAATAGCCAGAACCCAATCACGTGGTACCCTCCATACTAAAACAAATCGAAGGTACCGTACAATCTTCAAGCTTTTAGCTTTCCGTTCAAACACGAAGCACTCAACTCAAGACAGACACACACCCCAACCAGTCATCTCAATCTCTAGAGGAACAATCACGTCCAGCAGTGCCCTCAGTCTGTATGCTACAGCCCGTCCCTCAAGCCACACCTCAGACCAGGGAGTCCTTCTCAGAAGAGCTCGTTGTCATATCTTTGTGTCCCCAAGCCACTCATAGCACTTCCTCGGCCGTTTCCTCATCACCCCCCGGGGTGAGCAAGCATACCTGCTTGAGACAATAGTGTCCATGAAGTGCTGCCTTCTGCACATGTGACCAGAACATGAACCTGACTCCTGGTTCAGTGGTCTGAACAACATCAATAAACATACTTATAAAACATAGGATAAGAGCTAGCTTCAGAATCTCGGCAAAAGTGACCTAAAATACATTGAATAATTAGTAATAAAAAGTATACGTATTGTGCCCGTTTAGACCGAAGTCCGGACGACCACATATGCATTTCACCAAAAATTAGTCAGCACGAGAATCAAAATATCCCGGGGCGACAGATGGGTTAAAGTGACTACAATAACTCAACAACAAAAAAATTGCTTTACTGATTTTCGACTCGATGCAACGATGAGGATAGAAGGAGATTTTCTGAAAATAACACAACCTGTAAAATCATCTCATTTTATTTCAAACGTTAAAAATTACTGAAGGCATGCCAAAAAACAGCATAATAGATGCATGACGAATCATACGTTATATACAAGATTTACAATTCCACCAACACATGAACACTTGGCAATTGAGACGAAGATCAAATTAATAGTCCTGTTGACTTCGCTCAAAAGAATTATTTACAGTAGTAGGGTTTTGTCAGTATAAATTTAATTGTCCTTCCTGATTTTTATCTTATTTGAGTATTCACATATTGAAATGAAAAGAATTTATCACTCGATAAAAAATATATCACTGTTTCAGTTTTTCAAAAATATAGTAGCAAATTAACTAACACTTCAGGAGTCAGTTATCTCAAGATTTGTTCAAATACAAAGTTATTCACAAGGAATACAACACAATATCATTTACATGGACATTCGAGCATTTGGATTCGAAGAACTTCGATAAAAAGAAAATATTTATTGAATCATCTGTTCTCGATCCAAAATCTATTCAGAGCTCATGACTCAATTATCAATATAATAGTCAAAATATTATTATAAACAAAATATAAATTCAATTCAATATGGATTCAACCATTCAATCAATTAACTATCAGTTGGAAATATTATTTGAAAATTTATCATAAAACAATATCATTTGTTATTATCAAAATTACAATTATTTGACAAAATGTCAAATATGTTAATCATTAAATTTATTTGCAAAATGTTTATATTTTTACAGGATCACAAAAATACTCTCAGTTTGTAGTGGTTGTTAAGAAGTAACAGTTTTAAATAATTTACAGCATCGGCCATTCGATTTAAATGCGTCAAAAATCACATAATCATAATTAGCATTTAGACAACGGTAAAGTCTTTTCATAATGAAAGGTACAATTTTAACAATAAAATTTTCGAGCTGGAAATTACTAGGAATATTTCTAGAACACGTGGGTAAAATGTGAATTGACAATGATGGCTCAACAAAATAACCTTTGGTTATATCTCGGCGAAAGTGTGGCTAAATTCAACTCCTCCGCTAATTTCAAAGACATGCAACCTACAATATGGTTGATGCTGGCATATTTAACTCTTTGCACACACAACAATTATTTCTTCCCAAATTATACAGAATAATCAAGCCTTTGCTTGTTACGACAACTGGAAGATTTATAAGTTAGTAAACTCCCCCAATGTGTTTACAATAATAATTTTACTATCAGTTTAAAACATGAATAACTCCACACCGTGTCTATTTTTAGCCAAACGTTTTATCAAAACACGTTGCTCAATAATGATTTTATATTTATACAAACTCTAGCAAAAACCCTGTTTTATACATGCTTTTGGCTTCCCGTATCATTACTTTCCGTCCCTTGAAAAGTGCTTTTTCGGTTGAACAAAATATTTGACTGGTGAGAAACGGATTGAGCGGGGTCTTCTCTAAGATTTAAATGCATAACGCAAGCGTAAAATACTTGCACTGAATTAATATGTTATTTGTTTGTGGGCATGCGTTAACCACTAACCTTCGGAATCAACAAGTATCCGATCTTAGAAAATTGTTTTAAATGTCAATGTATAAATTACTCTACATGATAATGATTATTAGAAATCACAAATATTATTATTATCTCAGAAAATTGAAAATAATAATTATTATTAAATCAACATTATTATTATTATTTCCTCCACAAATGGATTTAAAGTTGATAAACTGTTATAAATATCCATTTCTCAACTTAAATTTATTATTTAATTTTCAGTTACGACGGCTGATGACCGTGATTAGAAAAATATCAAAATTAAATAAATGCTCGTTCTGCTCGTCCATAAATTTCGAATCATTGACTTCTGAGTGTAAAAACTGCTCAGATCGAAGCTTCAATTGCAAAAAAAAAATAAAAAATAAAATAAAATGCAACAGCAAAAACATCGATGAAAAGAAAATATGTGTTGGTAAGACTGTAGAAAAATTGAGAAATTCCAGCTAACTACGCATAAAAATAATGCAAATCGTAGCTTACATTCCTGTAGATCTTGATGCTGGTAATCTGGTCTGAACCAGATTATTTCAGTCTTCTTGTCCCCATTAGGACACGTATTTATAATCTTGCATCGGCCTCCATTTTATACCCGCAACGGTCTTAGTCAGACATAGCGGTATTCATACTTGTAGCCTGAATATCTTGATGAAAATAGTTCGTAAAATGTGCTGCTTCAACAGCTGAAGTAATCTTGACTGGGGTTAGATCGAAAAGATCCATGATGAAAAATTACCAGTTTTAAGTCGACCCAACTGTAATGCCTTCAATACTGTCACTACTCTTACAATCTTATGCAACACATGTTCGAGTTCTGAAGATCTGTTCCCTGGGCAGAGTTTCTCACTCTCCAGACAATGCTATGCATGCTGGTTTCCCTATGTCGGCTAGTGAACTGAACTGTGCAAGACTGGTAGGTTAACAGTACTGACTTATTTTGGTTGGTCGAAAGTTATTAAGTCCAAGACTTATTCTGGTTCTTTGGATGAAATAATGCAAGTTAAATTTTAGTGGACAGTGGAAAGCAAAATATAGACTAAGTCTATTCATATGTCCATTGTAGCAGTAAATTATTACCAATGCCACAAAGTGTATCACCTCGGTGATAACTTTTGAAAAGTTCGAAGATCACTATAATGTTAAACACTTTTATGAGACCAGTAACCATGTACTGTCGTCGAAATCACTAAGTCCCAGCAACTGTGTGCTAGTAATAACGTAGATTTTGCAACCATGTGCATGAAGATTATTTATACAGTATAACAGTGTTCGGAGCGACGTAAAGTGTTTAGAGACAGAGCTCTTGCGAAGAAGTGACTGTATTAAGTTCTTGCGAAGAAGTGACTGTACTTAGCTCTGGCACGCAGGCTTTATATAACCCGCAAGCGGACTCCTCGAGGTCAATGCGTGAAATATGCTGAAACTAAAACATCTCATATCTCAGCTTCCGCTCAATCAATTTACTCGAAATAAAGCACATTCTTCCTCCCTTGTCCGTGCCAGTAATCTGATGTTAGTCTCAAGATTCTACTCCATCGGGAAATATTTAATGCCAATTTAGCCTCGACTACGACGCTCTCGCCTACGTCACTTAACCATTTCTTGGCTGCACAAAGCTTCCAATTCCTTCTTAGAAGGTTCGGCGCGCTCTATTCAAACTTTCAATTCTGGGCTTAGCATTGTGGCCTGTGCTCTCAAATCTGGGCAACTGGATTTGGACACAGGATATGATAATAGTAATAATAATAATAATAATAATAATAATAATAATAATAATAATAATAATAATAATAATAATAATGACACTGCATCTCCTGCAGACGTGTCCAATGCATTTGAAGACGTTGCCAACACGATAACATAGATATAAAGAAATAATAAACCCACTAGCCTACATTGAAACTGTCATGGGGAACTCATAAATTATAGGTTACAAGATTACATATTAGATAGGGTCATTTACCATTCTGCACACTTTTTTACACACCCTACCTTCCTCTCTTCGTAAGTCCCTGTCCCATAAATAACCCATTCCTAGTCTTTCCAGTATATTTCTTACCCCGTCCACCCGGTAACCTTTATGCTGTTGCTTCATTTGGTGCAGGTAGGCTAACTTTAAAATGTCACCCCCTCCACTTACTTTCAGACGTATCCAAGATCTTATGATTCTTTTTATAATATGTTTTCCGATACTTACATCCTCCACAATTCGCCTTTTATCTAGGTAGCCCCAACATTATCTTAGCAAACTTATTTACAATAGTGTCCAGGGTTGCAGTTCCTTCTCCTACACTCCATATAATACTCTTGATACGACAAGTGCATTGAATACATTTTTGTGAACTTTGTAGTCAATATTCAGTAACTTACGTTCTAACACTTTAACACTCGCCAATGCCGCTAGCCCTTTCGATTTTGCTTTTTTAATTTGTTCAGTCCATTTTCCATTACTCGCCAATATCGTCCCTAAATACCTACATTTTTTCACAGTGTCTCGTTTTGACTCATATATGAACCACTATTCATTCCTACTCAGTTTAGCTCCCTTTTTGCACACCATAACTTTGGACTTGCGCGTTAATTTTTAAAAGCCAGTCCTCACAGTATTTCACAATCTCATCAATACTATGTTGCATATTAGGAGGCGTTAGAGCGAGCAGGAGGATGTCAACTGCAAACACCAGGCCCGGGATATCATGATTGTCCAAACAAGGGTTGGACAGTTGCTCACAGCCCTTGGATTCAAAAATGTTGTTAATGAATAGCAAAGAGAGTACTGGTGATAATTTGCAGCCCTGTTTTAATCCTAAATTTGACTTTATCTCTCCCACAATTAGATCCTCTTTAATTTTAATTGCACATTTCACTTCCGAATACACATTCTCAATTGCTCTTATCATCATATGTGACACCCTGATCTTTCCCAATTTAGCAATGACAGTTCCTCTGCTCACTGAATTGAACGCCTTCTCTAAATCAATAGCTGTGATGTACAGTTTACCTCTTTTCCTCCTTATGCATTTGTCCTTCAGCGTTTTCACCACCATTATAGTGTCACTGGTTCTCATCACTTTTCTAAACCCTGTCTGGAGTCTCGAGAACACCGAACAACCCTCTGCCCACGCCATTAAACGCTTGGTTAAGACTCCGGTGTACATTTGGCTCAGATTGTCAAGCAAATGTATGCCTCTGTAATTGCCTGGGTCTAATTTATCTCCTCGTTTCTATTATATAGGGAAAATTATCCCCTCCTGCCACGCACTCGGAAAACTCTCTCCTTCAAAAATCTGGTTGAAAATTTTTACCAAGCTTTCCAACATAGAACTATTTTTACCCAATTCTTTCCAAAATTCGTTTGTTATCCCCGAAATAGCACCTAACTTTACTCCTTTACTTTTTGACATTACTTCCCTGACTTCGTCTATTGATATGTCTTGGCCCAGCATAGGCAGAGTGGCATCCAGCCCTCTCGGGACGCCAAACTCTTTCGATTTCTCCAA
Organism: Meconema thalassinum; assembly: GCA_946902985.2. NCBI lineage: Eukaryota > Metazoa > Arthropoda > Insecta > Orthoptera > Tettigoniidae > Meconema > Meconema thalassinum. Next base: position 90,673,034 of record OX336393.1, read on the forward strand.
TTATCTTTAGTATTTAACAGAGTTTTATAATATGTAATCCAGACTTCATCACTAATCGAACTCCTGCCACCACTTTTGCGCCCCCTACAGTATGAATTGATCCTGTTCCACATTTCCTACAGTCGTTGGATTTGGAATCCTTGTTTAGTGCTGCTGATTCTTTCCCCTGCCATTCACTTCTTGTTTTGCTGAGCAATTCCCTATATTCTTTCCTTAGACGACAAAATTCGACTCTTACCGTTTCATCGCCTTTTTTCTGGTATAACTTCAGTGCCCTGATAACTTCAGTTTTCTTCCTTCTACAAGATTCAACGTACCACCCTTCAATTCTCTCTACCTTCCTCTTTGCTTTAACGCACATTTTCCGCCAGGCAATTATAATTGTATTCTCTATAATGTTTATTACCTCTTCGACTTGATCATTACTGATCATTAAACCTTTATTAGTTCAAAAAGTTCTCCCTGAAATAGTTCTGGAACTCTCTGCAGTTTTCCACTCTCCATCTGAATCTTTTTACTTTTCTCTCCTGACATTTAACTTGTGATTTTTCGCTTTGATTTTGTCTCCTCTCCCTGCATGTTAATGATAATTGGTAGATGGTGTGAATCCCCCCAATCCTCAACTGTGAATCTCTTAATTAAAGCTAGTGTTCCTCTGGAACATATTGCTAGATCTTCTACGCTCCCTCCATTTTCTGTTATATATGTCGAGTTGCCTCTTTCATCCCCCACACAGACACCATTTAGTATAAGTTATATAGCTCCCCTGCACCACATAGTTCCAAAATCTTTTCTCCGTTTTTGTTGAATTCTCCATCTCTGCTATGTATATCCCCAAATGTCACCTCAGCAACCTATTTACTATTAAGGGGCTCTCTGTCTGCAATCCTAGCATTTAAGTCCCCCGTAAGCACAATCTCTGTCTCCTCATATATAATTTGAATTCTATTTATTTCAATTGTTAATTCATCGAAAAACAAGAAGTTCCGTGACGAACTAAAGAGCCTACTTTTCTTAAAATTTAAGAATCATGCCAATGATTAATCTATATTATGGATCTATCTAAAATAATGACGAAATTAAGTTGGTAATATCAAAATGTATAATTAGTTCGAAATACTGTATACCTGGCATAACGTAGCCTAATAGAGAACTACAGTTGGCAGCCCTGGTGACTGAATATATTCTTAGTTCCATCTCTTAAGGTACAGAATATAAAATGTGGTTGAAGTCCAATGGATAGCATGGAAGTTACATGCAGTTAAGCATTGGATCTAACAGCGCGCGTAAAATCATGTTGGCAACAATGACATACATGTATTGGTCAGAAATAATCTGAAATAATATGATCTATTGCTGTGTCAATTTTGAATGAAATCCATTAGTTAGTATAGAAGTTACATGCATTTTAAAATTGGACCTATCAGCAGGCTTAAAATCATGTTGGCAGAGCTGGCGTAGGCCTATATTAGTTACTCCAAATTAATCTAGAATGCCAGTTACTATACGAGTGCAAAGTTTAGAGCTATTGGCTTGCATACTTTCTGATATATTGATATTAGGGTAACAAAAATACAGACAGTATTTATTAACAGTTGGCAGCCCTGGCTACTCTTAAGAATCGGTATAGTCATATCTGTTATGGTACACATAGCACACACAAAATTTGGTTGAAATCCAAATGATGGTATAGAAGTTACATGTATTTAAAGTTGGACCTCTCAGTAGACGTAGAATCATGTTGGTAGCACTGACGTATATAACTTACTCCAAATTAATATAGAAAGTCAGGTACTACACGTGTGCATAGTTTAAAGCGGTCGGCTTGCATACTTTCTGATATATGGGTATTTGGATTTTAAAAATTGAAAGCATTTATTAATAGTTGGCATCCCTGGTGGCTCTTAAGAATACACTCAGTAATATCTGTTTATGTACACATAGCACATACGAAATTTGGCTGAAATCCAATGGATAGTGTAGAAGTTATATGCATTAAAATTTGGACCTATCAGCAGGCTTATAGTCATTTTGGTAACACTGCCATGTATGGCCTCCTGGAAATTAAACTGAAATATTATTATCTATACGTGTGCCAATTTTGAAATAGCTCCCATTCATACCTTCCAAGATATCCAACATGGAGCTCAAATTTCAATTGCGATTTTTCAGCAGTTGGTAGCACTGACATCATTTTCAAATATGGACGTGAGATATTTAGGTATAGATCTTTACTCCTACCAAGTTTTGTTTCAATTGCTGCAGCCGTTTAGGAGTTGATAGGGGGGGGGGACACACACAGCCAGACACAGACAGAAGGACAGACAGACAGGCAGACAGACAGACAGAGGGACAGACAGACAGACACACATTTGCCAGATCTCATAAGTCTATTTTTTCCTCATTTTTGCAAAATGTGAAAAGTAGGCTAAAAATCTTTTGCATACGGGGGATTCTCCGGAGGGTTGTGGACAAAACCAAAACATACCATTCCTTCCCCCTGCCCCCTAATTTCTGATTTTACCCACACTACTTCTTCCAGCTCTGTATCAATAAATTCTGATAATTCAAGCACTTACTCAATTAGAACAACTATCCGACCCGGGAACCTACCGGTACGAGCTTTCCTGATTTTAGGTTTTTAGATTAAAGTATGACATGTATTTACCTTAGACGAAGCGAACATATGGTTAAATTTAAATAGTTTAAGGATTATTATTTATTACAAACTCCGGTGTGAATAAGTCGAGGAGACTTTTTGGAAAATGCGGAAGTGCGGAAGGCATTTTGGAAATGAGAGTTGTGATTTTGAAGTGATGGAGTATTTTATTTTGAGTTTTGACATTTTATTTTAGGGTTTCGTTTTTTCTTTCGATGAGGGGAGAAGTTCGTTTTTTAGTGTATCTTCTTAGATAATAAATTGACGGACACGGGGGGTGCGATTGTTTGATTCATATCTTTATAAATAGAGGATTATGATTTACACTAATTAGTTACAAGTTGTACTATAGACGTCCAAGACCTTTTTCCACCCTATACTCCCCGAGATGCGCAAGTTTCTCCTCGAATTTGGCTTTTGTATTTTTTGTAGTATAGGCCCATAGTACAGCTGTAGATTAGACTCCTTTCGTCCTATTCGATTACCTCGCTACGCATGCTCTGTGTTGCGTATTTTGTGTAGGCTACCATACATTGGCACCAGTGAAATGACGTCTCGGTATTGAACACGCGTAACGCGCATCTTTCGGTAGCAGCTGAGCGACGACAAGCAATGACAATTGCCCTTGTTGAATGAACAATAAATAACTTCTGAAACGTCACATATTTACGTAATTTAGCACATATTTCCTGTGCAGTAGTGATAATGGACAGAAATTCCAATTGGTAATGACTCCTAGAATATCAAATAATTTATTTATTTTATTTATTTATTAATTAAAGCACAAACTACAGCCCTTCACGCTTGTACAAATAACAACAAAATGTCAATTTAAAATAAAATATAAGATAAGATTTAACAAATCACCAAACAAAATAAGTCCAGATCAAGAGCCAGTAGAATGTCCTTGCTCGTAGCCGTATCGTCAGTGGCTAAGATGACAGTTCTAAATACAATTTAACTTCTTGTTCGCCTGCTTCAGGCACGTCCTCTTGTTTGTGGATATGTCCAACTCGCGTTTCCTTGCAATACTATTGTACAGGGATGATATGCGGATTTGGAAGGATCTTTGGATTATGGAATGTTTTGTGTGTGGGATGTGCAAAATATCTTTGAGCCTGGTAGAACGGGAAGGGGCTCTTAGTTTGAAAAGTGACAGCACGTGGTCCGAACGGTAATGACCATTTAAAATAGAATGTAGGAAGGACAGGTCAGTTACCTGTCTTGTCGTGTTAAGGAGAGGGATGTTTATGGCTTAAAGTACCTGCTGAGTGGTGAAGTGTCTCAACCTTGGCATTCTGTTCCTTACAGTGGCAGCAAAGATGGATTGAATTCTGTCTAATTTGGTTGTCGAATATAACCCCGAGATCTCACTGATGCGCAACTGCGGTAATGGGCCTGTCAAGTAAGGAATGTGTTGTGTAGGATCTCGGTTCATTACTCCTGAAGAATTACCCAATTTTCTAGTTGCCATGGTTACCTAATAATAAAGGTTTTCATTTATAAAATGAAAAGTGCACAAACGTACATATAATAGGTACAGTTGGTACTATTTTTCTCTAGGATATTCCGTTAATGATTTTGTTCTTCTAGTGCATAAGCTAAAGTGATAGCATTCACAAATCTGATAAAATGTGATCTCATAAGCCTATTTTATCATATATGAAAATAGGCTAAAAACAACGTATCAAATGCTAATGAAATAAAACATTTAAAAAGTGTAGGTAGGAGGTTTTGAAACTTCAGGATCATATACGTGATTTCATTATATCCGAGTCCTTACCCCTCAATGTAATTTTCACTCAGCTCATCTCCCTCCAGTTACGCCACTGCTGACAATCCTCGTCAATATTGAATAATTTCGGTCGATCATGACCTACGATAGCTACTTGTCTCATGTCTACGTTGATATTTTAGCAGTGTAAGTAAATCATTGATATGGGCGTACTAATTAGTCAGTAACAAGTAGTTCCGTGACGAACTAAAGAGCCTACTTTTCTTACAATTTCAGATTGATGCCAATCTATAAAGACCTATCTAGAATAATGCCAAAATCAAGTAATATAGTAATAGAGTAACTTGACACAGTAGGCAGCCCTGGTGACTCTGAATATATACTTAGTTCCATCTCTTAAGGTATAGAATGCACATACAACATTTGGCTGACGTCTAATGGATAGTATGGACGTTACATGCTGTTTGATATTGGATTTATCATGCTGGGAACAATGTCATGCATGTGATGCTCAGACTTAATCTGAAATATTACGATCTATTATAGTGCTAATTTTGGATAAAATCCATTTGTTAGTATAGAAGTTGCATATACTGTAATTAAAAATTGAAACTATCAGAAAGCTTAGAATCATTTTGGCAGCACTGAGGTATATTAGTTACTCCAAATTAATCTAAAATGTCAGGTACTATACGTGTGCAAAGTTTAAAGATGATGACTTGCATACTTTCTGATATATTGATATTAGGATTAAACAAATAGAGAGAGCATTTATTATCAGTTGGCAGCCCTGCTTGTTCTTACGAATACGCCTAGTCATAACTGTTATGGTACACAAAGCATATACAAAATTTGGTTGAAATCCATTTGATAGTATAAAAGTTATATGCATTTAAAAACTGGACCTATCAGCAGGCCTAGAATCGTGTTGGCAACACTGATGTATATACTGTAAGTTACTCCAAACTTAGGTAGAATGTCAAGTAGTATACGTGTGCCAAGTTTAGAGCTGTTGGCTTGTATACTTTTTGATATATTGATATCAGGGTTAAAATATAGAGAGGGCATTTATTAACAGTTGGCAGCCCTGGTGGCTCGTTAGAATATGCACAGTCATATCTGCTGTAGTACACATTGTACATACGAAATCTGGTTGAAATCCAATCGATAGTATAGAAGTTGCATGCATTTAGAAATTGGACCTATCGGCAGGCTTAGAATCATGTGGGCAATACTGGCATGTATGGTCTTCTGAAAGTTAATCAGGAATGCTATGGCCTATATGTGTGCCAATTTTGGAATAGTTCGCATGCATAACTTCTGAGATATCCAACATAGAGCTCAAATTACAATTGTGATTTTTTAGCCGTTGGTAGCACTGACTTCAAATTAAAATATGGCCGTGAGTTATTCAGGTATAGATCTTTGCTCGTAGCAAATTTGGTTTTGATAGCTGCAACAGTTTAGGAGTTGATAGGGGACACACACACACACACACACACACACACAGCCAGCCAGCCAGACAGACAGAAGGACAGACAGACAGACAGACACACACACACACACACACACACATTTTCCCGGATCGATCTCATAAGTCTACTTTTTCCTCATTTTCGCAAAATGAGAAAAGTAGGCTAAAATTAGATAGCGATTTATTGCATGAGGAAGTCTTTTCTTGACACGTCGTTGAAAATACGTGTATCTGTGGCAATAATTACAATTGGATCAAACATTCTTCTCAGCAATTACTCTAAAATGATGTCAGACCCATTAAATACTTCAAATTAAGAAACGTAATCAGTTAACACTTGTACGATGTATATATTTGTTTCTTGCCATGTTCTTGTATTTGATTAATTGTTAAATAACTTACATTAAAATCTCCATTTGTCACCTATACGTAACTAACCCCGTCCATACATATTAGTGAACTTCTTTTCAATAATCCGATATCAAATTAGAATATTAAGAGACAGCCTAGGCGCTTGGTCGGACGTATGAAGCCAGCGAGACGGTGTTGCAATTCGGTCTGGCCACGGCCTGGTTATAGATGGCTATGGTCTTACACACTTCCGTCCGATCCACCACTGCCAGCTGGATCGTCCGATCCACTTCCGTCCCATTTTAAATATCCAGCAACCGAGTGGAAAGATGTTACACATCATTAATGTGACCTCCTGAGGAGTAGATGTCAAGTGTAGTCTTACTCTTAAGTCTTCTATAAGGAAGCATTCTCTAGATAACTCGTAAGCCAAACTTGATAGGGTTGTCTTTGAAATGCCCAAGGCTCTCTTGAGATTCTGACACTTTCAATGGTGGAATGATCGGAGACAGTTCCTCCCAAATAAGCTATAGGTCGTATGACACACAGGCAATATCTTAATATAGACGCGGGTCATGGCAGTCTGAAGCGCTAACTTATTCAGATCCTTTGTACTGTATCATATATTCCTCTGGTAGATGCTGCTGCTCTTTCTCTTATGTGAATTCTGATGAACCGGTCGGTTGTAGCGAGATGCCCAGGTTTTAATAACTAGTTGTATTCCTGGTTAATCTAAACTATCCGCTTCCCCTAAAATATCAGAGTCAAATTATACCATAAATAAAACACGTACAAGAGCCTCTTCTCAGATAAGAAAGTTATTCAGTCAATGCTCAATATAAATTATTTGTACCGAGCTTTCTAATAGTGAAATGTTGGCATATCTGCCAATCTCCCGTCCTATGTCAGCAAGACAACTTCAGTCTCCCATATATGTCACGAAGAGTGCACTCACTCGTAACTGATGATGAAAAGCAGTGAAACTCGTCCACAATCCAGGGTAAGTATTGGAATGGATTACCAATACAAATTGGAATCGATCCAATCACTGCCAGGCAGACAGTCACGAAGATATGGTGTGAAAGACGAATTTCATTTTACAGTTCTCGCATTATATGGACATCGATCACCAATCAGATAGATTGTCTCTCTCGCTGGATATTCGATCATCTCATACGTCTCGCCATATCGTTACGAAACTTTCCAACACCACACAGACGTGTTGGGTACATTTCATTAGAAAGACTAACTATTGCAATGGGTACCCTGTTTCGACTTCCGGAAAATTGCGACATATCTTCGCGTTTAACATCCCCCACACACCAAAACCACCGTCAGTTAAAAAGTTTATATATAATTTATGTATGTATATACAGAAAGGTTCACCAGCCCCTTATTTTCTTTGGAGAAGGCAACCCAACTAACGCGTATATCATAGTCATCCTAAAATCATTACTACCTGCTCCTTTACGGTCTTAGTACAACTTTACCGTTGAGTTCATTCTCGGGAATATAGTAAAATCAATAGCGGCAGTGTTATTTCAATGACCTCAAATATAATGCATGATTAAAACGACACGGGAAGTGTCTACGAATAGATTCAATACGTGCCAGCAGTACACCATGGCTCTCGGTAGCTAAGGTGGCTATATAACGCATTCATGGGGTAACGTCAGACATGCTGTTAGGTAGCAGGTTTGAACCCGAAGTTAGTACATTTTTAGCCTACTTTTCACATTTTGAAACAATGAGGAAAATGTAGACTTATGAGATCGATCCGGGCATATCTGTGTCTGTCTGTCTGTCTGGCTGGCTGTGTGTGTGTGTGTGTCCCTATCAACTCCTAAACGGCTGCAGCAATCGAAACAAACTTTGGTAGGAGTAAATATCTATACCTGAATATCTCAATGCCGTATTTGAAAATGATGTCAGTGCTACCAACTGCTGAAAAATCGCAATTGAAATTTAAGCTCCAAGTTGGATATCTTGGAAGGTATGAATGGGAGCTATTTCAAAATTGGTACACGTATAGATAATAATATTTTAGTTTAATTTCAGGAGGTCATACATGGCAGTGTTGCCAAAATGATTATAAGCCTGCTGATAGGTCCAATTTTTAAATGCATATAACTTCTAAACTATCAATTGGAATTCAACCAAATTTCGTATGTGTTATGTGTACATAAACAGGTATGACTAAGCGTATTCTTAAGAGCCACCAAGGCTGCCAACTGTTAATAAATGCTCTCATATTTTTTTAAAAATACCTATATACCAGAAAGTATGCAAGCCGACAGCTTTAAACTATGCACACGTATAGTACATGGCATTCTATATTAATTTGGAGTAACTTATATACGTCAGTGCTACCAACATGATTCTAAGCCTGCTGATAGGTCCAATTTTAAAATGCATGTAACTTCTATAGTAACTAATGGATTTCATACAAAATTGGCACAGCAATAGATCATATTATTTCAGATTATTTCTGACCAATACTTGCATGACATTGTTGCCAACATGATTTTACGCGCGCTGTTAGATCCAATGTTTAACTGCATGTAACGTCCATGCTATCCATTGGACTTCAACCACATTTTGTATTCTGTACCTTAAGAGATGGAACTAAGAATATATTCAGTCACTAGTGCTGTCAACTGTAGTACGGTACTCTATTAGGCTACATTATGCCAGGTATACAGTATATCGAACTAATTAGAAATTTCGACATTACCAACTTAATTTCGTCATTATTCTAGATAGATCCATATAGATTGATCATTGGCATGAATATTACATTTTAAGAAAAGTAGGCTCTTTAGTTCGTCAGGGAACTTCTTGTTTTTTGCTTAATGTCGCTTATAGTGGATGTATTGTGGGTGTATATCTACCTGTTCCAACGAATGATTTTTTTATTTGATCCTGATAAGGACCGTTTCTATCCGATGGTACGTAGCCAGGGTTCCCTCCGTGGTGTAGTGGTCAGCATGCTTAGCTGCCACCCCGGAGGTCCGAGGAGAAGCACAAATATTTTGTAAACATACAACCTAATATCGTCTCCATACGTTGTGTGGGTTCGACGCTCAGAACCTTCTATCTTCCTTATGCACTTTTTATACGACAGAAAACCAGACTGGCAATGTGCAACAATGCGACCTCTGTCAAAGTCGCAATTGATCTACCTTCACTTGACCTAGAACTGTCTGGCCGTATACTACTTGCATCAACCATGTGCAACAGCCGGCCCACTGAGTCCTTTCATTCGGCCTGAGTGATCAGTAATTGAAAATGTTTTTCCTACGTAATCTCTCGAACTGAAGTAAACATTTTTCAACCCTCGACAATGCAGTGCGAAAATATTCTCTCTGGGCTTGGCAATTCTGTTAAGTCACCCTATCTCCCACTCGACCTTGTGCTGTAAATCGCGCCAGTAAATTGGTAAGCGTGTCGCTAAGTTTCTCATTAATATGGGAAGTAAACACATACCGTACTGTATGTATTTTCTTATTAGCCAACTTTTCTCATTTTGCAAACATGAGAAAAAAGTAGACTTATGAGATCGATCCGGGAAAATATCTGTCTGGCTGTGTGTGTGTCCCCTATGAACTCCTAAACGGCTGCAGCTATCGAAACCAAAGTTGGTAAGAGTAAAGATCTACACCTGCATATCTCACGGCCATATTTGAAATTGACGCCAGTGCTACCAACTGCTGAAAAATCACAATTGAAATTTTAGCTCTATGTTGGATATCTCAGAAGTTATGGATGCGAACTCTTCCAAAAATTGGCACACAAATAGACGATAACATTCCAGATTAATTTTCAGAAGTTCATACATGCCAGTGTTGCCAACACGATTCTAAGTCTGCCGATAGGTCCATAATATAAATGCAAGTAACTTTTATACTATCAATTGAATTTCAACCAAATTCCGTATGTACTATGTATACTACAACAGATATGACTGTACATATTCTAATGAGCTGCCAGGGCTGCCAATTGTTTATAAATGCTCTCTCTATGTTTCAACATTAATATCAATATATCAGAAAGTATGCAAGCCAACGGCTCTAAACTTTGCACACGTATAGTACCTGAAATTCTACCTTAGTTTGGCGTAACTTATATACATCAGTGCTGCCAACACGATTCTATGCTTGTTGATAAGTCCAGTTTTTAAATGCATATAACATCTATACTAACAAATGGATTTCAACCATATTTCGTATGTGCCTTGTGTACTATAACAGTTATGACTGTACGTATTCGTAAGAACCAGCAGGGCTGCCAACTGTTAATAAATGCTTTCTCTTATTGTTCAATCCAATTTCAATATATCAGAAAGTATGCAAGCCATCAGCTCTAAACTTTGCACACGTATAGTACCTGGCATTCTAGATTAATTTGGATTAACTAATATACCTCAGTGCTGCCAACATGATTCTAAGCTTTCTGATAGTTTTAAATTGTAATTTCATGTATCTTCTACACTAATAAATGGATTTTATCCGAAATTGGCACTATATTAGATCGTAATATTTCCGTTTAATTCTGAGCATCACATACATGACATTGTTCCCAACATAATTTTACGCGCACTGATAAATCCAATATCGAACAGCATGTAACGTTCATAATATCCATTAGACTTCAACTAAATGTTGTATGTGCATTCTATACCTTAAGAGAAGGAACTAAGAATATATTCAGAGTCGCCAGAGCTGCCTACTGTAGTAAGTTACTCTATTAGGCTTCACTATTTCCGGTGTATTTCAAACTGTAGTACTTATAAATGTTAGTATTACCAACTTGATTTCGTGATTATTCTAGATATGTCTATATAGATTGGCATGAATCTTGAAATTTAAGAAAAGTAGGCTCTTTAGTTCGTCACGGAACTACTTGTTTTCTTTAGCAATTCAAATTTTTGGTTACCATTATAATATTCTTGTTTATGTGTTAGTGATGGTAATTTGTGATGAACGTGTTTCTTCATTGAATGTGTCTACTACGTTCTTGTAAAAATATTATGGATTATTAAGTAGGGCCCGCGACGCTGTACTGTAAGTCCTCTGAGGTAGGTCCACTTTGTGTTCCTAGCTGCACATGCTAGACTTACAAATAAGTGCAGGGCCTGGCGGGGAGGCTAGTTGTAGTCCTTACATAATTATAACAAAGTGAGGCCTGGCAAGGAGGCTAATTGTACGACTCACATTTAACAGAGTGAGATATGGCAGGGAGGCTAGTTGTACTACTCACATTTAACAGAGTGAGATATGGCAGGAAGGCTAGTTGTACTACTCACATTTAACAGAGTGAGATATGGCAGGAAGGCTAATTGTACGACTCACATTTAACAGAGTGAGATATGGCAGGAAGGCTAGTTGTACTACTCACATTTAACAGAGTGAGATATGGCAGGAAGGCTAGTTGTACTACTCACATTTAACAGAGTGAGATATGGCAGGGAGGCTAGTTGTACTTCTCACATTTAACAGAGTGAGATATGGCAGGGAGGCTAGTTGTACTACTCACATTTAACAGAGTGAGATATGGCAGGGAGGCTAGTTGTACTACTCACATTTAACAGAGTGAGATATGGCAGGGAGGCTAGTTGTACTACTCACATTTAACAGAGTGAGATATGGCAGGGAGGCTAGTTGTACTACTCACATTTAACAGAGTGAGATATGGCAGGGAGGCTAGTTGTACTACTCACATTTAACAGAGTGAGATATGGCAGGGAGACTAGTTGTACTACTCACATTTAACAGAGTGACTCCCGACACAGCCAACGCCTTGCAGGGAGGATAATTGTCGGGCATGTATCGATAGAACTCGAACTCGTCCTTGTACCACTTGACGGAGTAGAGACGTTCGTGTCCAAGGTCGAACCTGCAGACGAGCGTCACGTTGTCCCGAATGTCCACGAGGAGCGGCACCCTCAGCTCCCGCAGCATCAGCGTCTGCGCCACTGAAACAACATTAGCCAATCACCTACGTGCACATAGGGTCGTGTCCAGAGGGGCTGCAACACCCCTTCACAAAATGCTCCCGATAATCCTAGGAAAGTGAGACTCAATAAAGGTAAATCTCAGCAAACCTTGAAGGTTTTTGCCGTGCCTTCTGCGGGGTTTCTCCTAGATGCATCAAGTCAGGTTCATCAGCGGGCTATTGGTACACCCTGCCCGAGTTAACTTTCTAGCTTAACGTGCGTGTTAAGCTTTGTATTTTGTGTTGAGCTAAGGTCCTTACGGATTCTTTGACGTGGATGACTGATATCGTATTCAATGGAATGCTGAGTCCAACTTGGTGAATGCTGGTGATTAGCTTTCAGTCGGGCAACACAAAATAATTTCAATTATTGGAATACGTGGGAAAAAGAACTGAAGTAAATTGCAAGTGATTAAGATTAGTTAGATAGTGAAAGTGGGAGGAGAGAGATCGGACTGGTTGGAACAGAGAAACGGCCTGAAACAAGGAAGTGCACTGTCACCGTTACTTTTCATTGTGGTGATGGATGACATAATGACCCGAGTGACACAAGTAATCGGGGAAGGAAAGATGAAATCAATGGTGTTTGCAGATGATTTGATGATATGGGGAAACAGGGAGGAGTAGGTACAGGAACAGTTGGACGTGTGGGAAGGAATAATACAAGGATATGGGATTAAATTTAGCATAAATAAGAGTGAGATGGTGATCACAACAAGGAAGAAGGAAAGAACCACAACGGGAATAACAATTGGTGGGGAACAGCTGAAGAAAGTGGAGAGTTTCAGGTATCTGGGAAGCCTGATACAAGATGATGGAAGAAACGATAGAGAAATAAATGAGCGGGCGAGACAGGCAGAAGCATTCCGGAGGAGTGTGAGAAGCTTGATATGGAGCAAGGATGACCCTCGGAACAGCAAAAAGATCATATATCAGACGTACTATGTCCCTATCCTGACGTATGCCTCAGAGACCTGGGTTATGAAAGGAAGGGAGAAGAGCAAAATACAGGCCAGTGAGATGAGGTTCTTGAGAATCAGTATTGGAGCTACAAAGATGGACAGAATAAGAAATGAGAGGACCAGAGAATTAATGAAGGAGGAACCATTACAGGATGGTATAGAAAAATCTAAACTTAGATGGTATGGACATGTAAAACGAATGGAGGAGAAGAGGATGCCTAGGAGGATACACGAGACGAAGTGGGAAGGAAAGAGACGAGAGGAAGACCGAGAGACAGGTGGCTGAAGGGGGTGGAAGAAAGCGTGAAGAAGAGAGGAGAAGACTGGACAAGGGTGGAGGTTGAGAGTTGGTGGGAAGACAGAAGACGTTGGAGAGGCTTGTGTTCCAAGCGGACCCGGGCAGTGGCTGGAAACTGTACAAGATGATGATGAGATAGTTATTGGTATATTCGCTTTCACGGCAATTGAATTAAAACTCAGCATTTTTCTAGGTTTTTGCCGTGTCTTGTGTGGGGTTTCGCCTGAGACACCAAGCTGGCTCATCTGCGGGCTCTTGGTGTCCCCGCCCGGAACCCCACAGGAGTAACGAAATGCGCGCTACTTCCCTTTTTATGAAGCGCACCTGCGCCTCTTTACTGCGAGAACTAAAAGCTCAAGCAGCCACAGAAGACACGGCACAAACCTAGAAAAATTGCTGAGTTTTAGTTAGTTATTGTTATTGTAAGGGGAGGAACTTCGAGTTCATCTGCCCCTCTGTGATTAAGAGTTATACATAATGTTACGGACTATTGAAGAATAAGAAGAACAAGAAGAAGATGATAAAGATGATGATGAAGAAGAAGAAGAAGAAGAAGAAAACTCTGAGATAACGTGTTTCGCTCGTTAAGCGAGCATCATCAGATCCAAATCCGTAAGACAAATAGCTCTGCAAAACACTACCAAACTTACAGCGACACTCACAGACGGTCTCTGCCCTAAAAAAAGGAATGAAAAGAATACAAGAAAACCCGTTAGAAAACATAATCCAACATTATATACGGAGTATGTAATGTACACTAGAAGCTGGTCAAGCTGTTACATGTAAAATATAAGTAATAACAGAGAGACGAGCTCTTATGGCCTACGTCTTTTATAGGGCTAGGTTGAGGGCGGAATAACTAAGAATACAAGGGAAAACGCACAGTGACATTCTATTATTATTTTCGTATATTAAAGATGATCTACATATATATAAACAAAAATGAACATAACAACCAACAAGTCGTTCCGTGAAGAACTATACAGCCAATTTTCATATATCCTACTCATGTCAATTGCCTCTATCAACATACAAAATTTAAGTTTGAAGGTTGTGATAGATTCGTAGATATTGTGAACCGTCAAAATATTTCAGATGGTCGCCAGGTTGGATTTTATGTACTGTTACATGAAGATTTTTGTGTACATGTGGTATTCAAAATTCAATCGCATGATTAGAACACAAGAAATAAAAACGAGATTTAAAAATTTCACACAGCTGCCATCTTGTGGTTATGGAAACAATTGAAATAAAATAGATGCCAGTGGATTAACATTTGTATAAGCTTATAACGTGCAAAGTTTCACTGCACTCGGATGGTTAAATCGCGAGAAACGTCCATTTAAATATTTATACATCGCGTTGCCGCCATATTTGATTTGTGCTCACCAGGTTACTGAAAGGCCTATAGGTTAACTTATGTTCATGTCTTCTATGAACAAAAAAATTCAGCTTGATTGCTGTAAAAGATTCGTAGATATTGAGAACCGTCTAAATATTTCCGATGCTCGCCATTTTGGATTGTTATATGTATAGGCCATAGAGATATGTACTGTACCCTTGCACAAGGCCTTCAGAACAGGACTCTGTCGTCGGGGCATGAACGGTACACTAGCTTGAATATGAAACTGTTCTGGATATTATAGGAAGATCACTAGGGCTGAATAAAATTCATCACACACAGATTCTGAATGAGAATAAACAAATTTAATGCACCAACACCAGTACAGCAAAAACAAATAAATGAAATAAAACCAAAAATAGTAGAAATGAAATTTAAAATAATAATAATAATAATAATAATAACTCACAGGTAAAATAAATCAAATACGGAATCAATAAAATTAAGTCAAAATCAAAAATATAAACAATGGACTAATTAATGTCCAAAAACCACCAATTAAATGCTAATCAGCATCAATTAATACTTATCATAGTAGTTATGATGTATGATTACAATCAAATTTATTGACAATTAAAAACCAATCATGTGGCAAAATAAAGAAAATGAATCAAAATGAAATCTGGTTAACACCAATTAGCCTTAATTGCCATAATCAAATTTATTAATTACGATGATAAGATATCATCAGAAAGTTAAGTTATTAAGAGATGATGGAATCAAGAGGGTCCGGTTAATTGCAACAACAGTATGGATTAAGAAAAAGAAATCCAATTATGCGAAATTAATCAATCATTAATCTGAGTAGACATAATGATCATTGAGTCTAATATCATCCAATTACATTTCAGATGCATGGCATGTTCAAATATCAGAGACATCCATGGCCATTCCGAAGTATACATTATAGCCTAGCCATTGGCTTACTTAATTATTAATGGCGTTTAATTAACATTTACTAGAATCCCTCCGTTAAATAAAAGTTTACCCTCATATCAAATCTTAACCTTCATG
Organism: Meconema thalassinum; assembly: GCA_946902985.2. Classification (NCBI taxonomy): domain Eukaryota; kingdom Metazoa; phylum Arthropoda; class Insecta; order Orthoptera; family Tettigoniidae; genus Meconema; species Meconema thalassinum. The sequence goes on from OX336393.1 coordinate 90,688,923, forward strand.
GCATTAATTATGTATTTCTATCTGCGAACATGAATATGATTTATGCATCTTATTTACATACTCTTGTAAATTAATCATGGAAGCCTTTCCGTACGGAATCTTAATGTTCAATCCCGACGTTACTTTGGACGTCTTAGCTTTAAAACAAATTAGCTGAATCAATGAAGCCATTGAATTTACTTAGCCTTGAAACACCCTTACAAATTGTCACATATTACATTAACATATTAGCAATATGATAAGCCTGGCTTCGGCCCTTGCGTTCGACGTGATACATTCTCGAACCAAGCACTCGATGCCTTGTCAAATAATTCATGGATATATAATAAACAAACTAAGAAAAATGCCTTAAAAACAGACAAAAATAGCATCATAAAAAAAATGATGACTAATCATTTGCCTTTCAAACTTGGGTTGGATAAACATGAAAAACAATTAATAATTCCAACCAAACATTATTAAAGTAATCGTATCGTGTCAGAGTCACGTTAGGCAACGGTGAATGTATTTGAAGCCGCGACCCCTGAAAAAGATAGACATGGCACAGAAGAAATACCTTGTATCAGTGTTATGTTAAGCAACGGTGAATGTATTTGAAGCCGCGACCCCTGAAAAAGATAGACATGGCACAAACATGTTCTTAGCGGATTATTCAATAGGGTCAATATGTATTTAGGGGTATTCGCTACCTACACATTTCTTACCTTGAATGCCTTATCTCGCAGAACGAGGTTACAATAGAACAAAGCATGGTCCGTTCAACAATTATCGAGAAAAAGAAATCTCAAGATAATTTTGAACCAATATTAACTATAAAAAAAAACTAATAATAATTATTTTCCAGGACCGAAAATAATTATTCATGAACACAGGACTCTAAGGTCACTGTCTAGCTAGTACCCATTTAAAAAGACTGATCGACCAGGTATGAATAAAAGGATTTCGAACACGGGACCGCAAGGTTATTGCCTATCTAGTACCCGTTTAAAAATAGCGTCTGGACCAGGCACAACAAAAGGATATCGAACCCGGGACTGTATGGTCAACAGACAAAACCGTCCCTTATATCAAAATGACCAGTAAAAGAAACGCTATCGATTGGAGGCATCAGGGTAGTGACCTAACATACCCTTACGTGAATATTAAACTTGGGACCAAACATAAGAAAAATTTAAATGAATCGCTGCGGCAAACACCCGAGTCCAGAGTGGACCCCTCCTTCTCTTTGTGGCAAGTGACAATGGACTGGCCTCGCCTGCTGGCTGACCTTGACCGTGAAAGGTAGAAATGCAAGTCTTCACCCCTTCCCCCGGGCTAATATTTGACTGTATTCTCACCAGCTGATCGGGCTGGATCTTAGTATTCTAAAAGTGGAGCGGGACGCTCTCATTTGGATATAGATTAATTATAGCATTATTTTATCTGCGCTTGATGGCCACTACCTTACACATACAACTTATCATACTTTCATCCGACATCTTCCCTCAGGTCTTATTACCTGGCATCATTATCTATTTTATCTTATTTCATCGTAGATTCCTCCTTACAACATCTTACCTGTATGGCCTTAAATATCACACGCGTTCAATAAAAACTAATATAACAATTAGTGAGGCTGGGTCAGCCGTCACTCATATCGTTGTAAACTTATCATACTACCTCTCATCTGACATAATTCACACCTTTGTAAACTGTCCTATAAACTTTACTCATTGCTACACCATAATACTCCATATCATCCATCACAATACACCATGGTCCTTTAAATATCGTCCCAAAAAAAAATCATCGGCTATTAATTCATCCGGTATGTAAATACATAAATTACTATCTCTGGTCAATTACACGAAATAATGAGATTTTGCCTGGAAAGGGCACCTATCGAAATACCATGCTTCGTTCGTTCTATTTGGGTGGAAAACACAGGGGATATTTCTAACACACATCTATAAATAAAATAGGGAATTCTACCATGTGTTTTATGTACGGATACGATTACCTAGCAACATCCTTACGTTAAGTTAGGCACTTTTAATTCATTAAAATAATTATTCTGATCCTTAATCCTTATGAGCGTACCCAGCTCCTTCAGATGCACAACTATGGTCGCCATTGACACGGTCATTGTACACACAAGATAAAACAAATCAAAAGAAAACAAATAACATGCTAACATTATGGCGATAAAATCCATGAATTATTTGACGCTTTAAAATATAATCAAAAGGTACTTATCATATTGAAGACTTCCTTCATCATTTGCAAGAGTTGGACCAGAGGCCCGCAACAGTATAACTTAACACATGACCTCCATGGCCGGTTCGAATCCCATCACGATGATGTAGAACCACTCGATAATATCACTGCAACCCTCCATTATCACTAGGTTGCTATAAGCCAGCACCCTTTTAAAATGCGTACACACACATATTTAATTAAATTATGCACCACTTTAAAAATTACACATTAGTGGACTATACACTTGTGTCATAGATGACAAATTCTCACACTATTTCCACACTTGTCGCGGACACATTTTCTGTTACATATTTTTCACTTGAATTACATATAATTTCACATCCGTCCTTACTGTTATACACATTCACAGCTCAGTATTCATTTTTAATATTATTCCGCATCAGCCGAACAATGGACTGTGCGTTTCGTACATTAATGCTTGGGCGTGACCCTACATGGACCAGCATCCACTAACGTTGGCTGAATGATGAACAATGTTCCTGTCACAGACTTTACCCACATATATGACAAAATGGTTGCCAATTCACAGTTTTGCACATACGACACCAAATGCTCCCTTCACAATCATAGGCTACAGTAATCAGGTACCTTAATTTATACACAAAAATATGGCCTTGCTAATCATATGATTCACGACGGAACTCGATCATAGGCTAAGTTTATATCATCAGCGCTTGGGTAGAACTAATTTCTTGTTGAAGGACGCTATGTTCTCTCTCTCACACACTCGACGTTGTCAGATTTCCTTGCGCAGGGACTACTTTCATTCGATGAACACAGAGATATTTAATCCGTTACCGCATTCCCAAAATTCTTGATAATAATTAGATTCATCATGGGCGTTTCAGATCATTCCTGTAATGCCTTGATCTCTTGTAACTAACTGAAGCGTACTCTTTAAGGGCGGAGTCAGGCATCTACTGCGTGCTAACTTGAGATAGTTACTGCGTTTTGGCAAGATTCTCAGAATTCGCTGGGGTGCTCCTGCTCTGAAACTTGCAGGCAAGCGACTTGGAATGCACCTGCTCTGTCCATTGTGTGAAAACCATAAATTTCTCCCTGTCAGAACTGCCAAGCCATATACAGTATATGTGGTCTCACTACGGCAGAAAGATCCTAGTTATTTCTTATGATCATTACATAATGATGATTTCATTCTCATTAACATCATGACATTGCCCCATATAAGTACTCCAGTGACATAATGTGTCCATGGCCTAAGACATAGGCCAAGGGCACATCTCCCTCCTTCTTAGTTTGGAAAAACTGCTGAGGTTACGAAGAGTTTTTACAATTCAACAATACTCGGCAACATAATCCATTTTAACAATGTCATGTCTTCCTCATCGACCTTCTTTCGAAGTTGGCTTTCTGATGGACTCTAAATTAATTCGGATCGTGAAATTCTTCAAGCAGCCTCTTATTCTCAGCTTTAAATTCTGCATTTATCCTTAGTTCACTCTCCCTTAGCATTATCAGATTCTTCACGCAGCGTTATCCATTGACAGTCGTGATTATTTGTTCGCTGGATCTCTTCTTCTCCTTCCGATGGTTCTTCTACTTGGACCGGATCATCCCCTTCTTCTTTCTTCTCCACTACGTTGACTCGATGTTGGACCTCATCTTCTTCGGCGGGGTAGTATAGTTTTAGATTCTGTGCGTTATAGACAGACTCGACTCCAGTGCGTAGGTGTTTTACTTTATAGGCATTATTTCCAATCACCTTTATGACTCGGTACGGTCCATAGAATATCTCGCAAAATTTTGAGTATATTCGCTTCGCTGGATCGGACACTGCTGGTCGTTTCACCAAGACCAATTCTTCCAATTCCAAAGGACGGTGAAATCTTTTATTACGCACTCTACGTAATCGACGATCAGCTTGTTTCTTCAAATAAGTTGCCGTGGCCTGTATGGTTAATTCATGGCTTGGTCGAGCGTCCAACGGACAAGGCAAGATGTTCTTCCACGGTCGATCCGGACATCGATTTAAGTGAAGGACCGTGGGGATCTGTCCTGTGCTCTCATGGATCGTATTGTTTATACAGAATTCCATTATGTGTAATACGTCGACCCACTTCCAATGCTGATCAGAACAGTAAATTCGGCAATATTTTGCGATCTCCCGCATTATTCTTTCTGATGGATTTCCCTCAGGATGGCGCACTGAACTCAACACGTGCCGGACATCTAACCTCACCATCTCACTCCTAAACTCGGCACTAGTGAAATAACTGCCGTGGTCCGTAAGACAAAATTCCATCTTCCCTAACGTTGGAATTACCCTTGCCTTAATTCTGTTCAGTACCTGTTTAGTGTTTAACTTCTGAACTGGACATAACACCACGTATTTTGTAAATACATCGATGCTGACGAGAATGTATTTGCATCCTCTTCTGCCTTTCGGTAATGGACCATAACCGTCCATGGCGACCAGTTCGCACGGCTTCTGTGGCAGTAGAGGTTTGGGATATTGCTTCATGAGGAATGAGTTTGGCTTAACCCTTTGACATTTGTCACAGGTCTTCAAAACACTGCGAATGGTTTCCCTTAATTTGGGCCATACAAATGCTTCTTGAATAAGAGCACTTGTCTTATCGATTCCTCCATGTCCAGATATGCTATGTGCGTGCCAGACTAGACCTCTCTGTAAAGAAGGTGGCACCACAATCCTTGATTTCACGCGATCGGGATCCACGTACTTGTGCAGCAGGTTATTATACCAAATATAGCTCGTCGAAATTTTCTCCGCTTCCAAATACGCGGGCGTTCCTCGTTGCAATCTTCCTCTTAAATAATCGATGATCATATTCATCCACGGATCCTTAACTTGTTCAGCCTGAATTTCTCCCAGTTTAACCAAAAATTCCTGATCTGCCTGAGTGAGCTCGACTTGATGTACAGATACTACTCCTTCTCCTCGTTCTGGGTTTCGACTTAATGCGTCGGGTATCACATTGAATCTTCCTGGGCAGTGTTCAATGTCAATATTGAACTGTTGAACATACAACGACCATCTGTTCACTCGCTCGCTAGCCATGGGAGTTTTCAATAGGAAGATAAGGCTCTTGTGGTCGGTTCTTATCAAAATCTCGAAACCATAGACAGTCTTCCTCCATTGTTGTAAAGCAAAAATGATGGATAGAAGTTCCAATTCCGTTACTGTGTAATTCCGCTCGTGTGTCTTTAGCTTACGGCTAGAAAATGCCAAGTAAGATCGCTCTCGAGGGTTGTTTGGATCCTCTTGGTACAGCATGCATCCAATTCCAATCCGTGAGGCGTCGGTTTGAATTATAAATTTTCTTGAGAAATCCGGGTAACCCAATTTAATGCTATTGATTAGTAATTCCTTCGTTTTCCGAAAAGCCGCGTCGCATTCTTCCTTCCATGCCCATTTGCTGTTCTTACGAAGCATATCCTGTAGTGGCGCCACAGCCTCAGTATACCCGGGACAATGATTTGCAAAGAAATTGCAAATGCCCAGAAATTGGCGGACGTGTTTTACCCTGTTTGGTTTAGGAAAGTTCCGAATAGCCTCTAGTTTCGCAGGATTTGGGCGTACTCCTTCACCATCGATGATGTGGCCTAAATAGAGTACCTCCTTCTGGCAAAAATGAGATTTTTGGATGTTAATTTTGAAATTGGCCTTCTCCAAATTATCTAGTAATTTCTCTAAATTCGTGAGGTGATCATCCAAATTATCAGACGCCAAGAGTATGTCATCGACATATCTTACAGTGGCATCCTTGACTTCCGACGTCAGGTTCCGGTCTAACGCTCGTATGAGTGCCGAACCTGCTGTTTTGATACCGAATGGTAATCTTTGAAATGCATAAGTTTGCTGATTAAATAGGAATCCAGTCAACAACCTTGACTTGTCATCCAGTTCCAAATGGTGATAGCTACTAGTCAAGTCTATCGATGAAAAATATATCTTGTTCTGGAATTTGTTTATGACCTCTTTGATCGCTGGAGCTTGGTCATATTCAGGAATCAATCGTTCATTAATTGTCCTGGCGTCCAGACATATTCGAACAGAGCCATTGGGTTTCTTGACTACAACCAACGGACTCACGAATGGGGTAGCCATCTTAACTATGACTCCAGCATCCTCCATTTGCTTGATGGTTTCTTTCACCTCATTCATATGTTTTTCGGCTATCGGATACGGCTTTTTCCTAAACGGTGACCAATCGTTGACCTGCATTTGGTACTTGAAATGTTCTATCTTACCGGGTTTAGAATTAAAAACCGGTTCGTGTCGCTTTAACATGTCCATCAATTTGATCCTGTTCTCCTCATTTATCTTTGCTTCACGAGCCTTCTCCTCAAAAGCGTCAGTAATTCTGTCTTCCAATTCTTCTAGCGCCATGACCCAGGATTCAGGTTCCATTAAATCATCCTCAATATCCCTTAACCTTTCGTCGATTTTCTCATATGCTTCCATCTCTTCAGTGGTGCACAATGTCCATATCTCTTCGCCATCTCTTGGAACATCCGTATTTAATTGCATGTCCAAATGATTGTCCTCTCCAATATCTTTAAAACAAATGGTGTTTTCAAATAGGTTGATGACTGCTTTATATTCTCGAATGAAGTCCGCTCCCAAGATAATGTTATAATTTATCTTGTTCATTATGATGAACGAATGCGGCATATTATGTCCTTGCAGTGTAATGTCCAACAATGCTTGGAACTTACAGACTGCGGACTTGTCTGGGATAATGCCCTTGACTGTGATGTTAGAAATTGGCATCACGGGAACCTTCCCCAATCTCTCCAACTCTTTAACTAATGCTTGGGAAGCTATACTGATGCTGGCACCCGTATCTACCATACATCGTACCGTTAGACCTCCCACTCGGGCGTAAATTATGGGTAATTCTCTAATTGTATTAATCTTTGGCCCTGTTGTGTCCTCCGTCAAATCCTCTTCTTTGATGACCCAATCACTGATCTGCGCTACTACCATATGCTTTGCATTGTGACTGTTCTGTGCACTAGCGACGTTCCCATCTTCTAAAATTGGCGTTTTTTTTCTCGTTGTTGCCATTCCTATCTGGTGTACCTCCGGATGATTGATTGCTGTTCCTCCGGGCATTCTGGAGTTCCAGGCTCTCAGCTCCCTGTTCGATGACATCTGGATCCCTTCGATCATTCATTCCCCTGTTCCATCTGTCTTTCTTACTTTGTTCGGCCGATTCTTTGGCACGTAATTCTGCCAAATACCGCTCCGAATCGCTGTGCCACCTTTCCATTTCCTCTCTGTGGTCATCTGGCAAGTCCCATCTCACTTCTGGCTCTCTGTTTTGGTCCCACGGTGGCCTTCCGCGTTGAAAACGCCCACCTCTCTTGTTATACGGCCTGTATGATCCACGATGTCCTCTCCGTGGTTCATTTTGTCTTTGGGACGACCTCCAGTTATTATTTCCTCGGTTACCATACCACGGGGGCCTCAGTTCTTGATCTTGGTATTCCCGACGTTCCCAGTTCTGCCTCATGTCCATGGCGTCTGTACTTTGGTCTTTCATGCGTCGTCTAGGTGCTTCTTCTAGGCCGACCACGTTTACATTTTCAGTCATTCGACCTGATCTTTGTGGACTGTGGATCGTCGTCTCATCGAGGTTTCTTAATATCTCCTCGGCATGTACCGCTGTCCGTACGTTCGCTGCCGCCATGATCTGTTGAACCCCGACTGGCAGTTGCTTCTCAATGGCGGTGATCATCTCTTCTTCTGATGGAGGCATATCCAACTCTTTCATCCGGTGTAGCTGTGTGATGAAATATTCTGAATATTTTGTGGGTGATGTGGTACTATAGCGGCGCGCGTATAGTTCCATCCTCAGGTTCTGTTGCGAGGCAAGGCTCCAATACTTCTTCAGAAATGCTTCACGGAATTCTCCCATAGTGTCAAAGGTATACCTGAAGCTACGGAACCATTGTAACGCGTGTCCAGTCAACAGTTTCTCCACTGTCCTTAACTGTCGGTCTTCTGAGATCTTGCTTTCTTTGATGTATTCCATCAATTCTCTGAGGAAACTCTTAGGAGTAAAGTTATTGTTCCCTGAAAATTTGTTCGGCCGGTCATCACTCATTTTTATAACGTGAATGACCTGAGCAGCTGCGTTAGACTCGACGGGTGTCGAAGTACGACCCCTGAATTCCTGACTGTGAGGTTCCATCCCCTCATCTATGGTCGTATGCTCCTGAAATCCTACTTTCCCTTCCATACGGGTTTCTGTAATGGACTTGGCCAATCCTTTTTGTAAGTCGGCGATGACCTCTTCTTGGATCAGCATCTTGAGGTCGCTTTTGACTTGTTTATTTTCTTGTCGTTCCATCCTTGACAAAAGCTCCATCTCGACCTTATTCATCTTTAATTTGCTCTCTTCTAATTTACGGAGTACAGCTATCCTTTCTTCCTTAGCCTCCTGGCTCATGTCATCGTATGCTAATTCGACATCTCTCTTCAATCCTTCCTTATCCTTTTCCCATGATTTCTTACATTCGTCATGTTGGCCATCCATATCATCTCGTATGAGCTGCAATGAATCCTTAATCTCGTCCTTAAATGTAGAGATGTCGGTCTCGATCACTCCTATCTTAGCTTGCGTTGACTTATTCTCATCTCTCAGCTTGTCGACATCTGCCTGAGTTGCTGCGATTCCCACTTCACATTTCGCTACCTGCGCTTGGACTCGAATTTCCATACTAGCCATTCTCTGAGACACGTTCCTGATCTCGTTCTCGATCGTGACCATATGAATTTCTATTTTCTCAGTACTCTGATTGCAAATGCGGCCTACATGTTCTATATTTCTCTGCATCTGTGACAATTGCTGTTCAGTACTAACTCTAAGTTCCTGATTACTGTCTTTTATTTCCTGCATCTGTGACAATTGCTGTTCAGTACTAACTCTAAGTTCCTGATTACTGTCTTTTATTTCCTGCATCTGTGACAATTGCTGTTCAGTACTAACTCTAAGTTCCTGATTACTGTCTTTTATTTCCTGCATCTGCTTATAACTACTGTCCTTAAATTCTTGCAATACGACCATCAGGTCCTCTGTCGATGACATAATTATCAATAGGAGAATATGCGGGCTTGTCCCAACTCATGCAAATATACACATCAACACACCATGCAATGTAAGTGTATTTCAAAGCTTTCAAGGCTTCCTTCCCCTATCCTTCGAATTTGCAATCACCTACAGTGATATTGCAACAGTAAGACGATTCAAAATTTGATTGTAATCCATTGGTGTCATTAAATATTTGACTTATCACTCAAAGAAAAATTAATTAATTAATTTAATTTAATCAAACATTAATTAAAGTGATTAATGTTTCTCATCAGGCCACTAATGAGCCTTAATTAACTATCTGATGGATGCTCAATGCTATAAAAATTGCAAGGGACTCCTTGAGATTACTGTATGATACTATAAAAATTTATATAAATGAAAATTTAATTACAGTAACTCTCATTCAATTAATTGAGCTCCATTTCGACCTTATGTTGGGCTGCTATTGTTTCAAGCTTAAGTCACACCGTTGGGCGCCATTTTGCACTTTACACTGGTGGTGGGGAGAACAGGGTTTGGTATTAAATGAATGTGGCAAGCGGAAAAAGGGCAAGGCTGATCCTCACGGAAAAATAACGGGTATGAAATGAATGGAATACGGTTTGGATTCGGGTTTGAATTGATAAGTGACTTATGGGTATCTTCCAGCGTTTACCCGCTCAGCATAAAGTCAAAAAAATAACTAACATGCCAAACGAGTAGGCAAGCCAAACTTAATCAAACAAGCACAAAACCCGGGTGCATCTGTGTATGTTAACCACTAGGATCTTCCAGAATAGAAAAATCGAAGAAGAATAGAGAATAATCTATCCTTTGCCATGTACCCTTGCACAAGGCCTTCAGAACAGGACTCTGTCGTCGGGGCATGAACGGTACACTAGCTTGAATATGAAACTGTTCTGGATATTATAGGAAGATCACTAGGGCTGAATAAAATTCATCACACACAGATTCTGAATGAGAATAAACAAATTTAATGCACCAACACCAGTACAGCAAAAACAAATAAATGAAATAAAACCAAAAATAGTAGAAATGAAATTTAAAATAATAATAATAATAATAATAATAATAACTCACAGGTAAAATAAATCAAATACGGAATCAATAAAATTAAGTCAAAATCAAAAATATAAACAATGGACTAATTAATGTCCAAAAACCACCAATTAAATGCTAATCAGCATCAATTAATACTTATCATAGTAGTTATGATGTATGATTACAATCAAATTTATTGACAATTAATAACCAATCATGTGGCAAAATAAAGAAAATGAATCAAAATGAAATCTGGTTAACACCAATTAGCCTTAATTGCCATAATCAAATTTATTAATTACGATGATAAGATATCATCAGAAAGTTAAGTTATTAAGAGATGATGGAATCAAGAGGGTCCGGTTAATTGCAACAACAGTATGGATTAAGAAAAAGAAATCCAATTATGCGAAATTAATCAATCATTAATCTGAGTAGACATAATGATCATTGAGTCTAATATCATCCAATTACATTTCAGATGCATGGCATGTTCAAATATCAGAGACATCCATGGCCATTCCGAAGTATACATTATAGCCTAGCCATTGGCTTACTTAATTATTAATGGCGTTTAATTAACATTTACTAGAATCCCTCCGTTAAATAAAAGTTTACCCTCATATCAAATCTTAACCTTCATGGCATTAATTATGTATTTCTATCTGCGAACATGAATATGATTTATGCATCTTATTTACATACTCTTGTAAATTAATCATGGAAGCCTTTCCGTACGGAATCTTAATGTTCAATCCCGACGTTACTTTGGACGTCTTAGCTTTAAAACAAATTAGCTGAATCAATGAAGCCATTGAATTTACTTAGCCTTGAAACACCCTTACAAATTGTCACATATTACATTAACATATTAGCAATATGATAAGCCTGGCTTCGGCCCTTGCGTTCGACGTGATACATTCTCGAACCAAGCACTCGATGCCTTGTCAAATAATTCATGGATATATAATAAACAAACTAAGAAAAATGCCTTAAAAACAGACAAAAATAGCATCATAAAAAAAATGATGACTAATCATTTGCCTTTCAAACTTGGGTTGGATAAACATGAAAAACAATTAATAATTCCAACCAAACATTATTAAAGTAATCGTATCGTGTCAGAGTCACGTTAGGCAACGGTGAATGTATTTGAAGCCGCGACCCCTGAAAAAGATAGACATGGCACAGAAGAAATACCTTGTATCAGTGTTATGTTAAGCAACGGTGAATGTATTTGAAGCCGCGACCCCTGAAAAAGATAGACATGGCACAAACATGTTCTTAGCGGATTATTCAATAGGGTCAATATGTATTTAGGGGTATTCGCTACCTACACATTTCTTACCTTGAATGCCTTATCTCGCAGAACGAGGTTACAATAGAACAAAGCATGGTCCGTTCAACAATTATCGAGAAAAAGAAATCTCAAGATAATTTTGAACCAATATTAACTATAAAAAAAAACTAATAATAATTATTTTCCAGGACCGAAAATAATTATTCATGAACACAGGACTCTAAGGTCACTGTCTAGCTAGTACCCATTTAAAAAGACTGATCGACCAGGTATGAATAAAAGGATTTCGAACACGGGACCGCAAGGTTATTGCCTATCTAGTACCCGTTTAAAAATAGCGTCTGGACCAGGCACAACAAAAGGATATCGAACCCGGGACTGTATGGTCAACAGACAAAACCGTCCCTTATATCAAAATGACCAGTAAAAGAAACGCTATCGATTGGAGGCATCAGGGTAGTGACCTAACATACCCTTACGTGAATATTAAACTTGGGACCAAACATAAGAAAAATTTAAATGAATCGCTGCGGCAAACACCCGAGTCCAGAGTGGACCCCTCCTTCTCTTTGTGGCAAGTGACAATGGACTGGCCTCGCCTGCTGGCTGACCTTGACCGTGAAAGGTAGAAATGCAAGTCTTCACCCCTTCCCCCGGGCTAATATTTGACTGTATTCTCACCAGCTGATCGGGCTGGATCTTAGTATTCTAAAAGTGGAGCGGGACGCTCTCATTTGGATATAGATTAATTATAGCATTATTTTATCTGCGCTTGATGGCCACTACCTTACACATACAACTTATCATACTTTCATCCGACATCTTCCCTCAGGTCTTATTACCTGGCATCATTATCTATTTTATCTTATTTCATCGTAGATTCCTCCTTACAACATCTTACCTGTATGGCCTTAAATATCACACGCGTTCAATAAAAACTAATATAACAATTAGTGAGGCTGGGTCAGCCGTCACTCATATCGTTGTAAACTTATCATACTACCTCTCATCTGACATAATTCACACCTTTGTAAACTGTCCTATAAACTTTACTCATTGCTACACCATAATACTCCATATCATCCATCACAATACACCATGGTCCTTTAAATATCGTCCCAAAAAAAATCATCGGCTATTAATTCATCCGGTATGTAAATACATAAATTACTATCTCTGGTCAATTACACGAAATAATGAGATTTTGCCTGGAAAGGGCACCTATCGAAATACCATGCTTCGTTCGTTCTATTTGGGTGGAAAACACAGGGGATATTTCTAACACACATCTATAAATAAAATAGGGAATTCTACCATGTGTTTTATGTACGGATACGATTACCTAGCAACATCCTTACGTTAAGTTAGGCACTTTTAATTCATTAAAATAATTATTCTGATCCTTAATCCTTATGAGCGTACCCAGCTCCTTCAGATGCACAACTATGGTCGCCATTGACACGGTCATTGTACACACAAGATAAAACAAATCAAAAGAAAACAAATAACATGCTAACATTATGGCGATAAAATCCATGAATTATTTGACGCTTTAAAATATAATCAAAAGGTACTTATCATATTGAAGACTTCCTTCATCATTTGCAAGAGTTGGACCAGAGGCCCGCAACAGTTTAACTTAACACATGACCTCCATGGCCGGTTCGAATCCCATCACGATGATGTAGAACCACTCGATAATATCACTGCAACCCTCCATTATCACTAGGTTGCTATAAGCCAGCACCCTTTTAAAATGCGTACACACACATATTTAATTAAATTATGCACCACTTTAAAAATTACACATTAGTGGACTATACACTTGTGTCATAGATGACAAATTCTCACACTATTTCCACACTTGTCGCGGACACATTTTCTGTTACATATTTTTCACTTGAATTACATATAATTTCACATCCGTCCTTACTGTTATACACATTCACAGCTCAGTATTCATTTTTAATATTATTCCGCATCAGCCGAACAATGGACTGTGCGTTTCGTACATTAATGCTTGGGCGTGACCCTACATGGACCAGCATCCACTAACGTTGGCTGAATGATGAACAATGTTCCTGTCACAGACTTTACCCACATATATGACAAAATGGTTGCCAATTCACAGTTTTGCACATACGACACCAAATGCTCCCTTCACAATCATAGGCTACAGTAATCAGGTACCTTAATTTATACACAAAAATATGGCCTTGCTAATCATATGATTCACGACGGAACTCGATCATAGGCTAAGTTTATATCATCAGCGCTTGGGTAGAACTAATTTCTTGTTGAAGGACGCTATGTTCTCTCTCTCACACACTCGACGTTGTCAGATTTCCTTGCGCAGGGACTACTTTCATTCGATGAACACAGAGATATTTAATCCGTTACCGCATTCCCAAAATTCTTGATAATAATTAGATTCATCATGGGCGTTTCAGATCATTCCTGTAATGCCTTGATCTCTTGTAACTAACTGAAGCGTACTCTTTAAGGGCGGAGTCAGGCATCTACTGCGTGCTAACTTGAGATAGTTACTGCGTTTTGGCAAGATTCTCAGAATTCGCTGGGGTGCTCCTGCTCTGAAACTTGCAGGCAAGCGACTTGGAATGCACCTGCTCTGTCCATTGTGTGAAAACCATAAATTTCTCCCTGTCAGAACTGCCAAGCCATATACAGTATATGTGGTCTCACTACGGCAGAAAGATCCTAGTTATTTCTTATGATCATTACATAATGATGATTTCATTCTCATTAACATCATGACATTGCCCCATATAAGTACTCCAGTGACATAATGTGTCCATGGCCTAAGACATAGGCCAAGGGCACAGTACCATTAAAGGAAAATTATTGCGTAGGTTCATTACTCAAACTTTCACTTCGATCGCATGATAACGACTCAAGAAATAAAAACTTAATTTTAAAATTTCGCACAGCCGCCATTTTGAGGTTATGTAAGCAATTGAACTAAATTAGACGCCACTGCATTACAATGTGTACAAACATTTCCTGTACCAAGTTTCATTACGTTTGGATGGTTAAATCACGAGAAAAGTCTATTTAAAAGTCTCAACTTCGCTTCGCCGCCATGTTGGTTTTGTAGTTACCAGGTTTTTGAAAGTCTCATAGACGAACTTCTATTAGTGCCCTTTATCACCGTACACAATTTCAGGATGATATCGGTAATAGTTTCGGAGATACTGAATGCTGGTGAGAAATTTCGCACAGCCGCCATGTTGGATTGGTGAGACACAATAAAATTTTAAGGGCACGGTCGAGGTCACCCAGAATGGTGCTTTGAACTTACCGAGTTTCATTGAAATCGCTCCGGCAGTTTAGAAGTTATTATGGACACACACACACACACGCACGCACACACAGACACACGGACAAAAGGTGATCTCATAAGACCATTTAAAAAAAATGAAAATAGGCTAAAAATGAGCATCAAGGCTCTTCAACCAGGAAAGCGCTGGATCTGATGCTTTCATGAACTCTTCCCATTCGCCTGCAAAGCTACGCTGTGGGCACTCCCGAATGATGTGGTTCATCGTGTCTGTTCTTGAGCTCCGCAGTCACAAGCTAGTGATTCCAGCCACCCCCATTTGTGTAGCATTGCCTTGCACCTTCCAAGACCAGTTCGAGCACAATTTAGTTGGCACCACGTAGCTCTTGGTAGATCAGTTCCTGGGATATGCTGGGAAGGATCATCTAAGTGGATTTGGTGAGGTGAAGAAAAATCTCTCCACCTTTCCTTCCAGATATTGTTGATGTTGTAAAGCCCTGGCTGTTTAATAATGTCAACACCCCAAACAGGATTCCTGGATTTCAGGCGCATAGGTGGAGGAGTACTCAGTACTGAGTTAACCGGAAGGTGCTTGAAATCAGAACAGATGTAAGTTTTCAAAGCGTATTAGTTAACATAAATGACCAGCTACTTCTTAACCAATACAATTGGGGCTCAAGTCAATCACTTGAGGCTAGGAGGATGAAATCTAGACTCTGCGCTATGTACAACACGTATACAAATCAACCAGCAAGGGGTGAGCTTAGCAAACGTATGGAAAAGCCTACTTACATGGGTAGGAGCGATCATCCTTTCAAAGTTAAGGGCCGACCACAGCGAACAAATTTTGGTAAATATTATTTCGTAAACCGTGCCATTGATATCTGTAACTCTCTACCTGCCGCAGTCTTAGAGCCTTTTCCCAAACATATAGGTGTGTTTAAGAAAAGACTGACTATTTGTGTAAATACACCAGTTTAATTGTTAGTGAATTGTTATGTACAGTTATTTACGTGTTATGTATATCTAATTTGCCACCGGGGGCACACCCCCAATTGCAAATAAACGAATGAATGAATGAATGAATTAGACAATCAATCGTACAGTGGTACAGGAAAATACTAATAATTTTTGGTGAAATATGAATTGTGCTTAAAAAAAAAAAAACACAAGGAAACTCTTAAGTATCTTAATATCACACATGTTGTATAATGGTTCAGCCATGTCACAGAAAGCAGAGATAGACATGGCTACATATTGACATCTCTCAGAAGGCGCTTGTTTCCTTTCATAAAACCTACAACTAAATTCAATTAAACTTGATAACAATAAACATCTCTCCGAGGGAGTGGGCCCGCGGTGTGACTCGGAGTCTGGTTCACCTGTGATCTACTTTCACCAGGAGTTCATCACCTCAAGGAACCTCTAGTCACGTGGTGTGACTCTGAGCCTGGTTCACCTGTGATCTACTTTCACCAGGAGTTCATCGCCTCAAGGAACATCTAGTCACGTGGTGTAACTCAGAGCCTGGTTCACCTGTGATCTACTCTCACCAAGAGTTCATGGCCTCAAGGAACCTCTAGTCACGTGGTGTAACTCTGAGCCTGGTTCACCTGTGATCTACTTTCACCAAGAGTTCACCACCTCAAGGAACCTCTAGTCACGTGGTGTGACTCTGAGCCCAGTTCACCTGTGATCTACTTTCACCAAGTGTTCATCACCTCAAGGAACCTCTAGACACGTGGTGTGACTCTGAGCCTGGTTCACCTGTGATCTACTTTTACCAAGAGTTCATCACCTCAAGGAACCCCCAGTCACGTGGTGTGACTCTGAGCCCAGTTCACCTGTGATCTACTTTCACCAAGAGTTCACCACCTCAAGGAACCCCTAGTCACGTGGTGTGACTCTGAGCCTGGTTCATCTGTGATCTACTTTCACCAAGAGTTCACCACCTCAAGGAACCTCTAGTCACGTGGTGTGACTCTGAGCCTGGTTCATCTGTGATCTACTTTCACCAGGAGTTCATCACCTCAAGGAACCTCTAGTCACGTGGTGTGACTCTGAGCCCGGTTCACCTGTGATTACTTTCACCAGGAGTTCATAACCTCAAGGAACCTCTAGTCACGTGGTGTGACTCTGAGCCCGGTTCACCTGTGATTACTTTCACCAGGAGTTCATCACCTCAAGGAAACTCTAGTCACGTGGTGTGACCCTGAGCCCGGTTCACCTGTGATCTACTTTCACCAAGAGTTCATCACCTCAAGGAACCTCTAGTCACGTGGTGTGACTCTGAGCCTGGTTCACCTGTGATTACTTTCACCAAGAGTTCATCGCCTCAAGGAACCCCCAGTCACGTGGTGTGACTCTGAACCCGGTTCACCTGTGATCTACTTTCACCAAGAGTTCATCACCTCAAGGAACCTCTAGTCACGTGGTGTGACTCTGAACCCGGTTCACCTGTGATCTACTTTCACCAAGAGTTCACCGCCTCAAGGAACCTCTAGTCACGTGGTGTGATTCTGAGCCCGGTTCATCTGTGATTTACTTTCACCAAGAGTTCATTACCTCAAGGAACCTCTAGTCACGTGATGTGAATCTGAGCCTGGTTCACCTGTGATCTACTTTCACCAAGAGTTCGCCGCCTCAAGGTACCCCCAGTCACGTGGTGTGACTCTAAGCCTGGTTGATCTGTGATCTACTTTCACCAAGAGTTCATCACCTCAAGGAACCTCTAGTCACGAGGTGTGACTCTGAGCCTGGTTCACCTGTGATCTACTTTCACCAAGAGTTCATCGCCTCAAGGAACCTCTAGTCACGTGGTGTGACTCTGAGCCTGGTTCACCTGTGATCTACTTTCACCAGGAGTTCACCACCTCAAGGAACCTACAGTAACGTGGTGTGACTCTGAGCCTGGCTCACCTGTGATCTACTTTCACCAGGAGTTCACCACCTCAAGGAACCAACAGTAACGTGGTGTGACTGTGCCTGGTTCACCTGTGATCTACTTTCACCAAGAGTTCATCACCTCAAGGAACCTCTAGTCACGTGGTGTGACTTTCAGCCTGGTTCACCTGTGATCTACTTTCACCAAGAATTCATCACCTCAAGGAACCTCTATTCACGTGGTGTGACTTTGGGCCTGGTTCACCTGTGATCTACTTTCACCAAGAATTCATCACCTCAAGGAACCTCTATTCACGTGGTGTGACTTTGGGCCTGGTTCACCTGTGATCTACTTTCACCAAGAGTTCATCACCTCAAGGAACCTCTATTCACGTGGTGTGACTTTGGGCCTGGTTCACCTGTGATCTACTTTCACCAAGAATTCATCACCTCAAGGAACCTCTATTCACGTGGTGTGACTTTGGGCCTGGTTCACCTGTGATCTACTTTCACCAAGAGTTCATCACCTCAAGGAACCTCTATTCACGTGGTGTGACTTTGGGCCTGGTTCACCTGTGATCTACTTTCACCAAGAATTCATCACCTCAAGGAACCTCTATTCACGTGGTGTGAGTCTGAGTGTTCACTTTTCAATGAATATTACAAAGTTTAGTTATTTGGATTTATAACATAACCTCTAACCTGTCATATGTCATTCCATTTTTTTTTTCAATTTGTATTTGCTCGCACGTGTTCCATGATTGATTTCCGGAAGTAATGTTGGTCACGAGGTTCATTTCAGTTGGCCCCTTACTTTAATTGGCCTTCAGCAACGTTGGAGAATTCTCCACGCTCTCGAATTTGCCGACGTCACCTGTATGCATCACGCAACCTGCGTGATCGCCGGTATAAAGCCTGAACGCTGCCTACATCAATTGCCATTTCTTCGCCATTTCTAAGCCATTCACTCTTCAATTGTCTCGGCTGTCTTCACCATCTGCGTGAAACTACGGGAAACTACGTGCAGAAATTGGACCATGCCAGTCAAAGAACGACTCGGCACCCGTCGCTATCTTCAAACATGACAACATACTCCAAGAACTTCTGAAAATAAGGGTCATGAAGATCGTCTCTGCACAAACTCTACAAAAAATTGCTTCTCTGCTGAAGTGCTGGCACATTGCCCTAAATCGCTGTCCAACTCAATTTGTCATCGCTAGCGAGTTCTTCTACATCGACAACGTGTCGATATTTGGCCTACTGCAATCATCGATTTTGACAGCATCTCCTCAAGGTGGCATTTATCTTCAGCGCTAAACAATCTCCAGCATTTCGAAAGAAACAAAAGTGAGCAACAAGTGTTCCCGTTATGGAAATCTCTCAAAGAACTGCCCAAGCAAATTAAGTGCAAACTCTAACCTCCAAATTGCCTAGTGTATCTGCCATGTTCATCTTAACCTAACTTATTTGTTTAGCGTGGCCGCAAGTACTTTGCCCTCTTAAAGTGAAAACTACAGTATGTTAAAACAATTACTTTTTTTTTCTTGCATGTTTGTTATAACTTATTTAAACAAATTCTCCTGTTTGAAACGACTTGCGGGATGTAAGTTACTCCCCTGGTGCTTGTCGAACTTACTGATGGTTGACGATATTGTTTCATTTAAACCAAAGCATGCTAACCAGGCATGTTTCTATTTCTAGTCACTCTTTGAAGCTCGTATTGAGCAATGAAGTTATTCTCCTATGACTTTGGCCCTGCATTTGCAAGCAGCCTTAATTTTGTAAATTATGCTAGGATTATTATACCTAGCGACCTTCAACCATAAAATGGTTAACTTATTCTTATCTCTTGTTAATTTATACTTCATTAGAATTTAAAGTCTATTCATTGTTTTTCAAGTGTTGTTGGCTGGTGCCTATAGAGTTTCTATTACCTGTTTCTAAGGTTGTTTTTATTGTTGATCTTTATATAAATTTCTTCCTAATATCCAACTTCCTACCTCTTCAGGGGAGGAAAAACGGTGGGATTCCTTTTTTGAACTTTTTTCTTCTCTAATACATGATAATAGATCATTCCCTGAGATTCAAAAATTTTATTATTTAAAATCTGTTTTTCAGGGTCCTCCTTTATAATTAATTGAAGCTTTACCTCTCACAACCGAAAATTACTCGGTAGCTATTGACCTCGTCCAACAGCGATATGGCAATGCCAAACTTAGGATTCAACGCCATATGGACGCCTTGTTTAATTTTCCAGCTTCACGCCCTGATAATTCACCATCCATTAGAAGTCTGGGAGACACCGTTGAACTCCATGTAAGAGCCCTAGAATATCTTAAACAACCTGTTGAACATTGGGATCTTTTTATTATACATCTCACTACCTCCAAATTTGACCTTATACTCGTAAAGCATGGGAATCCGATTTAGTGGACAAACATGAACCCACATTTAAAGTTTTGATCTCTCTCATAAAGAAACGCTGTCAAATTCTTTCTGCTTTAATCAATAAAGCTGAAGGTTCCACCGATGTCAGCAGAAGTAAACCCACCAAGCATTTCTCGGAAAAGTCTTCACATTCTCATGTTTTCTCTATACAAGGTAATAAAACGTCGTGTATTCTTTGCAATAATCGTCACCCTTTATATTTCTGCAATACCTTCAAAGGCCTTTCAGTTGACGATCGTAGAAAAGCTGTGTCTCAGAACAAATGTTGTTTTAACTGTCTCTCTTCAAGGCATATCTTAGCGGATTGCCCTTCGAAAGGAGTTTGCTTGCATTGCAAGCTAAGACATCATTATACCTTACACCGCTTCGAAAAGCCACGGTCTATTCATGGGACGGTTTCTAATCCTAATGCTCAACCGGCACTGAGCCTCACTAGTGATGCTGCCCCACCTTGCTCTTCTCTTTCTACTGTAAATACCGTTGCCCAATCTTACAATCAAACAACCCCCTCATGGCGTAGTGCTCAAGTTTTGTTATCTACAATTCAGGTCCAAATTCAAGATTCTTCCGGCAATTGGCACTTAGTACGAGCCTTGCTCGACAATGCGGCAACTCATCACTTCATAACCTCGTCATTAGTTGAAAAGTTTGGTCTCAAACCACTCTCCACCAATAATGAAATATCTGGTATCAACAACAGCAAGTCTACTTCCTTAAATTATGTCAAGCTGCAGGTGAAAGATTCAGTCCAATATGGCACTAACTTTCATCTAAACTGCCTGTCCATTCCGATTATTGGCAGTCCAACTCCCAGTCACTCTTTTTCCGTTGACAAATGGAAATTTCCCTCTGATCTAAAACTGGCGGACCCTCAATTCTATAAAAGCTCTCACGTTGACATTCTTTTTGGCGTTAACACATTTTGGCAAAATCTTCTTCCGTCAAGGGTTAATATTTCATGTGGTATCTACGCCCACCATACTAAATTTGGCTGGCTGATCACAGGTTACATTCCTCTTCAAACTGTTCTAGGTTCTTCTCAATGCCATTTCACTAATGCAGATCTTCATCAAAGTCTGGAAAAATTTTGGCAAATAGAGTCCATTGAATCTGTTTCTTCTCTTTCATCGGAAGATGAATTTTGTGAGCAACTGTTTTTGGAAACCACTGTTCGAAACTCAGATGGCAGATTCATTGTCACAACGCCGCGCATTTCTTCTCCTCCTTCTTTATGTGATTCCTATCCTAAAGCTCTTAAAGCTTTATTTTCAGTTGAGAATAAACTCAAGCAAGATCCTTCCACTCGCAAACAGTACCTTGAATTCATGGAGGATTACGAAGCTTCTAACAATATGGAAACTGTTCAAGATTTCAACCCTTCTTTAGATTCAGTGTATTTAAATCACCATCCAGTTTGGAAGAATCCCTCCACCAAAGAAAAGATAAGAGTTGTTTTTTAATGGTTCTGCCCCTGATGCCAATGGCATTTCCTTAAATGGCACTCTCCTATCTGGACCTGCCATTCAGTCTGATCTCCCTTCTATTCTTGTAAATTTCCGTCTATTTCCAATTGGAATCATAGCCGACGTACAACAAATGTATAGACAAATTCTGATTAATTCCGAACAACAAAATCTTCAACGAATTCTATGGCGTGATGCTCCTACTAAAACCATCAAGATCATTAAATAAAAACCGTAACGTATGGGCTTAAACCATCAGCTTTTCTTGCCATTCGCACTTTGAAACATCTTGCCGACCAAGATGGTCATTTGTTTCCTTCTGAAACTTCTATTTTGTTAAAAACTTCCTTCTACGTTGATGACTTTCTTTTTTCTTTTAAGAATGTATCTGAGGCTATCGAACTCTCTCAAAGTTTAAAATCTTTACTTAGCAGAGGAGGATTCTTACTTCATTGTTGGAACTCTAATTCTGAGGAACTTCCATCCAACCTCTTGCCACATTATCCCGTTGATACTCCAGTAGAGCTTTGTCAATTGGAGGATGCTATTACAGTTTTGGGAATACACTGGTATCCTAAAGCTGATTCATTCTTTTACAAAGTAAATTTGTCTTCCTCACCTCCACGAACCAAAAGACAAGTACTATCAGAAATAGCTAAGATACATGACCCTCTTCAATTCATTGCACCCGTAATTGTTCTAGCTAATTTTTTTATGCAAGAGCTATGGTCATTGAACTCGAATTGGGATAATCCCATTCCTCCTTCACTTTTACAAAAGTGGCTTACCTTTCGGCACAGTCTTTGTGATCTCTCATTAATAGACATTCCGAGAGTGCTAGTTCCGTTCTCTTTTTCTCTTGTCCTGGATTTGCACCTTTTTGCTGACAGTTCGACCAAAGCATACGGATGTTGTGCTTACATTGTAAGCCGCTCCCCTTTTTTCTCCAATTTGATATGTGCTAAATCTAAGGTTGCGCCTTTGAAACCCGTTTCATTACCTCGTCTTGAAATCTGTTCCGCACTACTTGCTGCCGAATTAGCTAACAAACTCAAACAAACACTTAACTGTAAGTTCTCGCACACATATTTTTGGACAGATTCCTCTATTGCTTTGGCATGAATTTCTAAACCTCTTTCTAATTGGGAAATTTTTGTAGCTAACAGAGTTGAGAAAATCCAAACTGTTTCTAAACCAGAACAATGGAACCATGTTTCTAGCAAAGACAACCCCGCCGACCTCATTTCTCGTGGTTGTTCTCCTAAGTCACTATCTCAATCCCATTTGTACTGGCACGGCCCTTCATGGCTTTCTGAAAGAATTCAAAACCGACCTTCCAACTCTAATTTCCCGTTAGAGGATATTCCTGAAATCAGCAAAAAAAGCTTCTGCCTTTGTAACTGCCAACACTCCTTCCCTGTTGGAACGTTATTCTTCTTTTCAAAAACTAGTGTGCATCACTGCTTATGTACTTATATGGAAATTGTTAGTACTAGATCAACCTCTATTCCCTCAGCCTTTTCTTTCGGCTGTTGAACTGGAAATTGCCACCATCAAAGTTATTTGGCTTACCCAGAGAGAGGCGTTCTCAGTCGAAATAAACATATTGGCTAAAGGTCAAACTCTCAAGAAACACAGCAGGCTTTTTGCCTTATGCCCTTCTAGATGACGATGGTTTGTTAAGAGAGGGCGGAAGACTTTCTCTTTCTGAATTCTATGATGAATAAAAGCACCCTATTATCCTTCCGTCTAAACATCATGACACTCGGATAATCATTCGTCAGTTTCATTATCAAAACTTGCATGTTGGTTCTAGAACCCTCCTATGCTTGATATGGGAAAAATACTGGCCGATTAATGGTTTACACGAAGTCACTTCTGTTATACATAAATGTATTACTTGTTTCAAAGCTAAGCCTAAACCTCATCAGCAACTCATGGCTGATCTTCCCCCAATTCGTTCAGCCCCTTGCAGACCTTTTCCTTCACCGGCATTGATTACTCCGGTCCGTTTGTGTATCAACAAAATCACCCTAGTGCTAAAAGAAAAATCCTTGGAAAACTATACATTTCTCTATTTGTCTGTATGGTCACTGGCTCTATTCATCTTGAGCTCGTAACTTGTGCCTCCACCTCATATTTTCTTTCCGCTTTCTCTAGATTCATTTCACGAAGGGGGATTCCATCAGAAGTTTTCTCTGATAATGACAAAACCTTTGTTGGAGCTTCGCAGCAATGGCATAAAGCTCTCTGTTCCCCTCGTGCGAAAGAACAAATCTCCAATTACTCGCACTTAAAACAATTCAAATGGCATTTCATCCCTCCTTATGCTCCCCATCAGGGCGGACGATGGGAATCTTGTGTGAAGCACACAAAAAATCATTTAAAGAAAACTCTTGGCTCTAGTATTGTAACTTACGAAGAATTCAATTCTTTAATTATCCTCATTGAGGGAATTGTCAACTCACGACCTCTTTCTCCTCTTTCCAACGATCCTTGTGATTTCCTTCCTTTGACCCCAGGTAATTTTCTGGTGGGCAGTTCCTTAGCTGCGCCTCATCCATTGCTTGATCGTAATCTTGATCTTTCTTTGCCTATTTTGTGGAAAAAGATAGAATCCCTTAAAGCTCAATTTTGGGAGAGGTGGAGACTTGAGTATTTTCACTCGCTCCAAAGGAGGAACAAGTGGCAGCTCTCTCGGCCTAACCTTCAGGAGGGTGATTTGGTTCTCCTCAAAGACCCAAGTCCTCTTCTTTTATGGAACACCGGTCGTGTTATAAAAAGGTTATTATGGCAGAGATGCTAGAGTTCGAGTGATCAAACTTAAAACTTCAGCTGGACAATGTGTTCGTCCTATTTCAGTAATTTGCCCTCTGCCACTCTAGCTCTTCTTTATCTTATGTTATTTTTGGTTTTCTCTTTCTTTTGCCCCTCTGGCAGTATGTTTACTTTTCAGTGAATATTACAAAGTTTAGTTATTTGGATTTATAACATAACCTCTTACCTGTCATATGTCATTCCATTTTTTCTTCAATTTTTACTTGCTCGAACGTGTTCCATGATACTGTAAATGATTTCCGGAAGTAATGTTGGTCACGAGGTTCATTTCAGTTGGCCTCTTACTGTGATTGGCCTTCAGCATCGTTCGAGAATTCTTCACGCTCTCGGATTGGCCGACGTCACCTGTCTGCATCACGCAACCTGCGTGATCGCCGGTATAAAGCCTGAACGCTGCCTACATCAATTGCCATTTCTTCGCCATTCACTCTTCAATTGTCTCGGCTGTCTTCACAATCTGCGTGAAACTACGAGAAACTATGTGCAAAAATTGGACCATGCCAGTCGAAGAACGACTCGGCACCCGTCACTATCTTCAAACATGACAACATACTCCAAGAACTTCTGAAAATAAGGGTCATGAAGATCGTCTCTGCACAAACTCTACAAAAAATTGCTTCTCTGCCGAAGTGCTGGCACATTGCCCTAAATCGCTGTCCAACTCAATTTGTCATCGCTAGCGAGTTCTTCTACATCGACAACGTGTCGATATTTGGCCTACTGCAATCATCGATTTTGACAGCATCTACTCAAGGTGGCATTTTTCTTCAGCGCTAAACAATCTCCAGCATTTCGAAAGAAACAAAAGTGAGCAACAAGTGTTCCCGTTATGGAAATCTCTCAAAGAACTGCCCAAGCAAATTAAGTGCAAACTCTAACCTCCAAATTGCCTAGTGTATCTGCCATGTTCATCTTAACCTAACTTATTTGTTTAGCGTGGCCGCAAGTACTTTGCCCTTTTAAAGTGAAAACTACGGTATGTTAAAACAATTACTTTTTTTTCTTGCATGTTTGTTATAACTTATTTAAACAAATTCTCCTGTTTGAAACGACTTGCGGGATGTAAGTTACTCTCCTGGTGCTTGTCGAACTTACTGATGGTTGACGATATTGTTTCATTTAAACCAAAGCATGCTAACCAGGCATGTTTCTATTTCTAGTCACTCTTTGAAGCTCGTATTGAGCAATGAAGTTATTCTCCTATGACTTTGGCCCTGCATTTGCAAGCAGCCTTAATTTTGTAAATTTTGCAAGCAGCCTTAATTTTGTAAATTATGCTAGGATTATTCTACCTAGCGACCTTCAACCATAAAATGGTTAACTTATTCTTATCTCTTGTTAATTTATACTTCATTAGAATTTAAAGTCTATTCATTGTTTTCAAGTGTTGTTGGCTGGTGCCTATAGAATTTCTATTACCTGTTTCTAAGGTTGTTTTTATTGTTGATCTTTATACAAATTATAAATAAAGATCATTGTTATCTGGCAAACTGTTTCTATTAGCTATTTTCTTTTTTGATGTCCCATTTGTTTCTACCTAGTAAAGTTCACTTGTATATTAAGCTAGAGGCTTCACCTCTAGTTCTGTCTGAAAGGGGAGGTCTAGCATCGACGGATCCTAACCACTGAGCCTGGTTTACCTGCGATCTACTTTCACCAAGAGTTCATCGCCTCAAGGAACCTCTAGTCACGTGGTGTGACTCTGAGCCTGGTTCACCTGTGATCTACTTTTACCACGAGTTCATCACCTCAAGAAACCTGCAGTCTCGTGGTTTGACTCTGGGCCTGGTTCACCTGTGATCTACTTTCATTAAGAGTTCACCGCCTCAAGGAACCTCTAGTCACGTGGTATGAACTTCTTAAACTTGTTGATTTGTTCATTAAACTTCTGAGTGGAGACTCGTCTGCTTATCGCGTCCCATTGTTTACCAGCCGCATCCTTTATTGAGTAGTCAGCTCTCGCTACCATCTTCCCCACAGTCAACTTAATGATATCTATATATTTTAAACACTAGGATGATTTTTGGTTCTGCAAGATTGAGAGAACGGTTGAACTGATTGACTTCGTGAAGCAATCTGACGAAAGCTCTTGGCCTGTATATTTGCACAGTGTCTTTAAAAGAAGAAAATAATTACCGCATATTTTTAATTTAATAATGAAAAATGCAAAATTATTGGCTTTCGCGCAAGCTCAGAATTGCCTTGGCTCATGACACATGCCAGATAGAAGTCTACCGCTTTTTAATGCAATAGTTATTTTTGAGAATTATAAAGGAGGGGAATATTTTCTATGCTATTTCCACGATATATACTGGAATAGAATTATAATAGAAGGGAAATGTTGAAAAATTTTAACTGACAGTTGGATGTGTATGTTGTTTAATATCGTGATACCTTTTCACTGGTTCGGTGGCTCAAGCGGTAGCGCTGCAGACCATGGATTGCATTATGCATCGTCGAAGGAGTTCAAATCCGAACTCCAATATATATTTTAAGAGGCAACAATTTCCAATTCGCTTGGCATACTTTATCCCAATCAATAAAGCTCAAGTGGAAATTCTGGAACGTATAGGTCTCTATTTACCTCATCAAGTTTTCAGACATGGCCAGCAGTATGTTGCAATGTTGAGAGAGCAATCTTTTGACGCCCTTAAATTTGTAATAGTGCCTAAAAGTAATCATACAAAGAATGAAACTTATATAAAAAACTTCTTCAGTAAATATTTTTTCCATTAACCGCCATGTTTTGACGGGTTTCAACTAGTTATTATTATTATTATTATTATTATTATTATTATTATTATTATTGTCACAGCATACTGAGATATTTTCAGCTGTATTAATACATACAGTAGGATGTGAGTGGAAGCAGAGTTTGTGTACAGTGTATGAAATCTAATTACTGAATAGTATTGGTTTTACGTCCTTTTTAACTACTACTGCTTTTAGAGACGCCGGGGTGCCGGAATTTTGCCCCGAAGGGAATATTTAACGTGCCAGTAAGTCTACTGACATGGCTTCCTCACATTTTCGTACCCTGAAATGCCAACTGGCGTGGGATTCGAACCTGCGATCTTGGGCATAGCAGGTGAGAACGTTATCGATGAGCCACGTAGCCAGTAATCACATTAGAAGCAACACGTATTAGGGAATAGGTAAAGAGAAATAAAGGAGAGAAAGGAGTTGTGGTGTAGTGGCTAGCATTCTTGACTGTCGCGGTGGAGATTCAGGTTTGATTCCCGGCTCTGCTAAGAAGTTTTAATTATTTTCTGAGGGCTGGAAACGGGGTAAGAAGAGGAGGGTTCTATTGCCACCTTACTCTTCCTAGAAGTCCCCGGCGGCTTCGGTGGTGTAGTTGGTGGTAGGTCAAGCCTAGGCTTAAACACTACCGGAGGGAAGATGATGTGAGAAAAGGGAAAGGTTTGGGAGTGGAAACGAACTCGGGCAGAAAGGAACGAATCCAAACAAAGAAAGGAACAATTTAGTTTAGATAATAAAAAGGAAAAGCTAGTTGGAGGTGGATTAAGGCTTGTGAGTACAAGGCGAAAGTGCAAATACTAGTCTCGAAAATTGAATAGCTAATAGGGCATTTTTTCAAGGATTGATTAATTATCAAAAGACTACCAAAAACTTGAAGAATGAAACTAATAAAGAGAACACAGTCTTGATCACGCATAGAGCAACCAAGAGTGTGTATAACAAAGTGCTTATAGGCAAGTGTAATGGTTCGGGCAACGCTAGCTGAGATTGCCGGCAGGCAGTCGCTAAGTGTACTGTCCCTCCCGAGCGGAAAATCGGGTATTATGTAGCTTCACAATTCACTGGCGAGGAAATGCAAACAAGGAATTATTTCTTTTCCTTTCTAAAAGGAAATGTTTTAGGGAACATTCTAATATGCTAAGGATATTGAAATTGACAGGAATAATATTTATTCCCCAACAAGGATGGATCCGTAAGCGAGAAACCAAATGCCCCCAGTGTGGACAGAGATAGGGTGCTTTCAAAGCTTTTAGTAAGATTATTGTAATTAGTGGAAATTACTAGAAGGAGACAATTGTAATTTGTTGTGACAGCATATCTGTCTGCTTTCTTTAATCTTCTGTGAGGTGGAGTTGAAGGACACTACCGTACCCTCACCAAAGGTCGAACCCTTGTCCTTGAAACTTTTTAAGATGACTGAATTATTCCAGCCTAGCAGAGCTGTGACGTCTCTCCGTTCATCTTTCCTCATTCTGCCTGTCAATGGAGATGAGAAAAAATGTCAACGGATTTAATTTCTAAATGGAAAACGATGGTTTGACGGGACTGGGCGGAGTCTCTCGGGAGAGTGGCAGCGCGCTGTCACAAGGGGCTCTGCTCTGACTGTCTCATAACGATCGCTTCATTAATCAGGGAGTTCATCTCCTTAGCGCTTGTATACTCAGCCACGTTGCTCGCTGACAACAAACGAACCGGCCTGTATGAGGAGGATGTTGGAATGTCCGCCGCACTGACCGGCAGGAAGCGTAGCAAAGGGAGGATTTAGGGATAGACCCAATAGTCCCAGGCCTAGAGGCGGTCCTTGTAAGGGCGACATTATTTTAGGGATCTAACATGTAAATAATATATGAATATGGGATATACAGGGTGCGGCAGAAATAACTGACGAATTTCGAACGTAAATAACACAGCAACGCAACAGGATATTCACAAATTTATTGCGCAGTTTAAAAGAGCAGTGTTTGCCAGTTGCATCATATACACATACACACTAGGTTATGAAAATAATGTCATCCAAATGCCGACCACCCTTTTTGATGCACTTCTGAAGCCTCTCCCTGAAGTTCCGCATGACCCTCCTAGTCATGTCTTGTGGTATTGCCTCGATTTCCTCATTGTATCGCAGCTTTCAGGTCGTGTAGTGTTCGTGGCTTACGTTGGAAGACCCGAGCCTTCAGGTATCCCCAGGGAAAGAAATCGCAAGGGGCGAGATCAGGGGAACGGGCTGGCCATGGTAAGTCACCCCGTAAGGGAACATCTCTCTGAGGACGCTCATCGATACCCTGGCTGTGTGTGCAGTGGCACCATCTTGTTGAAACCAAACAGGAGGATTCCCTAAGCCGTTGAGTGTTGGCTTTAGGCAGTTGCGTAACAGCTGTACGCAACGAGCAGATGTTACAGTCACAGTTTTATCCTCCTCTTCAAAAAAGTATGGGCCTACAATTCCGAATACAGGTGTTAGCTCTGCCGCTCCAATCTGTGTGGCAACAATGGCAAACACTGCTCTTTTAAACTGCGCAATAAATTTGTAAATATCGTGTTGGGTTGGTGTGTTATTTACGTTTGAAATTCGTCAGTTATTTCTGCCGCACCCTGTACATTAATTGTCCAGGAGAGGTACTCTTCCCTTTTCATCCTTTTCATGACTTTCACAAGGCAGATTATTGAAAATATATTATTTATGATTCAGATACCTTTCTGGAGCCGGCCCCGTGGTGTTGGGGTAGCGCACCTGCCTCTCACCCGGAGGCCCCGGGTTCGATCCCCGGCTCCGTCAGGTATTTTATAACTGACGTGAGGGTTGGAACGGGGTGCACTCAGCCTCGTGAGGACAATTGAGTAGCTGTCTGACAGTGAGACAGCGCCCCGATCACGAATACCAAGATTAACGGCCGAGGGGACCCGACGCGCTGATCACGCGTCACCCCAATATCTGCAGGCCAAATGGTTGGGCAGCGGTCGCTTGGTCGGCCTTAGCCCGTCATGGGCTGGATAGTGCCAGGGGTTGTTTGATACCTTTCTGGGAGTCATAAGATTTCAATTTGAATTGTCACTGTTGCACCGGAAATAATTTATTTTATTACGTAAATAAGCATTTTTGCTAGTGTTCATTTCACCATCGGCGCCATGTTACATTGACGTCAGACAGTACGTCTTACCCGTTGTCACCCGTTACCAACATGTACGATAGAAAATACACCATACGACACACGTAACTTTGTATTTATGTCAATAAGGAAATAAAAGACAAATATTACTGGTGTTTATATTATACCAAACGACACACGTAACTTTGTAATTATGAATAAGGGAATACAAGGGCAGATGACCTCGTAGTTCCGCCCCTTAAAACAACAATAACTAACTAACTAACTAACTAGGTTAGGTTAGGTTAGGTTAGGTTAGGTGAAATTTGGCGCACTTTGGCATTCGTTTGAGGGCGCTCTTTTGTTTTTCTATACCGGATGCGAAATAGTACTAAATGCGTGGGGTTGGCATTATTGACTCCTTGACAAAGATGGCTGTCAGAGCTGCAATTTCAATTATATAAGTCGTGCTCCTATTAGGGATGGCTGGGTGGGTCTCAGACAGCGGAGGAGCTATCATCTATTACTACATCATCTCCAGATAATTTCCCGACTATTCATTCAGGTCATTTGGTTAATTTCAGTAGTTTGAAAATTGTATACAAAGGAGTACTTCTCCTGGATTATTACAGAATATATTATTATTATTAATTCATTCTCACAACATTATTTGTCTACTCTACATATTATAAGAAATCAGAGCATAATCACCACTTTAAGAAAACTATTTTCACAAGTCCATGAATTTTCATACTAATCTAGTTGTCGCAATTATGACGGCTTTTTGGATTGATGATGATGATAATTGTTGTTTTAAGGGGCCTAACATTAATGTTATCGGCCTCTAATGGTTTGGGTGATAGTGATAATGTTGATGTAAAGTAAACTATAACTAAAGCTAACTACACACTTACAGACTAGAAGAAGAAATGGAAAACAAAAGAAGAATACAGTAAAAACTCGATTAACCGTCATCTTTGGGACCGTGGTCGTGACGGTTGAGTGAATAGACGGATAACAGAAACACCGTATTATTCCTCCAAAACATGATATTAATCAATTATTTTATAGACAGATATCACTCTCACAGTAATGAGTAATGCAATATATTTCGGAGCGAAAAGAAATTAAACACGATTGTAATAGCAAATAAAACTATTTATTGGTTCACGATAAAACCATCCGTACAGTAGCTACAAATGTGGCAAAATAATGTACAGTACAGTAATATAAACTTACAGGTGAAATAGTTCATGTGGCTTGAAAATAGTCAGCCATTTTCTTCTGCCTCTTTGATGCTCGAGCTTTCACCGCGGCAATATTTCGTAATTTTCGGAGCAGTAGTGTCTGCATTGCATTGGCCTCTTCTTGACTTTCAAACCATTCTATACACTTGGACAGCATTGTTTCAGTCTTTGAGTGGCTAATAGTTTGTTTTTCGTCATGGTTTGAACACTCCTCTGTATCAGCCCCTACTTCTTCTTCGGTGGCAACAATTTCGTTATCACTCAAAACGTAAAACCACCCGTCCACTCTGTCACACTCTAACCAATTCTTCTGACGTCAAATGTTTACTGATTTTTAAATTATTGCACAAATTGACCATCTCGTCAACTGTCACACTCTCAGGTTACGGTATTATTATGCCATTACAGCAATGACGGTTAACAGAAACTGACGGTTTAAAGAGTGACGGTTAAACGAAGTTTTGCAGTAAGGTAAATAAACGACAGGATAAAAAGAAATGCCCTCAACCCTCGAGGATTGAGGGACTTGGAAGGAAGGAGAGCCAGGAAAGGCAGATAGGAAAGGAAAAGAGGAGAGGGACCGCCCTAAAGTCAGAGGAAAAAGGGGACAAAACGGACCCAGCTCAGGAATCCTTCGGGGTCGCCAACTCCCAAACTCACCAGCCATGAGCCCTTGAGGCTGTAGCACTATCCAGGGTGCACCAGAAGTGGTGGGGCTACACACACCCTGCCTCCTTGAGGGCCTTGAGCAGAAGGCAGGAGATAACATGAAAAGAAAGAGAATGAAGGTTTCAGGAAAGATGTGACAAGGGCCAAATAAGGCGGGAAAGTGAAAGGCTTCCTAGGCCTCGGATACCCTAATACTGTCGGGGTCGGAACAGAAGAAGGGTTGACCAAGAGAGGTCGACAGGAAAGAAGACAGAGAAGAGCCCAGCACAAGTAAGTGGAAGCAATGCCGGACTCAGCTGGGATTCCGTGGTTGCCAACAACCCACGTCCCACTAGATGTGAGCCCCTGTTTTTTTTGATTGACTCGTATAAATTGGTGTCAAACATCAAGTTCTTTCAACCCCTGCAGTAGACTCTTTGGCACAACGCCAATGCTTGATATAACAATTGGTACGATCTTCACCTTTTCAATCTTCCGTTGCTTCCTAAAAGGCTCCACTAGGTCTTTATATTTGGAGATCTCTTCGTCGTGCTTTACCTTTAAGTTGTTGCTATTGGGAGCTGCTGCATCATCCAGGATGGCTTCCTGAACCTTCTTATTGATGACTACAATATCTGCCCTGTTCGCTCGGTCAATATAGTACGATACCAATAGAGACAATAGGTAAAGACCTGCGCGAATGCGGATATAGTTTGCAAGGCTTTTCGGATAGCGGATAAGCTGCGGATAATGTTTGGAGTAAATTTGCGGATAGTTTTTAGAATACAATCCAAACTTGTTGAAAATCATTACTAGGACCCGGCTGTATATGACATCATATTTTTCCGTTATGTTTTTCTCTTCATGACAAATGTAAGATGAATTACGCTGATCTCATTCAAATTATGTTTTAACCACAATTAATAATATATTTGTCGCCTCCGTAGCGTAGCGGTCAGCATGGTTAGCTGCCGCCCCGGAGGTCCTGGGTTCGATTCCCGGCTCTGCCACGAAATTTGAAAAGTGGTATGAGGACTGGAACGGGGTCTACTCAGCCTCGGGTGGTCCAAATGAGTAGAGGGGGTTCCATTCCCACCTCAGCCATCCTCGAAGTGGTTTTCCGTGGTTTCCCACTTCGTCTTCGGGCAAATGCCGGGATGGTACCTACTGTAAGGCCACGACCGCCTCCTTCCCTCTTCCTAGCCTCTCCATCCCAACCTTCCATCCCATCCCTCATGAGGCCCCTGTTCGCTTTGCAGGTGAGGCCGCCTGGGCGAAGTGCTGATCACACATCCCCAGTTGTATCCATTCCGACCAGATGTTCCAAGCTCCAGGACACTGCCCATAGAGGCGGTAGTGGTGAGTTCCCTCGCTGAGTCTGTGGGAACCACCAACCTAGAGGGTAAATTGACTAAATAAAAAAATAAAAAAATAAAAATTAATGCAGCCAAATAGCCATAACTTAAAATATAGGTTACATTGATGGGTAACATATTTGCATAATCACTTATAGACATTGTTCTTCTTGTACAGAATTCTATGTGGTACCGTTCACACATTTGTCAACATAATGTGCACTCACAGGCTAACTTGTGTCATGGAAGTGTTTTGATTTGCAGAGTAGGTGGTGAAAACCGTGAACTGCCAACCTCGTAATGACATGTCTTAGTTCGAAATTAGCTTTTGTCCACGAGCGGTCTATCATGGCCCCTGTGCTATAGAAGTCTGGTTGTACTTCTTCTCTCTTCTCCGTCAACGTTGCCAGAAGTTTCTCTGATGCACTGGTGCTCGGTAGAGGTATGCTTGTCCTGAGGTCATCTACGAGGAAAGATTCCTTTGCCAGGAGATAAACAAGTCTAGATCGTGTCGATTTTGATACTCCTATCACCTTCTTTACGTAGTTCGCTTTCACCCTTTCCAAGGTAGATAGGTTCCTCGTTGTTAAATGTGTCCAGATGATTTCAATGCCATAGGTCATTTTTGGAAGAATTTTTACTCTGAATAGCAACATTGCTGTCTCCAGACTGAGCGATCTGATGTAATTTATTTCGTGCATTTCCATCATTGCTTGGGTTACCTTATCTGTGACATGTTTTGTGATACAGTATGCACTCGATTGCAGTGTGATGCCTAATTATTTAAAGTGTGGAACCACAATTAACACTACGAACTGAAAAGGGTTGCAATTCTGGCTGCAAAACATTCATCTTAAACATAGAACATGACATTGCATACATAGCCTAAGGGAACGTTTATTTCCTCAGAACTAAATGTGTTGCATTAATATTTTATTCAATTGATATTATTATTTTAATGCCAGTAGATTCGGATAACAGTCGTGCGGATACGGGGCGGATGCGGATAACAGTCGTGCGGATACGGGGCGGATGCGGATAGCAGTCGTGCGGATGCGGATAAGGTTTTGTTTATCCGCGCAGGGCTCTAACGATGGGTTTCATTTTCCGTGATGCACTCTGGGAGGTAATGATAGTATGGGAGTTTTTGATGTCCCAGAACTGAAATTTTATTATTACTTTTATTATTATTATTATTATTATTATTATTAAGGCTTGCCACGGTGGGTGAGTGGTTATCGTGTCGGACTACCAACCCCCAAGCTTGCAGGTTCGCTCCTGGCCATGGTAAGTGATTTTTGAAAGGTGACAAAAATCACGACACGCATGTGTTGGCATGTTAAAGAACCTATTTGAATTCAGTACGCCGTGTTCATAATGGCAAAATTAATCTCGGGATTTTCCGCCAACACAAAGTTCCTCATTTCTCTACTAGAATGCGCTTTAGTGTCAAGGAGCTTAGATATCTAACCTCCTTGACTTTCATAGCATTCCAAGGAACGACAAAATTCGACATGCAAGCTTGCACTCTGTGCGTCAAATAATAAAGCTTGCACCTGGCACCCGAGGCCATACCTATTATTAGTATCCTTTCTTCCCTTTGCCCACTTAGGGAGCGCGTTTGAACTTGTTGACTCGGGTTGATGGAGTTTTCCTGCTCTTCTCCTTCCAAAATCTCCTCATGAAATCGCTATGCCCCTTCTTACGTTCCTCCGTCCATTTATTTTCCAGTTGTCTTTTTAGCTTTTTCGTCGAAATTGTGATTGGTAACTAGAGTTCCAAAAGTCTTGCAATTCATGATGATATCTTCCGTGTTGTTTATTGATGTGTAACATCTTTCCGCTCGGTTGCTGGATATTTTTGTGGGAGTGATTTTGAAAAATGGGACGGAAGTGGATTGGAACGATCGAGCTGGCAGTGGTGGATCGAACGGAAGTGTAAGACGCACTGCCAACTCGATCGATCGATACAGCTAGCAGTGGTAAGAGAAATAATGAGCGCGTGGTGTCGAAACCATGACGTACCCTCGGCCATGTGGAATGTATATGACATACTGAACGGTAAACACTCATGCGAACTCTGGTGTCAAGTGATTGAAACAAAGCCCGTGGTACATGTTCGAAGTCTTCGTATCAGTATTTAAATAGCAACATGCCTTGTAAGTAATCGGCATTGCCGGTATTATGTTTCTGCACAATGGCTATTCAAATATTAACCCACATAACGGTAATGCAGTCATCAATATAATATAACCGTTGTGGTTATACGAGAATTGAGCAAGCCTTCGTGAACTATTGCTGAATACATTCTTTTTACTCACAAGAGGGCCTATTCATAAGGCATTTTAAACTCAATTTCACGCAGGAACATTATCGAAACAAACAAAATATAAATGAAACTTAATTCCGTATTGCGGTATTATTGGAACGTGGAAATAAGTCACCATCATGTGCACGATATTTGCGTAGTAGGAATAGCCGAGGGTTAGTGCTTATGACTGAGAATCTAGAGATCTGGGGTCGAATCCCAGACGGGGTAGATATTTTTGCTACCAGATTATCATTTTAAACGATATTTATCATATCAATATGACTCATTTTAACAGAATCCATATGAAATTACGTGTTGGTTTGTGAATCAAGAGGACCTGTTTATAAGGAATTTAAGGTTATGAGCGGTGTCGCGTCTATTAATCTAGTTGATCCATATCGTATTCTTTATTTAGGCTAGTGCTGGTGGAAGCTACAGATCATCTAGTAAAATGAGTTCCGTATTATAAACTGCAATATCTGTAAAACACTCCCTTTTACAATAGATTAATATTTGTGCCAATAATAGTATAAAATACCGGTGTATCAACAATTTCACGTGAGGTTTTTTCTATGTCAGATGTTACACATCTTATGCGACTACTGTAAGGCACGTATTTTTAGCCTATTTTCAATTTTGAAAAAATAGGCTTATGAGATCACCTTTTGTCGGTGTGTGTGTGTGAGGTGTGTGTGTGTGTGTGTGCGTGAGGTGTGTGTGTGTGTGTCCCTAATAAAATCTAAACGGCTGGAGCGATTTCAATGAAACTCGGTAAGATCATAGCACTATTCCCGGCGACCTCGACTGTGCCCTTCAAATTTTGTTACATCTCACCAATCCAACATGGCGGCTGTGCGAAATATTTCACTAGCATTCAATATCTCCGAAGCTATTACCGATATCGCCCTGAAATTATGTACGGTAATAAAGGGCACTACTAAAAGTTCACCTATGAGACTTTCAAAAACCTGGTGACTACAAAACCAACATGGCGGTCAAGCGAAGTTGAGACTTTTAAAAAGACTTTTCTCGCGATTTAACTATCCAAACGTAATGAAACTTGGTACAGCAAATGTTTATACAAATTGTAATGCACTGGAGTCTAATTTAGTTCAATTGTTTACATAACCTCAAAATGGCGGTTGTGCGAAATATTTCACTGACATTCTATATCTCCGAAACTATTACAGATATCACCTTGAAATTTTGTACGGTGATAAATGGTACTGATACAAGTTTAACTAGGTATATTTCATAAACCTGTAAAGTACAAAACGAACATGGCGACCAAGCGAATTTGAAATGTTTTAATAGACTTCTCTCGTGATTTAACTCTCTGAGCGCAGTGAAATGAGGTACAGAAAATGATTTTGCAGATTGTAATGCACTGCCATCTAATTTAATTCAATTGTTTTCAAAACCTCAAGATGGCGGCTGTGTGAAATTTTAAAATTAAATTTTTATTTCTTGTGTCGTAATCATGCGATTGAGGTGAAAGTTTGAATAATGAACCTAGGCAATAATTGTTCTTGAATGGTACATAACTCTATGGCATATACATATAACAATCCTAAATGGCAAGCTTCCGAAATATTTAGACAGTTCTCAATATCTATGAATCTTTTACAGCAACCAAACTGCATTTTTTAATGTTCATAGAGACTATGAACATATGTTCACCTAAAGGACTTTCAGTAACCTGGTGAGCACAAATCCAACATGGCATCGACGCGAAATATAAATATTTAAACGGACGTTTCTCGCGAATTAACTATCTGAGTGCCGTGAATCGTTGCACGTTAAATGCTTATACAAATGTTGATCCACTGGCATCTAATTTATTTCAATTGTTTGCATAATCACAAGATGGCTGCTGTGCGTAATTTTAAAATCTCGTTTTTACTTCTTGTGTTCGAATCATGCGATTGAAGTTTGAATACCACACGTACACAATAATCTTAATGTAATAGTACAAAAATAAAAATCCAACCTGGCGACCATCTGAAATAT
Source organism: Meconema thalassinum (assembly GCA_946902985.2). NCBI lineage: Eukaryota > Metazoa > Arthropoda > Insecta > Orthoptera > Tettigoniidae > Meconema > Meconema thalassinum. The sequence goes on from OX336393.1 coordinate 90,726,954, forward strand.
TTAGACGGTTCTCAATATCTACGAATCTGTTACAGATTAAACTGAAATCTTGTATGTTGATAGAGGCAATTAACATTAGCAGGATATATTAAAATAGGCTGTATAGTTCTTCACGGAACTACTTGTTTTTCTTTTAAGTCCTGTTTGATTTCTTCTAACCAACTGATTTTGACCGTCTTTGAATTAAATATATCAAGCAGGTTTTTGCATAACTGGTGTTGTCCAAACTAAAGATGTGACCATAAAATTTCAAGCGTCTCTTACGCACGGTATCGGTGAACTTATTGATTACTGTGTACACGTCTGGTTGGTTGGTTCCTAGGTTTAGGGGCTGCGACAACGCGGTCATGTAGCCCCGTGTACTTTGGGTGTGTGTAGAATCTGTCTGATAACCGGTGTTAATTGTGATGACTGTATTAGTGTGTGTTATCTGTTTTTTTAATTTAAGTACTGCAACTTAGAATTTTTCAAATAGATCCTACTTTTGCCGCCAAGCGCCACTGTGAACGACTACTAGGCCAAGTTCAGAACTTAGCTACCAGACGCCACCGCAGTCGGCTCTTGGCAACGAACGTAGAAACCTAAGAGCGTTGTTTACATTCTTAACCTATCCAATTTAGCTTCACACAGGTGCAATTAGTGGAAGGTACTTTAACATGCCATAAATCTATGATATGGGACCGCCGGCTTTACTTCCCCTCCGAAGGAAGGCATACTGAGGGATTTTTAACGCTCTTAAAATCCGACGTCTTCGGCCGGGTTTGAACCCGCTATCTTGGCATGTCATACGTTGTTGGCATGTTAAAGAACCAATTTGAATTCAGAAGGCCGTGTTCATAATGGCAAAATTAATCTCGGGATTTTCCGCCAACACAAAGTTCCTCCTATCTCTACTAGAATGCGCTACAGTGTCTAGAAACTTAGATATCTGACCTCCTTGACTTTCAAAGCGTTCCAAGGAACGACAAAATTCGACATGCAAGCTGCCATCTGGGCGTCAAATAACAAAGCTTGCACCCTGCACCAGAGGCCATAGGATATTATTATTATTATTATTATTATTATTATTATTATTATTATTGAAGAAAACATGTTTGACACCCTCGGCCTGGTCTATATCAAATGATTGGCATAGTAATCAACAACAGACATAGCCTACCATATCCAGTAACATGGCAAGCTGAAGCACGAGATACCGAGTGTGTTAGTGGAACATTCCATTAGAACATCTGAAGAGACGTGCCGCGGAATATCTGCAGGGAATTCACTACAGAAAAGTTTCTGCATGCAATTTGTGATAACTCGCTAATGTTTGTTCGCTTGGCGTCTTGAGGCTGTAATACTAACCCCAGTGACTCTGCATTTGATTCAGCAGCACAGCTGTTCCATTAGCACTTGGTCATCGTGGTCATCAGACACGTGTATTTGGGTGTGTTTGGAATCTATCTGACAAGGGAGGTACAGTAAACTCCCGATTATCAGCGGAATTGACTGGCGCGGATACCGCGGATAATCGAATTTCGCGGATAAGCCGCAAAATTGCTGGTAATGGTTAAATAAAGGCCGAAGGCACTAAAAACAACACACAAGTGCTTTAAATAAGTTCATTATACAATAGAAGGACGTACATGATAACAAAACTCAGTCGATGTTATGTGTGTTATTAAAAAGTCTTGTTTTCTGTTTAACAAAAAAATCGGCCATTTGCTTTTGCTTTTTCGTAGTGAAACACTTTTTCTTTATTTGTGATTTGAGTTTTCTCAACACCATCTTGTCACAAAGTGATGCGTTGTCTTGCTCCTCAAGGTATTGAAGAATCTTGTCAATGTGTCCTAATGCTGCATCATGAGTAACGGTCCTCTGCATCTGCGTTTCCTCATTGTCTTCGGATCTGCAGTGCCACTGGTCGCGTCCAAAACTGTGCTGAAGCACACACGACGTACAGTGTGTATACCGATATACAGAACAGTACTGTACAGTAATACTGAACTACAATGCACGTTTTGAACTGTACATTATTAAGTGCACTGTACTGTATTTGCGATTTACAATTTTTATTACGTTTAAGTATTTAGTAACCTTATTCCAATTTTTGAGAAATAATTTTCGGTTTCAAAACCTTCCTTTTTTATATAAAAATGTTCTCCTACAGGCACCGCGGATAATCCGCAAAGCGGATAAAACGCCCGTGGATAATCGAGAGTTTACTGTACCAGTTTTTTTTAGCGTATGGCTTTTAGTGCCGGGAGTGTCCGAGGACATGTTCGGCTCGCCAGTTTTGTAGCTGCTTCGAAACGGACACCCAATGGGTGAGCTACAAGTACCGTTGGGGAGGGAAGTTGGAATGGAAGGTCGAGGAGTTGGAAGGTAGTGGCTGTGGCCTATATTTTTCGTTGGAAAATTATATATAGTGAGGGACCAACCCCGGCATTTGCCTGGAAGGAAGATGGGAAACCACAGAAGATCATCTTCAAGGTTGCCGGCGGGGGGATTCGAACCTCCTCGCCTCCCGGATGTGAGGACTGCCAGCAGTCATGCCGTAACGACCACGGCTAACTCACCCGGTACTCTACCAGGTAAGACAGGTCGAAACCTATCTTGAAACTTTGTGGACGCAATCGTTGTACTATAAGGGGACAACGTGTGGAAAATCACCCGCCAGATTGAACTGCAAGGCTCCGAAATGTCAGCTCCGAAATCGTACCTGACATTCTGGTACGCAGGCATGACGGCTGGAGGAGTTAGACATCCCTGTGGCACTAGGAGTAGTAGCGAGGTGGGGCGTATATGTTGACTGGAGCATGCGGCTCCTTCCCACCGACCTTGAGTGCTTGGGCGGTCAGGGATGTCGATTCCAACATGTACGGTATTCGTTACTTCCTATTGATTTATATGAGTGATTCGCCACATGATCTCGGAGCCTTGCAATTCAATCTGGAGGCTGATTTTCAGCACGTTGTCTTCGTATAGTACAACGATTGCGTCCACAAAGTTTCAAGATAGGTTTCGACCTGTGTTACCTGATACATCCCTTGTGAGTTTATAAACTCAGTTTATCACATTTCTTCCGTTATTGGGACTCAAGACTTCCATACATAAGCGAACGGACTTTAAAAGAAAATTCAACATCTAACCGATGTTTGCTCGCTTGGTTCAGGAGTGTTAATGTTTGATGGGGGAACTCTCTGTAGAGCCAGTTGATGTCTCACGATTCACAGCCTTCTTACACCGGTCAGTTCAGGAGTGTTAATGTTTGTTGGGGAACTCTCTGTAGAGCCAGTTGATGTCTCACGATTCACAGCCTTCTTACACAGGTCAGTTCAGGAGTGTTTATGTTTGATTGGGAACTCTCTGTAGAGCCAGTTGATGTCTCACGATTCACAGCCTTCTTACACCGGTCAGTTCAGGAGTGTTAATATTTGATGGGGAACTCTCTGTAGAGCCCGTTGATGTCTCACGATTCACAGCCTTCTTACACCGGTCAGTTCAGGAGTGTTAATGTTTGATGGGGAACTCTCTGTAGAGCCAGTTGATGTCTCACGATTCACAGCCTTCTTACACCGGTCAGTTCAGGAGTGTTAATGTTTGATGGGGAACTCTCTGTAGAGCCAGTTGATGTCTCACGATTCACAGCCTTCTTACACCGGTCGGTTCAGGAGTGTTAATGTTTGATGGGGAACTCTCTGTAGAGCCAGTTGATGTCTCACGATTCACAGCCTTCTTACACTGGTCAGTTCAGGAGTGTTCATGTTTGATGGGAAACTGTCTGTAGAGCCAGTTGATGCCTCACGATTCACAGCCTTCTTACACCGGTCAGTTCAGGAGTGTTAATGTTTGATGGGGAACTCTCTGTAGAGCCAGTTGATGTCTCACGATTCACAGCCTTCTTACACTGGTCAGTTCAGGAGTGTTAATGTTTGATGGGGAACTCTCTGTAGAGCCAGTTGATGTCTCACGATTCACAGCCTTCTTACACCGGTCAGTTCAGGAGTGTTAATGTTTGATGGGGAACTCTCTGTAGAGCCAGTTGATGTCTCACGATTCACAGCCTTCTTACACTGGTCAGTTCAGGAGTGTTCATGTTTGATGGGGAACTCTCTGTAGAGCCAGTTGATGTCTCACGATTCACAGCCTTCTAACACCGGTCAGTTCAGGAGTGTTAATGTTTGATGGGGAACTCTCTGTAGAGCCAGTTGATGTCTCACGATTCACAGCCTTCTTACACTGGTCAGTTCAGGAGTGTTAATGTTTGATGGGGAACTCTCTGTAGAGCCAGTTGATGTCTCACGATTCACAGCCTTCTAACACCGGTCAGTTCAGGAGTGTTAATGTTTGATGGTGAACTCTCTGTAGAGCCAGTTGATGTCTCACGATTCACAGCCTTCTTACACCGGTCAGTTCAGGAGTGTTAATGTTTGATGGGGAACTCTCTGTAGAGCCAGTTGATGTCTCACGATTCACAGCCTTCTTACACTTGTCAGTTCAGGAGTGTTTATGTTTGATTGGGAACTCTCTGTAGAGCCAGTTGATGTCTCACGATTCACAGCCTTCTTACACTGGTCAGTTCAGGAGTGTTAATATTTGATGGGGAACTCTCTGTAGAGCCCGTTGATGTCTCACGATTCACAGCCATCTTAAACCGGTCAGTTCAGGAGTGTTAATGTTTGATGGGGAACTCTCTGTAGAGCCAGTTGATGTCTCACGATTCACAGCCTTCTTACACTGGTCAGTTCAGGAGTGTTCATGTTTGATGGGAAACTCTCTGTAGAGCCAGTTGATGCCTCACGATTCACAGCCTTCTTACACTGGTCAGTTCAGGAGTGTTAATGTTTGATGGGGAACTCTCTGTAGAGCCAGTTGATGTCTCACGATTCACAGCCTTCTTACACTGGTCAGTTCAGGAGTGTTCATGTTTGATGGGAAACTCTCTGTAGAGCCAGTTGATGCCTCACGATTCACAGCCTTCTTACACCGGTCAGTTCAGGAGTGTTAATGTTTGATGGGGAACTCTCTGTAGAGCCAGTTGATGTCTCACGATTCACAGCCTTCTTACACTGGTCAGTTCAGGAGTGTTAATGTTTGATGGGGAACTCTCTGTAGAGCCAGTTGATGTCTCACGATTCACAGCCTTCTTACACCGGTCAGTTCAGGAGTGTTAATGTTTGATGGGGAACTCTCTGTAGAGCCAGTTGATGTCTCACGATTCACAGCCTTCTTACACTGGTCAGTTCAGGAGTGTTCATGTTTGATGGGGAACTCTCTGTAGAGCCAGTTGATGTCTCACGATTCACAGCCTTCTAACACCGGTCAGTTCAGGAGTGTTAATGTTTGATGGGGAACTCTCTGTAGAGCCAGTTGATGTCTCACGATTCACAGCCTTCTTACACTGGTCAGTTCAGGAGTATTAATGTTTGATGGGGAACTCTCTGTAGAGACAGTTGATGTCTCACGATTCACAGCCTTCTAACACCGGTCAGTTCAGGAGTGTTAATGTTTGATGGTGAACTCTCTGTAGAGCCAGTTGATGTCTCACGATTCACAGCCTTCTTACACCGGTCAGTTCAGGAGTGTTAATGTTTGTTGGGGAACTCTCTGTAGAGCCAGTTGATGTCTCACGATTCACAGCCTTCTTACACTTGTCAGTTCAGGAGTGTTTATGTTTGATTGGGAACTCTCTGTAGAGCCAGTTGATGTCTCACGATTCACAGCCTTCTTACACCGGTCAGTTCAGGAGTGTTAATATTTGATGGGGAACTCTCTGTAGAGCCAGTTGATGTCTCACGATTCACAGCCTTCTTACACCGGTCAGTTCAGGAGTGTTAATGTTTGATTGGGAACTCTCTGTAGAGCCAGTTGATGTCTCACGATTCACAGCCTTCTTACACCGGTCAGTTCAGGAGTGTTAATGTTTGATGGGGAACTCTCTGTAGAGCCAGTTGATGTCTCACGATTCACAGCCTTCTTACACCGGTCGGTTCAGGAGTGTTAATGTTTGATGGGGAACTCTCTGTAGAGTCAGTTGATATCTCACGATTCACAGCCTTCTTACACCGGTCAGTTCAGGAGTGTTAATGTTTGATGGGGAACTCTCTGTAGGGTCAGTTGATGTCTCACGATTCACAGCCTTCTTACACCGGTCGGTTCAGGAGTGTTAATGTTTGATGGGGAACTCTCTGTAGAGTCAGTTGATGTCTCACGATTCACAGCCTTCTTACACCGGTCAGTTGAGGAGTGTTAATGTGTGATGGGGAACTCTCTGTAGAGTCAGTTGATGTCTCACGATTCACAGCCTTCTAACACCGGTCAGTTCAGGAGTGTTCATGTTTGATGGAAACTCTCTGTAGAGTCAGTTGATGCCTCAAGATTCACAGCCTTCTTACACCGGTCGGTTCAGGAGTGTTCATGTTTGATGGGGAACTCTCTGTAGAGCCAGTTGTCGCTTCACGATTCACAGCCTTCTTACACCGGTCGTTTCAGGAGTGTTAACGTTTGATGGGGGAACTCTCTGTAGAGCCAGTTGATGCCTCTCGATTCACAGCCTTCTTACACCGGTCGGTTCAGGAGTGTTAATGTTTGATATGGAACTCTCTGTATAGCCAGTTGATGCCTCACGATTCACAGCCTTCTTACAGCGGTCGGTTCAGGAGTGTTAATGTTTGATGGGAACTCTCTGTAGAGCCAGTTGATGCCTCACGATTCACGCCTTCTTACACCGGTCGGTTCGGGAGTGTTCATGTTTGATGGGGAACTCTCTGTAGAGCCAGTTGATGTCTCACGATTCACGCTTTCTTACACCGGTCGGTTCGGGAGTGTTCATGTTTGATGGGGGAACTCTCTGTAGAGCCAGTTGATGCCTCACTATTCACGCGGCTGGACGTGCCCTTGCCTCCTCAATTACCCTCATTACACCCGCCATGGAGCAGCTGCTCCCCACTGACCGACCGTCTGCTTCCTCATCGTTCGACATTCGCAGGTCATACACATAGTTGTTGTTGTTACGTATTTTAGGGCCAGCGACATCGTGGTCATATAGCTCCATGTATTTGTGTGTATAACATTAGAAAAGGAAGATTGTAGTTTTACGTGACCGTGAATCTTGTGATTATGAGCCAAGGGACCTCCTTTTTACGTGGAATCCGAACCACAGGAGATGGCATTTCACTTTACCGGGAATCGAACCCAGTTCACCTTGGTGAGAGGTCAACATCTTAACCGCTGCACCACATCGCCCTTGTATTAAATTGTGATAACCTGTGTTATTGTGATGGCTGTACTAGTGTGTGTGTTTTGGGATAGGATTGGGAAGGAGGCAGCCGTGGCATTGAGTTAAGAACCATCCCAGCATTTGCCGGCAGCAGAAGTGGGTAAACCACTAAAAACCACCTCCTGGATGGCTGTGGTGGGAATCGAACCCTGTTCTTCTCAGTTTCCTTCACAAGGCTGAGTGTACTCCGTTGAAGTCCTCACACCAGAACTAATTTTTTTTGGCAGAGCCGGGAATCGAAACCGAACCTCTGGGACGACAGCTAAGAACCCTAGCCGCTACACCTCGAGATGGTCACAGACTCATCGCACTAAGGATAATAATAATAATAATAATAATAATAATAATAATAATAATAATAATAATAATAGTGGGACCTCAGCTACCTGATGTAGATTTGTTGATGTGGAGCCAGTAAGGTGATCTATAAGTATTCACCAGTTCACGCGTCCTACCTGTTGTTGTTGTATGTGTCTTCACTCTTTTGACATGTATGATGCAGCTTTCCACGTCTCCCTGTCCTGAAACTTAATTTGTCTTGAAACCACACTTCGCGTACCGACGTCGTACGACTCACAGGGCCATGGATTTTCCAGCCCTTCAAGAATCCCACTTCTACGGCCGGGAATGGAACTGGCGAATTCGGGACGAAGAGGCAGACACGAGGAAAATACTATATTCTGAAGGGTACAACAAGTAATAGAATAGTAATGAATTGGAATTGCACTCAAGGAAGACCAAGAGTTACACAATATGTCAATCACGATAGCCTTCTCTGGACATCCTAGAAGGATGAACAGGGAACGATAGCATTAATTTGATCTTCCAGGAGAACAGAACGATACAATTCCCATAGGAGCAGAAATTCCATTGCATTAGCAATTTATGTTATACCGGGGACCTAGTACCAAAGAAAATGTCGTGTTGCACAAACAAAACATTTAATATGTATTTTTAGTCTACCTGTACAAGGTAAGTGCTTCCTTCCATACCCATGTTAACACTGGCCACACTAATCCCAGATAGTCCACAAACATACCTATGTTATACATTTTTACCTCAGCATTATTTAAACCCTGTATCATAGGCATAAAAATCTCAATAAAAAAGATACAGTCAGTCTGAGAGACTAGACTTTATATCATTTCAAATGGCGCATGTTACAAATGCTACACATGTTAGAAAGGCTCAGGAGGGCTTCGGACCCTTTGCCCTCTGCTGCATGACGTCACGCACTCGCCGTCTCCGTTCGCATAACGCCAGAACCCAGGAGTAAACTCAGACTCAACAGACTCCATCACCCTTTAACTTAGGCTTCCCGCGCGGGGGCTGCATGACGTCACGCACTCGCCGTCACCGTTCGCATAACGCCAGACCCCAGGAGTAAACTCAGACATAACAGACTCCATTATCCTTTAACTTAGGCTTCACGCGCGAGGGCTGCATGACGTCACGCACTCGCCGTCACCGTTCGTATAACGCCAGATCCCAGGAGTAAACTCAGACTTAACAGACTCCATTATCCTTTAACTTAGGCTTCCCACGCGAGGGTTGCATGACGTCATGCACTCGCCGTCACCGTTCGTATAACGCCAGATCCCAGGAGTAAACTCAGACTAAACAGACTCCATTATCCATTAACTTAGACTTCCCACGCGAGGGCTTCATGAGGTCACGCACTCGCCGTCTCCCCTTTAACTTAGGCTTCCCGCGCGGGGGCTGCATGACGTCACGCACTCGCCGTCTCCGTATCGCATAAAGCCAGATCCCAGGAGTCAACTCAGACTCAACAGACTCCATCACCCTTTAACTTAGGCTTCCCACGCGAGGGCTGCATGACGTCACGCACTCGCCGTCTCCGTATCGCATAACGCCAGATCCCAGGAGTAAACTCAGGCTCAACAGACTCCATTACCCTTTAACTTAGGCTTCCCGCGTGAGGGCTGCATGACGTCACGCACTCACCGTCACCGTTCGCATAACGCCAGACCCCAGGAGTAAACTCAGACTCAACAGACTCCATCACCCTTTAACTTAGGCTTCTCACGCGAGGGCTGCATGACGTCACACACTCGCCGTCTCCGTTCGTATAACGCCAGACCCCAGGAGTAAACTCAGACTCAACAGACTCCATCACCCTTTAACTTAGGCTTCCCGCGCGAGGGCTGCATGACGTCACGCACTCACCGTCACCGTTCGCATAACGCCAGACCCCAGGAGTAAACTCAGACTCAACAGACTCCATCACCCTTTAACTTAGGCTTCCCACGCGAGGGCTGCATGACGTCAAGCTCTCGCCGTCTCCGTTCGCATAACGCCAGACCCCAGGAGTAAACTCAGACTCAACAGACTCCATTACCCTTTAACTTAGGCTTCCCGCGCGAGGGCTGCATGACGTCACGCACTCACCGTCACCGTTCGCATAACGCCAGACCCCAGGAGTAAACTCAGACTCAACAGACTCCATCACCCTTTAACTTAGGCTTCCCGCGCGAGGGCTGCATGACGTCACGCACTCACCGTCACCGTTCGCATAACGCCAGACCCCAGGAGTAAACTCAGACTCAACAGACTCCATCACCCTTTAACTTAGGCTTCCCGCGCGAGGGCTGCATGACGTCACGCACTCGCCGTCACCGTTCGCATAACGCCAGACCCCAGGAGTAAACTCAGACTCAACAGACTCCATCACCCTTTAACTTAGGCTTCCCGCGCGAGGGCTGCATGACGTCACGCACTCACCGTCACCGTTCGTATAACGCCAGACCCCAGGAGTAAACTCAGACTCAACAGACTCCATTACCCTTTAACTTAGGCTTCTCACGCGAGGGCTGCATGACGTCACGAACTCGCCGTCTCCGTTCGTATAATGCCAGACCCTAGGAGTAAACTCAGACTCAACAGACTCCATTAGCCTTTAACTTAGGCTTCCCGCGCGAGGGCTGCATGACGTCAAACACTCGCCGTCACCGTTCGCATAACGCCAGACCCCAGGAGTAAACTCAGGCTCAACAGACTCCATTACCCTTTAACTTAGGCTTCCGCGCGAGGGCTGCATGACGTCACACACTCGCCGTCACCGTTCGCATAACGCCAGATCCCAGGAGTAAACTCAGACTCAACAGACTCCATTACCCTTTAACTTAGGTTTCCCGCGCGAGGGCTTCATGACGTCACGCACTCGCCGTCACCGTTCGTATAACGCCAGACCCCAGGAGTAAACTCAGACTCAACAGACTCCATTACCCTTTAACTTAGGCTTCACGCGCGAGGGCTGCATGACGTCACGCACTCGCCGTCACCGTTCGTATAACGCCAGACCCCAGGAGTAAACTCAGACTCAACAGACTCCATTACCCTTTAACTTAGGTTTCCCGCGCGAGGGCTTCATGACGTCACGCACTCGCCGTCACCGTTCGTATAACGCCAGACCCCAGGAGTAAACTCAGACTCAACAGACTCCATTACCCTTTAACTTAGGCTTCCCGCGCGAGGGCTGCATGACGTCACGCACTCGCCGTCACCGTTCGTATAACGCCAGACCCTAGGAGTAAACTCAGACTCAACAGACTCCATTACCCTTTAACTTAGGCTTCTCACGCGAGGGCTGCATGACGTCACGCACTCGCCGTCTCCGTTCGTATAACGCCAGACCCCAGGAGTAAACTCAGACTCAACAGACTCCATTACCCTTTAACTTAGGCTTCCCGCGCGAGGGCTTCATGACGTCACGCACTCGCCGTCACCGTTCGTATAACGCCAGACCCTAGGAGTAAACTCAGACTCAACAGACTCCATTACCCTTTAACTTAGGCTTCTCACGCGAGGGCTGCATGACGTCACGCACTCGCCGTCTCCGTTCGTATAACGCCAGACCCCAGGAGTAAACTCAGACTCAACAGACTCCATTACCCTTTAACTTAGGCTTCCCGCGCGAGGGCTTCATGACGTCACGCACTCGCCGTCACCGTTCGTATAACGCCAGACCCTAGGAGTAAACTCAGACTCAACAGACTCCATTACCCTTTAACTTAGGCTTCTCACGCGAGGGCTGCATGACGTCACGCACTCGCCGTCTCCGTTCGTATAACGCCAGACCCCAGGAGTAAACTCAGACTCAACAGACTCCATTACCCTTAAACTTAGGCTTCCCGCGCGAGGGCTGCATGACGTCACGCACTCGCCGTCACCGTTCGCATATCGCCAGACCCCAGGAGTAAACTCAGACTCAACAGACTCCATTACCCTTTCTTTAACTTAGGCTTCTCACGCGAGGGCTGCATGACGTCACGCACTCGCCGTCTCCGTTCGTATAACGCCAGACCCTAGGAGTAAACTCAGACACAACAGACTCCATTACCCTTTAACTTAGGCTTCCCGCGCGAGGGCTGCATGACGTCACGCACTCGCCGTCATCGTTCGCATAACGCCAGACCCCTGGAGTAAACTCACACTCAACAGACTCCATTACCCTTTAACTTAGGCTTCCCGCGCAGGGGCTTCATGACGTCACGCACTCGCCATCTCCGTTCGTATAACGCCAGACCCCAGGAGTAAACTCAGACTCAACAGACTCCATTACCCTTTAACTTAGGCTTCCCGCGCGAGGGCTTCATGACGTCACGCACTCGCCGTCACCGTTCGTATAACGCCAGACCCCAGGAGTAAACTCAGACTCAACAGACTCCATCACCCTTTAACTTAGGCTTCCCGCGCGAGGGCTTCATGACGTCACGCACTCGCCGTCACCGTTCGCATAACGCCAGACCCTAGGAGTAAACTCAGACTCAACAGACTCCATCACCCTTTAACTTAGGCTTCCCGCGCGAGGGCTGCATGACGTCACGCACTCGCCGTCTCCGTTCGCATAACGCCAGATCCCAGGAGTAAACTCAGACTCAACAGACTCCATTACCCTTTAACTTAGGCTTCTCACGCGAGGGCTGCATGACGTCACGCACTCGCCATCTCCGTTCGTATAACGCCAGACCCTAGGAGTAAACTCAGACTCAACAGACTCCATTACCCTTTAACTTAGGCTTCCCGCGCGAGGGCTGCATGACGTCACGCACTCGCCGTCACCGTTCGCATAACGCCAGACCCCTGGAGTAAACTCAGACTCAACAGACTCCATTACCCTTTAACTTAGGCTTCCCGCGCGGGGGCTTCATGACGTCACGCACTCGCCATCTCCGTTCGTATAACGCCAGACCCCAGGAGTAAACTCAGACTCAACAGACTCCATTACCCTTTAACTTAGGCTTCCCGCGCGAGGGCTTCATGACGTCACGCACTCGCCGTCACCGTTCGTATAACGCCAGACCCTAGGAGTAAACTCAGACTCAACAGACTCCATCACCCTTTAACTTAGGCTTCCCGCGCGAGGGCTGCATGACGTCACGCACTCGCCGTCTCCGTTCGCATAACGCCAGATCCCAGGAGTAAACTCAGACTCAACAGACTCCATTACCCTTTAACTTAGGCTTCTCACGCGAGGGCTGCATGACGTCACGCACTCGGCATCTCCGTTCGTATAACGCCAGACCCTAGGAGTAAACTCAGACTCAACAGACTCCATTACCCTTTAACTTAGGCTTCACGCGCGAGGGCTGCATGACGTCACGCACTCGCCGTCACCGTTCGCATAACGCCAGACCCCAGGAGTAAACTCAGACTCAACAGACTCCATTACCCTTAACTTAGGCTTCCCGCGCGAGGGCTGCATGACGTCACGCACTCGCCGTCTCCGTTCGTATAACGCCAGACCCCAGGAGTAAACTCGGAATCAACAGACTCCATTACCCTTTAACTTAGGCTTCCCACGCGGGGGCTGCATGACGTCACGCACTCGCCGTCTCCGTTCGTATAACGCCAGACCCCAGGAGTAAACTCGGAATCAACAGACTCCATTACCCTTTAACTTAGGCTTCCCGCGCGGGGGCTGCATGACGTCACGCACTCGCCGTCACCGTTCGCATAACGCCAGACCCCAGGAGTAAACTCAGACTCAACAGACTCCATCACCCTTTAACTTAGGCTTCTCACGCGAGGGCTGCATGACGTCACGCACTCGCCGTCTCCGTATCGCATAACGCCAGACCCCAGGAGTAAACTCAGACTCAACAGACTCCATTACCCATTAACTTAGGCTTCCCGCGCGGGGGCTGCATGACGTCACGCACTCGCCGTCTCCGTATCGCATAACGCCAGACCCCAGGAGTAAACTCAGACTCAACAGACTCCATTACCCATTAACTTAGGCTTCCCGCGCGGGGGCTGCATGACGTCACGCACTCGCCGTCTCCGTATCGCCTAACGCCAGATCCCAGGAGTTAACTCAGACTCAACAGACTCCATCACCCTTTATCTTAGGCTTCCCACGCGAGGGCTGCATGACGTCACGCACTCGCCGTCTCCGTATCGCATAACGCTAGATCCCAGGAGTAAACTCAGACTCAACGGACTCCATTACCCTTTAACTTAGGCTTCTCACGCGGGGGCTGCATGACGTCACGCACTCGCCGTCTCCGTATCGCATAACGCCAGACCCCAGGAGTAAACTCAGACTCAACAGACTCCATTACCCATTAACTTAGGCTTCCCACGCGAGGGCTGCATGACGTCACGCACTCGCCGTCTCCGTATCGCCTAACTCCAGATCCCAGGAGTAAACTCAGACTCAACAGACTCCATTACCCTTTAACTTAGGCTTCTCACGCGGGGGCTGCATGACGTCACGCACTCGCCGTCTCCGTATCGCATAACGCCAGACCCCAGGAGTATACTCAGACTCGGTGCATATGCACTGAACAACAGGATGACGTCATACACGCCGTAACCTTGACGCATAACGGTAGCCGTAAGCATAACGATGAAGTCGACAAGATCTTTTGAAAAGATAAAATAGGATAGAGATGATTCAGTCTTGCATTTGCACGGTGTTGTACATTATGCAACGAGCCTGTAAAGGCTCGTATGGAAATTATAAAACTCGCTTTGCATACTCGTGTCTTAATTACCATTATAGGCGAGTTGCATACGACTGTTTATGTTGGTCGATAATCATAACTTTATTATATGTTCTAAGCTAAATATTCATAACTATCTGTCGAGATTTTGTCGGTTGACTTCTTCTTGGGAATTGTGTTGGCTCAGCATTTGCTCTCTACCCAATAACGAATTCCAAAGCTTTGAAACATGTAGCACCAACAGATAGCGCACAGGTACTATGTTGGATCATTTTGTTATTTGGTCAAATAAGACAAGATATTCTGTTACAAACACATTAAAATTAAAATGTATCGTATTATCAACTAGTTATTCTTCAAATTCTATGCGTATAGAATGTCAACGGAAGGCAAATCAGTGGAATCCCAAATAGAACAGTCATGACATCTGGCGGAAAATTTTCGCATAATAAATACCTGTACTGAACAGAGAGCTGGATTATAATTTCCGTGGATCTAGTGCCATACTCCTGCTTCCTCCATATCGTTCTGGTGTGTTTATGTCAACAACAGCATTCACTAAAATTGTCAGCGAAATCTTACGAATGTAAAGCCCTGTGTAGAAATTGGAGTAGCGGATATTAAGGTACAGGGCTATTTATTTTGCAATATTCCGCAGTTTGTTTATGCAAACATTAGGGACGGTGCACACTTTCCATGTCGGTATAGGCAAGGGTAGGATGGTGTGTTGCAAACTTCTGGACGTAGATTCATAAATGTCACGCATATTTCATAGCATTTTCTTGTTGTATGCCTCTCACCAAGGCGGTCCGGGTTCGATTCCCGGTCAATGCATGTGATATTTTCGAAGTGAAATGCCATGTCCTGTGGTTCGGATTACACGTAAAAAGGAGGTCCCGTGGCTCATAATCACAAGATTCACGGTCACGTAAAACTACAATCTTCCTTCTTTTATTTTCTTGTTACCGTAAAGGTTCATGCTGATTATGTAATTCCGTTTGGGATTGTAACTACAATGGTTCATCCAATATAGGCTACATTGTCAACTTTCAAATCATGTAATTCATGTCCGACATGTTGGATTTTGAGTGCATGTGCGAGCTATCCTTGCATAATTGGTCAATGAATGAAAATATTCAGCTCTGATTTGTTGGAGAAACTATAGTCTATCATAATGAAAAGTAGTACTTTAATGACCCCCATACCGGGTGAGTTAGCCGTGGTCGTTACGGCATGACTGCTGGCAGTCGCTCACATCCGGGAGGCGAGGAGGTTCGAATCCCCCCGCCGGCAACCTTGAAGATGGTCTTCTGTGGTTTCCCATCTTTCTTCCAGGCAAATGCCGGGGTTGGTCCCTAACTATAGGCCACAGCCGCTACCTTCCAACTCCTCGTCCTTACATCCAAACTTTCCTCCCCAACAGTACTTGTAGCTCACCCATTGGGTGTCCGTCTCGAAGCAGCTACAAAATTGGCGAACCGAACATGTCCTCGGACACTCGCGGCACTAAAAGCCATACGCTAAACAAAATTTAAAAAATAATAAAAAAAACCATTATGATACAGTTTTCTGGCATATAATATTTACATTTCGACATCGTCGAACATACAATTATTAGAGGTGTGATTGCTATGTTTTCCATCGTTCCTGAACAATCGTGCAATATTCACATGGAACGTTGTCGGAGAGTCTTTCTTCATATGCCGCATTGCGATGATGGCAGACGATTAATGAACAACGATTTGTTGTGGGTGATTCTGTTAGAGGATTTGTGGTACCGTAATCATGTAGCCTCGAGTATTTGGGTATGTGTGTGTAGAATTTGTCTGATAACCTGTGTCGGTATGCTGCATGCATTATTTTGTGTATTTGTAAAGGATGCTATGATTTGGGTAGGATTCAGCCGAGGCCATGTTTTATGTACCATCCCGGCATTTGCCTGGAGTAGAAGTGGAGATCCGCGGAAAACCACATCTCTGTTGGCTAGTTTGGGAATTGAACCATGACCTCTACCGTGACAGTAATAAATGCTAGCCACTACGCTACGAGATGGACAGCAACGAAGATTGCTCTCATCAGTAAGGCCCGGAAGTTCATGCAACATCATATTGTCATGTCCCGGTTTTGGTTTAGCCTTGAACCACACCGGACGTGCAACCCCGTTTCAATCCAGATCTTGAGAATCTGCAAGGAGGTGCTACGTAAGCAGGCAGGTGTTGCGATTTTTGTGCTTATAAGCTGCGACCTCAGATGTGGTGGGGGTTCAGTCAGTCAGAGTTGAGAGAGTGGGAGCAGACGGCGAGAGTGGAGGACTGTCCGTGAAGGCAGCGGAAACGAGAGCGACGTAAGTTTGACGATCGGGGATCGTGGAACTGTGACCGGGCACCCGGCGGCCTAGGGGACTGAGATCGAGCAGCAATTGAGCAGAGACTGAGTGAAGGATCAGGTGAGATCAAACAGTGTCTATTATTATTCAGTGTGACGAAATCTTATGAGACGGGCCTTGTATCTGCACGGTGGATTCCTTCGCATACCTAGAAGGAATAAATCGGCAGTACACCAGAGATCTCTTTTTATTGCGGAACAACCCCGTGTTCCCACATCTCCCTCAGTTCCCCTTCTTTTAGCTTGAGGGTTGTGCTGTTAATCGTGGGTAAGACAATCGACAAGGACACGGTAACGACCCCGTTACCTGAGCTTGAAGAACCCCCAACCATAACGATCCAGGTAAGTGAAGTTAAAGAACCCCTGAGCGGCCTATGGCGTAAGGCCATGACTCAGGCAGGGCCATTACAAGGATAGACGCCACATTGCTATCACGACAATGCTAGAGGCCGTATCAAAACAATGGTGGAGGCGCGGGGTATCGATCCCCGTACCTCTTACATGCCAAGCATATTGATGCATATTTTGCATATTTTGGTTATTTTGACACAATGCATCATATTTTTCTCCTTTGCCTGAAAAATGCTATAAAGGCTGGACATGTTAGAAAATTATCTGCACAATACTTATCTTGCTTATCATGTTTCAAATTACTCGTGAACGGCAAGTTCAAACCAAGGGCAATGCAAGGTCAAGCACGCGGGATGCCGTCACGCTCACCAGAGCGCGCGGGGACGCGCCCCTTCCATCCAGTCTAAAAACACTTATAGTGGGCGATGTATTCAAGATAGAGATATGCTCTCGCGGACTTTTTTGTAGAACTTTCATGCTGACCAATTCTTACGCTCATAGTATATTGATATTTTTAACGGTTTGCCCAGCGTAAGCTTAAGAAGCGCACGGACGCTAAGTTTGTTTTCGACTTTTGCACTGAAATCGTTACTGCTTGGCTTCCTTTGATCATACATAAATTATTTTCTGCAGAATCTTTCCTCGAGATATCCTTTACAGAATGGTGAAAACCGCATCAAGATCCATCCAGTGGTTCTCGAGATTACCCGTGACATCCAAGAATCGGGGATTTTTGTCTTATACTAACGAAGTAGAGATTGTCGGGGAACACATGCACCAAGCAGTACTATGACGTCACACACCTCAGTGTATCTGGGTACATTTCGTCCCGTCACCGTAACGTAACGCCAGACCCCAGCGTAACGACGAAGTCGACAAGATAATTTAAAATGATAAAATTGACACGATAAAATAATTATTGACGACCAACACCGCTTGAAATTCCATAAAATAACATCTCCTACCATTTAGAACAGTTTCTTAGTTGAGATATACGCGGGCTGTTTTTTAAGTAAGGGCCGTTTTCTTTAAAGCCCATAGTTAGTGCGCACGCCTCAACAAGTGCCCGCCACTTCCCGGCATCATTTGCGAACAAGCGGGCGTCAGTTACACCTATGTAGCTGACCTGTACGCTGAACTGTGCATCTTTACAATGTTCAAGAATATTGATTCGCCCACCGCGTGTAAGGTATGATCTGTAATACGTTTTTTGAGTGCGACAAACCTGTCGCTGCAGACATTCATCGTCAGCTTTGTGAGGTGTGTGGTGATAATGCAATGACGGAAGGTAAAGTGTGTAAATGGGTACGCGAGTTCAAAAGTGGCCGTGAAAATGTTCATGACGAAGAACGCTCAGGTCTGTGATCACAGATGACTTGGTGACTGCGATTGACACGAAAATACACGAGAACCGAAGATTCATGATAACCACTCTATCAATGGATTTTCCTCAAGTGTAAATTCTTGGTTGTCAGAGCAGGCGGCAAACTTTTATGCAGAGGGATTTCAGAACTTAGTTTTAAGGTATGACAAGTGCCAAAATAAACAAGGCTACTATGTAGAAAAATAGAGGAAGGTATGTAAAACCTAAAAATAAACATGGTTTCAAAATAAAATATTCGGTTAATTAAAAAAACGACCCTCACTTAAAAATCAGCCCTCGTATTAAAATAGGTGTAGTTGTATGTCCGTCTGTTCATATTTTCTTGATATTCAAAATAAAAACGCTAAATAAAACGGAGTGATCGTAATTGCCGTAGTTATTTTATAGTGCATATTTTTAGCCTACTTTTCTCATTTTCCAAAAACGAGAAAAGTACACTTATGAGATCGATCCGGGAAAATGTCTGTCTGTCTGTCTGTCTATTCTTCTGTCTGCCTGGCTGTGTGTGTGTTTCCCCCTATCAACTCCTAAACGGCTGCAGCTATGGAAACCAAATTTGTTATGAGTAAAGATCTATGCCGGAATATATCAAGGCCATATTTGAAAATGATCTCAGTGCTACCAACTGCTAAAAAATCGCAATTGAAATTTGAGCTCAATGTTGGATATCCTGGAAGGTATGCATGGGAGCTATTTGAAAGTTGGCACACATAGAGATATTAATATTTCAGTTTAATTTCCAGGAGGCCATACATGACAGTGTTACCAACATGATTCTAAGCCAGCTGATAAGTATAATTTTTAAATGCATATAACTTCTACACTATCAATGGGATTTCGACCAAATTTCGTGTGTACTATGTGTACAATAACAAATATGACTGAGCGTATTCTTAAGAGCCTTCAGGGCTGCTAACTGTTAATAAATGCTCTCAATTTCTTTTATCCAAATACCAATATATCAGAAAGTATGCAAGTCGACAGCTTTAAACTATGCACACGTATAGTACCTGACATTCTATATTAATTTGGAGTCACTTATATACGTCAGTGCTGCCAACATGATTCTAAGCCTGCTGATATGTCCAATTTTAAAATGCATGTAACTTCTATACTAACTAATGTATTTCATTCAAAATTGGCACAACGATAGATCATATTATTTCAGATTATTTCTGACCAATACATGTATATGATTTTACGCGCGCTGTTAGATCCTATGTTTAACTGCATGTAACGTCCATGCTATCCATTGAACATCAACCAAATTTTGTATTCTGTACCTTTAGAGATGGAACTAAGAATATATTCACTTACCGGGGCTGCCAACTGTAGTGCTCTATTAGGCTACATTATGCCAGGTATACAGTATTTCGAACTAATTAGAAATTTCGATATTACCAACTTAATTTCGTCATTATTCTAGATGGGTTCATATACTGTAGAATAATCATTGGCATGAAAACTAGGCTCTTTAGTTCGTCACGGAACTTCTTGTTTGAAACCTGATGAATATTTGACCAATCATTAGTGCATTTTTGCCAGCATATTTATTCATTTTATAGTGCATGAACTTCCAGGATTCATACTCATCAGGGTTCAGGAGGAGTTGTCTTATCCCCTACGTTAGGAGACCCTTAAATTAAGGTTGCGTGCATCGGGTTCACTACGAGGTTAAGTACGACCTTTGTCCTCGCCTTGTGGGGAGCCGAGTCTGCTCCTAGCCTAACATCTGTCTTCTTCGTCAGTGAACACTTACGCATATATCTTTGTGCTCTCCCCCCAGGGGCTCACATCTAGTGGGACGTGGGTTGTCGACCACGGGACCCCAGCTGAGTCCAGCATTGCTTCCACTTACTTGTGCCGGGCTCCTCTCCGTCTTCTTTCCTGTCGACCTCTCTTGGCCAGCTCTTGTTCTCTTCCGACCCCGACGATATTAGGGTATCCGAGGCCTAAGGAGTCCTTCACATTCCCGCCTTACCCTTGCCTCATCTTTCCTGATACCCTCATTCTTCGAGGGGTCAGCCTTCTTTTTCTTTTCTGTTATCTCCTGCCTTCTGCACAAGGCCCTCAAGGAGGCAGGGTGTATGTAGCCCCACCATTATCTGGTGCACGCTGGATAGTGCTACACTCTCAAGGGCTCACGGCTGGTGAGTTTGGGTGTTGGGAACCCTGAGGGATTCCTGAGCTGGGTCCGTTTTGTCCCGCTTTTCCTCTGACCTTGGGGTGGACCCTCTCCTCTTTCCCTTTCCTATCTGCCTTTCATGGCTCTCCTTCCTTCCAAGTCCCTAAATCCTCATTCTTCGAGGGTTGAGGGCATTTCTTTTCTTCCTGTCCTTTATTTACCTTATCCTTTATTTGTTTACCATTTCTTCTTCTAGTATGTAAGTTTGTAGTTAGTATTAGTTATAGTTTTCATTCTCATGTCATCAGTCACTCTCACCCAAACCATTAGGGGCCGATAACCTAGATGTTAGGCCCCTTAAAACAACAACAATCATCATCATCATCATCTTTGTGTTCTCATCGTTTTCTCACCAACTTCTGCAATGTATTTGTCACTCGTGCTTCATAGCAAATCGTTGGTTGGTTGGTTCCTCAGTTTAGGGGCTGCGACAAAGCGGTCATGGAGCCCCGTGTAATTTGTGTGTGTGTGTAGAATCTGTCTGATAACTGGTGTTAATTGTGATGGCTGTATTAGTGCGTGTTAACTGTTTTAATTCAAGTAAGGACTGCAGACGATAAATTCAAGAAGTTCCTATTTTTGCTACCAAATGCTACCGTCCCCGACACCTAGCTTGCGGACTTGGCTACTAGATGGCATCGCAGTCAGCACCTGGCGGCGAACGTTGGAACTAATAGAGCGTTATCAATAATATAAGCTACAAATTTTGGCTTCACACGTGCCATAAATCTATGACAGGGACCGCCGGCTTTACTTCCCCTCTGAAGGAAGGCATACTGAGGGATTTTTGATGCTCTTAGAAAATCTGACGACTTCGGCCGAGTTTGAACCCACGACCTTGGACATAGAAGCTCAACTATGCCACCAAAAACTGAGCGTGTCTCTTTCCCGTGTTTCCTACATCCCTCGATGTAAATGCTGGGATAGAGCTTTATTTCAAATTCCGGGGCACATACCCCATCCCCGATTCTAATAATTACAGCTACAGTCACCACAGAAACACAGGTTATGAGACAAATTCAAAACACACCCAAAGATGTCCTAGCAACAAAAACAAAAATCTTCCTTCTTATGAGATCATCGAAATTTCTTTCCCTGCAGCATCAAACTGTTCGTTAGGCCACTGACTCGCTATCAACTGTAAACAACGTATTAAACAGGCAAATCCCGTGGTGTTGGGGTAGTGCGCCTGCCTCTCACCCGGATATCCCGGGTTCGATTGCTGGCTCCGTCAGTGATTTTAGAAACTGACGTGAGGGCTGGATCGGGGTTCACTCAGCGTCGTGAGGACAATTGAGTAGCTGTCTGACAGTAAGGCAGTGCTCAGGTTACGAAAACCAAGATTAACGGATGAGGGGACCCGATGGGCTGACCAAGCGTCACCTCAATATCAGCAGGCTAAATGGCTGGGCAGCGGTCACTTGGTACGCCTAGGCCCCTCAAGGGCCGTAGTGGCAGGGGTTATTATTATTATTATGCTTAATAAACATGGCTCCCAAACTAGTAACTCAGAAATGGACCAATCGCAGCATTAGCAGTGAGTGAATAAGGGTGAAATAGATGAAAAAATTGTCTGAAAGTTTTTTCGAACAGGGATTCGAACCAATGCTCCATCTAATATTTAGCAGTTGTTTCATTTCACTGCATGGTTCTTGCCCCTGCGATGGCAAGCCCTCTTAGACAGTGTTGCCGTCTCTTCGGCCCAGAAGTGTATAGGGTTTTGGGGAGTAGTGATAATTTTGGAGAGGGGAATGTTTGATTTAAGGAATTTCAGGTAGTAATAGGAGATGGTTTATAAGGGTAAAATGTTGAAAGTATTCGGTGATGTGCTGCTGGAAAAGCAAAAGTATCGTTTCTGTGTGATTATAAAATAAAAAGAGGGATGACATGAAAAGTTGAGAAAAAGGGGATTGGAGGGGAAACGGGGTTGGAGGAGGGAATGAAAGAACATCTGCAAATAAAGTTGCATGGACTATCCTTTGGTCTGTTTTTTTTTAAGAATAGAAGACCATCTGAGAATGAAACAATTTATTGTTTGTTGTTGGAGTCTTCAGTCTTTTGACTGGTTTGATGCAGCCCTCCATGCCTCCCTGTCCTAAGCTAATCGTTTCATAGCTACCACACCCTACATCCGAGGCAATCCGTTTAACATATTCTAACACCTTGGTCTACCCCTACAGTTCTTGTCCTCGACCCTTCCTTCCATAACTAAGCTTGCTATTCCTGGGTGTCTTAGTATGTGTCCTACCAGCCTATCTCTTCTCTTCATTAGGAGTCGCCAAAAACATCTCTCCTCTCCTACTCGTCTTAATACCTCTTCGTTTGTAACCCTATCTACCCATCTGATCTTCATCATTCTCCTGTAACACCACATTTCAAACGCTTCAATTCTCCTCTTTTCTGCTGCACACATAGTTTCACTTCCATAGAGCGTCACGCTCCAGACAAAGGCCAATGAAACAATTGAAATGAATGAAAATCCACAGCCTGCTTCCAGTCTCCGACCGGGTCAGGAATGGAATGAATGAAGCCCCCATCTAGCGGCGAGGATATGAACTGTGCCGGCTGCCGAGGCCTGACGCACTCCTCTGGGGCAATGATTAAATGAATGGCAGATGAAATAAAATGATAGTGGAGAGTGTTGCTGGAATAAAATATTTGACAGGGAAAACCGGAGTACCCGGAGAAAAACCTGTCTGCCTCCGTTTTGTCCAGCACAGATCTCACATGGAGTGACCGGGATTTGAACCACGGACCCAGCGGTGAGAGGCCGGCGTGCTGCCGCCTAAGCCACGGAGGCTCCCCAATGAAACAATTAATGTTAATAGAATCAAGAAGCCAGTGATAAGAAGGAACTGAGGAAAACAAAGCGACATCAAGGAAGGATGCTCTATCTCGCCAGTCTATGAGTGAAGATTATATGCAAATCGACAAGTTTCCTACCATCTATTGGTTCTGGGGGTGAACTATTTATTGGTATGCGATGATTACTAGCGCTTCTAGAGAGTCGGGTACCCTACTATTACAAGCCAAGCTGGAGTCAGCTCAGTTGGCTACACAGATTACCTACTGGCTACGAGATTCACCCACCCGGTGTTAGGAAATATTACATCAGATGTTCGTTAGGACTGAAGAGGGGATAACCCCGACATTTGGTAGACGAGCACTAATCTTTATTGTAACTTGGTCATCACGTGAGGTCAATAGGGTACTTGCTAACTACTGTAGTTCTCATTTTTCTCTCTCCTCTGTCCTCAGTGCAGTCTTCATTCATTCCATGCCATGTAATTATTTATTTATTTATTTATTTATTTATTTATTTATTTATTTATTTAGCGTATGGCTTTTATTGCCGGGAGTGTCCGAGGACATGTTCGGCTCGCCAGAGGCTGTAGCTGCTTCAAGCGGACACCCTTAGGGTGAGCTACAAGTACCGTTCAATTTCAAGTAGTTCCATCTTTCGCTACCAGATGTCACTGACACCTAGTGGTGAACGTTGGAACTTTGATAGAGTGTTTCAACGAAACCTAGAAACTTAGCTTCACACAAGTTTAGTCTGTGGAAGGATCTTTTACATGCCATAAATCTATGACATGGGACCGCTGGCTTTATTTCCCCTCCGAAGGAAGCCATACTGAAGGATTTTAACGCTCTTAAAAATCCGACGACTTCGGCCGAGTTTGAAGCCGCGATCTTGGGCACAGCAGTTCAGCATGCTACCATCTACGCCACCGAAGCCGCATGCAATGCACAGACGGCCTACCAACTTACAAAAACGGTCTAATGCACGTTCCACTATTGGACAGGGGAACCGGCGTTTTGAGATTCAAGGTTTCAATCCCGGTGTTAACAGAGAGTGAGTAATGGTAGGCTAACACGTTATTTCAAGTGATGGGGAACATTCCCTCGTCCTAATTACAGTTACACAATACAGACAAAATCCACACACACACACGGAGCTGATGAGCCATATTCCACAAGTACCAATACAGTAGAATCTGCCTAAAGCGGACCCTTGATATATCGGAAACCTGGACAAACGGGAAACAAAATTCGGGACGGAGGTAGCCTACTTCCTATGTAAAATGACACTGTAAACCGGAAAACTGCCTAACGCGGAAACGGAAAGAAATTCCGGAACTGTAGGCGAACATAACCTGACTAATACGGATTATCTTATCCTTAATACAAAGCTATGTACTAAATTTGAGTTCGACTGTATTTTCACCAAAGTTCTATTTTTAATTTTTTAATTAGGCGATTTACTCTCTAGGTTGGTGGTTCCCACGGACTCAGCGAAGGAACTCTCCACTACCGCCTCTACGGGCAGTGTCCTGGAGCTTGGAACATCTGGTCGGGTTGGATACAACTGGTGAGGTGTGATCAGCACTTCGTCCAGGTGGCCTCACCTGCACAGCGAACAGGGGCCTCATGGAAGGGAGAGGAAGATTGGGATGGATAGGCTAGGAAGAGGGAAGGAGGCAGCCGTGGCTTTACAGAAGGTACCATCCCGGCATTTGCCTGAAGACGAAGTGGGAAACCACGGAAAACCACCCCGAGGATGGCTGAGGTGGGAATTGAACCCCGTCTACTTATTTGGACCACCCGAGGCTGAGTAGACCCCGTTCCAGTCCTCATACCACTTTTCAAATTTCGTGGCAGAGCCGGGAATCGAACCCAGGACCTCCGGGTTGGCAGCTAACCATGCTGACCGCTACGCTACGGAGGCGACCACCAAAGTTCTAAGAAACATTAACTCTAATTTTTCCTCAAGGATGCAGCAGGTATGCTACATTTCACACCATTTGTAAGTGAATGGAATGTACCGTTACTTCCTCCAATCCTCTTGTGTTACATGCAGATTCCTTCTGACAAATGAGAGTAGAAGAAAACCGTGATCTTTAAAGGCGTCCTGCATTTATTTACGTACTGTAATTCAGTGACAATGACTTCTAAACATAAGACACTTACACTGGAGGAGAGTTATTGGAAAACATAGGAAAAACAAAGCAATCGTCCGGCTAAAGAATTAATTGTGTTGTTTAAAGTGGGAAAAACACAAATTATTTCATAGTAATCCGATGCGATAATACAGAATTTCTTTCTAGTATATTTTGTCTTATTAAGCCTCCGTGGCTTAGGCAGCAGCACGCCGGTCTCTCACCACTGGGTCCGTGGTTCAAATCCCGGTCACTCCATGTGAGATCTGTGCTGGACAAAACGGAGGCAGACAGGTTTTTCTCTGGGTACTCCGGTTTTCCCTGTCAAAATTTCATTCCAGCAACACTCTCCACTATCATTTCATTTCATCTGCCATTCATTTAATCATTGCCCCAGAGGAGTGCGTCAGGCCTCGGCAGCCGGCACAGTCCATACCCTCGCCGCTAGATGGGGGCTTCATTCATTCCATTCCTGACCCGGTCGGAGACTGGAAGCAGGCTGTGGATTTTCATTTATATTTTGTCTTATTAAAACACAACTCTTTGTAAAACCTGTGAAAACGGAAAAATAAATCCGGAACGTTTGCGTTCCTCTTTAAGCAGGTTTCACTGTATTATAGCAGGTGTTTCTCTATTGCCAGTGAGAGCCTGTTGTGGTGTTGTCGCATGCGCTGGTCAAAGAGTTGTGTACTGTTATTGAGACCAATCTACTCTCAATTGGATCTAATGTGCGGAGCGGAGACGCCGAGTAGCCTGCCAACAGCACAACACTTAGCGAACAACAGCGAGCAGGCTTCACTTCAAATCTGCCGTGATCACATTCTTCAGCGTGCCAGCACCTCTCCCCAAATGTTTCACGCTCCTAAAGATACAATTAAGGAGTGGATTTTCTTTTCCAAGATCGGATATTTACTCATTTCATTATTATTATTATTATTATTATTATTATTATTATTATTATTCACTCATATGTTCAATATATCATTGGGTTCAATTCACCATTTCATCGGCATTTGTTGCAAGATGGAGTGGAGTTCTCTAAACTGGTAAGTTGAGGAACGAACGAACTATGGAGCAGGTCTCTAAAATAACTACTTTCTGCATACTAGTATGCAGATTATGGTGGAGCCCCAATTTATCGAGGTTGGCCTTCAGCATGATCCCTGTGGAAGAGATTACGATAGGCAATACAGTAACAAATTCCTGCCGCCACATCTGTCGGGTCTCTTCTGCCAGAGGCATGTATTTCGTCACTTCCTCAGCATAAATGTGCTGGATATTATGCGAGTTAGAGACTGCGATATCTATTAGAAGAGTTTTCTTCTGCAATTCATTAATAAGAATAATATCTGGCCTGTTTGCTGATATAGGTCTATCTGTGATCACTGACCTGTCCCAGAGTAACTTGTATGTATCATTCTCCAGAACAGCATTAGGAATGTATTGATAGTAAGGCAGAACATTTTTACTTAAGGAGTGCTTCTTTGCCAGGTTCAGGTGGATTATCTTGGCTACTTGGTCATGCCACTTCAAGTAGTACGTAGATGACATTCTTGTACAGCCCCCTGTGATATGCTGGATGGTTTCCGATTCGCGATGGCATCTCCTACATTTGTCATCTGGCATATCTGCCTTAATGATGTATTTTAGGTAGTTCTTTGTTGCCACTACTTGATCTTGTATCGCGATCATGAATCCCTCAGTCTCAGGAAATAGATCCGCATGCGTCATCCAGCTGTTCGACGCATGTATGTCAACATATTCTTGACTGATTGTGAGATCATACGGATGACGGCCGTGCAGTGCTTTCTGAGTCCACTGTTGAACCTTGTTGGTTATGTGCTCTTCTGACGTAGCTAGCTGCACGTCCCTGGCATGGAGCAGGTCCAATGGCTTGTATGTGTCATCCACCTTAATAACAGCCTTATGCAGGGTAGAGTTCGTCTTCCTCAAAAGTAGGCCTGAAGATTCTTCACCTGCTTGGTATGTAGGTGCATAATATCAGTAAGCGCGCATTTCAATGTCTACTCTAGATCTTGTTCGTCTACCGGCTTTGACATCCTCTGCAAATTTCCGTTTTATGGGAAGGGCTCTCACTGTAGAATATTGCAAGCAAAGAAATATCGACCTTCCTGATACCACACGTTAGTTGGGCTGCATGAAACATTAATAATAGGGGCGGCCGATTTACCTGGTATAGTAATTGATAAGGTAACGCTTCCATGTTAAATGAGATTCTTTATATTCGGAATGCCCCACGTAGGCTGGATGATGCAAGTGATGCCAGAGTTCTTCCTAGCTGACCACTACTCGGCAAACTTCATTTACTATGCATGCTGAGTAAACACTACCCCCACTCTCCCAAGTCATGACAGCCAAAATAATAATCATGATTATTAAATTCTCTATATTAAAATGTATTTCCGAATTATATGAAATGTTTTAATTCTGCCTTTTTATTCTCATTGTTGGGTGATATTTGGCAGAGCATTTTATATTGATAATAATAGGAGTATATTTGTGCATTTAATTTTTAAATCTGGTAGACATTTGTGCTAATTGCAGCGCAGATGCCAATGTGCCATGTATATTTCATTGTAATTACAGCTCCACCGATATTAGAGAAAAGCAATTTTTAAATATAGGGAATTTGTAACATGAGCCAGTTCAATATCAGTCCAGCCACATTATCGGGCGTATTTGATATGAAACTCGCTGGGAAAATGTTCGCTTGGGGAATATCAGTCACATGCCACTGCCTTCTAGTTCATGTCAGAGGTCAGCGAGACTTCTCTGGAGGAATATCAGTGATATGCCACTACCTTCTGGATCATGTCGGGGGTCAGCCGGACTTCTCTGGAGGAATATCAGTGATATGCGTTCAACATCAAGTCAGGGATCATCGAGACTTCTCTAGAGGAATATAAGACATCGGTCACTGCCTTCTAGATCATGTCGTGATTCAGCGGGACTTGTCCGGAGGAATATCAGTGATATGCGTTCTACATCAATTCAGGGGTCAGTGAGACTTCACTGGAGGAATATAAGTCACATGCCACTGCCTTCTAGATCATGTCGGGGGTCAGCTGGACTTGTTTGGATGAATATCAGTGATATGCTTTTTACATCAAGTCAGGGGTCAGCGAGA
This sequence comes from Meconema thalassinum, assembly GCA_946902985.2. Lineage (NCBI taxonomy): Eukaryota > Metazoa > Arthropoda > Insecta > Orthoptera > Tettigoniidae > Meconema > Meconema thalassinum. Next base: position 90,755,579 of record OX336393.1, read on the forward strand.
CTTCAGTAGAGGAATATCAGTACGGCCACATTATTTGGAATGAAACTCCCTGGGAGAATGTTCACTTGGGGAATATGAGTCGTATGCCACTGCCTTATGGATCAACTCAGGGATCAGCGAGACTTTGCTGGAGGAATGCCAGTGAGTGATCAGCCACTGCCTTCAAGATCAAGTCAGGGGTCAGCACAACTTCTCTGGAGGAATACAAGTCATCTCGCACTGCCTTCTAGATCAAGTCAGCAAGACTTTTCGCTTGGAGACTATTAGTCGCCTGCCACTGCCTTCTAGATCAAGTCAGGAGCCACCAAGACTTCCCTGGAGGAATATCAGATGTTCCGATCTTCAGTGATTGCCTTCTTAAGTTAGGGAACGTAGAACTTGAAATTCTAACTTAAATGTAAATAGTGTTCTACTAGGCTAGATGCAGACAGTGACCAAGATAACTGCTCTCAACAGGACTGCGCAAGACTCAACCAGATAAAAAGCCTCTACAATACAATCTGAATTGACCATTTACAACAATCACATAATCACTCCAAACAGGCAAATTCCGGAGGTCAATCACCACTTCCAGTATCTCAACAAAACATCACATAGACAACAACTAACACATATTGACGAGTTGCAATATCTCAACTAATACTGCAACTAAATAAGTGTGTATATTGTAAATATTTTCACCCATACTTTCAGACATAGATTTTATAGCCTAAGTGTAATGGATCTGATGATGATCGCTTGACGATAGAAACTGGTCATCCAAGTGCATTTATTAATCTCTTTTTTTTTCAAGATTAGGAAATAATCCATCTCATTTGGGTACAATCATTTATTTATTTATTTATTTATTTGACCGACTGAAAGGAATCAAACTTTTGTTAATAATAATAATAATAATAATAATAATAATAATAATAATAATAATAATAATAATAACGATTTAGTCACGGGAGTTTTGAACCTACGAGGCAGGGGCGGGGGATAAGTTATTGGGGGCAGGCCCCAGCTGATCCATCATCTCAATAGGAAGATTATGCGTGGCGTGACTCCATCGTGACGTCACAGACGGTCGCCCGCGGTCGCCCGTGTCCACAGGCTCAACAAGACCTTACGAAGATCACTCGGCTAGCAAGTGACAGGTGGTAGCTTGATATCTAAGAGTGATGGTCCCTAAGGTGCCTTCAAGTGCCACTTTGTGGATAGAGGAGGTTGTGATAGCCCACAGACTAACATCCCCAGTTAAGAAAGTCCAGGTGGCAATGTTTCATTCTCATGTTGGCCGGGCACTGACAATATGTCCTTGAAGTATCAGGTGGGACTATATATTTTAGTTAGTTATTGTTGTTTTAAGGGGCGGAACTACGAGGTCATCTACCCCAATCAGGTGGGACTGATCTCGTCCGTCCCCCAGGGGCTCACATCTTGTGGGACGTGGGTTGGCAACCACGGGGCTAGCTGAGTTTGGCATTACTTCCACTTACTTGTGACGGGATCCTTTCTGTCATCTTTCCTGTCGACCTCCCTTGGTCAACTCTTGTTCTTTTCCGACATCGATGGTATTAGGGTATCCGAGGCCTAGGGTGTCTCTTCCTTTCCCGCCTTAATTGGCCCTTGTCTCATCTTTTCTGATACCCTCCTTCTGAGAGGGGTCAGCCTTCTTTTTCTTTTCCTGTTATCTGCTGCCTTCTGCTCAAGGCCCTCAAGGAGGCAGGGGGTTTGTAGCCCCACCACTTCTGGTGCACCCTAGATATTGCTACAACCTCAGGGGCTCACGGCTCTTGAGTTCGGGAGTTGGCGACCCCGAGGGATTCCTGAGCTGGGTCCAGTTTTCCCCCTTTTATCCATTACCTCTGGGGCGGACCCTCTCCTCTTTCACTTTTCTACCTGCCTTTTATGGCTCTCCTTCCTTCCAAGTCCCTCAATCCACATTCTTCGAGGGTTGAGGGCATTTCTTTTCCTCCTGTCCTTTATTTGCCTCATTCTCCTTTTGTTTACCATTTCGTCTTCAAGTATATAAGTTAGTAGTTAGTTTTAGTTATAGTTTACATTTCATTATCAACTTCACGATCATCCAAATAATTAGGGACCGATAACCTAGATGTTAGTCCTCTTAAAATAACAATTATCATCATGGTCATCATCATCTCGTCCGAGGGTTTGGTCCCCGATGGGGACACGATTGAGTGGGGCCCGCAGTCAGCCAGTGGCGACTTCAGCTTTTATAGGATAGGCTGCTTATTAACCTAAGAGAATTATTATAGCTGAAAGACATGAGAGAGAAGCTGGTATTCAGAAAGGTGTAAGGCAAGGCTGCAACTTATCACCCATACTTTTCCATCTTTACATTGAACAAGCAATGACGGAAATGGTAGAAAAATTTAAAGTGGGAGTGAAGATTCAAGGAGAAATAATTTCAACTCTGAGATTTGCCGATGACATAGTCATCTTGGCCGACACGCTGAGGATTTGAATTTATTTTTGAATGGTATGGACTCCATCTTGAGGAAATAATTCATGATGAAAATTAACAAATGTAAAACAAAACAAGTAGTTCCGTGAAGAACTATACAGCCTATTTTCATATATCCTACTTATGTTAATTGCCACTATCAACATACAAAATTTCAGTTTGATTGCTGTAATAGATTCGTAGATATTGAGAATCGACTAAATATTTCGGATGGTCGCCATGTTGGATTGTATATATGTAGGTCCTAGAGTTATGTACTGTTACATGAAGATTATTGTGTACGTGTTGCATTCAAACTTCCATCGCATGATTAGGACACAAGAAGTAACAAGGAGATTTTAAAATTTCGCACAGCTGCCAGCTTGTGGTTATGGAAACAATTGAAATAAATTAGATGCCAGTGGATTAACATTCGTATGAGGATTTACTGTACCAAGTTTCACTGCCCTCGGATGGTTAAATTGCGAGAAACGTCCATGTGAATATGTATAGTTCGCGTCACCGCCATGTTGGATTTGTGATCACCAGGTTATTTTAAGTCCTATAGGTGCACTTAAGTTCATAGCCCCTATGAACATAACACAATTCAGTTTGCTTGCTATAATAGATTCGTAGATATTCAGAGCCGTCTAAATATTTCCGATGATCGCCATGTTGGATTGTTAAATGTATAGGCCATAGAGTCATGTACCATTAAAGGAAAATTATTGCGTAGGTTCATTATTCCAACTTTCACTTCGATCGCATGATTACAACACAAGAAATAAAAACTTAATTTTAAAATTCGCACAGCCGCCATCTTGAGGTTATGTAAACAATTGAACTAAATTAGATACCTGTGCATTACAATGTGTATAAACATTTCCTGTACCAGATTTCATTGCGTTTGGAACACTGAATCGCGAGAAAGGTCTATTTAAATTATTCAAATTCGCTTGGCCGCCATGTTCGTTTTGTAGCTAACCGGTTTTTGAAAGTCTTATAGATGAACTTCCAGTAGTGCCTTTATCTCCGTACAAGGTTTCAGGATGATACCGCTAATAGTTTCAGAGATATAGAATGCCGGTGAAATATTTCGCACATCCGCCATCTTGTGGTTATGTAAACAATTGAACGAACTTAGATGTCGGTGCATTACAATGTGTATAAACATATACTGTACCAAGTTTTATTGCGTTTGGTTGGTTAAATCGCGAGTAACGTCTATTTAAATGTCGCAAATTCACGTGGCCGCCATTTGGTTTTGTAGTTACCAGTTTTTCAAAAGTAACATAGGATAACTTCTAGTAGTTCCCTTTATCACCGTAATAAATCCCAGGGTGATGTCGGGAATAGTTTCGGAGATATTGAATGCTGCTGAAATATTTCGCACAGCCGCCATGTTGGATTGGTGAAACGTAACAAAATTTGAAGGGCACGGTCGGGGTCACCCGGAATAGTGCTATGAACTTACCGAGTTTCATTGAAATCGCTCCAGCCGTTTAAATGTTATTAGACACACACACACACACACACACACACGCACACGCACGCACGCACGCACACACACACACACGGACAAAAGGTGGTCTCATAAGCCTATTTTTTCAAAATTGAAAAAAGGCTAAATATTGGAATGCAGCCGAAATAATTCAGAATCTTCTATGGACATCAAATTGGTGAAAACCCAAAGGAAGTAGGAGACTTCTGTTACTTAGGATGCAAAATAACAAGCGATGGACGAAGCAAAGAGGATATAAAAAGTAGGTTAGCTCAGGCAAGGAAAGCATTTCTACAGAAAAGGAATCTGTTGACATCGAATATAGATTCAGGTGTTAGGAAGTAATTTTTGAAAGCCTTTGTCTGGAGCATGGCGCTCTATGGAAGTGAAACTTGGACTATTGGTGCAGCAGAAAAGAGGAGAATTGAAGCGTTTAAAATGTGATGTCACAGGAGAATGATGAAGATCAGATGTGTAGATAGGTTTACAGACGAAGAAGTATTAAGACTAGTGGGAGAGGAGAGATGTTTCTGGCGACTGCTAATGAAGAGAAGAGATAGGTTGGTAGGACACATACTAAGACACCCGGGAATAACAAGCTTAGTTATGGAAGGAAGGGTCGAGGACCAGGACTGTAGGGGTAGACCAAGGTTAGAATATGTTCAACAGATTGCCTCGGACGTAGGGTGTGGTAGCTATGTAGAGATGAATCGATTAGCTCAGGACAGGGAGACTTGGAGGGCTGCATCAAACCAATCAAAAGACTGAAGTCTCAAACAACAAATTGAGATATTAGACTCGGGCTTTACACATTACACAATGCAATACAATGGAATACCACTCCAAAGATGTGCACACGCTGGAAACAGACTATACATTTATCCGCGCCAAATCGTAACTGATAAGCCCGTAGTGTTGGTTCAAAATCAACCAATAGCGACACTTGAGGATCTCAGTTGACGTCCTCAGAGCGCCATTTAACAGACCAAACCTGCCCCTTACCCCTCAAGGGCTCCCATACCTTTTCTTGAGCTACGAACCATGCTTTGAGGATGCAAAGCTTCCTTCCTCAGATTTCTACTCCCTACGGTGAAGGTCACACTTCACCCATCTAGGGATGAAATGTAGAACTATTTACAATTACTGACAGTGGCAGTGAGACAGAGCTTATCGAGAGGGTGCGCAAGGTAACCCCAAGGACTATTTTACAAAACAATCAATTTAATTTTTTAAGACAGTTGCAGCTGAGAGCTCATTGCAGGATGATCCTCACGTCCTGCATGGAGGAATTGCCACTAACATGTGGAAAGAATGACAGAGAACAGAATGGTAAGGTAGGTCAGGACGACGCACAGTGTGTCGAATCCCATATTGTTGTACCCCTAGGGTACGCCACCATCATCCCCTAATACTAAAATCCCCGACAAATCCAAATGCCAAACACTTACTTCAGAAATCTACAAATACATTTACAGAATTATAAACCCAATAAATTATCACCTCCATGAACTCAGGTAGCCTCGTGTCCCAGCCAACGACCCCAGAGAGGGCTATGACATGGAAGAAATGTGCGGATTCCGCAGACACAGCGCGACACTTCTATAAGAACTCCGGGAGGTCATGCCCCCGGATCAGTCTGTCTCAGTGCTACCTACGTGCCGAATCGCTGCTGCTAGCTGAAGGGTAAGTGTCTCAAGCGATCACTACACAATGGACAGGCTGAGGACGGGGGTTTCACGCTGCAAGAACAATCTCAAGAAATGGAACATGCTCGTCAACAATGATGAGTTCTGTGACTGCAGAATTTTACAAGACCCGGAACACCTGCTGATCTGCCCCTTGATGGAGGACATATGTTCAAAAGACGATCTTTTGGCTGCAAATGCTAATGCTATAACTGTTGCTACTTACTGGCAAAATCTAATTTGATTTGGACACGGAAAATAAAATAAATACTACACACACAGTCATACTACACTCCCATCCCCCTGTGCTTGGATGGTTATAATTATCTATTTTTATTAACTGAACTGCTATTTGCCAGAGTACCTCAAACTCGAGGTACTCATTAAATTCAAACATAATAGAAGTCACTGGTCTTTTCTTTTAATTAATTAGCTGGCAAGATCCTACCCTCTTAGCTTCCCCGATAGGAGGGATCTAGCATTAACACTACTATTTAATTGCTTATTGACGTCAGCAGAGCGTCACAGCACAGCGCTGACACAAGCAGGCTCACTGTTAGCTCGCCTGCTTACGACTTACATTAGACCGCTGGGTACCGTTATCGCGCATAGAGTAATAATTAAATTACCCTCCGTTACGCACTCGCACCCGGAACTACCCCGCCAAGCAGCACATTGGGGAGTTCACCTTGCAGATCGTACTGACGATCTCAAACCACTAGATAATCGATACCTCTTACAAGTAATTGTCAAGCTTTTCCCCTAAACACACTTATTTCATCCCTTAGGTTAATTCTTTGTACAGGCTACCCTCCCAGGTACCTTACAAATGGTGGAGCCGCTAGGTACCGCGACGTTGTCATAAGACAACGCCTAAAGTGGTACATACAACGTATTCCGCGGAAAATATCCCTAGAACTTAACCTCTTTCTAGCTAAGCAAACGCCACCCAAAATTGGGAAAATTTCTTGAAGTAAGGGTCCGATAATATTTTTGTACCCAACCCAAGCCCGCCCCGATAGATAGTACATTTTTAAACGCCACCCATACCTAGCCATACGCAATTTACATCCCCATAGATACGCCCTTACAGAAGGACGTACAGTAGAGATCCATGCTCAAATACCAACATATTAGTAAGGTCAAGCGTGCAATCAGAGATACAGCACACAACCTCCCCGTTACCACCAAACCACTACGCCCTAAAATTATAGTTAAAAACCCTGACTTAATAACAAAACACAACGCAGGCCAAATACTTACCGAACTTGAGGACGCAGTTATAAATCGTAAGGTCAAGTACCCAAACGCAATCAGACAAAAACGCCCCCTCACACGAGCACAGACACAGAACGCTCAACAGTCGTCCTCAGATAGCGTTGATAGTGAGGAATTAACCCCCACATTACCGTACGCTATATTACAACACATTAGTGACACGCAGCAAACCTACAACGGGTTGCAGGTTCTGTTACAACAGTTAGACGCAATTCCACACAATTCGTCGAACGGGCGACTAATTGCAGATATACACGCCATCGCCTTAACTCTAGGCGATAATATTAGCAAGGCGCTTTCCACACTACAGGCAGTTAACATTGAGCATAACTTGTCGCTGGATAATATTCAGGGTACTGAGCAATTCAACCCTCAGGACGCTCCACACTCTACCCCTAACCACCCAGGCACCTCCCAAAGCGGAAATACCTATATAACACCAGTTCATTTTCACCAGCAACCCCTAAGCCACGCACACTCTAGCGTTGCATTAAATAACAGCGACCTAGATTCCCCAATTGATCGCACCCCCTTAATTACCCCCAACATTTCCTACAGCGCGGACATGGCCATGCCTACAAAGTATCCAATGATACAACCTGCTAAATACCCAGGTGACAAGCAGGACCCCGAGGAATATTTGAGAGCCTTCAATCGAACGGCTAAAATTAACGGCTGGACAGCTGAGGATAAGAAACGCCTCTTACCAGCATACCTCACTAAATCGGCCCTCACGTGGTACGAACTCCATGAAGCCACCTTGGCCGATGCCACGTGGGAACAAATTTCAGCCGCCCTCGTCAATACATTTCAACTAACCCCTGATGAGGATGACTTGTATGACAAAATCCGCGCTCGCACACAAGGTCCCACGGAAGGCACACAGGCATACATTAATGCCAAATTATTAATGTGTGAGAGGTATAATAGGGAGATGCCAGACAGGCAGAAAGTACGGCTCCTTATGCAGGGAATGCTTGGTGGACAAGCTCTGCACCTTGCAATGCAACACCGTACTAGAGTTACACGCCAATATTAAATTTATCGAAGAGGGCAATAAAATGACTCAAAAAGCCGTGGACCAGCACATCCGCAGGGATAACGGTGATTTGCATCAGCAAATCCGCGATCTGACCAAACAGATGCAGGAGATGCAAATTACGGCCATACACGCTAGCCCTAAAACCCGCCCTCGTAGGGATGATCCTCGGGATACATGGCGATCACCAAGGGGCGATCAACAGGATCATGGTAGACCTAACCACGCCCATTGGCGCAATTCACCCCCGGTAAGAGAGGGAAACTATTATTCGCAATACCAAGAGGAAGTGCCACGCCGTAACGAATCCCATCCCTTCCCGCAGACACAGTATCTGGCAAATACTCGCCCACGCGGCAATCCATCCCCAGATCATACACCAAACCGTCATCTCCAATATAGGGACGACCGAACTTGGCATTGTAACTAAAACACCAGGTACACACGCCCACTCAATACCCCTCAATACCGTCGGCCAAACACTCACCCGCAGCAGGAACGATATGAGCCTCAATAAGAAAGGCTCTCCCAGCATATGCCCCTGTCCAACGAGAAAGAGGACCGGAGGACTATCCACTGCCCGACCACCCCCCACGGGATTCACGAAGGCATTCACCCCCACGAGATAGACAGGTATTACACCCCAACCCCCAATATCAGCCCCGGCCAAACAATTGGCGAGACGAGGCGCCCAGGGGACAGCCTCGCTATACAGACAACAGAGGATATGCCCAGCCAAAAAACTATTAGCTAGGGAAGGACCAGCACCCACTCAATCGGATAACCCTTCCCCGGTAACCATTAAACATTCCACTCAACCCTTGCAGAACAATTGCCCTGTCAGATCCAGTAAACCGCAAATCCCCCCAACTTCCGCCCGCCAGAATACAGCGCAGGAAATACCTCCCCGATCGCAGCTCCAGGCACGTACGGTCAAAGGGGATAGTAATTGCCTCTTTCGGGCACTCAGCTTCCTGCTCCATAGAAATGAGGACCAGCATAAAGAACTCAGAACACAACTGGTCATGTATGTTATGGCACACTGGGACGAGTATAAATATTTCCTCGCCGACGGTAATGATGCCTTATTCACCAATAAATATGCATATGGGGATTACACGCATCGAAATGGCACATACGCTGAAGCGACGGATGTTACCGCTCAAGGCCATGTCCTTAAGACAAATATCCATGTCTATACCCTGGACAAAATGGAACCCACTTTTTCTACAATGGGTTACGACAAACATCTACACCTTTTGTTCACGGGCAATCCGAATGCGGGTCATTACAGCCCTCTTACTAACAAATCGCCTCACACACCTCGACCCTCCGCCCCTCAGGTTGGAAATGAGGACACTAAAGGCACATTAACAACTAGCAACAAGATCACAACCCCTAAGGACGTTTCCACAACCAGCGTAGTTAGAATACCCGTGATACGCCCACCCACATTGATTCCACCCGCGGACCCAAGTGGCCCAACCACTAAACCAGGCGCGGTGAAGCCGGTGACTTGTATTGCTACTGGCGCGAATAAGTTACCTCCACAGAAAGCCGGCTGTATACCCACAACCACTCACTCACACCGGCCCTTTAGAACACCCCTGGCGAGGTCAGGATTCACATCCCGGGACAGCAAACATCATTCTACATATTTATCCACTCACCGACAGCTCAAGAGAAAGCTTAGGACACTACACATGGCAAACGGGCATGACACAGCTGAAATGCGACTCCCAGTTTCAAGGGACTCAGCAAAGCGTGTCAGGTTCAGTGATCAGACCGTAACTCCGCGTTTGCTCAACACAAGTAACAGACAGGCAGAACACACAGTCTCGCAGGCTGCGATAAATAACGATAAACATAATTCACCGTCCCAAGATCCCACAGCACCGATCATTACATATACTCTTAACAACATGTATACTGCACAGGACGGACACAATATTACAGCCCTCTCTAGTCCGGCCAAAAATAACGGGTATAAAATTCAGATCTTGCTAGACACGGGATCAGCTATTTGCTGTGTCAGCAGTAAGTACATTAACGGCGAGCGCATACATAGGATGCCTCTCAACACTCGCCTTGTGACTGCTAATTCCCAAACCATTTCATGCTTAGGCACTACCGACATACATCTCCAGATATGTTCTTTTGAAACTAGCTATCCCATGATTGTAATTAAGGACCTTTCCGTTCCGGGTTTCATCGGCACGAACTCTATTGCCAAGTTCGAAGCGAACATTAGCTTTGTCACTAATGAAATACGAATAGTGAACGGAGACCTTATCACTACACACCCGATATCATACGCCCGGAATACATACAATCCACAAGCGCAGCGAGTCCCGCGCGCGCACCAGGTCTCTCCGTTGGTTACCATATCTCCGCCAACAAACACAAGTGCTAACACAGCCACGCCCGCCACTGGGGAAACACAGTCACTAACCGCAGAGCAGAATAGAAGGCTTACAAACCTCTTGGAAGAATATAAGGATATTTTTGCACATTCCCTTGCCGATTTAGAAGTGACCGACTTAATTCACCACCGTGTCGAATTGACCAGTGATGCTCCGGTTCACCAGGCACCTTGCAAGGTTAGCGCTAAGGAGAGACAAGCCATAGAAACACAGATTCAGGAAATGTTGGAAGCCGGCATCATCCACCCCATTGTGTCCAACTATAGTGCCCCGGTAATCCTTTCCCGTAAACCCGATGGTTCGCATAGGTTTTGCACAGATTATCGACGCCTTAATAGACTAATTAAGAGTGACAATTACCCGCTACCACGTACAGACACTTATCTAGAGACCTTAAGCGGAGCTAAATATTTCTCGATAATGGACTCTTATTCCGGATTTTATTCAATCCCTGTCTATGAACCCGATAGCCATAAGTTGGCATTTGTCACCGGAAACGGCCTCTTCGGTTATGCCGTACTCCCAATGGGTTTAAAGAATGCCAGTCAAACATTCCAAAAATTGGTAGATAAGGCATTCGCGGGCTTCAAATACCACTCGGCATTAACTTATATAGACGACATAACAATCTTCTCACAAACATTCGAAGAACACATCATACACTTGAACGAAGCTTTTGACAGGATTAGGCACGCTAAATTGAAGCTAAAGACATCCAAATGTCAATTTGCAAAAACGAAGGTCCACATTCTCGGTCACATTGTTAGCCGCGACGGCATCACACCTGACCCTGCCAAAGTCGCCGCCATCACCGACATTCCCATGCCGGAAAACATTAAACAGCTACGTTCTTTTTTGGGCCTCGCAAGTTATTACCGTCGTTTCATTCACGGATTTGCACTGATAGCTAACCCCCTAACCGAGCTTACACACGAGAAAACGTCCTTTATAATCACAGAAATACATAGAGAGGCTTTCGATAAACTTAAACACTTACTCACTACACCGCCCCTGCTCCAGCATTTTCAGGAAGGTAGGCCCACTTTCGTACATGTGGATGCAAGCCAATTTGGCATCGGGGCAGCCCTGCTACAAGAGGCCGATGATGGCAAACAACACCCAATTACATATGCTAGCCGTAAACTTTCACCGGTAGAAACCAGATATTCCACGACCGAAAGAGAGATGCTCGCATTCTCTTGGGCCGTAAATTACTTCCGGACATATCTATATGGTATCCACTTTACGGTAGTTACGGATCACGCCAGCCTTCTTTACTGGGATAAATTTAAACATCCCAATTCCCGGCTTAATAAGTTCATATTTAAATTATATGACTACACATTTGAAGTTAAGCACAAGAAAGGTAAGGCACACCTTGATGCAGACCGTCTCTCGAGACTACCTGTACTCGAACCACCTGACGAGGATGTCAATCATGCCTGGGACTCCTTACCCACATTTGCCGTCACTCACATTGATCTAAAACAAGAGCAATTAAACGATCCCCAGTTGGGACAAATTAGGATTGCCTTACATAATCGCGACCAGGTAGATAGTAAAACTGCCCGCTTATCACGCAGATTTTTTATGGATAAGGACGATCTCCTTAGGTACAAATCCACGGCCACGCATGACGTCACACCCGTTGCCCTTCCCACTACACTCCTAAACCACGTAATGACGGAATATCACTGCCCACCCCTTAATGGCGCACACTTTGGAGTCCATAAAACATATTTGCGCATGCGCAATAAGTACTATTGGGAATACATGAAAAATGACATCACAGAGTTCATTAAAACTTGTCACAGATGCCAGAGGTACAAACACCGACCTGGTAAACCCCATGGCTTACTCCACCCCATCCCCGTAGGTGAACTTTTCCACCGCGTAGGCATTGACGTAAAGGGTCCAATTACAACCTCAGACAAAGGTAACAGATACATACTGGTAGCAACCGAGTACCTTACCCGATACATTATCACCAAAGCGGTCCCAAAAGCTAGCGCACACCAAATCGCAGAGTTCCTCATGGAAATCATTACCAAGTATGGTATTTTCCACACATTGTTATCCGACAGAGGAACAGTTTTCACATCTAATGCCATTACACAGCTCCTTAAATTGCTTCACGTAAAGGCATATACAACCACTAGTTTCAGCCCTCAGACGAATGGGTTAACTGAAGCTATGAACAAAATCCTTGGCGGCGCGATAGCTCGTTTTACTAATGACAAGGGCACTGACTGGGATAATTACCTCCCAGCAGTAACATTTAGTTACAACACATCCGTGTCGCAGGCGACAAAACACACCCCGCACTTTCTTTTACACGGATACCATCTGCGCAGTCCGATCGACAACATTTACATCCCACAGGATACACTCCCTAGCAACGCTGAAAGGTTGCAATATTTGTGCACAGCCCGTGACACCGCGCGACATAATATCTGCACTTCACAAAACAGGCAGAAACTCACATATGATAAAACCCACAAACACCAGGAATACAAACCCGGACAGCTTATTATGATATGGTCACCCACTCGCATTAAAAACGTGACCGAATTTCTCATCCCGAAATGGACAGGTCCGTTCAGAATCCAGAGGAAAATTTCGGACCTAAACTACCTCGTCAACATTAGGTACAACCACAAAATTATTAAGGATACGGTTCATTTGCGTATGAACCCCTACCATTCCCGGAAAACCACCCCCAAACCTCGACCCTCCGTGGCTAGGAAACGAAAGCGTTAGGTCACCAGTATCAGGCATTCAAGTATATTTCTACCACACATATATCAAACCCAGGACCATACGAGTCAAACAGGCGCCCTATGCACTATGGCTTATAGTAGCCATGCACACAACGAGCAGTCACCGACAGTTCCCCACAGTGCATAATACGAAGCTTAATTATAAGTTTGCATGTTTAGTTATAAATGATATAATAATGTATACCAGGTTATATTTTTTATGTCTCATGTCTTTCTAGGATCATGAAGTCTGTTCGCACACACTAGTTTAAGAAAGGTAAAGGCTAGATATATATTTAGTAGTCACATATGCCTCATATTCCCCTTAAGTCCCCATGCCAAATAAGCATGGGCAATAGCGCCAATTGCACTATGGCATCTAGTAACCACAGTTTGATACAGATGTCAACACCAATCCCGGTTTGGCCCCACACCATAAGTAGTCTTCAGTTACAGGATACTAATTAGGAAATGCCAATTTAACGATATTAATAATAGTTCCACACTTATATTATGTACAGTGCATAAATGTCTTTGCAGGTAATATATTGTAGACAAGGCCTTATATCAGTTACACACATTCAGCAAGCGAGGTCAATCCTCTCCCGCGACACACGGAAGTAACGAGAGCCGTAACGCTCAGTCAGCAATAAACGTTCCCTCCATAGCAACAACTCTTTCCGACAAGTCATGTAGACAACCACGCTCCTCCATGGCCATGAGTAACACGGGTCATTCACACAAATGGAGTGCACATAGCAAACCACGCAAAGATTCCTTTACTATATGAGGCTATCTAAACATTTATTACCTATTTATACAATCTCATACAAGACGCACATTTTTAACCAACTTAATCGCACGCAGGTTTCAATACACGGTTACGAGCATTAGGCAACCGACTAAAGATCAAATCAGCTGTCTCAAGGGACGATACATTAACGCACCCTTCCCATACAACGATAGTCACACCACACAGTTGATAAGCACCGATACATAACTTAATTATTTACATATATACCTTCGGTAGCGACCGATAACAAATTCGAACACAATAACCAGATGTATTAAGTGATAGGCGAACACATACATTTCCCATAACACTAGAGGGACTAACATTCCCATGGTTAATGACCACATTTAGGAAATTAGTACACAAAATTTTTACTTGCACAACTTTGGAAAGTGCACGGATTCCAACAGTCACCCCATATTAAGGAGGGATGGCAGCCCGGTCTGATACAATATCACCGAGTAGACCACTAAGTTTATACATATGGCCAAGCATAATACATTACTGAACATACAATACACTTTATCTAGCGAACGCCATTACTCCAGCAGTAGCGGAAGCAAATACACGGTCACAGACACCACAATAACACAGGTCTATGGACCTAAGCACGTCCTTTAAACTGCCTAACACGAATACACTCTTCTGTTAATAATCTCATAGGTCTTGGGACCTAAGCACGTCCTTTAAACTGCCTAACACAAATACAATCTTCTATTATTACTCTCATCGCCCATAAACGATTCACACTATATTCTAGGCCACTGATAGCAGCCTAGTACAATAACTATCGCCCAACATTCCAGGATGATATATCTTTATATATTACCATATTTCAGCACCGACATAGGCTCGTGCAGACAACACAATAACACAGGTTAGCGGCCTTCCCTACAGACCAAAGCGGATTAACACGCATGACAGGGTGTAGCGATATTCGATATAATTCCGCACACAATCGCACTATTACTCAGGTGGATTACTACCAATACGGCCAGCAGGAAATGACCCAATTACACAGGTTATCACACCATCACAGCATCAGACCATATAGGTCAGCTGAACAAACAGTTAGGAGACACTGGGAATAAGGATAAGTTATACTTACGCAAATTACATATCCCATATACTGCAATCCAAGAGATATTCTTTAATACATATCAATCACTTCTTATACTAAGTACTGCAAACTGCTCATAGACAGTGAGTCGCGCTCCGCATACCATGCCGGATGCGAGAACTGCTCACACAGCTTCTCCACATACGAGACGCCGGAACTCCAAGACTCACACGTTACATACAGCACTCATGGCGTTATCACATACTCCTTTCCATATATTTTTTTTCTCCTCACAGGGGATCTCTAACTTTTATTTCTAGTTCACAGTGGCATTGACCACCCAGTACCGTCATAAAGACAGACAGAATGAACAGTTTTCACACGAGGCGACTTCCATATTAGCCGACGGAGTAGGAAATTCATACATTACAATTATAATTATAATCATCTCATCCAAGCCGACGACCGATTGGACTCCTAGAAATATCTAGGGGATTGGGGCTACACCTCTAACAGTCAACGTAGGAAACCATTTATCATCCTTACGCTAAGTACAAACTGTTCATAATTATCTGCTATATGCCGACATGATATTCGGTAATAAATTCACAAAATAACTTCATAAGTGCCACAAGGCTCCAATGGGACCACAAATCCTTATATAGATCCCCTTTACTTCACATCTACACAGTAGATACACACTTAGAGTTAAAGTCATAAGTTGGCCACATTAAAATAACATATTTTCGTTTTGAGGCAACGTGACACGACATGGCACATACCAATATATACGTTCATTAGTGTCCCAGTAACGCCATGGTCCATAAATGTCCTAAAGTAGACCTAGGCGTGTGATGCCCAGGGCAGGTTAAGTCCTACCTTCTTAGGTCAAAACACTATAGGATGCGTATCAACCATGAGCGCATAGATATAAATATATTCGGCACCCAATACGTTGATGGTCCATAGCTGTTCTGCGTGTCCCTAAGGCGTAATTAAGTCCAGAGCAGGTTAAGTCCTACCCTCCTAGGTTCACGATAAAGAATAAGTATCGATCATGGACATAGACATGCCGAGTTTTATAGATAACGATTAACAAAGGCCCAATGATTTTATTTAATATATAAAAACTAAATATCCACTTGATTCCACAAACATAAGATACGCGATAGGAATACATCATCTCCACATCAACACATTCAGTTATGGGAATACAGTATATAGATCTCAATTCCATACCACAGAATGCCCGGTAAATGTAGCCCATTATGTTACTATACGGACAGTCCAACATTGCGGAATACCATATTCACTATGCATATACATATTACTGCACCCCGCATTATTTTTTCATTTTCCCGAAGTAAGCGGGAGTAAACCACGGAAACACTTTTCCTACAGGGTGACACCCAACATTGTTACACCCACATGGAACCGCTACATGCGTCCACACATTCACAGTACAGCATAATACAATTTATAAATTAGGTACAGAAAAACGAAATATTTTTTATATACACCATTTTGCATTTTCCCGCAGTAAGTGGAAGTACACCACTGACACACTTGTCTACAGATTGACACCCAGCATATTAATACGCCCCACATTATTTTTGCATTTTCCCGAAGTAAGTGGGATCAAACCACAGAAACACTTTTCTACAGAGTGACACACAGCATTTTTACGTCCTCAAGGAATCGCCATATGCTTCCGTACATTCACAATACACTCCAGCATACTCCATAAATTGTATACAAGAAGCACAATATTTCTATATATATCATTTGCCACATTTGAGTACGCTATGATGACAGCATAATCCCACCAGTGTTCCCCACCAGAGGGACATGCTTTGTTTCCCGACACACAAACGGGAAGTCTCTAACTTACACCCAGATTATATAATACACAGGCTGGATAGCATGTGACAATGCATACATGACAACCACTCTAGTCAACAACCAACACGTGCTTTTGACAGTTCATCTACTGTATAACAACAAAGCGCCATGCTTTACACCCACTCCTAGCGCTCAGGTCCAATCAGCGTAGCGCGCCGATAAACATGAAGTACAGCAGTACGCCAGCCAATAAGCACTTTAAGTCCCGCCTTGCAGTAGCCGATATCTGATACCTTCCGTACACATACGTTATCACAAGCCACACCTATCACGTAACAAGTAACTCGCCGGCAGCCATCATTAATACTAACCATTCATCCTCTCGCGCGCTGAATTCAAATGACAGTGAGGTCGAGACACATGATTCTCGGAGTATACCATACCCACCAGGGTAACCAAATATTTTTCTTTCAGCTCACACCCTTCATCCCTCACTACTTAACACCGGGACAGCATATTTCATGGCAAGAAGCCATTGTTATCGGTGATATACACACAGCGCCTCGTCACACAAATACACCTTATTTTATCTTTCATCGGGCTTCAGTAAACATTTGCCCTCGAATACACCCTTATATAGACACACCCTCCGACATTCGCAAACACGGGCATGTCTCCGTGACCATACCGATAAATAGATCTACTTCCCAATTAGGAGGTTTTAATTTATTTTATTCGCGGTACAGCGATATTGGACAAAATATTCTCTTCCAGAATCGGACGAGCAAACTCATCTACAGCGATAGCGCATTAATTTCCCGCCCCAGCGCATTTTACCCCTCTTGAACTCCACAATTAAAACACCACATTTAGTGGAATTTCTAGCCCCGTTTACCACATAGATGGCATTCACACATACCATCCCCCCGAATACTAGAATGGCAATACACACTAATGGATCCCCCACATTTCCGCAGGGCGGATAGGATATTTTTGCAGCAATAAGCCCCCCTATAGGAAGGACTTAGGCCACACATCTCGCACACAGAGTTATAACCTGCTTTAGAATATATATTTATATAAGACAGAATCTCTAAGTTAAGGGATTAAATTGTTTAATAATCCTGGATGACCAGTTTTAGAATATAGGCTTCCTAGTATATAAGTATAGAATATATTATACGAGTGCAGAGAGCAGTCTATTATTAGTATGGCCACATATGCCATATATTGCGAATAGTGCATCCAAGCTTAAAAGCACATCTCCCTCCCACTATACATTATTAACACTTTACAATTACACATTTATATAATTGTTCCCTATTAATGCACGGCACTTGGTAATAATGCAATTACCAGGGTGTACGACATGCTATAACGCTCATGGCTAAATGTTAATAAACATTCGGAACTTTAAAGCTAACAGCTTAGCGGCCCAGGCATCACCTGCTAACACTAATGCATGAAATGTTCTATTTTTTAACCAGCCTTTTTACCCTGCATGCCACTTTAGAGCATAAATGTCACCCTACCTCCTTCAGTACGGTATCTAACAACCACACTGAACACCCAGTTCCTAACCAATAAAATCCTCACCCACACCGGTCGAGAGATCCTGCCATTTAACGTTTCCCGACATCCCCATAGGACCACGATTACTTGGACCTATCGCACCATCCATTCACCCACTACTTACAAAATCTAACATACTCACAACTTCCCAATAACACGGGAATACCCTTCCAAATCCTTGACTTACCCACTAACATGTGAGAGGGGATTATACGCAGCTGAAAAAAACAGCTAGATATCCGACAGCCAGGCGCAACGAAAGTGCACTGTGCCACCACAGTCATCCCCCCGTATAACTATAACACCCCACACAACACAATACAGCTTGACACTATCTTTTCATGGTTTGTGCACGAAGGTGCACTATGATAGAGGTGACCCTATTTTCCTGGGGAAAATAGGAATTGGTAAGTTGTACCCAGGACTGAGGGCAAGCATAGCCCAGGACCTGACATGATATGACTTCGACGTTGACGACCGACGGGAGGTCATAGTGGTGACGTGTTAGGGTGGGCAAGCGCCCGTGCTCGAGGACGTACCTAGCCTGTCTCCCCCAGCACGGGGTCCGTTATACCCATTTTTTATGCCCTAACGTCGTCAAAGCTATACCTGCGGATGGAGGCTTGATGGTTCGATGAGGGAATTAACTATCCCCGGATCGGACAGGATACATCCTCCTTCCCAGGACGACCCACTTGACTTGACGTTAGTTAGCCTGTAAGATAAGTAAATGCTCCATAGCGGGGGCCAGTCCTGCAGCGGCAGGTGAAGATGAATAACAATGAATAATACTGAATAATGATGCAATGGAATAACGAATTAAGGGAATAGTGAAATAATGAAGTAAGGAAATAGTGAAAGAATGTAATAATGAAATGGTATAATGAAGTAAAGGAATAATGAAATAAGGAAGGAATGAAATAATGAAATAATGAAATGAAATAAAATAATGAAATAATGAATATATGATCCCCCGAGCCGAGGTATGTAACACCGATGATCTCCCCCGGAGGGTATCACCTATGATTTGAGACTTAAGATATACGACGAACCTACGGTTCTCTCCCTGGCCGAGGTTACAACTACCGTTGAGCGCTCTGGTTGTGCCCCAGGGGGAGGAATATATTGATATTGCCTAGATGGCAATATATAAGTGCCGAATGCGGTCTTACGCAGATGCGTAAGCCCGATTGGTACGGTCCATACCGTTCACGTGAGTGTCCTTCAATGGAAGGTCCGACAGCATTAAGAAATACAAAGATATAGGTAATAAGGAATAAAGGATGAAGTAGCACAAATATATAGGAACATGATGAATAAGTATAAAGTAACGCAAAGGTATAGGAAATAATGATCAAGGAATAAAGACATACAAAGGTATAGACAATAATGAATAAAGAATGAAGTAGCACAAAGATGTAGGAACATGGTGAATAAGTATAAAGTAACGCAAAGGTATAGGAAATAATGAGTGAAGTATTAAGAAATACAAAGATATAGGCAATAATGAATAAAGAATGAAGTAGCACAAAGATATAGGAAAATGATGAATCGGAATAAGGAAAAGCGAAGGTATAGGAAATAAGGATTAGTGAATAAACAAACATGAAGGTATATAAAATTATAAAGTAACGAATGGCCAGTATTAATTTTAAGTCTATATTTTATATTTATATTTATGTCTTAATTTTTCAGCGCAGGTTGCAAACCTGAAGCGCCAAATCCCGACACAGCGCACATAGTGGTGCATACTTTGCGCATATGCATCGGGAGTAGCTCCATTTTGGGTATTCGCCGAGATACCCAATTATAGTGCATTCACATGATATATTTTCAGGATGACATGTTTTTCTGTATACATCCACAGGTTCACCCCGCTGATGCCGAGGGTGGACACCCTCTATTGTGATTTTATGTGTCATTTTGTCCCAACAAATGGCGACATAATATATCCAATAATATATGTATTTTTTAATACACAAATTTCCCTCCCCCTCCCCCCCCCCCACATTTCACACTCACACGGCCAATTCACGATTCCCCCCACACATGATGTATGTTTCCAGGTGTACATCCGAACCACGGAGGAGATATACCTGTGGGATATCTCCCCACTGGAGGTCGGATCAACGATAACAATTTGACACCTGCAATGAGAGGTGCACTACGGCCACACAGCTCGCGCCTATTTTTGTGAAGGACGAGTTGTGCTGCCAAGATGACTTCGCTTTTCCACAGGGAGCGAGTCATACCATAGACATGTAATTAAATAGCCTGCAGGTCTTAAATAGTAGTTTAAACATAGATATTAAATAAGAGTGCACTCAAGGTAGTATTATAATTGACAGAGTACGGTATTTTTTGTAGATGCGAGCATATAATAGTATTATAGTTGCGCAAATTGGGTATTATTAGGATATTGTTATAGTTAATAGAGTTTGATAGTGTTCTACATGACTAAATATGGTATTGTTATGATAAGGTTATTGTTGCGAGAGTATGAAATTGTTATGATTGAAGGTATACACATTGTTTTTCCTTTCTATTCTTTTAAACTCCCAGTTGAACAAATGTCGCATTTCTTCCCTCAATAAAACATTTATAAATATATTCCCTTAAACTACACCCTGCGACATTTCTTTGTTTCTTTCTCTCCACCCTATCTCTTTTATACACGTTCAGGGCACGCGAGGGCAGTTTTTCATCCGCATCGGAGGTACGTTGATTGTATATCCTCCCCCCACCCCTAGGATGTTTTTTCCTCTCGTTGTGTTCCTGCACCCCTTCAAATGAATTGGCAATGTTTAATGTTTATAATGTTTTTGATGTTTTGATTATTTATGTATGTATTTTATATTTTTCTACGTTACAATAGGGATACATGTTGTCTCCCTACAGTATAATCATGTTATCGTCAGAATGACTATTGACAGAGCATATATGTTAAGCTTCACACCCTAATGTTTCCATTTTTCGACACCACATTGTAAAGAAACATTGTTCCCCTCACCTTATACAACTACACATGATCACTGAGCACTACCCGGAGGCACACACTATACAAGGCACTTCTACGCATCCACAATCTTCAACGATCACTTCCATAAAACACATTCTATATCTACCCCATTACTCACCCCTATCTACCACGAGGCTACCCACACACCCCCGACAACGCCACCAACACATTTCCGGACAAAATTCAAAGAAGAGAAGAAAAGAAGAAAGAAGAATTACAAGAAAGAAGAAGATGCCCCATTTTCAAAAACCACCCCCACGTCTTCGTCCAGTTATCGAGGAAGATAACTAACCCAACGAAAGGGGTTGTTGTACCCCTAGGGTACGCCACCATCATCCCCTAATACTAAAATCCCGACAAAACCAAATCCCAAACACTTACTTCAGAAATCTACAAATACATTTACAGAATTATAAACCCAATAAATAATTATCACCTCCACGAACTCAGGTAGCCTCGTGTTCCAGCCAAAGACCCCAGAGAGGGCTATGACATGGAAGAAATGTGCGGATTCCGCAGACACAGCGTGACACTTCTATAAGAACTCCAGGAGGTCATGCCCCCGGATCAGTCTGTCTCAGTTCTACCTACAGGCCGAATCGCTGCTGCTAGCTGAAGGGTAAGTGTCTCAAGCGATCACTACACACACAGTCATACTACACTCCCATCCTCCTGTGCTTGGATGGTTATAATTATCTATTTTTATTAACTGAACTGCTATTTGCCAGAGTACCTCAAACTCGAGGTACTCATTAAATTCAAACATAATAGAAGTCACTGGTCTTTTCTTTTATTTAATTAGCTGGTAAGATCCTACCCTCTTAGATTCCCCGATAGGTAGGATCTAGCATTAACACTACTATTTAATTGCTTCTTGACGTCAGCAGAGCGTCACAGCACAGCGCTGATACAAGAAGGCTCACTGTTAGCTCGCCTGCTTACGACTTACATTAGACCGCTGGGTACCGTTATCGCGCATAAAGTAATAATTAAATTACCCTCCGTTACGCACTCACACCCGGAACTACCCCGCCAAGCAGCACATTGGGGAGTTCAACTTGCAGATCGTACTGACGATCTCAAACCACTAGATAATCGATACCTCTTACAAGTAATTGCCAAGCTTTCCCCCTAAACACACTTATTTCATCCCTTAGGTTAATTCTTTGTACAGGCTACCCTCCCAGGTACCTTACAATATCTAGGTGGAAAAAATTCACTGTCGCAAATGAAAGCGAAACCTGGCTCATTCGATAGTGAACAAATCAGATGGTGACCTTCGGTCTTCCTTTCCGCTGTCTGGTGCGTAGGAGGGAGGGTATAGGTGCTGAAACGTCTTCCTGGCAGTTATCAGGTCTTTTGATAGGAGGTGTTGGAGTGAACCGAACGTTGTGATTTTAGTGAGTTCAACGAGGCCTTGTCTTCTGCGGCTCATGGAATAGTGAAAAGAGGTATGTGTTCGCACTTTTATGCTTAATACAAGCTTTCTTCACTAAATAAATTATTTTCTTTATGAGTGCCTCATAGTGCCACTTTACTTTAAACGTCATTCGATAGGAAATTTAATGTAGATTCATGGTCTGTAGTGGTTTGGTTGCGCACGAACGTGCATGATGGTTTATTTTCTTATTTTCAATGACTATGTGGACATTACCGCGT
Source organism: Meconema thalassinum (assembly GCA_946902985.2). NCBI lineage: Eukaryota > Metazoa > Arthropoda > Insecta > Orthoptera > Tettigoniidae > Meconema > Meconema thalassinum. The sequence goes on from OX336393.1 coordinate 90,778,658, forward strand.
GAAGAATTCTTCAACGCGTGGCGGTCGTGTCGTAAAGAGGGGCGTAAAGACGTCACATTTCAATATGTTATGAATACATTTGATCCTACAACTCTTACTGACACTTAGGTGCAGGGGCTAAGAAACAAAATTAAGTTGATATCCCATAAAATTATCAAAAATGGGAGAGTGCAAGAAGAACAATGCCACGTAGATAGGTAATCTACCTATGGAAGCTATAGAGTTACTTAATGACTCCCAAGGAACTTTGACATCAAATAATGAAGACCAGGATAACAATGACTACGATGCTCTGGACTCTACAGAAGAATCAGGTGACGAATGAACATTAGACATTTTGTTATTATTAAGGGGAATGAGATTAATGAGAACATTACTTGACGAATGGACGTTTTCTTTTTATTTGCAATGGGAGAAATAGGCCTAATATTCAATGTTGTCTTTACTTCCATGCTTTTCTAGAGAAATAATATTGTTTTCGTGTGTGAAGTATGTTTACTAAAACTACGTCATTAGCAGGACTGTAAAATGACATTTTGTTATAAAGAAATGGTTTGTATGATTTTTACGATTTTTATTTTTATTTTTAGAAAATAAATGTTATTTTTGTTCATATTTCGTTGTTCTATGTTTAATAACAATTTAATATACGTTTTTAATCTGGATGATTTTACATACAGTGACTTCGTCTATTCCCTCAAATAAGGTGTAACAAGAATACTTGATTGAAAGTCTCATATTTTATCCAGTTTTAAATAGTATGTTTACCACTGTCATAAACTATCATATAGGCCTACACATCCAAATCATGATTTTTACAACCAAAACTGGATGATTCTTTTGTTGCTTTCAGTCATTTTTTACACCTCATATTACCCCTCACCCCTATATATTTATCCCCAAAGATCGTACACTTTAGACGATGCCAGAAATGAATTCAGTGACCTCGAAAACGGTATATTGCCAACTTTAAATAAAATCCCAGCACTATAAACGAAGTTATTACTTTTTTCCACCTAGAATTGGGATTCGACACACTGTGTGACGTCGAGTGAGGGGAAGACCTAGGACAAGATGGATGGATAACGTGGAGGAGGATGGGAGTCCGAAGATGGAGAACCTAAGCAGTCAACAGGGAAGAATGGGTGGAGATTGTCCGAGAGGCCAAGGCCCTACAAGGGCTGTAGCGACAAGGAGTAAGTAAGTAATACATCTTAACACCATAGTATTCACTTTCCAGAATGAAACTATGCTACTGCCTCTTTCACTTGTATTACTAACAGAATGGCAACTGGCAAGTGGTGTACTTGAGGGAAGAAAGTAGCGTGCCTCCGCTCTGGCGAACTGAACAGTTGGTAATTTTGTTCAGTGTTGAGTTTAGGTAGCACTAAGCATTTTAAACGAGTGAGGAGAATTAGTAAGTATAAACTTACATAATTCAATCATCGCAAGATTAATTTAATTAAAATTTTGAAACTAAACGATTTTATGTTTTTATTATTTGGCTCTGTGTGGGTCACCGATGCCTGGCACCATCCTTGTAAGTAGTCAAGATCTTCAAAGAGTCGACCAATTCAGGTATCTTGGCTCCTTGACTCGTTCAGATGGTGACACCCTCCCTGATGCGCGAGTTCGTGTGAGTGCCAGTTGGTTCAAATGGAGGGAGGTAACTGGAGTCCTCTTTGACCGCAAGATAACCACCTATCTTAAGGCCAAGATTTACAAGACCGTCGTGCGCCCAGTCACCCTCTACGTTTCTGAATGCTGGCCGGCCTCTGTTAAACACGAGCAAGCCCTGCATGTTATGGAGATGCGCATGCTTCGTTCGGTGCTTGGTCTGACGCGACTTGACCATATCAAGAATTGCGATGTCCGGGGGAGGATGGGAGTTGCGCCCATACAGGATAAAATGCGGAAGGCTCTTCTACGCTGGTACGGCCACATCATATGCAGTCACGAACAATCAGTGGCTAAAACTGCCTTGTGCCTCAACCCGGATGGCAAACGTCCTCGTGGGCGACCTAAGAAGAGGTTGCTTGATCGCCTTAGAGAAGACATGCGACAAGTTAATCTGTGTCGTCATGATGCCCTTGACCGACAGAAATGGAGATTGGCATTTTAAGTAGCGGACCCTGCTCCAAAGCGGGACAAACGCTAGGAAGATGATGATGATTATTTGGCTCTGTGAAGTGGGGGATTTATCCTCTTAATTATACCCCTTAGATACGCCACTGCTCGTGATTTCAATAAGAAGCACTTACTTACTTACTTACTTACTTACTTACTTTACTTGACGCGATCAGGGCCAGGGGACCACGCGCTGCTACAAGGGTTCTCCTCCACTGGATTCTGTTTGCTGCTCTCTGTTGGCAGTCATCCTCTATTCAAATCTGTCGCAGGTTTTCATGGATTCCGTCCTTCCATCTTTTCCTTGGCCTACCCAGTGGTCTTCTTCCATGAGGAATAAAATTGAGCAGTTTCAGAGGCCATCGGCATGTGTCCATCCTAGTGACATGGCCTGCTCATGCCAGACGTTTGCATCTCATTAGTCCTTATACTTGACATCCAGCTCTCGATTGTACCCTATCCGCCATTCACCAGTGTCCTCGTCTTGAACGGGACCAAAGATCTTCCTCAAAACTTTACGCTCATAAACAAGGACATTATTCAATATTTTTTTTACCGAGTACTCCTGGTCTCGATTCCATACAGCACTACAGTCTGAATTAGTGTCTTGTGTAGTTTCTCGATAGGCTGCGGGACTTAACAAGATGACTGAGACTGTAGGAGGAGCGGTTTTCGGCTAAGATCCTCACTTTAATCTCTGCCTGATATGATGCATCATCTACAAAAATAACACCTACGTAACAAAAGTTTGGTGCTTTTCAGTCGGTCAACACGAATGTACCCAAATAGAGCTGGGCTATGTCCTGATCCTGAAATAAATTACATGAGATTAATAAATACACTAGGATGACCAGTTTCGATCGTCAGGCGATCATCATCAGATCCATTACACTTAGGCTATAATATCTATGTTTGAGAATACAGGTGAAAATATTTACAATATGTAAAATTATTTAGTTGCAGTATGTTATGGTGCCAGAGTGAACACGAAACTGCTTGAAGTTCCAGTTAGGGAGACAACCGGATATGTATCAGCCTGTATTATTACAGTATAACCATAGTTGATTTTGTATAACCATATAATCACCCCAAACAGACAAATTCCGGATTTTTATCACCATTTTAGAATTTCACCTAACATTAGATATACTACATTTAGCATACACCGACTGTTGCATTACCAACACTGCAACTAAATAATTGTACATATTGTATATATTTTTCACCGGTATTCGCAAACATAGATGTTATAGCCTAAGTGTAATGGATCTGATGATGATCGCCTGGCGATCGAAACTGGTCGTCCTAGTGTATTTATTAATCTCATGTAATTTATTTCAGGATTGGGGCATAACTCAGCTCTATTTGGGTACATTCGTGTTGACCGACTGAAAAGCACCAGACTTTTGTTTACTTAGGCAACACTGAAAAATGGCTTCAAACCTCACAACACCTAGGTACTTAAAATCATGAAATTTCCGGTAGGATAAACAATAGATCAGTCGAGGAACAACGAAATTCGACATGCAAGCTACCTTCTGGGTGTCAAGTAACAAAGCTTGCACCCGGCACCCGAGGTCATACGATATTATTATTATTATTATTATTATTATTATTATTATTATTATTATTATTATTATTATTATTATTATTAACAATAGATCAAACAAACAGTTTAAACTGGAATATCTCGTATACTGCTTCCTCTTCACATACAAATATTATGTCGCCATATGAGCTCCCTGACAGCTGATCGGGTAATATGAAGCGAATGTGATGGTAGCAGCAACCCCCTCCCCCTCCTCTGCTACCCCCCTCCCCCCTCCCAACTCGCTCAGTGGAAACCGCTTTGTTTGTCTGGGTAGGAAAAATATTTACTTGTCCACAATGAGGGCTGATGTTTACCATAACCTGTGCTGTATTTAATGTTCTATATTCCACGCCGTGCCTGAATTCTGCTCACATGTTCCTGCGTGGATTAGTCGTAGAGTATCAGTATAAAGGTTCCAAGTTCACGGGTTCAATTCCTGACCGAAGAAGTAGGGGTTCTGACCGACGGGATACGGATATCGCAATCGTACGATGGCGGCTCGTGGAAGATCTCTCTGGTGATTACAAGAGAAAACTAATTAAATCTCATCCACATGTCAACCAGTTGGCCTACTGAAACACATAAATATCGTTTAAATAAATAAATAAACAAATAAAAATGGCTCCAACTCCAGGAGTTATGTTTTAGTGGCGTATGTCTGTTTTGTAGATTTTACCACTACTGTCGACCAAAATATTATGTGCACTCGAGTTTGAAGGTTGTTTGTGAAGTAACCAATGGGCATACCTAAAATTCAATAACATCATCATTTTCGTCGTTCTATTTTACGTTAGTTCATGTATGTTTGGAATTTTTAATTTATATTTTAATATTTTTTATCGCAGTTGAAATACAAAAAGTGCCCGTTTTTAAGCGTGTTTCAACCATGCGTAACATTTAAGAATTATTATCTAACAAACCCGTCATCAGATCGAATCCAAATTTTAACACAATATACATTGGAATGTTTTATAACTGGTTTAATAATTTCAAAATTGTGTGTGTCAAAGAAACAAAGTTGTTATCATTTTTGTAAGGTAACTTTTTCTCGGCTCGGGGTGGTTGGAAAATGTAGTTCTTGGTTGCATTGTAATCCTTATACATCGAAAAGTTATGCTTAATTCACTTATTTTATATCGGTTTGTATTTGTACGGGGAATTAAGATATGGTTCACCAGCTAGCCGCTCCGGGAAATGCAATACCGCGTTGCTGATATGGAGCCCATCACCTCCGAGCGAGGCGCGCCATGACGCGTGATGGAGCCCATCCTGGCAACGCTGTACAGCTTTCACCGGAGCGGCTAACTGGTAAACCATGTCTTAATTCCCCGTACAAATACAAGGATTACAACGCGACCAAGAACTACATTTTCAAACCACCCCGAGCCGAGAAAAAGTTCCCTTACAAAAATGATAACAACTTTGTTTCGTGGACACACAAAATGTTTAAATTAATAATCCAGTTATACAACATTCCAATGTATATTGTGTTAAAAATTGGATTCGATCTGATGACGGGTTTGTGAGATAATAATTCTTAAATGTGACGCATGGTTGAAACGCGCTTAAAAATGGGCACTTTTTGTGTTCCATCTGCGATAAAAAATATTAAAATATAAATTAATAATTCCAAACCTACATGAACTAACGTAAAATAGAACGACGAAAATGATGATGTTATTGGATTTTATGTAGGTCTATTGGTTACTTCACAAACAACCTTCAAACTCGAGGACACATAATATTTTGGTTGACAGTAGGGTCACGGTTTCTTTACCGCGCAGCGTGCTGTTTCTTACAAGAAATGACTAGACTTCGTTGCAGGTTAATATCTTGTCTTTTAAAACTGGGGAATTTTTCTAGGCTTATGCTGTGTCTTGTGTGGGGTTTCGCCTAGGAACACCAAGCTGGCTCATCGGTGGGCTCTAGGTGCTCCCCCCCCCCCTCCCCCAAACCCCCACAGGAGTAGCCTACCCGTGAAAGCCGATATACCATATTTTTGTAAGCCTTTATAGGGAGGTGAAGGGCTGCTTGAGCGTTTAGCTCTGGCAGTTAGAGGCACACGTGTGCTTCATAAGAAGGGAGGTAGTGCACAGTTCACTACTCCTGTGGGGGTCCGGGCGGGGACACCAAGAGCCCGCTGATGAGCCAGCCTGGTGTTCCTAGGCGAAACCCCACACAAGACACGGCATGAACATAGATTGTTGAGTTTTAAATCATAGGCCGTGAAAGCCAATATACCAACTTTTTGAAAACTTGTCTCTTATTTACGTTTTGAATAAGTCAAACCCTTGTACTCGTGTAGATGTTAGTGCAGGGTTCTATTCCTGACTGGCGTAACCACCGGAGAGCAGCGTGACGTGCAGAATGTGTTGTGAATGAAGCCTCGAGCCCCCATATGAGGCCTCTTATATGGCTTTCTGAATGGAGCAAAGTTCAGAGTGGGGTCTAATGTTAGAGACCATTCTGTTGTTATTCATCGTCATACATATTATTTCAATAGTATAGATCCCTCCTTCGTCGCTCACAAGCGACCGATCGTGACGTGTGACCATTCAAATGAAATAGAATAGACATTGGCAGTGACGAATTGCACTCTAATTTCATAAATATCTATAATGTCTTTAAAAAATGTACCTACGAAGTGTGGGATTTGCAGATACTGTTGCTGTAGGAAAATACGCTCCATAATTGCTGTCCACTTCACATTAGATTAACGCCTGTTTCATGTCATTTTAACATTCTAAGGTATTTCCTTTATCATTTTGCATGGATTTCAGAAACAGTAAATCAAAGGAATGAGTACTCAAATCGTATAATTTCATAAATATCGAATAACCGGTGAGTGTTATGATGATCCAATTTTCAGTGATTGCCTTCTTAAGTTAGGGAACGTAGAACATAGAATTCTGACTGAAGTGTAAATAGTGTTCTTTAATAATTTGGTTGAAAATCTGACAGATTGAGATGGTTTGGACATATCAAACGGATGAATGACGTAAGGCTACCAAGACGAGCACTGGAACGACGGATGATAGGGAAGAGAGGACGAGGAAGACCAAGAATTCGTTGGATGGACTCGGTGAAGAATAGCATTAGTAACCGGAACCTGGATTGGAACACCGTGTCGGAAGAGGAATGATGGAACGACAGAACAAAGTGGAGAGGAACCATATTTGCCCCCACCCAGTGTCAGCTGGAAAAGGGTGTTCGCATTTGCGAATAATTAATTTGTTATTTTTTTTCAAGTTTCTGATAGTGCTAAAGTCACACCAGAATTTAATTTTTCATAACCTCATTTTCTTCACCATGTGCTCGTGACAGTTCATTTTGTATTTTGCTTCCTCGTTTAAACCAAGCATGTTTAAAATGATTTAATTACTTACTTGTTAGGTTATAGCCATAGCTCGCCTCTAAGACATTTTTCTAAGTGTTAAAAGGTTGTTCTACACTCTTTGAAACCTCATGGCGAACTGGAATTCATAAGCTACGCGCTCATTGGCCGCCGCCATGACGTGGCCTCCTTCCAGCCAATCACCGCGCTTCTTCTTCACAACGTGATGTGGATTCTCCAATCTCCAGCCAACGAAGCTACGAGAACAACAGCTGTTCAACTATAAAAGGGGCTTGCTTTGCCATCTCTGTGTGCTATCATCGTCAGCGATCATGCTGATCACCCGTCTTGCTACCGGACGATAAACTTCAACTATTCAACTTCTCATCTTTAATTTCTGCGCAGAGAAGTGTTCATATAACCTTCGCCAAGTCTTCAAGACATTTTCAAAATGATCTAACCTAGATCACATATTGCGTGTTCCTGCAACATGTCAACGAAATGTACATTAAGATGTAAACCTTACATCTCTAGTGCCAAGGAAAACTATTCCGTGTGCATCTACTACTAGGTAAATAGGTCATTACCTATATAGGTCTTCAAAGGCTTACTATAAGCTCTATGTTTGTGAACTCAACCACAACTTGACATAACCTTTGTCATCTTCTTCTTACTCAAGGATTCTACGAACATATGGGTTGCTACCCAAATTCGCCATTAAGCTAAGTATTTTGTACCATGCATTGTGCAATGTACTTTCTGCTTTATCATGTTAGTTTTTTACAAGCCTACCTCAGAAGCCTCCTCAATTTTAATATATCGGCTGGCTCCTCCCATTTGGTATAACATATCGGCTTGCTTTAGCTATTTTTCCTTTGGGAATAATCTCTTTAATTCTTACGCATACATGCGTCGGCATTGTACTTTTTCTTGTGTACTTTTCTTGTTAGAACATTTCATATTTCACTTTCAAGTAATAGGCCTACTTGCCTACCTGCTTCTGCCATCTCAATTTCATTGGAAATCTTTCATGGTCAACATTCATGCAGTTCACTTTTACCTGTGTCTGCCATTGCATTTTCTTCGGAAATATTTAGTTGCATCTTGGCAACTCCTCATGTATTTTTTCTTCACAGGGTACTGCAGGATTAAGCCCCTGTCAGCCATTAGCTCCCTTCATAGGCTATGCATTTCTTGGTAACCTCTATAGTTTCCCCTACTTTCTTTCCTAAGGTATGGCAGGATTTGCTCCCTGTCAGCCATTAGCTCCCTTCATAGGCTATGTCTTTCTTGGTAACCTCTATAGTTTCCCCTACTTTCTTTCCTAAGGTATGGCAGGATTTGCTCCCTGCCAGCCATCAGCTACATTCATAAGCTGCGTTACTAATTTTTCTCCTTCAAGAAACAATTTAATTAAGTTAGGCTCAAAGGCACTTACCTTGTCTTAATGTTCAAAGACAGATGCAATTATTATTTTGTTAATAAAACATTGTTCTTTCAAATTATGTTAAGCTGTAAAGATATGAAAATGAATATGCATGTTTCTTGAATATATATGTTAAAATTACCTGCTCTGTCTATTCTCTTTTCTTGTGTTATATTCTCTAGCCCATGTTCTTTAACGCTCCAACTTTTTTCTATTTTGAACTCACTCAAAATACGTCTGATAATGGAGACTTTTAATTGGTCTATCCAATGGTTAGTGATAATTCATCACACCAAAGGGGAAATGAAGATGATGAATCATTTTGTTAAAAAAAAACATAACCAACAATTCTCCTTAAGTCTCTCATTATAAACCTATTGGAGGAAGTGTGGTTTATGAACATGGGTCCGCTAATGGTTAACTAATATAATTCAATAGCTCAGCTCCAGAAATCGTCCTCTCGTTATATCATTGGTATTACTATGGATTACCCACTGACATACAGTATATCCGGTGAGTCAGTTATTGAGTATGCACGGAGATATTTCATGTAAAATGTATATCCCTCGGAAACTCGCGCGGGCTACAGGTGTAGCCCAGTGATTTATTTTGTTGTAGCGCAGAGTAAATTTTTTGCTGTATTTAACAGACGGGTGTTATTCCAACTGAACGACGGTTGGTTGGTTGGTTCCTTAGTTTAGGGGCTGCGACAACGCCAACTGAACGAATTGCACCAAACTGACACCAGATGCATTAAAAGTCGTCTGGGCTACAATAGTAGCCCGCGCGAGCATCGCTGTTTCAGAATTGAACGTGCAAAGGAAACGTTGCCTCACAGGAGACGGTCATGTAGATGACTTTCAAATCAGTCAGTATTTAGATGAAAGTAATGATAGGTTGAGTGTAGTGGAAATAAAGTAGGCTGTTGCTTCTTGTGTGGACGAGGAAGCGATGAATCAACAAGGAACAGATGCGCAAAGTGCAATGAAGATCTTCTCGGCTCATTTTGTCCATTTGCACTGAATGCTTGAGTCACAAATTAGTTTGAGCATACTTATGGATTTCATGGGCTATAGATTGCAGCCAAAAGGGCAAAAATAAACTTCAAAACTTCGAGAAAAAATAAATGAAAATACTGAAATTGTTCATAATAAGTGCTGATTTTCTATGGAAATCATCTAACCTAGTTTTATTTTTGTTTAATTCCAAACCAAATATGCACTAATGTAAATATTTAGGTTTACATAAGAATAATTTAACAGTTCTAGTTCCATTAGTTTTATTTTTGTTGCAGTTTTACCAATGATGTACGATAAAATTGAATTTTCTTCTTAACTTTGAACTTTCTCTCCATATGAAGAAAAATGCCTACATAAAATCTTCAGATTTAGCTTAGAATACTTATATATACTACTATTTATAGTATTATTGAAACTGAACACCGAAAATGACGTGTGCGAGTCCATCAGATTGTTTAACTGTTTGGGCTACTTATGTAGCCGCGCGAGTAACACTGTATCTATTCCTAGCGCGAGTGTCCGAGGGATATTCTTGCTATTATATCCGACAATGAGCTGTTAAGTTTCAGGTGACGTGCCAGTGGGGCAACGTAACTCAGGTAGTTGGCACCATACTATTATTATTATTTGGTCACTTGGGTCACCTATGGACCACGGTGCTTGTGTTTTAGCTTCAGTTGTTTGTCATTTCTAATTTTCATGTAGCCCCGTGTACTTTGGGTGTGTGTAGAATCTGTCTGATAACCGGTGTTAATTGTGATGACTGTATTAGTGTGTGTTATTTGTTTTTAATTAAAGTAAGGACTGCAGACGATAATTTCAAGTAGTTCCTGCTTTCGCTACCAAATGCCACCGTCCACGACACCTAGCAGTGAACTTGGTTACTACTAGTGCCATCGCAACCAGCGCCTTGTGACGAACGTTGGAACTTAAGATTATTAATCAAACCTAACCTAAAAATTTTGCTTCACACGAGTTTAACTAGTGGAAGGTTCTTTTACATGCCATACATCTATGAAATGGGCCCGCTGGCTTTACTTCCCCTCCCCACTCTTAAAAATCCAACGATTTTGGCCAGGTTTGAACCCGTGTATCCTGTACCCTGTATTGTCTCCCTGCAAATAGCTTTTAATCACATGTAATCCCTTTCAGTCTGTTTCACTTTTCCCAATAAGTCATGTTGATCGACTGAAAAGTCACAACATAAGGCAACACTGAACAAATAGCGTTAAAACTTTATATTTTTCACCAGTCTTCTTACACATTTACTTGGTACACCTTGTCACAGTAACACACATATCTACTGGAACTATTCGCATGAACATTGTTACAGAAACAGACGAAGGTCTGTTCTATCAGATGATACTTAAAGAACTATTTCTGAATATTTCTTAGTGTATAAATCATTAAAAGACAAATGGCTGGAACCATCTTACCACAAATGCTGTAATATGGTCTTTCGATGATGGTAGTTTATTTATGGTAAGACCAAGCAATTTTGTTGCTTGATTTCGTGGTATCAATTCATCATGCAATTTCAAAGTTCAGTAGGAAGATTGAATGGTAATCTATGGTTGGTTGGTTGGTTCTTAAGTTTAGGGGCTGCGACAACGCGGTCATGTAGCCCCGTGTACTTTGGGTGTGTGTAGAATCTGTCTGATAACCGGTCTTAATTGTGATGACTGTATTAGTGTGTGTATCTGTTTTAATACAAACAAGGACTGCAGACGATCAATTTTCAAGTAGTTCCTACTTTTGCCGCCAAACGCCACCGTCAACGACTACTAGTTCAGAACTTAGCTACCAGACGTCACCGCAGTCGGCTCTTGGCAACGAACGTAGGAATCTAAGAGCGTTGTTTACATTCTTAACCTATACAATTTAGCTTCACACAGGTGTAATTAGTGGAAGGATCTTTAACATGCCATAAATCTATGACATGGGACCGCCGGCTTTACTTGCCCTCCAAAGGAAGGCATACTGAGGAATTTTTAACGCTCTTAAAAATCCGACGACTTCGGCCGGATTTGAACCCGCGATCTTGGGCATAGAAGCTCAGCATGCTACCAACTACGACACCGAAATGGCCTAATGATAATCTATGTCGTAATTAGTTTGGGTATGATGAACTGTGAGCCATGGCTCTATCAATTTTATATCATACTGCATTTCTTGTTATGGACTATAAATATATTTTCGCCTCTAATAAATATTAGTATATTATGCACATAATACAGTAATAATCAGCCATTACATTGTATTTGTCCTGTCGTTAATAAATACTAAACATAATGTTAGTCCCAATACAGATCCTTGAGGCACACCAAGTGCTATATATTTTTAGTTGCTTTCAGCCACTACGTAACTTACACATTTAACTCTCCCTTCTAATTATATAGAACCTCTGCTGCTTCCAATTTGGGTGGTAAATTATATGGTCAACAGTATCAAAATCTTCGCGCAGATCAACATATTCGAGTCTAAATATTCCTATAACATTGCAATTATATCTCCAACAGCATTACTGAGCTCGGTAAAATACCACACTGATAATAAAATAACCATCCAAACTATTATCATGTTCAACGATTGTACAACGTATTTTCCTTGAAACGCTTGGGCTAGCACAAGAGGCAGCGACTATACAGCGCACTTTCTTCTCCCCTGAGGACAGTTTAGTATTCTGATCTGTTCCTCACTGTTTTAAGATTCCACCCCGCGCTCTCGGAGCTGACACCTTACACGGCCTTCCTAACCGCATCTCACTTTCTGCAGGTCTTAATCTCTTACACAGTTTGGACCAATGAAAACCCTTTCCTGAGTTGCAAATCACAATACAACAACCAGGTGTCTACTTACAGCAACGTACTACAGTAGTTCGTTTGCTTGCATTAGTGTGTTTGTTAGAATTGTGGGTTTGAGATACTTTACAATAGTTTGATGCAGCCCTCCACACCACACACTTACTTACTGGTCGGCGCTACAGACCCTGAAGAACCTTGGCCTCCTTTATCACCTGCCTCTATTCATCTCTATCTTCCGCCTTCCTTCTCCAGTTCCTGATTCCCAGACTCCAAGGTCGTCTTCCACGTCATCTATCCACCGTCTCCGGGATATTCCTCTTCTCCTCCATCCGTCCGATCTTTGTGTAATATCCGCTTTCCTTCTCATTAACCTTTTCCTTTCCCCCAGGGGTTCACATCTAGTGGGACGTGGGTTGGCGACCACGGGGCCCCAGCTGAGTCCGGCATTGCTTCCACTTACTTGTGCCGGATACTCTCCGTCTTCTTTCCTGTCGACCTCACTTGGTCAACTCTTGTTCCCTTCCGACCCCGACGGTATTAGGGTATCCGAGGCCTAGGGAGTCTCTTCCTTTCCCGCCTTAATTGGGCCTTGTCTCATCTTTTCTGATACCCTCATTCTGCGAGGGGTCAGCCTTCTTTTTCTTTTCCTGTTATCTCCTGCCTTCTGCTCTAGGCCCTCAAGGAGGCCGGGTGTATGTAGCCCCACCACTTCTGGTGCACCCTGGATAGTGCTACACCCTCAGGGCTCACGGCTGGTGAGTTCGGGAGTTGGCGACCCCGAGGGATTCCTGAGCTGGGTCCGGTTTTCCCCCTTTTATCCCTTACCTGTGGGGCGGACCCTCTCCTCTTTCACTTTCCTATCTGCCTTTCATGGCTCTCCTTCCTTCCAAGTCCCTCAATCCGCTTTCTTCGAGAATTGAGGGCATTTCTTTTCCTCCTGTCCTTTATTTCCCTTATTCTCCTTTTGTTTTCCATTTCTTCTTCTAATATATAAGTTGGTAGTTAGTTTTTAGTTATAGTTTACATGTTCATCTTCACGATCACCCAAACCATTAGGGGCCGATAACCTAGATGTTAGGCCCCTTAAAACAACAATTATTATCACCATCAACCTTTTCCTTTGCCGGTTCGTCATCGGGTGATCAGCATTCCGAGGCACTTGTAAGGTATCCGTAACATTTAAAATGTGTTACCAACCCCCAACCTGGAGGACAGGGTATCCCTCTTAGTATGGTCCATCACCTTTGACCTGTCCGGCATGGATGGCCCTACCAGGAGCTTACGCTCCCACCGGCATAGCTCGCAGGGTCATTCGGGCTCTCAATCCCCCACATCACGTCAAGATGAGGATACCATCGCACAGTGTGTCAAAATTGAAATCTTGGAGGACAAAATTATTTATTTTCATAATAAAAATAAATAAAATTATTACTTCTACAGCAAGAAAGCCTCCGTGGCTAAGGCGGCAGCACGCCGGCCTCTCACCGCTGGGTCCGTGGTTCAAATCCCGGTCACTCCATGTGAGATCTGTGCTGGACAAAACGGAGGCAGACAGGTTTTTCTCCGGGTACTCCGGTTTTCCCTGTCAACATTTCATTCCAGCAACACTCACCACTATCATTTCATTTCATCTGTCATTCATTTAATCATTGCCCCAGAGGAGTGCGTCAGGCCTCGGCAGCCGGCACAGTTCATATCCTCGCCGCTAGATGGGGGCTTCATTCATTCCATTCCTGACCCGGTCGGAGACTGGAAGCAGGCTGTGGATTTTCACTTCTACAGCATTCTCATATAATTGCTGCTCACTATTCTGGGATATAAACGCATCTTAGTGTAAATCTGTCACCACTGTTCGAGCAGTCTGAATGGAGGGTGAATGTAAGTGGCTGTGGTTTGGTTGTCTTTGTGGTTAGTGTGATGCTTTAAGATGGAACATGCAGCTGAAGGTATGATCTTTGTAACGTGTTTCAGTTATTAATGGGCGTAATTGTTACGTAATTTTAACTATATTTGCATTATATAATATTTAACTATTATTTTTAAAATTATATTTTCACTTAGATTTTTAGTATGTCGCGTCACTCTGCGTCACTTTCTACTTAATGTTAAAATGTAGATAAAGTCTTGTAGTTTACGCCTGTTACAAGATTTTGTGCATCTTTTTGCAACTTACTTAGTTATTTTACGGTTTAGAAGATGCCGCGCAACCAGTTCTCACACGTTTACAGCTGTCTTCTCATTCTCTACCGAAGTACCTGGTTCATAAACGCCTTTTAATATTACGGAAAGTTTTTACAGTTGGATGCTGCCTGTCCGGATATCTTTCCATAAACAAGAATGATTGAATGAATGAACGATTGAATAAATGAATGGATGAATGAATTAATGAATGAACGATTGAATGAATGAACGAATGAATGAAGGATGAAGGAATGAACTAAGGAGTGAACGTTTTCCCCTCTGTGTGAACAGCAATAAATGTGCTGTCTGCTGTGATAAGTCACCTCATTACGAATTCCAAAAGTTTGTTTAGCCTCATTTTATTTGAACTCAAGCTTCCTGTTTTGTACTTGCGAAAGCTCTGGGGTATTCCCGTGCGCCAAGGCAAGGATGTAAATGATTTCTCTTCGAAGGAGCAAAATTATCTCGTTTGAGAAACCTGTTGTCGTTATATTAAGAGTGAGAGATTCAACACCAAATATTACTTCGCCAAACTCGTGGATTATTCCATGATTAGAGTTGTGACAGTGCTGACAGGTTAGTTTAGTCAACACCAGTCATTCACTGAGCCGGCCCCGTGGTGTTGGGGTAGAGCGCCTGCCTCTCACCCGGAGGCCCCGGGTTCGATCCCCGGCTCCGTCAGGGATTTAAAAACTGACGTGAAGGATGGAACGGGGTGCACTCAGCCTCGTGAGGACAATTGAGTATCTGTCTGACAGTGAGACAGTGCCCCGGTCACGAAAACCAAGATTAACGGCCGAGGGGACCCGACGCGCTGACCACGTGTCACCCCAAAATCTGCAGGCCAATTGGCTGGGCAGCGGTCGCTTGGTAGGCCTAGGCCATTCAAGGGCTGTAGTGCCACGGGGTTAGTTTTAGTCATTCACTGAATTTAACAACACCGGGTGAACAGCTACCCCTAATAATATTGTTTTATGCAGCCCAACTAACGCGAGTTGCCAGGAAGGTCGATACATCGCTGCCTGCATCCCGTATGTACTAATGCACTGCAGCATATCCTGCAAACGATACTGAACACTATTGTATTTCCCACGTATTAGTGATGATGATGATAATTATTTTTTGTTATAAGGGCCCTAACATCCAGGTTATTGGCCTCTAATGGTTTGGTGATGATGATGATGATGATGATGATGATGATAATTGGTGTTATAAGGGGCCTAACATCTAGGTTATCGGCCCCTAATGGTTTGGGTGATAGTGAAAGATGAGATGAGAATGAAAACTATAACTAATACTAACTACAGACTTACATACTAGAAGAAGAAATGGTAAACAAATAAAGGATAAGGCAAATAAAGAAAAGACATTCCCTCATCCCTCGAAGAATGAGGATTTAGGGACTTGGAAAGAAGGAGAGCCATGAAAGGCAGATAGGAAAGGGAAAGAGGAGAGGGCCCGCCCCAAAGTCAGTGGAAAATGGGGGAAGAAACGGACACAGCTAAGGAATCTCCTGGGTCCACCAACCCCGAACTCACTAGCCATGAGCCCCTGAGGGTGTATCAATATCCATGATGCACCACAAGTTGCCTCCTCGAGGGCCTTGTGCAGAAGGCAGGAGATAACATGAAAAGAAAAAGAAGGCTGACCCCTCGCAGAAGAAGGGCATTAGGAATGATGAGACAAGGGCCAATTAAGGCGGGAAGGGAAGCGACTCCCTAGGCATCGGATACCCTGTTACCGTCGGGGTCAGAAGAGAACAAGAGTTGACCAAGAGAGGTCGACAGAAAAAGAAGACGGAGAGGAGCCCAGTACAAGTAAATGGAAGCAATGCCGGACCCAGCTGGGGCCCCGTGGTCGCCAACCCTCGTCTCACAAGTTGTGAGCCCCTTGGGGGCCTCGTCACATCGAGCGAAATATAATAGTGTCCAGTATCGTTTGCAGGATATGCCTGTAGAGCATTAGTACCGTACGGGATTCAGGCTGAGAAATATCGACCTTCCTGGCAACACGCGTTAGTTGGGCTGCATAAAACAATATTATTAGGGGCAGCTGATTCACCGGGTCTATTTGCTTAGCGACAAGCTGGAGGGGCGCAGAGTAGCCAGAAATCGGTATTTAAGGGGATCGTTCTAGTGGTTTCCAAACTTATATATTACGAGATATTTTACCCGGCGTTGCTCGGGTGTTGTTGAAAGACGTAAGGGCATTTAACTTGCAATTCCCTTAAGGGGGCGTTGACCACCACATCAAGCTTAGCGGAGAGTGATAATAATATGAATATCTCTAAACTTTATTTTGTTGTTCTTGTTTCATTTGAAGGGCTTGGCCATCGTAGTCATTCATCCCCGTGTACTTGGGGGAGTGTGGAATCTTGTCTGATAACGTGCGTTATTGTGATGGTTGTAGTGTATTTGTAGTTCAGGGATATATTGGTCATGGCGCTTTTTAGTGATAGACCTACATTACTACGTAATAGCTAGAAACCTGCCCAGAACCACAATGTTAGAGGGGAATTGTGGATTTTCTACAGAAAAGGAATCTGTTGACATCGAATATTGATTTCGGTATTAGAAAGTCATTTTTGAAAGCCTTTTCCTGGAGCGAGGCGCTCTATGGAAGTGAAACTTGGATTTGGTACAGCAGAAAAGAGGAGAATTGAAGCGTTTGAAATGTGGTGTTACAGGAGAATGATGAAGATCAGATGGGAAGATAGTGTTACAAATGAAGAGGTATTAAGACGAGTGGGAGAGGAGAGATGTTTCTGGCGACTGCTAATGAAGAGAAGAGATAGTTGGTATGGCACATATAAGACACCCAGGAATAGCAAACTTAGTTATAGAAAGAAGGGTCGAGGATAAGAACTGTAGGAGTAGACCAAGGTTAGAACATGTTAAACAGATTGCCTCGGATGTAGGGTGTGGTTGTTATGTAGAGATGAAACGATTAGCTCAGGACAGGGAGGTATGGGGAGCTGCATAAAACCAGTCAAAGATTAAAGACTCAAACAACAACAACAACAACAACAACAACAAAAACAACAACAACAACCCAATTTATTTCCAATTTAATTGGCCGTTTGTGTTGGACCACAGAAAGTTAACATTCAAATGTTAGTGTGGCAACACTGGAAGGTGACCTCTAGACTGTAGCAGTGTTATTATTAGGATCCAGTTTCGGGCAAGGTGCTCCGGGACTTGAACCATTTATCTGTAGAGAGAAGGAAATACTGGGAAGAAACCAGATTCATGATGGCTGATATCAGTGCTGGGATTCGAACCTTTGCTCCGAGGTCTCCCTTGTCAACACGCGACTGCCAGTACAGCGTCACAAGTGCTCCGAAACTCTATTTGTATGTAAATAGTTCAGTGAATGCACAGATTAGCTCAGCTGCACAAACTTTTCCAAATTCTTCGTCTGTCGTCTCGCTCCAACTTTTCTGTTCGCGGTCGGGAAAGTAATCTATAGAAATATTCAAATAGTCTTCTCCCTCGTCTGTCAGCGCCAGAAGAAGTGTGCGGGACTTTCTGCAAGTAGTTTAGGGCCTGTGACATCATGGTCATCAGCCCGGGTACTTGAATATGAGTGTGGAATCTATCGCATAACCTGTGTTACTGTAGTACCCGTACTAATACGTGTGCTTGCAACTACGGACAGAGGTTATGATAGGGAAGGAGACAGCCAAGATCTGAATTTACTTTGGGAAACCACTTTTACGAGATCGTTGGGAAACCCCTTTTGCGATGACCGACGGTAGGATTCGAACCCACCACTCTTCTCAATTCGTCCCTACAGGCTGACCAACCTCATCACTAGGATTGGAATTCATGATCGAGCCAGGAATCGAATCCAGGTCATTTCTTTGAAATCAGCTAATCATTGCCAATTGATTCTCCTTTTTCTTGTTACTGGATTCCAAATGAGATGGGTTATTCTCTAATCCTGAAAAAACATACATGAGATTAATAAATACACTTGGATGACCAGTTTCGATCGTCAAGCGATCATCATCATGTCCATTATACTTAGGCTACAAAATTTTTATAACAGAAAGTATGGGTGAAAATATTTACAATATGTACATTTAATTAGTTGCGGTATTAGTTGAGATAGTTCAACTCGTCAATATTTGATAGTTATAGTCTATGTAGGCCTGTTGGCCATCTCTTGATGAATTCAGTACATTTGCATTTGTCTGTTGGCACAGGCTAGAGTAAAATGTGGCTTTTCACCGATGTCTCAGTCTCACTCATGGCTGTGATTATATGGAAGCTACTGAGGTATGGGTAGTGCTTAGTAATGACATTCAGGGCACAGTCAGTACCTGTGGATGTTGTGAAAGGTTCTACTCATAGGGTTAGTACTGCTGTTCTGACTCAGTGAGGAAGGCAATGGCAAACTACCTCACTCATCTTCTTGCCTAGTACGCCTCAATATAGGGCTGTCTTGGGTTTTTGTGGGTATCTACCCACATAACCTAACGACGGTACTTTTTGAGGATCCAACCATCCTACGGGCTGACTACCTAACAGACATAGTCTATGTGATGTTTTGTTGAAATAGTCAAAGTGGTGATTGACCTCAAAACTTGCTTGTTTAGAGAAAATAATAATAACAATAATAATCATAATAATAACTATCTCATGTGCTAGTATATATTTATGGAATGTTATTTTCAGATCATTTCTATGTTCGTTCATACAACATTATGAAGTAATTATCATTAGATTATCACAGCGGGGCATTACATTGGGAGCTAGTCTTGTGGTCGCTATCGCACTCCCTCTTGTGTACCTACAGCGATGTCCTAGGTCTTATCTAATGCCCCTTGTGTGTTCTGCTGGCATTGAGCTTGACACTACTGACCCAGGAGATTATTGCTTTGATCATGTATCAATACAGTGATCAGGCCTCTCGGCTTAACGAATTGATAAACCAATTACCACGAAATGACGCACAGTTTGCGGACATGCCTTAAATACTCGCCTCAAATTCTAGTCTGACTAATCTCATTTCGGCTTCTTCAAGATACTTGTATGTGTGTAGAAAAGTACTAGGTGGTCGGATCCTCGGAAAGCATTGTCATGTGTTATGTGGGTGGGAAACAAGGCAGTGCTAAAATGAGGCTTACTAGACGTGGGCTTGAAACCCACCGTTGGTCGTCCTTGAGTGGGTTTCCATGGTTTCCCAGTTTCAACTCCAGGAAAATGCCGGAATGGGACCTGCTAATAGGCCACGGCCGCTTCCTTCCATCTCCTTGCCCAATTCCATTAATTTCATCTCTCACTAAGAACTCTCATAAGATTGGCGTCAGGAAGGGCATCCGACCGTTAAACCACGCACCACAAAGAAATGCATTGCATCTCATCCCCGACTCCGTTGTAAACGGGAACAAATAGAACCGTGAAGAACTAAATAGCCTATTTTCATATATCCTACTTATATAAATTACCTCTATCAATAAACAAAATTTCAGTTTGATTGCTGTAATAGATTCGAAGATATTGAGAACCGTCTAAATATTTCGAATGGTCGCTATGTTGGATTTTTATATATGTAGGCCATAGAGTTATGTACTATTAGATGAAGATTATTGCGTAGGTTTATTCAATCGCATGATTAAAACTCAAAATAAAATCGTAATTTTAAAATTTTGCACAGCCGCCATCGTGAGGTTATAAAAACAATTGAAATGAACTACATGTCAGTGGATTAAAATTCGTTTAACCATTTACCGCACCAAGTTTTACTGCACTCGGATGGTTAAAACGAGGGAAACGTCCTTTTAAATATTTAAATTTCGCGTCACCGCCATGTTGGATTTGTGCTCACCAGGTTACTGAAAGTTCCATAGGTGAACTTGTGTTTATAGCCTTTATCATCATACAAAAGTTCAGTTTGATTGCTGTCATAGCTTAGTAGATATTGAGAACCGTCTAAACCTTTCAGATGGGCGCCATGTTGGATTGTTCTATTGTAAGCCATAGAGGTATGTACTATCAGATGACGATTATTGCGTATGTTCAATATTCAGACGTTGACTTCGATCGCATGATTAGGACACACGAAATGAAAACTTAATTTTAAAATTTTGCACAGCCGCCATCTTGAGGATATGTAAACAATTGAACTAAATTAGATGCCAGTGCATTACAATGTGTATAAACATATACTGTAACATATTTCATTGCGCTCAGATGGTTAAATCGCGAGAAAAGTGTATTAAAATGTTTTAACTTCGCTTGGCCGCCATGTTCGTTTTGTACTTAGCAGGTTTTTGAACGTCACATAGGTGAACGTCTAGTAGTGCCCTTTACCACCGTAAAGAAGTTCGGGGTGATGGCGGTAATAGTTTCGGAGATATAGAATTCCGGAGAAATATTTCACACAGCGGATGGGTGAGCCGTAATAACATTTGAAGTGCATGATCGAGGTCGGACAAAATAGAACTAGGCCTATGTCCTTAACAAGTTTAATTGAAATCGCTCCAGCCGTTGATATTTTATTAGACACACACACACACACACACACACACACACACACGGACAAAAGGCGATCTCATTAGCCTATTTTGCATCAATGAATATAGGATACATTAAGGGGTAAATACTGTATATTGAAGGTAATAATATTGTTATTGGTTTTATGTTCCTTTAATTACTTCAGCTTATAGAGAAGCCAGGATGTCAGAATTTTTCCCCAAGGGGGATCTTTAACGTGCCAGTAAATCTACTGACACGGCTTTCTCACATTTGCGTACCCTCAAATGCCAGCTGACTGCGCCAGGATTTTATCGTGCAACCTTGAGAACAGCAGGTTACCGCTGCACCACGCAGCCAGCGGATGATTAATTATAATTTGCACAGATACAAATAATAATAATTAATTGCATGTTGTTTCTTTTTCAGGTGAAATCACAGTGTTATTTGGGCATACATTCGTGCTGCAAGTTACCTTTCCCCTGTTAAGTAGGCAACATGGAAATAGGTTTTTATAACTTCCTAAATCAGGGCTTGTTGAGTAATGCTGAGAGTGATATCTCATATTATCTCGCGTTGACTATATTATTTCAGTAACGGTTTGTGACAAATATTAAGGGAACTTTAGAAGCATAGGAACAGTCAGCATCTCATAACTCTAATTTAATAAAACTGGCATTATTGAAATGTTTCCGAACCTCCACTTTTATCCTCCAGGGGAACCACTTTGCTACCCTTCGTAAGGTTTATTAAGATAACCGCATACTATTAATTACTAGCTTATTATATAGACTTACAGGATGGAGCCACGTCGTGTGTCGGGCAGTTTGAGTACAGACACGAACTCATACCTATCATTAAGACTGCTGCAATGATAGCCGACACGTCAGGTAACAATCACCGACACATGACGTGTAAGCCTAGATAGTAAACTAGACACCAGCTGTGAAAGTCTAAAATCTAAAATTTAAGAACAAACGCACTAAAGTCCGGAAAAATTAATTATTTACCCATTTTATAAGTCAATGTTAGTTTTATCCGCATCTGACTAATGGTGTTCCCAAAACTGTCTAGCCTAGAAGGTCCAAGCAAGCCGTGGATCTTACAGCTCGCACGGGCCCGCGTTTGTAATGAATTAATATAACTAAACATTTCATATTCCACACACAAATAGTTACAATGGAGTCACCCTACGACCATGACCTCGCAGTATTACACTAGGAAAAATCAATTTTCTTTGAAAGGACACTGAGTGTCTCAAAATTTACTCCTACTAGATGTCTGCGAACTTACAAAGGAGCTCTGATTCTTAGAGGAACTTCAATTGAAATTGCATTTACTAACAACCAACGCTTTGAAGAAACTTCTAAATGAACGTACGGAGAAACGAGTAAGCGTCTGGGAAGACTTCTATTGCACTGATGAACAATGATTGGAGGAAAAACAACTACACTCTCAGACACACGGTGATGCGGTTTGAAGTTCATGGATTCCATCGCCGGATATGCAGAACCAAAGCTCTTCACTCACCTGACGAAAAGTGCGTGTGTGATCTTTGTTACAATAAGCGTGACAGGTACCATTTTCTCTATTGTTCGAAAAGAACTGTAATGAAGACAATTAATTGTACATTCCTATTCTTTTTGTCCGTTGACTTCAATACATCTCGATTCGATTTTACGTCGTTTAAGGTTTAAAATATAGTTGATATGTCATTGTTGCACGCACAGCTGGACTATTATACATTAACCCTTTTATTTGATGGATGTGTGAAAATTGTTAGCCTTATTTACCAAGCTGTACACACACTTCTTTTAAAATGAGATGGATGAGAGACCATTAATGATATTAAAATAAAATATTATAAACAAATAGTAAATAAATCGCTTGTTATTACTGAAAATACTGAGCCGTATGATTTCAATGTTTAAAAAACAATGGAAAAATTAAAAAATTCAGATTTGACATTTTAAAGTAATTTTGCGAAATGGAATTCACTCGTCAAGTCTACTATTTATGTTAAAATAAACTCTATACTATTTGATAGCGGGGTACATGTCAAGATTCCAAAATTACTGAGAAACAAGATGTTCGGTAAAGAACATATAGCCTACTTTCTCCTAAATGCATGGGTATTGTTATAACTCTTTGTCCTTTTCAAGGAGTATAATTGAATGTTGGTTGTAGTAGCTTGTTGAAATACAACGTGCTAAAGGGATATTAAACATGAATATGAGGTGCCCTTTGCTAGTGCTACCTCTGTAAAAAAAATTCATTCAATTCGGTTTCACCGTGTTTGAATTGATCTGGGGAATGGATTTGCACACATACATGGCCACTATTTGCAAACTATTGGGCTGATGACCTTGTAGTCAGTCATAAGATGCTTTCCACAAAAAGGTATGTTGTTGCAAAATCCGGTAGAGATCAAATTATTAGGATGGTCGAAATTTGATTTAAGCTTTTAACATTTGGGTGGCCGTCATTCCGTTTCCGTCAAGATGGCGGCGATATAAAACATGACACTGAGGTGCCTTTTGCTAGTGCTACCTCTGTACCAAATTTCGTTCAATTCGGTTTCACCGTGTTTGAATTGATAGGGGGAATCGATTTGCACACATACTTGGCCACCATCTGCAAACTATTGGGCTGATGATCTAGCAGTTTGGTCAGAATATGCTTCCCACATAAAGATTTGTTGTTGCGAAATTTGGTAGAGACTAGATTATTAGGTTGGTCGTAATTACATTTTAGCCTTTAACATTTGGGTGGCCACGATTACGTTTCCGTCAAGATGGCGGTGATATAAAACATGACACTGAGGTGGCCTTTTCTAGTGCTACCTCTGTACCAAATTTCGTTCCATTCGGTTTCACCGTGTTCGAATTAATAGGGGGAATCGATTTTCACACAAAGATGGCCGCCATCCGCAAAATATTAGGCTAATGACCTATTAGTTTGGTCAAAGGATGCTCCCTCCATAATGGTATGTTGATGCAAAATTTGGTAGAGATGGGATGATTAGGTTAATCGTAATTTGATTTAAGCTTTGAATATTTGTGTGGCCGCCATTACGTTTCCGTCTAGATGGCGGCGATATAAAACATGACACTGAGGTGCCCTTTGCTAGTGCTACCTCTGTACCAAATTTCATTCCATTCGGTTTGACCGTGTTCGAATTAATAGGGGTAATCGATTTTGACACAAAGATGGCCACCATCCGCAAACTGCTAAGATAATGACCTATTAGATTTGTCAAAGGATGCGTCCTCCATAAAGGTATGTTGTTGCAAAATTTGGTAGAGATCGGATGATTAGGTTAGTCGTAATTTGATTTAAGCTTTGAACATTTGTGTGGCCGCCATTACGTTTCCGTCAAGATGGCGGCGATATAAAACATGACACTGGGGTGCCCTTTGCTAGTGCTACCTCTGTACCAAATTTCATTCCATTCGGTTTCACCGTGTTCGAATTAATAGGGGTAATCGATTTTGACACAAAGATGGCCGCCATCCGCAAACTATTAGGCTAATAACCTATTAGATTGGTCAAAGGATGCTCCCTCCATAAAGGTACCGTATGTTGTTGCAAAATTTGGTAGAGATCGGATGATTAGGTTAGTCGTAATTTGATTTAAGCTTTGAACATTTGGGTTGCCGCCATTACGTTTCCGTCAAGATGGCGGCGATATAAAACATTACACTGGGGTGCCCTTTGCTAGTGCTACCTCTGTACCAAATTTCATTCCATTCGGTTTCTCCGTGTTCGAATTAATAGGGGTAATCGATTTTGACACAAAGATGGCCGCCATCCGCAAACTATTAGGCTAATGACCTATTAGATTTCTCAAAGGATGCTCCCTCCATAAAGGTATGTTGTTGCAAAATTTGGTAGAGATCGGATGATTAGGTTAGTCGTAATTTGATTTAAGCTTTGAACATTTGGGTTGCCGCCATTACGTTTCCGTCAAGATGGCGGCGATATAAAACATTACACTGGGGTGCCCTTTGCTAGTGCTACCTCTGTACCAAATTTTATTCCATTCGGTTTCACCGTGTTCGAATTAATAGGGGTAATCGATTTTGACACAAAGATGGCCGCCATCCGCAAACTATTAGGCTAATAACCTATTAGATTGGTCAAAGGATGGTCCGTCCATAAAGGTATGTTGTTGCAAAATTTGGTAGAGATCGGATGATTAGGTTAGTCGTAATTTGATTTAAGCTTTGAACATTTGTGTGGCCGCCATTACGTTTCCGTCAAGATGGCGGCGATATAAAACATGACACTGTGGTGCCCTTTGCTTGTACTACCTCTGTACCAAACTTCGTTCCATTCGGTTTCACTGTGTTCGAATTAATAGGGGCAATCGATTTTCACACAAAGATGGCCGCCATCCGCAAACTATTAGGCTGATGACCAATTAGTTTGGTCAAAGGATGCTGCCCCCATAAAGGTATGTTGTTGCAAAATTTGGTAGAGATCGGATGATTAGGTTAGTCGTAATTTGATTTAAGCTTTGAACATTTGTGTGGCCGCCATTACGTTTCCGTCAAGATGGTGGCGATATAAAACATGACACTGAGGTGTCCTTTGCTAGTGCTACCTTTGTACCAAATTTCGTTCAATTTGCGCTCACCGTGTTCGAATTGATAGGGGGGGACAGACATTCAGAGTACACACACTCACACACACAGATACACACACACAGACAGACACACTTTTTTTCGCCCTGTAGTGATCTCATAAGTCTACTTTCATTTTTTGCAAAAATCGAAAGTGGGCCAAAATCTGAGAAAAATACACGCAAGTTTGCCACCAACCACGACGTAAACAAGACAAAAATCTCTGTAAGCACATGTTTCAGACTCGAAGAATTAATATAAGTAGAGATTGTCAAAGGTTCCCGCGGAATATAAACGTGAGTTAAATTTGCTTTCTTCATATCCATGAAAATTGCAGTCATGAAGCGTAAAAATAACGAAATAAAGCTGTTTCAGCTGAGGAAAACGCTGTTTCTTATGAGCATCAATCAGTTATTCGTAAGGAAGTAGTAGTCATAACTGAGCAAAAAGTTGAGGAAGATACTATACCAGCTGATGAAGAAGCTGTTCCTTATGAGGAAGAAGAGGGAGAAGCAGCTCTAACCGAGGAAGAAGTTCGAAATGGGGAAGGATCAGTTCTAACTGCGGAAGAGGCAGTTCCTCATAACGGAGAAACTGTTGCTGATGAAAAAGCAGTTCTTCCAGAGGACGTGTATGATTGTTTTCCGAGTGTTTTGTTTCTAGATGAGAAAGATGTTACTCCTCATAGCAAAGGAGCTTTTCTAATTGAAAACAGTGTAAAGAGTACACTTAGCAAAATCTCAATCATGAATGCTATGACTGATTTATCCTGGGTATGAATAATCAGACTTTATCAATTCAGCTACTGGTGCAGTGGTTAGGGGTTTGTCATTCCTTCATAGGTATATCAGAGCGAAGTTAGTTTTCTGGGAATATCACAGACACGCTTAATTTAAGGGCTTTTAAATGTGGTTTTCAAAGACCCTTTATAGTCGGGTGAAAAAGACATTTCGTACCACACTCACACGTGAAAATTGCGTGAAAAATTCTAGAGTGCCCCTTGACCCCCTTAAGCGCATTATACTGTATGTATTGATGAATTTTACAGCTTAATTTGGTTCAGTGATAACCTTATAACCGTCTGGAAACTTTCACAATAATGTAATAATTGGAATTGCATTGCGTCTTAGAGAAATAGATGTACCTGTGAGATTCTGTTACCATGGTTACCGTGTTGCATTCTTTCATTATTTCATTGTAAATATACATGTTTTAAGGTATTTATTTAATTTTGAGGCATTTAAAGAGTAAGTGAGTGCGTTTCGCTTACGCATTGGGTTATGCTGAACCTGTAGGTACCCCATATGTGTAGGTTGGTGTTAATGGGACCTTATTTTCGGTACAAAACTGGAATGGGACCTTAGCAGAATAATATAGGGAGGGATTAAGACCGATAATGATGGATCGTTACTCTGACAGTTTTGGCACGAACAGGGCATAACGACAGATCGTTACCTTGAAAGTCAAAGGGTCAAACGAAACGACGTAAAATCCGCCTATATTTTGTGCTTCACGTGGTGTAGTTCCCTGAACCTGTGGCACTGAACACATTTAATGTGGGGAGGTTTAAACACTTTCAAACTGCTGATGTGAGCAAGTGTTAAGAATATCACTGTGTTGCTGGGAATTACGGCGTGATGCCCAACTAAGGAGGGTAAACATATTTCACGGATGAATTTGAATTAGCTTTCTTCTCTTCCCAAAATCCCTCCATTCTCTCACTGTGATTTGTCTTTTTCTTTTTTTCTGCTATCCAAGCAGTGGTGGCTCTCATTACGGGAGCTGGCTGCGTGGCTCAGCAGTAACGTTCTCGCATGCTGGGCCCAAGGTTGCAGGTTCGTATCCTGGCGCAGTCAGCTGGCATTTGAGGGTGCGCAAATGCGAGGTAGCCATGCCAGTAGATTTACTGGCACGTTAAAGATCCCCTTCGGGGCGAAATTCCGGCACCCCGGCATCTCTAAAAGCCACAGTAGTTAACAGGGACGTAAAACGAATAACATTATCATTTCTTATTCCGGGGTTTGCAGCTAAATGATGTTTGTTCACCAACGATCTGAAGTTAGGCCTG
Source organism: Meconema thalassinum (assembly GCA_946902985.2). Classification (NCBI taxonomy): domain Eukaryota; kingdom Metazoa; phylum Arthropoda; class Insecta; order Orthoptera; family Tettigoniidae; genus Meconema; species Meconema thalassinum. Next base: position 90,806,312 of record OX336393.1, read on the forward strand.
TCGCATGAAGTTTTGATGATGATGATGATAATTGTTGTTTTAAGGGGCCTAACATCTAGGCAATCAGCCCCTAATGGTTTGGGTGATCGTGAAGATGATAATGAAATGCAAACTTAAAACTAAAACTAACTACTAACCTACATACTAGAAGAAGTAATGGAAAACTAGTGGAGAATAAGGCAAATAAAGGACAGGAGGAAACGAAATGCCCTCAACCCTCGAAGAATGCGGATTGAGGGACTTGGAAGGAAAGAGAGCCACGAAAGGTAGATAGGAAAGTGAAAGAGGAGAGGGTCCACCCCACAGGTAAGGAACATAAGGGGGAAACCGGACCCAGCTCAGGAATCCCTCGGGGTCGCCAACTCCCGAACTCACCAGCCGTGAGCCCCTGAGGGTGTAGCATTATCTAGGATGCACCAAAAGTAGTGGGGCTACAAACACCCGGCCTCCTTGAGGGCCTTGAACAGAAGGCAGGAGATAACATGAAAAGAAAAAGAAGGCTGACCCCTCGCAGAAGGAGGGAATCTAAAAAGATGAGACAAGGGCCAATTAAGGCGGGAAAGGAAGAGACTCCCTAGGCCTGGGATACCCTAATACCGTCGGGGTCGGAAGAGAACAAGAGTTGACCAAGCGAGGTCGACAGGAATGAAGACAGAGAGGAGGCTGACACAAGTAAGTGGAAGCAATGCCGGGCTCAGCTGGGGCCCCGTGGTCGCCAACCCACGTCCCACTAGATGTGAGCCGCTGGGGGGCCATGAAGTTTTGTCTGTTACGTTGATATCTTGAAGGTCATTTTCAATTTCTATTTTCCAGTTATTCTTGGTTTTAATAATAATAATAATAATAATAATAATAGTGGCTTTACTTTTAGTGCTGAATGTGTGTTAGTGTTATCTAGTGTATGTGTTCCTGTGTAATAGTGTTTTAAAGTAATATTTAATATGAATTTTGTGCTATAAATGTCCGCCATCTTGGTAATTGCGACAATATCTAATATATAAAAGTGAAAGTCTGTAAGTGGGTATGTATGTGGGTGGGTCTGTTCCGTATACAAATCTACACCGTTCCACCAATCTCAACCAAATTTTGCATACACATAGTTTAGGACCCGGAAGGAACCGCTGGCTACATGAATTTTCGATAGTCTTTCTCATTCTTTTGATTTAGGCCCTTTTGGACTCAAGCACAGGCTAATCAAAACATAAAATATACTCATGAAGGAATGGCAAGGCAGATAGTTTCCATGGCAACATAGCTCAAGTCGAGACACGGCCGTCTGGATGACAGTTGCGCTCTGCACTACTGGTATAGAAAATGAGCATCTTTACTTGAAATCCCGTTAGTTACTCACCTACTCACACAGCACTGTCAACCGAGTTTAGCATAACAAAGACTTGACACTATCTTCTACTATATATTTGTCAAATACCACTCACTCACTCATTCATTCATCACGAAATCTCAGAAACCACCGAACGGATTGGAATGAAATTTGGTATGCAGCTTCCCCAAGGACCGCAAATGCCCACTAAGAAAGGATTTTTGAATATTCAGGTTCTAAAGGGGTGTTAAGGGGGTAGACCTGCATTTCATTGACTAGCAATATCTCCCGATTGGTTTCATTGGGGGATGTGATACTCGGCACATAAACTCATCATTAAATATAAGAAGACCCGAGTCTCAGGGTTTTTCGATGTGGTGTGTATTATGAGGTGAAAGGGGTGAAAAGTGGGGATTGAAATATTCCTAAATGAGCGTGTATCTCTTAAACGACAAAGGCGAGGAGTTTGAAACTCAGCGAAAAAAAATCAGCATAAAAATAAATAAATATTTGTTTGACCGTTTTTTTTATAAATCCAATTTAAGGGGCCCATGGAGAAGGGTGAAATTCTGGTGGGGGGGACAGGAAAGAAAGTGTCCTAACTGATTGACTGACTGACTCACTCATCAAACTCAGGGGGAAAAACTGCTTTAAAGTAAGTAAATAGCTGTTCGACAGGTTTTTTTTCATAAATCAAATTTAAGGGGTTCATGGGGAGGGGTGAAATTCTGAAAAAAGAAAATTGAAAGAAAATGTCCTGACTCACTCACTCACTCACTCATCATCATCGCCCTGCCAAAATTATTGAAGTTAGAAACATGACAGATTGGGGATATGTTCATTGTATGTCAAAACAGTCTACTAAGGGAGGATTTTCGGATATTCAGGTTCTAAAGGGGTCTTAAGGGGGTTAAACCTGCATTTCATTGAATAACAATATCTCCCGATTGGTTTCATTGGGGGATGTAATACACGGCATATAAACTCATCATTAAAAAGTAAGAAGACACGTGCCTGATGGTTTTTCGATGTGGTGTATATTATGAGGTGAAAGGGGTGAAAAGTAGGGATTGAAAGATTCCTAACGGAGCGTGTATCTCTTAAACGACATAGGCGAGGAGTTTGAAACTCAGCGGAAAGAAATCAGCATACAAAATAAGTAAATATTTGTTTGACCGTTTTTTCATAAATCCAATTTAAGGAGCCCATGGGGAGGGGTGAAATTCAGGGGGGGAAAAAATGGAAAGAAAGTGTCCTAACCGATTGACTGACTGACTCACTCATCAAACTCAGGGGGAAAAACTGCTTTAAAGTAAGTAAATAGCTGTTCGACAGTTATTTTTTTTGGATCAATCAAATTGAAGGGGTTCATCGGGAGGGGTGAAATTCTGAAGAAAAACAAATGAAAGAAAATGTCCTGACTCATTCACTCACTCATCATCGCCCAGCCAAAAATATTGAAGTTGGAAACATCGCATTTTGGAGATATGTTCGTTGTATGTCAAAACCGTACACTAAGGGAGGATTTTTGGATATTCAGGCTCTAAAGGGGTCTTAAGGGGGTTAAACCTGCATTTCATTGAATAACAATATCTCAAGAGTGGTTTCATTTGTGGATGTGATACTCGGCATATAAACTAATCATTAAAAATAAGCAGACAGGTGTCCAAGGGTTTTTCGATATGGTGTATTATTATGAGGTGCAAGGGGTGAAAAGTGGGGGTTGAAGGATTCCTAACGGAGCGTGAAGGCCTATCTCTTAAACGACATAGGTGAGAAATTTGAAACTCAGAGAAAGAAAATCAGCTAAATAAATAAGTAAATCGGTGTTCGACCGGTTTTTTTCATAAATTAATTTAAGGGGCGAATGGGGTGGGGTGAAATTCTGGGGGAAAAAAGGAGAGAAAGTGTCCTAACTGACTGACTAACTCACTCACTCATCAAACTCAGGGGAAAAAGACAGCTTAAAAAATAAGTTAATAGGTGTTCAAGAGTTTCTTCATCAATCCAATTTAAGGGGCCCATGGGGAAGGGTGAAATTCTGGTAAAAATAATTGAAAGAAAATGTCCTGTCTGACTCACTCACTCATCACGCCCAGCGAAAACTAATAATGTTGGAAACATGAAATTTTGGGAATATGTTCGTTGTATGTCGAAAACGTCAACTAAGGAATGATTTGTGTTTATTCGGGATTTAAAGAGGTGTTAAGGGGGTAAAGATGCATTTCATTGAATAACGATATCACACGATTTGTTTCTTTGGGGATGTGATATTCGGTATAGAAACTAATCATTAAAAATAATCAGACATATGTCTAAGGGTTTGTCGATGTGATGTATATTATGAGGTGAAAGGGGTGAAAATTGGGGGTTGAGGGATTCTTAACGGAGCGTGTATCTCTTAAACGACATAGGCGGGAAGTTTGAAATTCGGCGGGAAATACAGCTTAAAATACAAGTAAATATGTGTTCGACCGTTCTTTTTCATAAATCCAATTTAAGGGGCCCTTGGAGAGGGGTGAAATTCTGGGGGGAAAAAAACAGGAAAGAAAGTGTCCTAACTGATTGACTCACTTACTCACTCATCAAACTCAGGGGGAAAACAGCTTTAAATAAGTAAATAGGTGTTCGACCGTTTGTTTCATAAATCAAATTTAAGGGGTTCATGGGGAGGGGTGAAATTATCAAATATAAATGAAAGAAAATGTCCTGACTGACTCACTCACTCATCATCGCCCAGCCAAAATTATTGAGGTTGGAAACATGACATTTTGGGGATATGTTCGTTTTATGTCGAAAACGTCCACTAAGGAAAGAGTTTTGAATATTCAGGTTCTAAATAGGTGTTAAGGGGGTAAACGTGCATTTCATTGAATAACAATATCTCACGAGTGGTTTCATTTGGGGATGTGATACTTGGCATATATACTAATCATTAAAAATAAGCTGACACATGTCTAATGGTTTTTCGATGTAGTGTATATTATGAGGTGAAAGGGATGAAAAGTGGGGGTTGAAAGATTCTTAACGGAGCGTGTATCTCTTAAACGACATAGGCGAGGAGTTTGAAACTCGGTGGAAATCAATCAGCTTAAAATAAATAAATAAATAAATAAATAAATAAATAAATAAATAAATAAATAAATAAATAAATAAATAAATAAATAAATAAATAAATAAATAAATAAATAAATAAATAAAATAAATAGGTGTTCGACCGTTTTTTCATAAATCCAATTTAAGGGGCCTATGGTGAGGGGTGAAATTCTGGAAGAAAAACGTCCACTAAGGAAGGATTTTTGGATGTTCACTCTCATCGACCAACCAAAACTATTAATGTTAGAAGAATGATATTTTGGGGATATGTTTGTTGTGTGTCGAAAACATCTACTAAGGAGGGATTTTTGGATATTCAGGTTCTAAAGGGGTGTTAACGGGGTTAAACCTGCATTTCATTGAATAACAATATGACACGACTATGATGCGAGCGAAGCGAGACTAAAAATGAGATGGTGTGTGTCTGTGTATTACTCAATCATGCAAGTACCACTGGTCCGATTTACATGAATTTTACATGGAAGTAGCAGATTTACCTGGTTAACATACAGGTTACTTTTGATTTCAATACTTTGCAATATTCAAAGATGGCGACCATTTTAGTGACGTCACTCCACCCTTTGGTTTTAAACTTTCATATTTCCATTTCAAATAAAAAGAGAACGCTAAGAAATAGCAAACTTTTGATGGCATATACGAGGTTAAAAAATGCATTTTCCATCCGAAATGTATCTCCAACCGTTAGCGAGTAAAACCTAAATGTGTGTTATAAAACACGGTCAAGGCAGAGCGGTGTAGTTGGACAAAATGTTCCATCCTTCATCTCCCTCTGCGCAGCACCTCGCCTATCCCCTGTTTTAACTGTCACCTTCACATTTTAATTCATTTACGACCCGTAGCGAAGCACGGGTACTTCAGCTAGTTATTCCATAGATAACACTATCTAGAGGTCACTCCGTATATCTAACACCTTTGACCTAACTGTCTCCATTTTGTTTTCGTTTGTCATTGATCCCATGGAGGCCATGAATAGGATACGCACTTGTCTGTATAGTATCGGTGTTACCTAGGTCACACAACCGGCCACTATTGTCAACCATCTTTACGACCGGCAATGTGACGCTTTTGTACTAGACAGCATACTACATTATTACCTAGTCAGCTCACGTGGGGGTTTAGTTCCGAACTGAGTACGAGCTAAGCATAACCCTGCGTGAGACACTGGGAAGGGGGCCCTCAACCCCGACACGGCGCGTCCCGATGGCTGATGGAGAATTTCCTGTAGATATACAGGAAAGGTGCGAATAAGACCTAGTCAAATAAGCACCCGCGGATCAACTGAGGTGAATAAAACAATGGTCAACGGCTTCGATGGCAGAGGAGGACCTATGTCTCAATGGCAGCGAGGGCGGAAGAACCAAAATTGAAATCCACTTTGCGTCTGACTTAGATCGAGCGGCAAAGTGGTCAGCGTCTGCTTACCTAGTAGGTACGGCTGCATAACTTATGTTCCAGGATCTAGCAATCCCTGGTCCTAAACTCCCAGTGGAAACACTGGATTAATCCTTGATTACAAGCAGTTATGATTCGTGCGAGTAACTACAGAATTACCCCAGGTGGTAACCAATCCACCCGTCCATGGACGGCAACCAGGTTTTCGGACTCTGGGGGACCTGGGCAACCACGATCACAGAGAAAGTCGGAGTTCTCTGGCAAACTACCATCAAAGACACCCACATACATTGGGACCTTCAACATCAACACATTACTAAAACCAGGCAAACTACACACCTTAACATCAGAACTAGATCGACAAAGGATACAGATACTAGCTCTTCAGGAAACACGCTTTACAGATGAGAGCACACTAGACTATGGTAACTACCGTATTTTCAAAAGTAAAACGGACAAACTAATAGGAAGAGGTGGCACCCCCCTCTTGGGTATGGCATTTGTAGTTCACAAGAGCATAGTTGATTCGATAAAAGAAGTCACTCCCATAAGTAATAGAGTAATGACTATGCGCATACAATGTGCGAACAAAAATACACATTAATTAACGCACATGCCCCCACGAACATTGAAAATAAAAGGGACTTGCAGAAGGTAGAACAGTTCTGGTCTAAACTCGAAAAGATCGTAGCATCGGTTCCTAGAGAAGACACAAGGATATTACTAGGTGATTTCAATGCACAGATTGGCAAAGAAAAAGAATACCAAAAGACTGTAGGCAAATACCCAGCTCATAAATTCACCAACAAGAATGGCATGAGACTCATTGAACTGTACCAACAGAACAACTTGAAGATAATGTCCACCTCTCTGAGGAAGCACCCTCGAAAACAGAAGACTTGGCGATCACCTCTTGGAGAATATCAGATCGACCATGTGGCCATCACACATCCTTTACAGAAAGAAATTCATGATGTGCAAGTTCAAAGAGGAGCCAATATTGACTCCGACCATTATCTAGTGCGAATCAAAGTGAAATTTACCCCGAAAAGAATCCACCCCAAGAAATCTCATCTTCAGAAATTTGAAACGAAAAAGATAAAGGAAAGTAACATAACAGAGGAATGGGAAAAGGAAAAGGCAAGCACCTGGAAGCAGTTCCATGACAAGATCATTACGAGAGCTAAAGAGACTATTCCATTGAAGAAGATAAGATACCCGTGGTGGGATTCTGCATGTGAAGAAGCACTGGAAATGAGAAAGAGAGCTTTTCAGAAATACAACAGTAAGAAGTCACTCGAGACTCAACAGCACTATCTTCAGACCAGGAAGGAAGTGTCAAAAGTAATCAGACAAACTAAGAGGAAACACATGAAGGACCAATTGGAATCTATAGATTAAGACTTCCGAGATCACAAAACGCGAGATTTCTACAGGACGTTCGCAGGAAGAATCCGAGAATACACCCCACAGAACTTGTGTTTCCGAAAACAAGACGGAAACCTCGCGTTGTCCAACCGGGATAATTGTAGTGAACTGGCTCGGTATTTCTCTGAGTTACTCAATTGCGAGGAGCCAACATCACGATGGCCCAAAGAGACTCCCGTACATGTAAACCCTGAATCTCCACCACCTACTAAAGAAGAAATCCAGAGACACATTTTCAGACTCAAAAGTAACAGGGCGTCAGGAGAAGATGGCATAGTTGCAGAACTATTAAAGAACATAGGCCCAAATACACTTGAGGAGCTCACACTAATCATCATGGATATCTGGAAAACAGAAAAGCTACCTGAAGAATGGAAATGTGCACTCATCCATCCGTTATACAAGAAAGGTGACAGAACGGATGTGAATAACTACAGAGGGATTTCTCTAATTCAAGTCACCTACAAGATTCTCTCCGCGTGTCTTCTTCAAAGAGTACAAGGACAGCTTGAACACAAAATTGGTGAATATTAAGCTGGTTTCCGACCTGAGCGTTCTTGTGTTGAACAAATTTTTAACTTGAAGACGATATTGAAATATAGAGCGACCCGAAGCTCTCCGATCATTTGTAGTTTCGTCGACTTTAAGAAGGCGTACGATTCGGTCAATCGACAGTCTCTCTTTAACATCTTAGAAGAACTAGGACTTGATCCAAAGACATTAAGACTCATCAAGGAAACACTCACGGACACGAAGTCAAAAGTAAAATTTCTGGGTGAATTATCAGAGCCCTTTGCGATTAAGACCGGTGTGCGACAAGGTGACGGATTGTCACCACTGCTCTTCAACCTTGTTCTAGATAAAGTCATTCGTGAATGGGAGAAGGACTTGAATACCCAGAAGCTCTGGAAACCCATTCAACTTGGACGAAAGAATGATGACATCAAGGTCAGTTGTTTAGCTTTCGCAGGCGACCTAGCGATACTAGCAGACAGCGATATTTTAGCGATCAAACAGATTGAAGTCCTCAAGGAATGCGCTGAGAAAACTGGGTTGCAAATCTCATTCGAGAAGACCAAGTTTATTTGCACTAGGTTCGACATCCAGGAACTACAAACAAAATACGGGCACATCAAACGGGTTCCACACTTTAAATATCTCGGTGAGATCCTAGAACCAACAGGATTGGAAAAGGAAGCCCAAAAAGTTCGTTTACAAAAACTCAAAAGAGCGTATTGGAGAACCCGTGACATCTATAACAAGAAATGCATGTCCATACATACAAAAATCAAACACTATAATACGGTGATTAAACCTGAAGTGCTGTATGCAAGTTAAACCTTGGTACTTAATAAGAAAGGTGATCTGGAAAATATCTTGAAGGAGGAAAGAAAGATCTTGAGGAAAATTCTGGGCCCAGAGAAAAGTGAAGAAGGGTATAGACTCAAATCACGCAAAGCCACGGAAAAACTATCCAACCTCGCCGCAGACATCAGGAAACGAAGACTGAAATTCTATGGACACGTTCACAGACTCTCATCTTCAAGGTTAACTCACAAGATTTTGACATACTCTGGAAAACTGAAGAACGTATCTTGGATACAAGATGTTAAAAATGACCTGGAAAAGGCCCGGATAGAAACGTCAGAAACACTAGACAGAAATGTCTACCGTCAGAAGATAAATAAATTGGTGGTACAGCCAGAGAATGAAGTCCCCAGAAGATCGGGGACTAAGTGGTCAGAAGAAAGGAAACAAGCGCACAGTGAAAGAATGAAAGCAATATGGTCTGTTAGAAAGGCGAATCATAAATGTAATGCGTGATCCAATAGGGTCCATACGCACATAATAATAATAATAATAATAATAATAATAATAATAATAATAATAATAATAATAATTATTATTATTATTATAAATGAAGATCTGTATATGCTGACCGAAACCATTGTGGTCACAATGCGTTAAAGAAGGCTAAAATTTGACGGGCATTTGATGTGAATGGACGGGAACCGACTGACAAAGAAAAAATTTAAATACACGAAAGCTACTACAAAATGGGTAGAAGAGGTCAAAAGAGACGCCATTGAAGTTGGACTAACTGAACTTGTCATTCACGATAGGAAAATGTTTCGAAGCCGAGTTGACAATATCAAGACGTTCAAAGAAAAACCATCACAACACAGACCAAATTTGGTAATAACAGAGGAGCAGAGAAAGATTAGAAGTGAAAGAATGAAGAGGTTCTGTGAAGAAAAGAAGAAACAAGATGTTCAGTAAAGAACATATAGCCTACTTTCTCCTAAATGCATGGGTATTGTTATAACTCTTTGTCCTTTTCAAGGAGTATGATTGAATGTTGGTTGTAGTCGCTTGTTGAAATACAACGTGCTATAGGGATATTAAACATGAATATGAGGTGCCCTTTGCTAGTGCTACCTCTGTACCAAATTTCGTTCAATTCGGTTTCACCGTGTTTGAATTGATAGGGGGAATCGATTTGCACACATACTTGGCCACCATCTGCAAACTATTGGGCTGATGTTCTTGCAGTTTGGTCAGAATATGTTCCCCACATAAAGATATGGTGTTGCAAAATTTGGTAGAGACTAGATTATTAGGTTAGTCGTAATTACATTTTAGCTTTTAACATTTGGGTGACCGCGATTACGTTTCCGTCAAGATAGCGGTGATATAAAACATGACACTGAGGTGCCCTTTGCTAGTGCTACCTCTGTACCAAATTTCGTTCATTCGGTTCCACCGTGTTCGAATAAATAGGGGGAATCAATTTTGACATAAAGATGGCCGCCATCCGCAAACTATTAGGCTAATAACCTATTCGATTGGTCAAAGGATGCTCCCTCCATAAAGGTATGTTGTAGCAAAGTTTGGTAGAGATCGGATGGTTATGTTAGTCGTAATTTGATTTAAGCTTTAAACATTTGTATGGCCGCCATTACGTTTCCATCAAGATCGCGGCGATATAAAACATGACACTGAGGTGCCCTTTGCTAGTGCTACCTCTGTACCAAATTTCGTTCCATTCGGTTCCACCGCGTTCGAATTAATAGGGGGAATCAATTTTGACATAAAGATGGCCGCCATCCGCAAACTATTAGGCTAATGACCTATTCGATTGGTCAAAGGATGCTCCCTCCATAAAGGTATGTTGTTGCAAAGTTTGGTAGAGATCGGATGGTTATGTTAGTCGTAATTTGATTTAAGCTTTAAACATTTGTATGGCCGCCATTACGTTTCCATCAAGATGGCGGCGATATAAAACATGACACTGAGGTGCCCTTTGCTAGTGCTACCTCTGTACCAAATTTCGTTCCATTCGGTTCCACCGTGTTCGAATTAATAGGGGGAATCAATTTTGACATAAAGATGGCCGCTATCCGCAAACTATTAGGCGAATGACCTATTAGATTGGTCAAAGGATGCTCCCTCCATAAAGGTATGTAGTTGCAAAATTTGGTAGAGATCGGATGATGAGGTTAATCGTAATTTGATTTAAGCTTTGAACATTCGTGTGGCCGCCATTACGTTTCAGTCAAGATGGCGGCGATATAAAACATGACACTGAGGTGCCCTTTGCTAGTGCTACCTCTGTACCAAATTTCGTTCCATTCGGTTCCACCGTGTTCGAATTAATAGGGAGAATCAATTTTGACATAAAGATGGCCGCCATCCGCAAACTATTAGGCTAATAACCTATTAGATTGGTCAAAGGATGCTCCCTCCATAAAGGTATGTTGTTGCAAAGTTTGGTAGAGATCGGATGGTTATGTTAGTCGTAATTTAACTTAAGCTTTGACCATTTGTGTGGCCGCCATTACGTTTCTGTCAATATGGCGGCGATATAAAACATGACACTGAGATGCCCTTTGCTAGTGCTACCTCTGTACCAAATTTCGTTCCATTCAGTTTCACCGTGTTTGAATTAATAGGGGAATAGATTTTCACACAAAGATGGCCGCCATCCGCAAACTATTAGGCTAATGACCTATTCATTTGGTCAAAGGATGGTTCCTCTATAAGGGTATGTTGTTGCAAAATTTGGTAGAGATCGGATGATTAGGTTAATCGTAATTTGATTTAAGCTTTGAACATTTGTGTGGCCGCCATTACGTTTCCGTCAAGATGGCGGCGATATAAAACATGACACTGAGGTGCCCTTTGCTAGTGCTACCTCTGTACCAAATTTCGTTCCATTCGGTTCCACCGTGTTCGAATTAATAGGGGGAATCAATTTTGACATAAAGATGGCCGCTATCCGCAAACTATTAGGCGAATGACCTATTAGATTGGTCAAAGGATGCTCCCTCCATAAAGGTATGTAGTTGCAAAATTTGGTAGAGATCGGATGATTAGGTTAATCGTAATTTGATTTAAGCTTTGAACATTCGTGTGGCCGCCATTACGTTTCAGTCAAGATGGCGGCGATATAAAACATGACACTGAGGTGCCCTTTGCTAGTGCTACCTCTGTACCAAATTTCGTTCCATTCGGTTCCACCGTGTTCGAATTAATAGGGAGAATCAATTTTGACATAAAGATGGCCGCCATCCGCAAACTATTAGGCTAATAACCTATTAGATTGGTCAAAGGATGCTCCCTCCATAAAGGTATGTTGTTGCAAAGTTTGGTAGAGATCGGATGGTTATGTTAGTCGTAATTTAACTTAAGCTTTGACCATTTGTGTGGCCGCCATTACGTTTCTGTCAATATGGCGGCGATATAAAACATGACACTGAGATGCCCTTTGCTAGTGCTACCTCTGTACCAAATTTCGTTCCATTCAGTTTCACCGTGTTTGAATTAATAGGGGAATAGATTTTCACACAAAGATGGCCGCCATCCGCAAACTATTAGGCGAATGACCTATTAGATTGGTCAAAGGATGCTCCCTCCATAAAGGTATGTAGTTGCAAAATTTGGTAGAGATCGGATGATTAGGTTAATCGTAATTTGATTTAAGCTTTGAACATTTGTGTGGCCGCCATTACGTTTCCGTCAAGATGGCGGCGATATAAAACATGACACTGAGGTGCCTTTTGTTAATACTACCTCTGTACCAAATTTCGTTCCATTCGGTTGCACCGTGTTCGAATTAATAGGGGGAATCGATTTTCACACAAAGATGGCCGCCATCCGCGAACTATTACGCTGATGACCTATTAGTTTGGTCAAAGGATGCTCCCTCCATAAAGGTAAGTTGTTGCAAAATTTGGTAGAGATCGGATGATTAAGTTAGTCGTAATTTGATTTAAGCTTTGAACATTTGTGTGGCCGCCATTACGTTTCCGTCAAGATGGCGGCGATATAAAACATGACACTGAGGTGCCTTTTGTTAGTACTACCTCTGTACCAAATTTCGTTCCATTCGGTTGCACCGTGTTCGAATTAATAGGGGGAATCGATTTTCACACAAAGATGGCCGCCATCCGCAAACTATTACGCTGATGACCTATTGGTTTGGTCAAAGGATGCTTCACCCATATAGGTATGTTGTTGCAAAATTTGGTAGAGATCGGATGATTAGGTTAGTCGTAATTTGATTTAAGCTTTGAACATTTGTGAGGCCGCCATTACGTTTCCGTCAAGATGGCGGCGATATAAAACATGACACTGAGGTGTCCTTTGCTAGTGCTACCTTTGTACCAAATTTCGTTCAATTCGCATTCACCGTGTTCGAATTGATAGGGGGGGAAAGACATTCAGAGTACACACACTCACACACACACACACACACAGACACACAGACACACACACACAGAGACTCACACACACACACAGACAGACACACTTTTTTCGCCCTGTGTTGATCTCATAAGTCTACTTTCATTTTTTGCAAAAATCGAAAGTAGGCTAAAAATTGACCAGAAAGCCTTAGGTTCCATGCGGTCCACAGTTGGCCAAAGTCGAAAATAAAATAAAAATTGTTAATATGGAAGCAACATTTGATTAAAACTCAGCAATTTTTCTAGGTTTGTGCCGTGTTCTGTGTGGGGTTTCGCCGAGGACACCAAGCTGGCTCATCAGCGAGCTCTTGGTGTCCCCGCCCGGACCCCCACAGATGTTGCTGAGTTTTAATTCAGTGGCCGTAAAAGTCAATACACCAAACGTTTTATTAAATTTACACCACTGGCACATTTCGACAGCCTTGTTACCTTGGTAACCAAATAGCCTTAGATCACTCGCGCAGTACACTTGCAAAAGAAACTTAGTATTTTTTAGCCTACTTTTCACATTTTGCAAAAATGAGGAAAAAGTAGACTTATGAGATCGGGCAAATGTGTGTCTGTCTGTCTGTCTGTCTGTCTGTCCTTCTGTCTGTCTGTCTGGCTGTGTGTGTGTCCCCCCCTATCAACTCCTAAACGGCTGCAGCAATCGAAACAAAATTTGGTAGGAGTAAAGATCTATACCTGAATATCTCACGGCCATATTTGAAAATGATGTCAGTGCTACCAACTGCTAAAAAATCGCAATTGAAATTTGAGCTCCATGTTGGATATCTTGGAAAGTATGAATGGCAGCTATTTCAAAATTGGCACACGTACAGATCATAATATTTCAGTTTAATTTCCAGGAGGCCAAACATGGCAGTGTTGCCAAAATGATTATAAGCCTCCTGATAGGTCAAATTTTTAAATGCATATAACTTCTACACTATTAATTGGAATTCAACCAAATTTCGTATGTTGTATGTGTACATAACCAGATATGACTGAGCGTATTCTTAAGACCTACCAGGGCTGCCAACTGTTAATAAATGCTCCTAATTTATTTTCTCCAAATACCAATATATCAGAAAGTATGCAAGGCGACAGCTTTAAACTATGCACACGTATGGTACCTGACATTCTATATTAATTTGGAGTAACTTATATACGTCAGTGCTACCAACATGATTCTAAGTCTGCTGACAGGTCCAACATTAAATACATGTAACTTCCATACTATCATTTGGATTTCAACCAAATTTCGTATGTGCTATGTGTACCATAACAGATATGACTGTGCGTATTCTAAGGAACAACCAGGGCTGCCAACTGTTAATATGTGCTGTCCTTATTTTTGTTACCCTAACATCAATATATCAGAAAGTATGCAAGCCAATAGCTCTAAACTTTGCACACGTATAATACCTGGCATTCTAGACGAATTTGGAGTAACTAATATACGTCAGTGCTGCCAACATGATTCTAAGCCTGCTGATAGGTCCAATTTTAAAATGCATGTAACTTCTATACCAAATAATGGATTTCATTCAAAATTGGCACAACAATAGATCATATTATTTCAGATTATTTCTGACCAATACATGCATGACATTGTTGCCAACATGATTTTACGCACGCTGTTAGATCCAATGTTTAACTGCATGTAACGTCCATGCTATTCATTGGACTTCAACCAAATTTTGTATTTTGTACCTTAAGAGATGGAACTAAGAATATATTCAGTCATCAGGGCTGCCAACTGTAGTACTCTATTAGGATACATTATGCCAGGTATACAGTATTTCGAACTAATTGGAAATTTCGATATTAGCAACTTAATTTCGTCATTATTCTAGATAGGTTCATATTCTGTAGAATAATCATTGGCATGAAATGTAGGCTGTATAGTTCTTCACGGAACTTCTTGTTTTTTGTTATTTTTTGTTAATACTAAAATATTATGTTGGTAACATTGATTTTTTAAATTTTAAATAACATTCGGAGACGCTAGAAGATTCTAACAAGTAGTTCCGTGAAGAACTATACAGCCTATTTTCATATATCCTATGTTAATTGCCACTATCAACATACAAAATTTCAGTTTGATTGCTGTAATAGATTCGTAGATATTGAGAACCGACTAAATATTTCGGATGGTCGCCATGTTGGATTTGTGATCACCAGGTTATTTAAAGTCCTATAGGTGAACTTAAGTTCATAGCCCCTATGAACATTAAAAAATGCAGTTTGATTGCTAAAATAGATTCGTAGATATTCAGTATCGTCTAAATATTTCGGATGGTCGCCATGTTGGATTGTTGAATGTATAGGCCATAGAGTCATGTACCATTAAAGGTAAATTATTGCGTAGGTTCATTATTCAAACTTTCACTTCGATCGCATGACTACATCACAATAAATAAAATCTTAATTTTAAAATTCGCACTGCCGCCATCTTGAGGTTATGTAAACAATTGAACTAAATTAGATACCAGTGGATTACAATGTGTATAAACATTTACATTACGAAGTTTCATTGCCTTTGGATCATTAAATCGCGAGAAAGGTCTATTTAAAATTTTCAAATTCGCTTGGCCGCCATGTTGGTTTTGTAGTTAAACGGTTTTTGAAAGTCTTATAGATGGACTTCCAGTAGTGCCCTTTATCTCCGTACAAAATTTCAGGGTTTTACCGCTAATAGTTTCAGAGATATAGAATGCCGGTGAAATATTTCGCACATCCGCCATCTTGTGATTATGTAAATAATTGAACGAAGTTAGATGTCGGTGCATTACAATGTATATAAACATATACTGTACCAAGTTTCATTGCGTTTGGTTGGTCAAATCGCGAGAAACGTCTATTTAAAAGTCGCAAATTCGCTTAGCCGCCATGTTGGTTTTGTAGTTACCAGATTTTCAAAAGTCACATAAGTGATCTTATAGTAGTTCCCTATATCACCATAGAAAATGTCAGGGTAATATCGGTAATAGTTTCGGAGATATAGAATGCTGGTGAAATATTTCGCACAGCCGCCATGTTGGATTGGTGAGTCGTAACAAAATTTGAAGGGCACGGTCGAGGTCGCCGGGAATAGTGCTATGAACTTTCCAAGTTTCATTGAAATCGCTCCAGCCGTTTAGATTTTATTAGGGGGACACACACACACGAATCACACACACACACACGCACACACACACGGACAAAAGGTGATCTCATAAGCCTATTTTTTCAAAATTGAAAATAGGCTAAAAATCCATATTATGAACGAGATTTAGTAATTTTAGGAACTTTTAGTCCAACTCTATTTCGCGACCGATAGGCGTACTAACTTTCAATAATGGTAAGTAAGAATATAGATTTAGGAATTAGAAAGTCATTTTTGAAAGCCTTTGTCTGGAGCGTGGCTCTCTATGGATGTGAAACTTGGACTGTTGACGCAGCAGAAAAGAGGAGAATTGAAGCGTTTGAAATGTGGTGTTACAGGTGAATGATGAAGTTCAGATGGATAGTTAGGGTTACAAATGAAGAGGTACGAAGATGAGTGGGAGAGGAGAGATGTTTCTGGCGACTGCTAATAAAGAGAAGAGATAGGTTGGTAGAACATATACTGTACTAAGTTACCCAGGAATAGCAAAGCTAGTTATTGAAGTAAGGGTCGAGGACAAGAACGGTTAGAATATATTAAGCAGATTGCCTCGGATGTAGGGTGTGCTAGCTATGATGATGGTAATTGTTCTTTAAAGCGGCCTAACATCTAGGTTATCGACCACTAATGGTTTGGGTGAGAGTGAAACATGAGATGAGAATGGAAATCTTAAATACTAACTACAAACTAGAAGAGGAAATGGTAAACAAATTAAGGATAAGGCAAATAAAGGACAGGAAGAAAAGAAATGCCCTCAACGCTCGAAGAATGAGGATTGAGGGACTTGGAAGGAAGGAGAGCCATGAAAGGCAGATACGAAAGGGAAAGAGGAGGTCAGAGGAAAAAGGGGTCAAAAGGGACCCAGCTCAGGAATTCCTCGGGGTCGCCAACTTCCAAACTCACCAGCCGTGAGTCCTTGAGGGTGTAGCAATATCCAGGATGCACCAGAAGTGGGGGGAGGGGGGTTGTATACACCCTTCCTCCTTGAGGGCCTTTTGCGGAAGGCAGGAGATAACAAGAAAAGAAAACGAAGGCTGACCCCTCGAAGAATGAGAGATCAGAAAAGATGAGACAAGGGCCAATTAAGGCGGGAAAGTGAAAGACACACTAGGCTTAATAGCGTCGGGACTGGAAGAAAACAAGAGTTGACCAAGAGAGGAAAGAAGTCGAAGAGGTGCCCGGCACAAGTAATTGGAAGCAATGCCGGACTCAGCTGGGGTTCCGTAGTCGCCAACCCTCGTCCCACTAGATGTGATCCCCTGGGGGAGTGTGGTAGCTATGCATAGATGAAACGATTAGCTCAGGACAGGGAGGCATGGAGTGCTGCATGAGACCAGTCAAAAGACTGAAGACTCAAGAAACAACAACAACAATAATTCCAGATAAATCCCCAGACCAAAAAACATATCCATGCTAATTGGCAGAGCCAGGTGACAGTTGACGTGTTGCACTTACCAGCCGCCAGGAGCGCGAGTATGCTGCACACACACCACATCACTAGGAAGCAGCGCGAACACCACTGAACACAGAGCCGTGGGGTTGCGAGCAGGCATCGCTCGCCAGAATGCGCATGCCCGTTCGCATTTCAATTAGTATTACGTAACACACTTAATCCCAACAATTCCCTTCCCACTTCAACAGAGGAAGCTAAAGAAAGTATTGGGACCGTTAAACGCAGAAACAACACTTCCATCAATTGATCAATCAGCCAATCAATCATTTCATTATTCTACAAGTAGTCTAGAGGCGTGCTTTATATCGAGGTATCTACTGTTTTTGCAGTCGTATCACACTTCGCCAAATTTTGTGAAGGTGCCAACACCCTTAACATAAAACTCGATACATTTTCTTCATGCACTATACTATGTTACCTTTCAAAGAATTTAACACACGTTCGTGGGACAACAAGGACATTTCTTCAGCTAAAAATGAAAACGTTGGTTCGTTACTCAGTTTAGGGGCTGCGACAACGCGGTCATGTAGCCCCGTGTACTTTGGTTGTGTGTAGAATCTGTCTGATAACCGGTGTTAATTGTGATGGCTGTATTAGTGTGTGTTATCTGTTTTTAATTCAAGTAAGGACTGCAGACATTCAATTTTTCAAGTATTTCCTACTTTTCCTTCCAAACGCCACCGTCAACGACAACTAGTTCTGAACTTGATTACTAGATGCCACCGCAGTCAGCTCCTGGCGACGAATGTTGGAACCTAGGAACGTTAGTCAAATCTAACCTATAATCTAGCTTCACATATTTGTAATTAGTGGACGATTTTACATGCCATAAATCTATGACATGGGCTCGCCGAGGGAAGGTATACTGAGGGACTTTTAACGCTCTTAAAAAATCCGACGACTTGAGCTGGGTTTGAACCCGCGATCTTGGGCATAGAAGCTCAGCATGCTACCAACTATGCCACCGAAGCCGCCTATGTGCTTTAACTGAAGCCTCAAGTAGTCAAGCATTGCCTAGTGAGCCCACCTTTGACATGCCAACATCGTATGACATGCGTGTCGTATTTTTGCCGCCTTTCAAAAACCACTTACCACGGCCAGGAGCGAACCTGCAATCTTGGGATTAGTAGACCGACACGATAACCACTCACCCACCGTGGCAAGCTACTTGTGTCTCTGTGATGTCTGTACTGACTTATTCCCGAAGTGACGTAAATCCATGTACCGTAATGCAAAATTTTCAGTAATCGCGTTTTTGTTTCTTCGTATACTAAATTCAGATATGATTATGAATATAATGTAATTTCATTCATTACTTTTAAGCACATTCTGACACTGTGTTTTAAAAACCTCTTATCAATGGAAATTGTGGTAGTCGTCTCCTGTAAGTTGGAGTTAGGACGTTTTGGAAATACATTATATACCGACACACGCTTTGAGTAACATTTATGATCATTAAAATGGTTTAAACACAACAAACACAATCTGATGCTCTACATATTCTTCAAAGTTAGCCATGCTCTTGATTTATCACGTGATATCACGTGATGTCCAGAGAGCCATCGGATTGGTCAACAAGGATATAAGACACGTTGGAAATAAATACACGTTGGAGTTACATCACTTTGAAAATAACCTCTTCTATTGAGGCAGGATTTGGATAGGAAGTGGCCGTGGCCTTAGGTTAGGAACCATCCCAGCATTTGCCTGCTGTAGACGTGGGGAAAACAAGGGAAAACCACTTCCAGGATGACTGAGGTGGAAATTGCACTCACCTCCTCTCAGTTTTGCTTCACGAGGCTGAGTGTACCCCGTTCCAGCCCTCAGACCAGAATTAAAATTTCTTGGCAAAGCCGAGAATCGATTTGTTAATTCAATTTAGGGTGCTCGGGACATCTTGGTCATCATCCCCACCGGGAATCGAACCCGGGCCACTACGCAACGAGGCGAACAGGTTGAAAGAGACTTAAATGAAGTGGGAATTACATATGACGATATTCAGAAGCGAATGCACTTTAAGATGAACCTCAAAGAGAACCGGAGTTTATAGCAAAAGCCTAAAACTTACAACAGGCAAGACGCGAACTGAAGCCAGAATGTAGCACAATCGAGAACGAATGAGAAGTAACTGAGCAAATGTTAAAGTGGAGGGAAGAAAGCAGTTGGATTAAAGTGACCAAAACGACGACGATGAGAATAATAATAATAATAATAATAATAATAATAATAATAATAATAATAATAATAATAATAATAATAATAATAATACCTAACTACAACACTTCAGTGCTGTGGTAAAACCGGTGATCTTATATGGTATGGAGACGGCAAACTTGATGAACCTGGAAAAGCTTCTGAAGATTGAAAGGAGGATATTGAGGAGGATTTATGGCCCAAAAGTGGTACAGGGAACCTATAGATTAAGACCAAACAAGGATATATATGAAAGGGTGGAAGACCTGGAAACAACAATTAGGAAAATACGTTTACGTTTCTATGGACATATGGTTAGAATAGATACAAAAAGAATATATAAACAAATTTTTGATAAAATATACAATCTGAAGAGCCAAGGGGGTTACACCAAACAGATGAAGGAAGAACTCCGGAGGCTAGGAATTACAGATAACGACTGTCGAGACAGAACACAATTCAGGGAAATACTTTCTAACATAAAGGTTCTTGTGGGAGAAAAGAGAGAATGCAGGGGAGGAAGACGGACAGCAGAGAGAATGGCGCAACACTCTCAAAGAATGAAGGAAGTGTGGAGGAAGAGAAGGGAAGAAAGAACTATGAGTAGGAAATGAAATGATAATTGCGTGGTCCTTAGTTTTGGCTGTTTCGCACAATGCAATGTATAGTAATAATAATAATAATAACAATAATAATAATAATCGTACTGTATTGACAGAGCAGTCAGCCATGCACAACAGACCTGATCTGGTTCTTGTTGATAAATTCATCAGGAATGTACAGTAGAGATTTGAAGCTATTCTTTCAGTGTTGCCTATACAAAAGTATCATTTGTAGCTCTTCTGTCGGTCAACATGATGGGAGGGGTACAAGATATAAATATGTAAACACACTCCTGGAAAAAGGTACACGTATTAATTTTGTCACAATTAAATGGGCAATTTGTGATTACGCGTCTCGTCCCTCAAGTGGCCATTATCAGATCCTGATCACTGTGTTAAGGTTTAATTTTTCACTAATTATTTATTTATCGTATGATGAAATGATACATAGCTATTTACAAATATATATACAGTAATACATAATCTCTAGTTCGTAGTCTTCCCAGACTTCGCTCAAGACAGCTACGAGACTTATCAATGTTTGACATAGTCCAGCAGTGGTCTCATGTTTGGAAGATTGTTGCTTCACTGGAGGGCCGAGACATGCCATCTGTCACTTCTAAAACACCTGGCTTTGATCTTCTTCTTTGGATATGGTCGAATTTAAACCAGATCAGGACCAATTCTGGTGTTTGTGCGGAGTCTTTGTTCAAGTGGAACAGGTTACCGTCTCCAACGTGTGACTGTGGAGCCTATAGACAAACGGAGAAGCACCTCATTCAGGACTGTCCTCTAAGAGCGTATGGTGGTAACATAATGGATCCTGCATCAGTGGACTATATTTTGAATTTAGATGTTAAATTATGAGACTATCTGTTCTCTTTTCCTTTTGTTTTCTTTTCAATATTTCATTATGCTTTAATATGATGTAAGTGTGTACCGTACCATACGATTAATAATAATAATTAATTTACAGCTGCAGATCCAAATGGAGAAGCCAGTGAGGTAGCCTGTGTAGATCTTCCACTGAAGGCTCTGAGGGGACAATCAAGCGTTATGTGCTTCTCTTCTTCTCAGTCGCAATTTGGAGAGCACTTCCAACCCCATTGATGTAGTGCAGTATACCTGCCCTGGCCAGTTCAACAAGCACCAGTGAAACCCTGCAGGTCTTTCCCAGGGATTAATAATTAATCCATGGTGTGCCAGGGAAATTTGTTTCCGCCATTGATTAATCCAAGCAACTTTTGATATTAAACTTGTTGTTCAGCAAGCTATCTGCTGTTCGCCACGACGGATGTCTGGACTTGAATCGATGAGCTGATAGAACTGGAAGTTCTGCATGTATTGATAATTGTGGATTCGTGTTGATTCTTTTGTAGGTGTTCAGCAACGACTGACATCTTCTTAAATGTGGTGGAGGAATGTTACTTATTGAGTATTAGTTTAACGATGAGGCGCGTTGTTTGATTGAGCTGTGTGGCAACCGTTTCGGTGTGAGCACTACTTTGTACAGTATAATATTAATAATATCGTATGGCCTCGGGTGCCTGGTGCAAGCTTTGTTATTTGATGTCCAGAGGGCATCTTGCATGTCGATTTTGTTGTTCCTTGGAGCGCTATGAAAGTCAAGAAGGTTAGATATCTAAGCGCCTTGACACTTTAGCGCTTTCTGGTAGAGAATTGAGGAACTTTGTGTTGGCGGAAAGTCCCGAGATTAATTATGCCATTATGAACACGACCTACTGAATTCAAATGGGTTCTTTAACATGCCAACAACGTATGACATGCATGTCGTGATTTTTGCCGCCTTTCAAAAATCACTAACCACGGCCAGGAGCGAACCTGAAAGCTTGGGGTTAGTAGTCCGACACGATATCCACTCACCCACCGAGCTCTTTGTTCAGTAGGACTGTCGAAACGCGTAATCCTAAATTGCCCCATTTAATTGTGACAATTAACTAATGCATGTAATTTTTTCCAGGGGTGTATTTTCATGTTTATATCTTGTACCTCAAAAAGCAAAGCAAAGCCAACTCCGTACAGGCCATGGAGGCCCTGAGAGTAGAGGAAGGTAGAGGCTAGCACTTTTCGTGACATCGGCACTATAGAGCATCCAGCGTATAGAAAAGACTGTGGAGCCTTATGGCGACAGTGTTGCTAACTCTAGGCAGAGGTAGCGCTGACGTCATACGTTATGTTCACCCGCTTGAGTACTGTCCTTTCATAAGTTAGCGAGACAACACAACCCCAGCAGCTACCTGAAATAGAACACGCACAGGAAGGAGCAAATTTGCAGTTGTTAACGGATTGGACCAGTATCAAGGATACCGTACGCGAGGAGAACCATTACTGATTGACAGATGTCGAGAGCACAACCCTTCTTTCCTTCTCGATGTTAACAATTTTTACGTCATCAATACAGTTGATCATCACCTTTTTTTGTTATTAGTTAGGCTATAATTTAGTTTCTTTCAATTCTATTCTTGTTGTTTTGTTTAGATCAATATTTGTAATATCGCAGTGAGTTAGCCATGCGGGTAGGGTCACGCAGCTGTGAGCTTGCATTCGGGAGATAGTGGGTTCGAACCGAACTGTCGGCAGCCCTGATTCGATCGAACGGAAAATAAAACAGACACACAACAATAACACCAATGACGGATAGTGCTTCAGAACTTATGTTGCTGGCGGAACTGAGCACGTGCCTACTCCAGGCGAGCATGCAGCACTGGACGAGGCTCTTCTTTCCAGCGTGCCAACCTCGAAAATGTTTAAAATACTAAGACGTCATATAAACGATACTTGTATGCAATAACAAAGGTAATCAATTGGCAGATAATATTGTAGGAAGCCATTGTATGTATGTCTACCCCTTATTATTCCCGTTTTTTTCCAACGGGGTCGGGGATGAGATGCGATGGAAATCTTTGTGGCGATGGTTTTTACGGCCGGATGCCCTTCCTGACGCCAACCTCATGAGAGGAGTTAATGAGAGATGAAATGAATGACGGTGAATGAAACTGGGCAAGGATGTGGAAGGAAGCGGCCGTGGCCTGTCAGAAGGTACCGTCCCAGCATTTGCCTGGTGTTGAAAATGGGAAACCACGGAAAACCATTTCAAGGACGGCCGACGGTGGGGCTCGAACCCACGCGTCTACCGAGTCAGCAGAGAGCGTGGCCCCATGACCTAATGCTGCGCTTTAGCCAGCGTAGCCACTACTGTCGGTATTGTAGGAAGCCATTATGACGAAAAATATATATGTTCAGAGTTCCTTCATGATAAAAGGCGAGGTAACAAAACCGTGTACCGGAGGGGGGGGGGTTCGTTAAAAGTAAAAGCCCATATGACACACAGTCTTTTCTAAACGCTGGATGCTCTATAGATGGGATGGAGTTGTCAGCTCCACGTCCGACCATCTTAGCTCCCAGGAATTGCCCTGGTACTCTTTTCTGGTGTAGGCTGAGTGAACTCCAGGGCTATTTGCGTTTCCGAAAGTAGTAGTTCTGTTTCTAAAATCCACTACCTGGGTGGGATCGAACCCACTTCCTTTCAGTTAGAAGCTCAGCGCCTCTACCGACTGCCCTCTTCCCCGCCATCCATTGTGTTGTCCGACTGAAGAGCTACAAATGACAAAATGCATGAAGCACACCACCTTCATCCCAAACATGTTGAAAAGCTGTCAAAATACAGAGAGCTTTCAGAGCGGATCAGGAAGCAATAATAATAATAATAATATCGTATGGCCTCGGGTGCCTGGTGCAAGCTTTGCTATTTGACACCCAGAGGGTAGCTTGCATGTCGAATTTCGTAGTTCCTTGACTATGAAAGTCAAGGAGGTTAGATGTTAGATATCTAATCTCCTTGAACACAATAGCGCTTTCTAGTAGAGAAATGAGGAACTTTGTGCTGGCGGAAACTCCCGAGATTAATTTTGCCATTATGAACTCGGCCTACTGAATTCAAATGGGTTCTTTGACATGCCAACATCGTATGACATGCGTATCGTATTTTTGCCGCCTTTCAAAAATCACTTACCACGGTCAGGGGCGAACCTGCAATCTTGGGGTTAGTAGACCGACACGCTATCCACTCACCCACCGTGGCAAGCTAGGAAGCAATGACACATGGCAGAAGAGTCACTCCAAACACATTGGGGATGGCCGCTGTCAGCGCTGGCTTCTGAACCACTGATCTCCGGGCTTGCTGCAGCTCGTGGTACGCGACTTCACTTCAACTCGCCCCTATTGAGCGCAGTGCAAGAAACACAAGACACAGGAAATAACGTCAATTAAAGTTAAGAGGACAATGAATCATACGACTAATGCGAGCGCCTGAGAGCACAGGCAAACCCGCTGTGCATAACTAGCAAAGCAGTTGCCTATACAATGGCGACGTAATACGTTGATGGTACGGTTCGGTTCCAAGCTCTGCAAACTTGCGGGGTAAGGTGACGTTGTAGTGGGTGTTTCCTTAATTCTGATAAGAAGGTACATGAGATTAATAAATACACTTGGATGACCAGTTTTGATCGTCAAGCGATCATCATCAGATCCATAACACTTTGGCTATTAAATCTATGTCTACAAGTAGCCTATGGGTGATGGTATTTACAATTCATACACTTATTTAGGTACTGTAGTTATTATAAACTAGTACAACTAGTTAAGATTTGTTAGTTATACTGTATGTGATATTTTTGTTAAGATATTGTCAAGTTTGCATGACCGACAGCGGTAGCTTTGTTCGCTAACGCGCAGCACTAGGCCATGAGGCCAAGCTCTCTGCAGACTCAGTAGACGTGGGTTTGAGCCCCACCTTCGGCCGTCCTTGAAATGGTTTTCCGTGGTTTCCCGTTTTAAACTCCAGGAAAATGCTGGGACGGTACCTTCTGAAAGACCACGGCCGCTTTCTTCCACATCCTTGCCCAGTTTCATCTTCATTAATTGCATCTTTCATTAACTCCTCTCATGAGGTTGGCGTCAGGAAGGGCATCTGGACGTAAAAACCATCCACCACCTAGAATTCCATCGCATTTCATCCCCGACCCCGTTGGAAAACGGGTAATAATAAGGGGTAGACATACACGATTAAGATATTATCTTCTTCTCCTTGTCAAGACGCCGTCTCCCTACGAAGGTTGGCAATCCAATTGATTATGATTACACGGTTAACAGCTGCTCGGAAGATTTCGTTGAATGTGCGTCCAAACCATCGGCACAAGTCTTTCAGCCATGAATTTCTCTGTCTTCCTACAGATCTTTGTCCACCAATTTTCCATTGAATTATAAGCTGAGATGTTTATATCGTTCGCCTCTCATGATGTGTCCAAGGTAACTAAGCTTACGTTCCTTGATGGTAACTAAAAGCTCTTTGTTCTTGTTAAAGTTTTTGAGGATTTCTTAATTTGATTTATTTTCCACCCAAGATATTCTGAGTATTCTTCTGTACAAGTACATTTCAAAGGATTCAATCCACCTCTCCATCAATGGATTGAGCGTCCAACCTTCGAAACCATACAGAAGGAACAGAATGCCAAGGTTTAGACACTTCACCACTCAGCAGGTACTTTAAGCCATAAACATCCCTCTCCTCAACACGACAAGACAGGTACCTGACCTGTCCTTCCTACATTCTATTTTAAATGGCCATTACCGTACGGACCATTTGCTGTCACTTTTCAAACAAAGAGCTCCTTCCCGTTCTACCAGGTTCAAATATATTTTGCACATTCCACACACAAAACATTCCATAATCCAAAGATCCTTCCAAATCCGCATATCATCCCTGTACAACAGCATTGCAAGGAAACGCGAGTTGAACATATCCACAAGCAAGAGGACGTTCCTGAAGCAGGCGAACGAGAAGTTAAATTGTAATTAGAAATGTCATCTTGGCCATTGACGACACGGCTACGAGCAAGGACATTCTACTGGCTCTTGATCTGGACTTATTTTGTTTGGTGATTTGTTAAATCTTATCTTATATTTTATTTTAACTTGTTATTTGGTTGTTATTTGTACAAGCGTGAAGGGCTGTAGTTTGTGTTTGATTAATAAATAAAAATAAATTCAAAAAAGAAGGACAGGAAATACATAACAACGTAAAATACGAACTCTAAGCTGAAGGTTGAGATCTCTACTAATGAATACATTTCTCATGCTGTTGAACATTATCAATTTAGTGTAATTGTTATACAATAGTGAGATTGGAGTGGATTGTTTGAGCAATGTAGCTGCGAGAATGCAATCTTCCTTCAAGTCCCAACACCAAATAATTACAGTTACGCACTTTATTGCAGCCAAATGATAATTAAAGCATTTCAAAATAACACAAATGTGCGTTGAACGAGTGGGAAGCTGCTGCAATTAAATAAGTGGCCATTCTGGAAGTGGTTTTCCATGGTTTCCCCCACTCCTTTTCCGGGCAAATGCTGGGATGGTTTCTAATCTAAGGCTACGGCTGCCTCATTCTCAATCCTATCCCCTATTTACAAATACACAAACTAGTACAGCCATCACAATAACACAAAATTCACGGGGCTGTGTTGCAGCACCAACAACAACCATACACCCTCAAGGGCTCACGGATGGCAATACCGAGGAATTCCTGAGCTGGGTCTGTTTTCTCTTTTTTCGTTGACTTATGGGTGGACTCTCTCCACTTTCGTTTTCCTATTCACCTTACAATGCTCCACGTCTTCAATCGTCGTTCATTGAGGGTTTACGATATTCCTTTCCCCTAATTCCTTCTTTTTGTCCTTTTATTTTTTGAGAATGTAAGTTAATTTTAAGTCAAATGCTACAGTATAGAAATCTCGAATCTCCAGCAGTGAACACGAAAAGATTTTGGTTTGATGTAACACGCGATATAGCCACGTAAAGCTGTCCAGGAGAAAAACATTCTCCACTGATTGTGAGATCAACTCTAGTCACGCTCAGTGTCTGACCCTGTGCTTTGTTTATAGTCATGCCAAAGCAAACTCTTACTGGGATTTGTACTCGTTTGAAATGATAAGACAAATCTGAAGGAATCATAGGGATTCTGGGTACTAAAACCGCTTCTCCTGTACCACAGCTAGTTAAGATAGTTGCATCAATGAAACAGTTTTTCGAAGTTTTCACTACCAATCGCGTCCCATTGCATAACTTTGGTGGGTGTAAATTACGTAGCAATATAATAGGCACTCACAATTTTAAAATACGCTTGTGTGGTGGCAAGCCAGAAGGAAGTATTTAGGAATTCTGTAGGGTAATGAACAGCTTCTTCATCATCGACTACTGCGTCTACTGAGTAATATAGGCCTACTTGAGCCTGGGCAGTGAATTTGGAGAACACCAAGTAATTAATTTTCACAACTTGTTCGTTTGTCGGCGATAATATTGCTCTTTCTTTAAACCATGAATGAGACTTGTTAGATTGATCATGGATTTAAGGATAAACGCTATCAATCAATTCTTGAATGCTGCTTACTAAAACACAGAAATCGTGAATGAGGGTAATTTTCCCTTCAATGACCGGTAAATCTCCATTTGCGACTCTAAGTAGCAAATTAGCAAACAGACTATTATCTTCTGAAGATAAGAGTACTCTCATGTTAGTTTTGAGTGCCAATTTTGTTATATCCGGCCAAATGTAAGATCTTTTTAATGAAGCGTTCACTTCGTCGGCTCTCGTTCCTCTGGTAACAACTGGTAAGATTTGACGAAAATCTCCGGCGAACAAAACTGTGCAGCCACCCATTGTAGCAAAATATACTGAACCATCATTCATATAATTTATGGAGGAATCACTATTCATAGCAGAATTCTCTTTATCGGACCACACACCATAAACATTTCTTCCCTGTGTCAAAAGAACTTGTGGGAATGACTTCCTTTGCCATTGTGAAGTCTTTCTTTCTCTCTCTTGTGATAATCGAGAAATTATTTGATGCTCCGTTTCATTGTTACGTGATAAGCGCTTTTTTGATGTCAATGCACTTTGACCTATGTCCGTTTTACATCTCAGCATGATGGCTTAAATTCACTGACTGGACTATTAATTATAACGAATTCTTGTCAGACGTAATTTAAGAATGGTGAGGTGCATGAAATTCACATCTCCCTTCCGTCCAATCTTAAATTGACTGTGTATTTTGCGGAACGGAAAGTTCAGAGGGGAAATGAAGAAAAGCCGAGTTTCACTCCCAGGGAATGGCGAGGTGCATGAAACACAAATCTCCCTTCCGTCCAATCTTAAATTGACTGTGTATTTTGCGGAACGGAAAGTTCAGAGGGGAAATGAAGAAAAGCCGAGTTGCACTTCCAGGGAAACTCCAAACACAACCACCTTTCTCTGAAGTCTTAACTCAACACGACTCGACGGTTTGCTGCTGGTTGTATCTGGGGTAATAGGTTCGCCCGCTAGTTAGGCTGTAACAGGGGTGATAGACTCGCCCTTAGCTAGCTCGTAAACTGTCGCCTCAGTATTTGAATGGACATGGTTGGAAGAAATGAAGACGTAAAAACACTTATAGTGGGCGATGTATTCATGCTGAACAATTCTTACGCTCATAGTATTTAGATATTTTAACGGTTTACCCAGCGTAAGCTTACAAAGCGCTCGGACGCCAGGTTTTCTTTCGACTTTTCCACTGAAATCGTTACTGCTTGGCTTCCTTTGATCATAAATAAATCATCCTCGAGATATCCTTTACAGAATGGTGAAAACCGCATCAACATCCATCGAGAGGTTCTCGAGATTACCCGTGACATTTAAGAATCGGGGACTTTGTTTTATACTAAGTAGAGATAGATACATTAATAAATACATAAATAATATTTAAAATAAAATTAAAATTAAAATAATAAATAATTAAATAAATAATTAAATAAACACACAGATAGATAGATATGGTATTTAAGCAAAGAAATAGATAAGTTAATATATAAACAGGTAGGTAAATAAATATGACATAAATTAATTTATGTATTATGAGTAAAAATCATTTTCATACGACAGGACTATAGAATGAAGGTTTAGAATTTGTTTTGACATCACAGCGCTTGTGGTAGACGTGAGTGTGATGTCGAGCGGAAGGAGACCCCTTTATTGGATAAATATCATGTATAAACATCTGCCCCACCGTAGGCAAGGGCACACAACGACATGAAATTCAATTGAACATATATAAAGAAGACCCCTGCCTACATCATGGAGAATTTCCCCCGAGAGGAATCGCGCTTCTCGCGTGTTCTTTGTTTGTCCGGTGTGGCGCTGCGCTGCGCTGCGCTGGCTGTACGGTGCGCCCAAACGAACCTCAGCAACAATAAGACTGATATGACGTTCATAACACATGAGCCACTACGAGGGGCATTTATTAAGTAATATCCATTTCGCAACATGAAATGAACTGTCAAATATGGCTCTTGCTGTTTGTTAGACATGAACTTATTAATAATAATAATAAAATTCAGCAATTTTTCTAGGTTTGGTTGGTTAGTTGGTTCCTTAGTTTAGGGGCTGCGACAACGCGGTCATATAGCCCCGTGTACTTTGTGTGTGTGTAGAATTTGTCTGATAACCGGTGTTAATTGTGTTGATTGTATTGGTGTGTATTATCTGCGATCAGGTGAAGCCTCCGTGGCTTAGGCGGCAGCACGCCGGCCTCTCACCGCTGGGTCCGTGGTTCAAATCCCGGTCACTCCATGTGAGATCTGTGCTGGACAAAATGGAGGCAGACAGGTTTTTCTCCGGGTACTCCGGTTTTCCCTGTCAAAATTTCATTCCAGCAACACTCTCCACTATCATTTCATTTCATCTGTCATTCATTTAATCATTGCCCCAGAGGAGTGCGTCAGGCCTCGGCAGCCGGCACAGTTCATATCCTCGCCGCTAGATGGGGGCTTCATTCATTCCATTCCTGACCCGGTCGGAGACTGGAAGCAGGTTGTGGATTTTCATTTCATATCTGCGATCAGGTAGTAGGACTGCAGATGATTATTTTTTTCAAGTAGTTCCTACTTTTACTACCAAATGCTACCGTCCCCGACACCTAGCTGTGGACGTCACTACTAAATGCCATTGCAGTCGGCCCCTGGTGGCGAACGTTGTAATGAATATAGCATTATGAATCTAACCTACACATTTTAGCTTTAGTGGAAGGTTATTTTTCATGCCATAAATCTATGACATGGGCCCGCCGGCTTTACTTCCCCTCCGAAGGATTTTTTTACGCTCTTAAAAAATCCGACGACTTCAACCGGGTTTGAACCCACAATCTTGGTCATAGAAGCTCAGCATGCTACCAACTACGCCATCGAAACCGCTGAACACCAAGATAGGCTCATCAGCGGGTTCTTGGTGTCCGTGCCCGGACCCCCTCAGAAGTAGCGAACAGTGCTCTACCTCCCTTCTTATGAAGTGCACTACGCTTCTTTACTGCGAGAGCTAAAAGTTCAAGCAGCCTTTCACCTCCAGCCACACTGATGAGCCTATCTTGGTGTTCCTAGGTGAAAACCCACACAAAACACGGCGCAAACCTAGAAAAATTGCTCTTTTAATTCACTGGCCGTGAAAGTCAATATACCATCCTTTTGGAAGCCTTCATAGGGAGGAGAAAAATAAAATTATTTATAGGAATATACAAACACCAACTATTTAGATATGTTATTTCCGCAAAATTATTTTTATTAGAAAGCCCACATATTTTTTTACAGATCTGCTTTTAACTATTTTTTTAAAATATTCATAGAAACCCCAAGTAAATTATTATTAACAAAGCTTTGCTCGTAATTACATTAGTTCCTTTTCTATTTAACAACATTGCTGAAGAAGGCCGTAATATGGCCGAAAATGGTACATTTCATGTACCGTAGTCTATATTAACCCTTAAAGTGTCTTTTCCGGAATTTTCAGCAGGCTATCATAAGTTTACATTTCATTCCGGTAGGTGGCAGGCAGGTATCACACAACCTTTACGAAAGCAACTGGAATATTTACATATTTCAGTATTGGTGAGATACATAGGCCTATTTGAGTTTGATAGTAATCAGCTGATGTACGATGTAAACAGATTATATCGGGTTCGTATTATAGAAAATATGGTTACGCTTTCAAGATATTTGGACAAATAGGAAGACATTGTTGAAGAGATTGAGAGTGTATCATCAAGTCACAACGTAACTTATGGGTGGTTGGTTGGTTCCTCAGTTTAGGGGCTGCAACAACGCTGTCATGTAGTCCCGTGCTCTTTGGGTGTATGTAGAATCTGTCTGATAACCGGTGTTAATTGTGATGACTGTATTAGTGTGTGTTATCTTTTTTTTATTCAAGTAAGCACTGCAGACATTCAATTTCTCAAGTAGTTTTACGTTTGCTACCAAATGCTACCGTCAATGACAACTAGTTTTGAACTTGGTAACTAGATGCCACCGCAGTCGGCTTCTGGCGACGAACGTTGGAACTTAAGAGCGTTAGTCAAATCGAACCTATAATTTACCTTCACATAAGTGTAATTAGTGCAAGGTTCTTTTACATGCCATAAGTCTATGACATGGGACCACCGGCTTTACTTCCCCTTCTAGGGTAGGCATACTGAGGGATTTTTAACGCTCTTAAAAAATCCGACGACTTCGGCCGGGTTTGAGCCCGCGGCCTTGGGAACTTATAGAAATAAGAGCTGATACGGGTGTAGTATTCCAAGATATGGCTGTTTTCGCAATTTATTTTCATGTTTTCACTGAACTGATTCTTATTTGTACTATTTTACTCCTTTTAAATGTTGATCTAAACAATATAATATAATAGAAAAGTAGAACTTCTTAAAAGTCTCTTAAAAAGATTACTCCAATAATATTTCAACGTCTTTCAGTGACAATGGAAGGCTTAATTTATTATCATGACAAAGGTGTAATATATTTATAAAATATCCATTGGTATTCCTTTAGATGTGTCATCAATGATCACAGAGGGTTAACCTTACCAACTTTAGCATTTTAAAATCTAGACTGTA
Organism: Meconema thalassinum; assembly: GCA_946902985.2. Lineage (NCBI taxonomy): Eukaryota > Metazoa > Arthropoda > Insecta > Orthoptera > Tettigoniidae > Meconema > Meconema thalassinum. Next base: position 90,838,685 of record OX336393.1, read on the forward strand.
ACTACTGTCGACCAAAATATTATGTGTACTCGATTTTGAAGGTTGTTTGTGAAGTAACCAGTAGACCTACGTAAAATCCAATAACATCATCATTTTCGTCGTTCTATTTTACGTTAGTTCATGTAGGGTGGAGTTTTTAATTTATATTTTAATATTTTTTATCGCAGTTGGAACACAAAAAGTGCCTGTTTTTAAGCGTGTTTCAACCATGCGTCACATTTAAGAATTATTATCTCACAAACCCGTCATCAGATCGAATCCCAATTTGAACACAATATACATTGGAATGTTGTATAACTGGTTTATTAATTTCAAAATTTTGTGTGTTCAAGAACGAAAGTTGTTATCATTTTTGTAAGGTAACTTTTTCTCGGCTCGGGGTCGTTGGAAAATGTAGTTCTTGGTTGCGTTGTAATCCTTATAGATCAAAAAGTTATGCTGTATGACTGTGAAATGCGTAAATTAATTCACTTATTTTATATCGGTTTGTATTTGTATGGGGAATTAAGACATGGTTCACCAGTTAGCCGCTCCGGTGAAAGCTGTACAGCGTTGCCAAGGTGGGCTCCATCACGCTTCATGGCTCGGTAGTGATGGGCTCCATATCAGCAACGCTGTACAGCATTTTCCGGAGCGGCTAGCTGGTGAACCATGGCTTAATTCCTCGTACAAATACAAACCGATATAAAATAAGTGAATAAATTTACGTATTTCACAGTCATACAGCATAACTTTTTGATCAATAAGGATTACAACGCAACCAAGAACTACATTTTCCAACGACCCCGAGCCGAGAAAAAGTTACCTTACAAAAATGATAACAACTTTCGTTGTTGAACACACAACATTTTCAAATTAATAAACCAGTTATACAACATTCCAATGTATATTGTGTTAAAATTTGGATTCGATCTGATGACGGGTTTGTGAGATAATAATTCATAAATGTGACGCATGGTCGAAACACGCTTAAAAACGGGCACTTTTTGTGTTTCAACTGCGATAAAAATATTAAAATATAAATTAAAAATTCCAAACCTACATGATCTAACGTAAAATAGAACGATGAAAATGATTATGTTATTGGATTTTATGTAGGTCTATTGGTTACTTCACAAACAACCTTCAAACTCGAGTGCACATAATATTTTGGTCGACAGTAATATTACCATAGCAATTCAGAAGTGTAGTTACGGCATTTTGAATATCAGAATAATGTTAAAATTGTAATCTTCCAGTAGAGATCGCGTCAGGTTGAATGGCGCATTAGCTAAAAGGTCATGAATGTCACTGGTTGATTAGTTCCTCAGTTTAGGGGCTGCGACAACGCAACCATGTAGCCCCGTGTACTTTGGGCGTGTGTAGATTCTGTCTGATAACCGGTGTTAATTTTGATGGCTGTATTAGTGTGTGTTATCTGTTTTTAATTCAAGTAAGGACTGCATACATTCGGTTTTCAAGTAGTTCCAACTTTTGCTACCAAACGCCACCGTCAACGACCAACTAGTTCTGAACTTTGTTACTAGATGCCACCGCAGTCGGCTCGTGGCGAACGTTGGAACCGAAGAGCGTTAGTCAAAGATAACCTATAATCAAGCTTCACACAGGTGTAAATAGTGGAAGGTTCTTTTACATGCCGTAAATCTATGACATGCGACCACCAGATTTACTTCCCCTCCGAAGGAAGGCATACTGAGGGATTTTTCAAGGTCTTAAAAAATCCAACAACTTCGGCCGGGTTTGAACCCACGACCATGGGCAGAGAAGTTCAGCATGCTACCAGCCTAAATACCGTAATAGTATATTCTCTCTCGTGCAAAAAGCACTCGTCTGATTTATAAAATACTTATACATTGCTGACTGTGTCCAGCGTGGAACTAGCTTACTTATTATTATTATTATTATTATTATTATTATTATTATTATTATTATTATTATTATTATTTATTTACCAAAAATTGTGTCTACAATTTATGGACGGTAGATAGAGAAAGGGCAAGCCCCACATACACTGCAATGTCTCCATCTCCGTTAATCAGTCAAGTTTCAATTAAAAAATTGAAGTTGCATCCTTATCTCATGGTCAGTTGTTGTTTGCTTAGGGACTTTGCGACATCATGGTCATGTAGCCCCGTGTATCATAGTCAGGGTACCGTACTCCCTATTGACAGAGATAATTCTATGAGAAGTGTGAATATCCATCTGGGTTAGCGCAGACCCCGACTGGACCGCATCCTGTAACACGATCCTCCTGAGTCAAGGGTCGCAGGTCAATGCCAGGGAGGATGTCATAAACATGAATTCAAATACTTCCTGCGTCATCACGCGAGGACCGCTCGCTTTTGGCAAGGACAGGAAGGGCAAGGTCTCCGTGGGAACTGGCTTCCTCTGCCCTACCACTTGTCTTTCGATACCATTTCGGTACTCTATTATACAAGCAGGATAACAGGCATAACGGCTGGGATAATCTTACTGGTAACCATAGCAACTAGAGCACTCTATTATACAAGCAGAAACAATCTTACTGGTAACCATAGCAACTAGAGCGCTCTATTATACAAGGAGGAACAATCTTACTGGTTACCATAGCAACTAGAGCACTCTATTATACAAGCAGGAACAATCATACTGGTAACCATAGCAACGTGAGCACTCTATTATGCAAGCAGGAACAATCTTACTGGTAACCATAGCCACTAGAGCACTCTTATATACAAGCAGGAACAATCTTACTGGTAACCATAGCAACTAGAGCACTCTATTATACAAGCAGGAACAATCTTACTGGTAACCATAGCCACTAGAGCACTCTTATATACAAGCAGGAACAATCTTACTGGTAACCATAGCAACTAGAGCACTCTATTATACAAGCAGGAACAATCTTACTGGTAACCATAGCAACTAGAGCACTCTATTATACAAGCAGGAACAATCTTACTGGTAACCATAGCAACTTGAGCACTCTATTATACAAGCAGGAACAATCTTACTGGTAACCATAGCCACTAGAGCACTCTTATATACAAGCAGGAACAATCTTACTGGTAACCATAGCCACTAGAGCACTCTTATATACAAACAGGAACAATCTTACTGGTAACCATAGCCACTAGAGCACTCTATTATACAAGCAGGAACAATCTTACTGGTAACCATAGCAACTAGAGCACTCTATTATACAAGCAGGAACAATCTTACTGGTAACCATAGCCACTAGAGCACTCTTATATACAAGCAGGAACAATCTTACTGGTAACCATAGCAACTAGAGCACTCTATTATACAAGCAGGAACAATCTTACTGGTAACCATAGCAACTAGAGCACTCTATTATACAAGCAGGAACAATCTTACTGGTAACCATAGCAACTAGAGCACTCTATTATACAAGCAGGAACAATCATACTGGTAACCATAGCAACTAGAGCACTCTATTATACAAGCAGGAACAATCCTACAACACAATGTTGTTACCATTAAAATATAAACTAGTACATATTCTCACTTCCTGTCAAATTAGATAGTTCCTAGAGAATCGCAATCTCTTGGTTACTATGAGGTCCGGATGACCTGGAAGTCACTATAGATATTACGAACTGAAGTTGGCCCATTCAAAGCCTAATCTACGGAAGTGGTCCTTCTCTACTGATACAGCGTTATGTGACTGGTGGGACGCAAGCAACTCTACATCTTTGTTGTGGTACTGCCCCCGTAAATTGAATTATATTGAGACCACGATGGCTGTATTGGCAAATATGAGTAAAGTTACGGATGTCATAGTTGTGACGTGTATATTCGTGACGTAGGCACGGATGACGTAGAATTCATGCAAGTAGGCTGGTGGAGCTGAGATTCTTGATGACGTCATGATTTTGTTCGAGAAAGATCAGAGATTTACGACGCAGTCGCAGGAAACAAGGTATTGTGCTAAGGAAGAAGTTACGCTATTGGAGGAAAGGCTCGAACCAATGAACGATAGTTTGGAAGGAAGACGGAGATTACTGAAACTACGATATTTGATTACTTTTGGCATGCAGATTTGTGGAAATCTATTTTCAGTTATGGCATTGATTTGGAATTTTGAAGAAATTAATTTTGAGTTTTTGAAATTTGAAAATCCGTCAAGTATAGCCAAAGTTAAAACTTCTAGCAATGACGCAGCAACAGGCTATGGAAGGGATGGATACGCCCCTTAAGAAGTTGATAAAAGGTCGTGCACACAAGAGAGGAGCTCTCAGAACTCATACTCAGAACTCATACGGATCATACCGCTGATACCGCATATATATTTCAGATATCATATAGTCATTTTCGAGTGAATAAGTGAAGCAAGTTGTCTTTAGCGTGTGGTTAAAGCCCGGCGCATCGAACGAACACGGAGCAGTTCCATTTTACGCTGCTCGAAACTAGGTGAAGTTGAAACGCTCACATTAACGTTTCTACCAGATAAGATATCAAGAGTTAACTTCAGCCTTTATTATAATTCAATTGGGCAGTACAACATTGAGGTGTGTAGAAAATTTGAACAATTTCGCAGTTATACTTCGAAAGATATTGGCACTTTAAGGCTGCCAACAAAAGTGATTTTCTCGCCACATGAGAAACACTTTTAAAATTCCACATTATACACTACGGCTGACACGTGGATTGCAACAGTGATATTGGAGAATACGTTTGGTAATACAACGATACAGTCTACTATGGAACATTATAATCTTGCAGTGCTTTCAATGATTATAACAGTAGTTGAGTTGGAAGGCTAAGGCTTTAATGCAATTGGGACATATATCGATTGAGTGAAATAACAGCATGGAACTTCGTTAATCGTCTTGCTACAAAAGCGAGCATGTAGTGAACATCCAACTACACTCATGCATCGTGAATCCATCGCTGAATTATACCAGATGACAGTGGAAATATTTTCATACTCCACGATTATGAATATTTCTGCGGAAATAACTACAATAAACTTCATGAAGAATTACGACCGGAACTTCAGGGAACTTTCAAGAGAGGCCAGGGTGGACCCGGCTCACAAAGAGGAGTTTTGCCAGAAGGATGTCTTTCGTATACATGGAGCAGTGCAATTTCGGAGGAGGAAGCAGTTCGATTCTCCGAGGACGCTGATTCCAGGTTCGAGGACGGAGCACATCTTTACGCTGGTGAAATGGAACCAACAGCAGTTTTCTTTGAAAACTTTCCTCTAGAACTTCAATCAACAGATAAGGTAGTCGTGAACGTTTCTTGTATTATTTGAGTCTTGTAGCGATATCTGAGCAACCAGTCTTCCCATATTTTCTGTCCCATTTTTTTTTGTGCCCCATTTTCTTGATTAACATTTCTGTACTCAGTACACTTCGATGATTTATGCCTTTTTCTACGATTTTTGAGACATTGTTATGTCATTGGCATACTTAAATAATTTTGGATCAGTTGAGACTGATGATTTAGATTCTTTCAGTAATTTGCATATTTTTGTAGTCACGATTTGACTGTAAAGTTAACGATTTTCTATGGCAGATTTGAATTCAGACAGCGTGTCATTTTATTAAAGTAATTCTATTCAGTAAATTACTTTGACGAATTTTCTGTCATCCTCAAGAAAGAAGAATGATTAAATGATTTTAGAGCGTTAAAATCTAATACGATATCGACGATCTTTGAAATACTAGTCGTCTTATGAACATGATTGCAACATAGACATTTATCATTGCATTATAGACAATTTTATGAAATATGAACTTTGATTACGATTTATTGAATACACTATAGTAATGAAAATTTGATAGGAGTTTTTCTCAATTATAGATTGGAACAATAATGTTTGCATTCCACAGTCTAGTTGTATTCTATTCGACTATTCATGCAGTTTAGATGAACTTTGATTGAAGATAGTATTTTTATACTGCGTTACTTTGAAGATAGTAATCTCAATTTTGATAGATCAGGGAGGAGTGTCTAATCGTATTTGCTATTAAATTTATTTGTGATTGGCAAATTTTTACTTCATATCGATTCATGAATGAAACCCACGAAGGTTAAATAATAACAGTCATTAATACAATTGATGAATATAAGAATTTTTAAAGAGGAACAATGGATGTATAATCGTTAGTTCAGTGGACATGTAAAAGTCGCTGATGAATAATGCCCTTGAATAATGAAGGAGGTTCCCACAGTAATAAATGAAGTTGATGAATTTATAAGTGGAGGTTTTTGTATGTAGTTTGGAAGATTTTTATGCCATATATATGAAGATATATGATGCATTTTGGGCCAATTGTTGTGCAATTTTGTGCGTTTTGAGCGAAGTATTTTCCCGCTGAATGTATTGTTCTGGTTCTTTGAAAGTTATTCATATGAAGATACTGTTAAAATTAACAAGAGTGTTAAATAATTTGAGATAAAGATTTTGAATGGAGGTTACCGTCACAAATATTAATAATTATTATTAAACCTTATTAAACCTGAATTTGACAGTTAAATATAACTAACCTTCATTGGTCGATTATATCATCACGATTTAAGTAATTATCAACCGGATAAACGTGTGGTTTAATGTATTTCTTGTATAAATAATATAAACAATATTAATATTGTAAATAATTTTGTAAATATCTTTGATAATAATTTGAAATGAAAGTGATTAATAGAGGCGTGTATAAAATTTTCAATTGTCATTTGACATTGTTATAAACAATTTTATTATTGTTATAAATAATTAATGAACTTTTGTTATTAACATTAAGAGTTTTGTTTTTATACTCTAAACAACGCTAATTAAGCAAGTGGTTTGAACAATTAAACATGATTTGGGATTGTTGGAGTAATCCACTGGTGTTTGAATGGAGCATTTAAAACATTTGCGTGATAATATTTCAGTTGAGAAGTGGACATTTAGCGTGTTTTGAAAGAGAGCCAAGCTCTGAGGTAACTCGCTTATGCTAGGGTTGAACGAACGGGGAGTCCGCTTTGACGATGCAGGTGCATTGCAGCTGGCCCGGACAACTGTATGACAGAGGCCAAGGACGTATCCATAATAGCCTTGTGGCTATAAATAAAATGTGAAGTATATAAACACGCAAAACAATTGATATATGTGTCTCGTCCCAAATCCCGTTTCCATTCCAAGTGCATTATTATAATTACGTTTCTTTGAGCTGGAGAAAGCTGAAACATTGTATGTAGAGTATACAAGTCCTACAGGAGGACATGATTATATGGACGATGGCTTCTGATTGCCACGTGGATTTTGTTGTTTTATTTTTGTTAAAATCATTCTTTATGTGAAATAAATTATTGTGCAGTTTAAAGTTTCTCGTCTTCGTTCTGGTTCATTTTAAATATCATGGTGGAGGTTATTGTGTGGGCATACTTTAAGTGATCCAGTTGACAACCCAGTCCCCGAGATAAATTTAAGAGGTAAGTAAAGGTAAGTATGAACCCCCGTATATTTTGGTGTGTTCCACAATACTTTCTTGTTAACTATTGTGCTCTAATCTCGATAGTATCTGTCAGTGCCATTTTCATTGATGTAGCTGTGCCGGTGCGATTGATTATTGGCAATCCGATTGAGGGGGCGGATATCTGACAGCCTACTATCCGGATATCGGGTACAGTACCTCAAACCCATCAAGATACATCACGAATGATCTGGAATTAGCCACCCCCAGTGGCTTGGAGCCGGGATCATTCTTGAGTGAATTGTAGAGATTGTTCAATGGATGTGATTTAATTCTCTTTGTTTAGTTTTCTTAAATGTAACTAAGTCTAAATGTTGATGCATGCTCCAATTAACTTTTTTATCTTCAACTGCTTCGTTGCGTAGTGGCTAGCACTCTCGGGTTTTATCGCGGAGGTCCGGGTTCGATTCGCAGCTTTGCCAAAAAATGTAATTCTGGTCTGAGGGTTGGAACGGGGTACTCAGCCTCGAGAGGGCAAAACTGAGTAGAGGCAGGTTTGATTCCCACTTCAGCCGGTTTTTTCATTGTTTCCCACATCTGCTCCAGGTGAATGCCGGGATGGTTCCTAAACTGAGTTCATGACCGCCTCCTTCCCCATCCTCATCTGAATTACGGCACACACTAATATAGCCATCACAATAACACAGGTTATATCCGACAAATTTCACGACGTTTCAAAGCCCCTAAATGAATTAATAACTATAAGTGTTCTATCTACTGTAGTGTAGAGCTTTGAAGCCGTTTTTCAGTGTTGCCATGTTTACAATTGATAAACTACTTTTCAGTCGGTCAACACAATGTAATCCCAATTACTGGGACATGCGGAAAATAACCTGAAAACATTTACTCTATATGTGATTAAAATATTTACGAGGGATGATCAGAAACTAAGGTAACAGAGCCTGAAGTGAAAGTGTACATTTTATTCCACACAAACAATACAGCCAACTAATAGTACACACATTAGGTTATGGCCTCCATATCGGTTTAGGCACTTGTCGCTTCGTGGGATGAGTGAGAATATTCACTCCTGGTGAAAATCCTGTCCTTGCGTGTTCAGCCACGTTGTTTCACCTCCTCGTCTGAAGCGAATCGTCGACCTTCTAGGTGCCCCTTCAAGTGAGGAAACAGGTTAATCCCATCTCCTTCCCTGGATATTCCAAAAACATGTGATTGTGTGAGTGTATAAGTGTGTGTGTGTGTCTCCCCATAATAACTTCCAAATGGCTGGATCGATTTCAATGCATTTATTTATCGTATGGCTTTTAGTGCCGGGAGTGTCCGAGGACATGTTCGGATCGCCTGAGTCTGTAGCTGCTTCCAGAGGACACCCTTATTAGTATGAGCTACAAGTTCCGTTCAATTTCAAGTAGTTCCAACTTTCGCTACCAGATATCAATGATGCCTAGTGATGAACGTTGGAACTTTGATAGAGCGAACCGACGAAATCTAACCCAACAATTTAGCTTTACACAAGTTAAGTCTGTGAAAGGATCTTTTACATGCCATAAATCTATGACATGGGACCGCCGCCTTTACTTCCCCTCCGAAGGAAGGCTTACTGAAGAATTTTTAACGCTCTTAAAAAATCCGACGACTTTGGCCGGGTTTGAATCCGGTATCTTGGGCACAGCAGTTCAGCATGCTACCGACTACGCCACCGAAGCCGCTATAGATTTCAATGAAACTTGGTAACGTCATAATACTATTTAGGCCGACCCCGTCCGTGCCCTTTAAATTTTATTACGTCTCACCAATCCTACATGACGGCTGTGCGAAATATTTTACCGGCTTTCTATATCTCCGAAACTATTACCGATATCACCTCGAAATTTCGTACGATGATAAAGCGCACTACTAGACGTTCACCTATGAGACTTTCAAAAACCTGTTAACGACAAAACGAACATGGCGGCCAAGCCATCCGAGCGCAGAGAAACTTGGTATGGTAAATGCTTTTACAAATTTTAATCCACTGGCAACTAATTAAATTCATTAATTTTCATAACCCCAAGATGGCGGCTGTGCGAAATTTTAAAATCTCTTTTATATTTCTTGTGTTCTAATCATACGATTGAAATTTGAGTAATACACCTTCGCAATACTCTTCATGTTATAGTACACACCTCTATGGCCTACATATATAAAAATCCAACATGGCTACCATCCGAAATATTTAGATGGTTCTCAATATCTACGAATCTATTACAGCAATCAAACAAACATTTTGTATGTTGATAGAGGCAATTAATATAGGGCTAAGTAGGATATATGAAAATAGGCTGTATAGTTCTTCACGGAACTAGCCTACTTGTTTGGCTATCACAGAATGTCCACATGCTAAATATTTAGCACGTTCTCCAATTGGCACAAATAGCCACTGCCCTTCCTATTGGGATTTTTTTTGCACGCTATTTGCACTAGAACTTGGTCCCTTCTCAGCTGACTCCGTATTCGTAATATCAGTTGTCACTACATTGGGGTAATCAGTTGGTTTACGCTATCAAGACTGAACGCAGTTATTCTGCCCGCTTGCCGCTCGTGCACGGAGCGGGCGCCCACTTCGCGAAGTGCCCGGTTTGAGCAAGCCTGATATAATGGTACATAACTCTATGGCCTACATACAGAACTATTGAATCGGGGAGCTGAAAAGTATAAGTATACTTTTCAGGAGACAGATAAAACATCATTGACAGAACATAACTTAACAAACACACTATATTAGTCATATATGTCATCTATCTATTTGTGTTAGCGGAATATCAATTTTAATTTAATAAACATATTTTTGAAATCAATTTTGGAAACGTGACTGAATGCCTTTCAGCTTAGTGCGGCACAAAGCCATCCAGAATGAATATTTCCCATGAAGTTTTATTTTGAAATGGGTTTGGAACATAAAAACCTCCTAAACCCTGTACAAATGTAATTAACAATAGCACTGTAACACGCGGGAATCTTGCAGTGTGGCCAACATTAAGTACTGAATACGGCGCTGAAAGGCAGCAAGTCATTGACTTAACCATTCACATTCAAGCTCTCATCTGATGGATGTGTGAAAACTGTCAGCCATATTTACCAAGCTGTGCACACGCTTCTTTTAAAATGAGATGGAAGAGATACCAATAAAGACATTAAAATAAAATTTTATAATCATAGAGTGTATAAATCACTTGTTAATACTGAACCCTTCAGAATATCAGTGTTTATATGTAAGAAATCTTAATCAAGGGGTCGCGCTCAGTTTCAATGTGATGTTTACGTTCGCCAAACAACATGCTCTACTGAGGTAAGGGTCATAGGATTAAAACTATAATTAAGAAAGAAAGGTGACAAGTCGTAAAATAATAACATGATTTAATGACTAATAGTGCATAAAAAGAATATAAACAACAATAACAAAAAAAATCCTCCCTGAATTTTCCCATGACAGGAATATCTATCAATGCTGAGGAGTCAGACGGACCTCCCCTTTATTAAATTGTGGATCCTGGTTCCACTAACTTGCAATTTGGATTTTATGTACGCGTAATGACTAACTACGAGGAATGAGTACTTTGGATTACTGTTCGTTTACAACGGGTTCACAGCCACGATGCTCACGAACAATCATCTCGTAAATCAACGTTTACGGATATGGAACATGACACTAATAAAAACCCTTAAAAATGTAATGCTGACACACACACTAAAATCTACTATTTACAGGAATCTCTCTCGAGACCCTCATTTAGCGCGATGACGCACTGGGCAAAATGAGCCGCCAACTCCGGCCAATTGTTCAATACACAAATAAGGGAAAGACAGCATCGCACGTGACTTCACGGGTCACTGAATTGGAATAAACATGGACTAAACCAAGAACAACAAAAGCCTGACCGGCTGAGATTACTTTATATGAACAAAACTGCATGTTAAGCTAACGCTTCGGAGATTATCGTGATTCGTAGGCAACTTCCATTTATTTAAACAAATTTTTATCATTGATCAGTTCTTACTTCTGTATTTCAAGTAATTACGGAGCCACAAGCACTCTCCACTAATGACCTCGCTTGCAACCTTCAGTCCGTCTTGTGAAACAGCTCCCCTCTTTCCTCAATACCTGTCATTGTCCCAACTCCAGTGTGTAAAAATAACTGACCAGCTGTGCCGTTATCTCAAAGAATCAACAGCAACAAATCTCAACCACCTCAACATATGGTCAGACATTAATCAAAATATCCACAATTGCCCTCGCAAGGTCACAATATGGATTTGGCACCAAGCTGACAGAAATCAGTCTAAGCTGAAATTCCCGCTTGTAATGACCACAAAATACACACACTCACACATCTGGGAATGACATTACGAACTTTCACACAGGTCGGCTGAATGGATGCTCACAAAATATTTAAAAAAATATTAAAACCTACGATAGAGCTGACTGCTCTTCGTCACAAATCACATTGCCCCAAAGGCAATAATCTCACTGAATCTGATCAATAATAAACCAAAAAAATTTAATTACCCTACAATCTACTGTATAATTATATTACTTCAGTCCTACTTCTGAAACACAACATATCTCCGAGAGACGTTTTTAACCGCATTGCGTAACATATGGAAACACGGTCGTCCACATAGCTACGTTAGTTAAAACAACAAACAAAAACAAGAACCTTCCACTAATAACATATGCGAGCTGTTTCCATGCAAAAGGTGTGTCAGACCAAAACTAAATATACTACGTTAATCACACAAGCAAATTATTTACAAAAATATGTCCCATACACCATAAGTTAATCTATCAGATAATAAGAATATTATTCTGTACTCATCCTCGGTCAGTCACCCGTCAAAGAACATCAGCAGCCATCTCCCAACTGGATGCTTCTTATCTCATCTCAACCATCTTGACGGAGTGTTGATAGTTCCAGGCTTCTTCCATGGTAAGCGATGTCATCTCTCGTGCTGATTCAAAAAGTTAGATTATTATACACTTGATATCTGACTACTAAATTCGCCGTTTCAGGTACTACTTTCCCCGGAACTGTCTGTTGGTGAATTGTCGAAGATACTGCCCCTACAAAATATAGTACTGTGACTACCTATCACTGAATTTAACACATTTATTAATAATTTCTGTGCCCTCATGACACGCAAAAGTATAAGTGTCTACGTCCTTAGACGCGCAAAATGTAAAGTAACCTGTGTCCTCGACACACAAAATATAACAAGTTACGTCCTCAGACGAACAAAAGTAATAAGCTTCCGTCCTCAGACGAACAAAAGTAATAAGCCATGTCTTGGCTCTTCACGTCACTTATAAATGAACCGGCCCTAGGTATTGATAGAGGGGGAAATTATATAAAAATTTCACAAAATAATAGTGGTACAGGAATGAAATAAATATCATTGAACTCGAAGAATAGCGCAGGTCAAGAATATGCCCATTAATCCTAGAATCGATCGTAGAGATGTTGTCTAGTCGATCTCCCGCGTTAATGCTAGCCATAGCGTGCCCAAGCTAGACTTGCCGCGCTGGTAAGCATTCTTCTCCCATTGGTTCCACATTTTCTCTAACTTGGCGGTTTTTATCAGACCTTGGCCTAGTAGGAGTGTCTAGTATTTTCATCAGCCACTCACGTTACTGCATCATATTTTTTCTGGGCGCGAATATTACAACGAACATACCAGAAGCGTGTCTCACTATGCGTCCTTTCTATTTTGAGGTGGCCACCACCTGTCCTTCTGAATCATTGCTATGGTCTTTCTTTTCACAATCCTAAGTATTTAGCCTTTTGTCAAACTGCTGCAGGTATGTCCCCAATGTCTCCGACAAATGCTTGAAATTTCCTCATCTCCGTCTGGCTATTTTCATGATGCTGGTGGAAATATTTATTAATTGAAGAAATAAAACATCGAATCATTTATCCATCAGAGGGTAAAGTGTTCACAACTCCTCCACTCACAAAATTTCGAACTTAGGAGAAGGTCGATAATTTTTAAAAAGACTTCCGTAGGCCAATTTGTTTTATTTCAGAATCACCCCTTTTCTATTACTTGGTCTAGCCGCTCCTGTCTTGAATGGCATTTACTCGTTTCATTTCCTGCTTGTAATGACCCTCTCAACTGCTTGCATGACGCGCTGGTGCCTCGGGCAACACTCTGCTCGTCTCGTTAATGTTTGTCAACACTAATTCCACTTCCTTCTTCACGTTGCGTACTCAATTGCTCCCCGTTCACTTGGTTGATATAGGACGTCCATATATTTAAACTGCATCATTATTCCGGCGCTCTCATGGATCGCTTCTTCGATACTTTTTTAAGTTGGCTGCATTGCAAACCGACATTGTTCCTGTGCTTAACTCTTTCACTCTGTATGCATTATTTCCTAGGTTTCTGACAACAGAATAGGGTCCTATGAACTTTTCGCAGAATTTGCTGAAGATCTTCTTCTCTGGATCCGATGTAGCGGGTCGTTTCACCAAAACGAGCTGGTTGATTTCTAGATCACTGTGAAACCTCTTATTTCTCACTCGCCGTAATCTGCGGTCTGCTTGTATTCTCATGTAGGCTCTCGTTCTCTCAATTCGCAGGTCAGGTGCTATCATGGGATCTTGTGGGCAGTTAATGATGCTTTTCCACGTTCTCACTGGATACTCGTTTTTGTGTAAGAACATGGGGATCTGTCCTGTTGACTCGTGTCTGGTGGAATTCATGCATGTCTCTACATCCTTAATTTTATCCACCCATTTGTGATGTTCATTTGGATTGAAGATTCTCAAGTATGATGTTACCCATTTAATTGCTCTCTCACTTGGATTAGCTTGGGCATGTCGGATACTGCTTAAAACGTGTTTTATACCCATGTCCTCCATACCTTTCTTGAATTCGGCGCTTGTAAAATAACTGCCATGATCTGACAATATAAATTCTGGTTTTCCAAGGATTGGAATAACTCTATTTCGAATACGACTGAGTACTTGTTTCGATGTAGTTTTCTGAATGGGGCATAATACGACAAACTTAGAAAATACATCAATGCACACTAGCAAGTGACGGCAACCTCGCCTTCCTTTCGGAATTGGACCGAAACAGTCTAGGGCCAGTAGCTCGCAGGGTTTCTGAGGTAGCAATGGTCTAGGATACTGCCTCATTAAATAGTTATTGGGCTTTGTCCTCTGACACGGATCACAAGTCGTAATGACGTCACATATAGTTGTTCTCATACGTGGTCATGTAAATGTCTCTCCTATTGTCGCTTCGCACTTGTCTAATCCGACGTGTCCGTAACTTTCGTGAGTATGCCATGTCAGTCCTCGCTGTAATGATGCAGGTACTAATATGCGTAACTTGGTGTGGTCATTATCTACCCATTTGTGCAGAAAATTGTTGACATAAACATATATTCCTTCTTTGGCTTTCGCTTCTCGAAATGCAGGTGTTCCTGTAGGTAGTTGCTTTCTGAAGTATTGAATTAATAGCATCATCCATGGTTCCGCTTCCTGTTCTCGCTGTATCTCACGTAACTCCTCCAAGAATTCCCGGTCCTTCGGTGTTAACTCCAAGTGTTGTACCATCGCTGTTTCTTCATTATCAGGCTCTGGGTTCCTGCTGAGTGAATCCGGAATCACGTTCATCTTCCCTGGGCAATGTTCAATCTCAATGCTAAACTGCTGAATATATATAGACCAACGTGTCACACGTTCGCTTGCCATCGACGTCTTAAACAAGAATGTTAGTGCCTTGTGATCAGTCCTGACTACAATGGGGTAGCCATAAATTATTCGTTTCCATTGTTGTAGCGCATGAAGAATGGCCAACAGCTCTAGTTCCGTTACAGTATAATTGCGCTCGTGCTTACGCAATTTTCGGCTGACAAATGCCAAATATGTTTTATGTTGCAGGTTAGCTGGATCTTCTTGGTAGAGCATAGCACCTATACCAATTAGTGAAGCATCCGCTTGGATTATAAATTTGTGCTTGAAATCTGGATATCCTAACTTAATGCAGTTTTCCAATAGCTGTTTTGTTGCTTGGAACGCCTTCTCACACTCCGCATTCCATAACCATTTATTATTCTTTTTTAGCATTTCCTGCATTGGAGCTACAGTCTCCGTGTAACCTGAACAGTTTTCCTTAAAGAATCCCGTTACGCCTAAGAAAGCCCGAATGTGCTTGACTCTCGTTGGTGTAGGGAAATTCTTTATCGCTTCGATCTTAGCTGGATTTGGCTTCACCCCCTCCTTGTCAATGATGTGACCCAAATATAAGATCTCGCTCTTGAAGAAATGCGATTTCTTCAGGTTTACTTTGAAATTTGATGCATTCAGGTTGCCTAATACTTTATATAAATTTTCCATGTGAGTTTCAATGTTGTCGGATGCCAGCAGAATGTCATCAATGTAGCGCACCGTCATCTCCTTAACTTCCTCGGTTAGATTCCGGTCCAGGGCTCGGATTAAAGCACAGCCCGCTGTTTTGACTCCAAAGGGCATTCGGACGAAGCAAAACGTTTGGTTATCGAATAAGAAGCCAGTTAGAAGCTGTGTCTTCTCATCCAATTCAATATGGTGGAACGAACTCGTCAGGTCAACTGATGAATAAATGCTTTTGTTTTTAAAGCCTTTTAATACGTCTCCGATAATTGGCGCTCTGTCATACTCAGGAAAAATGAGTCTCATGTTGAGATTTCTGGCATCTAAACAAAGTCTAATAGATCCATTTGGTTTTGTGACTGCCAAAATCGCATTTAGATAAGGTGTAGGTGTCTTCCTTATCACTCCAGCTTGTAACATCTCATCTATAATGACCTTAATTTTCTTAATCTGATCTAATTGTTTTTCATTGTTTTTACTAACATCTAGGGCCAGCAATACCATCTGTTGATTAGTGTGATCCTTCATCTCTGCGGTTAACGAAGCTAATTGGTTCGTGTTTTTAACATTCTGCGCCTCTAACTGCAAATTGATAGTGTCATTAATTTCACTTTTTAATAATCTAGCTTGTTCCGCCTGATATTCATTTTGTTCAATCCTACTGTTATTTAATTGTGTCCGCAATGATTCACTTTGTTCGGATAATTTGTTTATAGACTCACTTTGTTCTAACAAACTATTGTTTATTTGTTCAGATAATTTCGCGTTTAATGCTTCACTTTGTTCTACCATAGTATTGTTTATTTGTTCAGATAATTTCGCGTTTAATGCTTCACTTTGTTCTAACAAACTATTGTTTATTTGTTCAGATAATTTTGTGTTTAGTGATTCACTTTGTTCTGATAATTTAGCGTTTAATGCTTCACTTTGTTCTAACATACTAGTGTTTAATGACTGACTCTGTTCCGCCAATTTAGTGTCCAACAATTCCTGTGTTCTCCTAGCCGCACTCTCAATGATTTCTTGAATCTGTTCCACCGTTGCCATGTTATACACTTTATATGAGACATTAGGGAAATGGCATAAAGCAATGCCCTTTGACACACACATACAATCCAATGCACATTTAATTTCTTTACCCTACTCAGTTCATTTATTTTTACATTTAATCCCAATTGTCGATTGCATCTCTGAGTGGTTCTAATTTTACTCAATTTAATTTAAACCCAAACACATATTTAGTCATTAAATTGTTATCCTGATCTGATATTAACACTGACTAATTAACAAAGTATTAATTGTCATTTAAGGCTACCAGCCTCCTAACATTTTCATGAGTTTGACTTTCTAAACAAATCTAGTTTTAACTTTAATCATTGGGCGCCCGGTATCACGTATACTACTTTTATTTTAATTCAAAGGACAAAAACGTGAACCGTATTTTACATTGCAAACTCCTGATTTTAATTTACATTTCACACATTTGGCGGTATCCTCTTCGCCTCAATTACTTTTAATAAAATATCACTTTCCGGTGATTTAAATACTGTCATATCTGCCTCCACTTGTGGCCTGTCAGTTTTACTCAAATACGCCAACTAAATGTGTTCCAGCAGCGAACCAGCAACAAAATTACACCTTCATTGTTGCATCAGTTTGAAAACCCAACTACGCTTACATTGACATGTGCAAAATCTTTGCCGTTACACCACAGTGAACCGCCCCCCGCTTGGCCGCGCCAGTTTACATCCTATGAACCCTTCAGAATAGCAGTGTTTATATGTAAGAAATCTTAATCAAGGGGTCGCGCTCAGTTCCAATGTGATTTTTACGTTCGCCAAACAACATGCTCTACTGAGGTAATGGTCATAGGATTAAAACTATAATTAAGAAAGAAAGGTGACAAGACGTAAAATAATAACATGATTTAATGACTAATAGTGCATAAAAAGAATATAAACAACAATAATAAACAAATCCTCCCTGAATTTTCCCATGACAGGAATATCTATCAATACTGAGGAGTCAGACGGATCTCCCCTTTATTAAAATGTGGATCCTGGTTCCACTAACTTGCAATTTGGATTTTATGTACGCGTAATGACTAACTACGAGGAATGAGTACTTTGGATGACTGTTCGTTTACAACGGGTTCACAGCCACGATGCTTACGAACAATCATCTCGTAAATCAACGTTTACGGATATGGAACATGACACTAATAAAAACCCTTAAAAACGTAATGCTGACACACACACTAAAATCTACTATTTACAGGAATCTCTCTCGAGACCCTCATTTAGCGCGATGACGCACTGGACAAAATGAGCCGCCAACTCCGGCCAATTGCTCAATACACAAATAAGGGAAAGACAGCATCGCACGTGACTTCACGGGTCACTGAATTGGAATAAACATGGACTAAACCAACAACAACAAAAACCTGACCGGCTGAGATTACTTTATATGAACAAAACTGCGTGTTAAGCTAACGCTTCGGAGATTATCGTGATTCGTAGGCAACTCCCATTTATTTAAACAAATTTTTATCATTGATCAGTTCTTACTTCTGTATTTCAAGTAATTACGGAGCCACAAGCACTCTCCACTAATGACCTCGCTTGCAACCTTCAGTCCGTCTTGTGAAACAGCTCCCCTCTTTCCTCAATACCTGTCATTGTCCCAACTCCAGTGTGTAAAAATAACTGACCAGCTGTGCCGTTATCTCAAAGAATCAACAGCAACAAATCTCAACCACCTCAACATATGGTCAGACATTAATCAAAATATCCACAATTGCCCTCGCAAGGTCACAATATGGATTTGGCACCAAGCTGACAGAAATCAGTCTAAGCTGAAATTCCCGCTTGTAATGACCACAAAATACACACACTCACACATCTGGGAATGACATTACGAACTTTCACACAGGTCGGCTGAATGGATGCTCACAAAATATTTAAAAAAATATTAAAACCTACGATAGAGCTGACTGCTCTTCGTCACAAATCACATTGCTCCAAAGGCAATAATCTCACTGAATCTGATCAATAATAAACCAAAAAAAAATTTAATTACCCTACAATCTACTGTATAATTATATTACTTCAGTCCTACTTCTGAAACACAACATATCTCCGAGAGACGTTTTTAACCGCATTGCGTAACATATGCAAACACGGTCGTCCACATAGCTACGTTAGTTAAAACAACAAACAAAAACAAGAACCTTCCACTAATAACATATGCGAGCTGTTTCCATGCAAAAGGTGTGTCAGACCAAAACTAAATATACTACGTTAATCACACAAGCAAATTATTTACAAAAATATGTCCCATACACCATAAGTTAATCTATCAGATAATAAGAATATTATTCTGTACTCATCCTCGGTCAGTCACCCGTCAAAGAACATCAGCAGCCATCTCCCAACTGGATGCTTCTTATCTCATCTCAACCATCTTGACGGAGTGTTGATAGTTCCAGGCTTCTTCCATGGTAAGCGATGTCATCTCTCGTGCTGATTCAAAAAGTTAGATTATTATACACTTGATATCTGACTACTAAATTCGCCGTTTCAGGTACGACTTTCCCCGGAACTGTCTGTTGGCAAATTGTCGAAGATACTGCCCCTACAAAATATAGTACTGTGACTACCTATCACTGAATTTAACACATTTATTAATAATTTCTGTGCCCTCATGACACGCAAAAGTATAAGTGTCTACGTCCTTAGACGCGCAAAATGTAAAGTAACCTGTGTCCTCGACACACAAAATATAACAAGTTACGTCCTCAGACGAACAAAAGTAATAAACTTCCGTCCTCAGACGAACAAAAGTAATAAGCCATGTCTTGGCTCTTCACGTCACTTATAAATGAACCGGCCCTAGGTATTGATAGAGGGGAAATTTATATAAAAATTTCACAAAATAATAGTGGTACAGGAATGAAATAAATATCATTGAACTCGAAAAATAGCGCAGGTCAAGAATATGCCCATTAATCCTAGAATCGATCGTAGAGATGTTGTCTAGCCGATCTCCCGCGTTAATGCTAGCCATAGCGTGCCCAAGCTAGACTTGCCGCGCTGGTAAGCATTCTTCTCCCATTGGTTCCACATTTTCTGTAACTTGGCGGTTTTTATCAGACCTTGGCCTAGTAGGAGTGTCTAGTATTTTCATCAGCCACTCACGTTACTGCATCATATTTTTTCTAGGCGCGAATATTACAATGAACATACCAGAAGCGTGTCTCACTACGCGTCCTTTCTATTTTGAGGTGGCCACCACCTGTCCTTCTGAATCATTGCTATGGTCTTTCTTTTCACAATCCTAAGTATTTAGCCCTTTGTCAAACTGCTGCAGGTATGTCCCAAATGTCTCCGACAAATGCTTGAAATTTCCTCATCTCCGTCTGGCTATTTTCATGATGCTGGTGGAAATATTTATTAATTGAAGAAATAAAGCATCGAATCATTTATCCATCAGAGGGTAAAGGGTTCAACACTTAAAATAATTGATGTCTCTGAGCCATATGATTTCAATGTTGAAAAATGAACATGGAAAAGAAAATTAAAAATTTCAGATTTGAAATTTTGAAGTAATTTTGTGAAATGGATTCACTAGTCAAGTCTACTATTCATGTTAAATCAAACTCTATAATAATTGATAGCTTGGTAAATGTCATGATTCCAAAATTACCAACGAAAACTGGGAAAAATACACGCAAGTCTGCCACCAACAACGACGTTAATGAGACATGAAACTCTGTGAGCACATGTTACAGACGCTTATACAGATCGTGAGTGGTTCCCGTGGAATATAAACGCGAGTTAAATTTGCCTTCTTCATATTTCCTGAAAATCCCTTCTATCAAGCGTGAAAATAACGAAATAATCAATAATAAAGGCCGGTAACGATGAATCGTTACCCCGACAGTTTTGGCACGAATATCGGAACGACAGATCGTTACCTTGAAAGTCAAAGGGTTAATGCTTTTCTCCTCTGATCGCACTACATGTAGCAGTGGTGACTGGCTTAAACAGAAGGCTGACTTAATTCTTTCCTGTGCCGATCCAAGGCCCCTGGGTCATTACTTCAGAATACTAATTGTTTAAATAATGCCCATTTTTGACTTACCGATAATGCTTTTCAGCTCCGACCGATTCAATTCAAGATGGCGATCCTTTTCTTAGGCGGGAGAATGTTAATAGAGAAGACCAATATGATATATGAAAATAGGCTATATACGAGGCACGTCCAGAAAGTAAGTTCCGTTTGGTAATACAATTAAATTGTGTACAGATACAGAAAAAATATTTATTGCACAACATTCTATACCTCTTAAACTACTTTTCTACATAACTGCCGAACTTTTGCAGGCATTTGTCATAGCGTGGCACAAGTTTTTGGATACCTTCTTCATAGAAGTTTGCCGTCGACCCGTAAACGAGTGTGGAGGCTCCCCTGTAAGATATCCTACCGTTTGGCCACCACCGTTAGGCAAATTGCGTGCTTACCAGGAGAACTGCGTATGTTTAGGAGTTCTCCTGACCACATACTGAGGGATATTTAACGCTCTTAAAAAATCCAACGACTTCGGCCGTTTTTGAACCCGCGACCTTGGGCATACTAGCTCAGTATGCTACCAACTACGCCACCGAAGCTGCACACTGCATTTTTAGTATGTGTATTTGTAATTGAGGTAGGATTAGGGTAGGGAGCGCCCGTGGCCTTAAGTTAGGTGTCATCACTGAAATTGCCTGGAATAGAAGTGGGGAAACCACGGAAAACCACTTCCAGCTTGGCTGAGGAAGGAATGAAACCTACCTCTTCTCAGGCTTGCCTTAGACCAAAATTATATTTCTTGGTAGAGCCGGAAATCAAACCGTCTCCACGGTGACAGCCAAATATGCTAGCCACTACTCATTGACTTTTTGAGCTGCGCAGATATTTTTTTTTTGATTTGAGCAGGTCAAATGGTAAATGCGCAGCTCAAAAACTAATCTGTGCAGCTCAAAAAGTAAATGCACAGCTCAAAAACTAATCGGTGCAGCTCAAAAAGTCAATGCGCAGCTCAAAAAACTAATCTGCGCAGCTCAAAAAGACAATGCGCAGCTCAAAAAACTAATCTGCGCAGCTCAAATGGTAAAATAGCAGCTCAAAAACTAATCTGTGCAGCTCAAAAAGACAATGCGCAGCTCAAGAAACTAATCTGCGCTGCTCAAATGGTAAATAGCAGCTCAAAAACTAATCTGTGAAGCTCAAAAAGACAATGCGCAGCTCAAGAAACTAATCTGCGCTGCTCAAATGGTAAATAGCAGCTCAAAAACTAATCTGTGAAGCTCAAAACGACAATGCGCAGCTCAAGAAACTAATCTGCGCTGCTCAAATGGTAAATAGCAGCTCAAAAACTAATCTGTGAAGCTCAAAAAGACAATGCGCAGCTCAAGAAACTAACAAGAGTTTAGTGCTTTTCAGTCGGTCAACACGAATGTACCCAAAAGAGATGGGTTATGCCCTAATCCTGAAATAAATTACATGAGATTAATAAAACACTAGGATGACCAGTTTCGATCGTCAAGCGATCATCATCAGATCCAATACACTTAGGCTATAAAATCTATGTTTGAAATACAGGTGAAAATATTTACAATATGTACAATTATTTAGTTGCAGTATTGGTACTGCGACTGTCAGTGTATGCTAAATGCAGTATATATGTTAGGTGAAATGCTAAATGGTGATGGCTATCTGGAGATTGTACTTTAGAGAGATTATATGGTTGTAAACTATGGTTAAACTATAAAATTTTAGGCTAACTACTTATCTGATTGTCTTCCGTACTACAGCTATTCGCAGTTTCCGTGCTCACTTGAACTCGCTGTGCGGTCGACTGCGGTGGTTATCTTAACGACTGGTTTTCCCTGCCTTCCCCCCCTGTCCCTACGTGCTGTGGGGAGTGATCGCGATGTGTTTATGTGAGGTGTTGCCAACCTAGATAAGATGTATGTTATTGAATGAGGTGGATCTACAACTATTAAAGACCGTGGATTAGTCCTCGCCACGCGTGGAGCATAACCCATTCGAACTAAGCGTTGACGGTCTTATGAGGACGTCCCGGCACCTTTAATACTGCCTCTAATATGGGCCTTGGTTTATTGCAGAAGAAAAGTACATCGTACACCTGATCCAGATAACATTTACCTATTAAAAAACCCCTAATTTCCCCCCTTTTTGTTATCTAGCTTGGCTGTGTCGCTAAATTGTGTTTTGTTTCCGACAGGGTGTGTTTTTTAGTAGCGTGAAGAGGGGTGAGCTCTCCATGAACGTGTGTTCATTTAGATTGTTGGGATTGTTTCGTTTGGCTAGGTGTATCTCGATTGCTTCCTTTATGTCAAGAGCTCTGCCTTTCGATTCGTGATGGATTATTTTAAGGTCCGACTCTATGTTGGTAAAGCTATGCCCTGCGTCACACATATGTTCGCACACGGCTGAATGTGTTCCGTATCTTATCGCATTTCTATGTTCATTATAACGTGTGTCTACTCGCCTTCCACTCTGCCCGATGTAATTAGCTTGACAATCGGTGTCTTGGCACGTTATAGAATATACCCCTGACCTTGAATACGGGTCACGTTTATTTAGATTACTATTTAGGAGGTGCCTAGCGGTTGTGTTTTTCGTCGTGAAAGCTATCTTTATGCCTTGCTTTTTGAATAGGTTAGTGATTTTATATGTATTCGCATTCACATAGTTGAAACGCGCAAATTTTTTCTCATTACTGTCCGGTTTGGGAATCGTTTTATCTTTATTTTTATGTTTGGCTATAATTTGATTTATTTTGCTTGGCGAGAAGTTGTTTTCCTTTGCTATTTGCATAATAGTTCTTATTTCCTTATTATAGTTGTCTTTTGACATGGGTATGTTTAAAGCCCTGTGCACCATTGAATTGAAACCCGCTAGTTTGTGCGTACTGGGGTGATTAGACTGATTGTCGATTGCATGCGAGGTTTGTGTTGCTTTCCGGAATATGGAATATGAAAGGTCGTTGTCTTTACGTTCAATAGTTATATCGAGATAATTTATTTTCCGGTCTATTTCGGATTCCTTAGTGAATTTGATAGAATGGTGAAGGCTATTAATGGATTGGAGAATTGTTTCTTCGCTTGTTAGTTCAGTATCGTAGATGCAAATTACATCATCTACGTATCTTTTCCATATTACTATTCCCTTTGTTGAAGTCTTTTCTAAGAACGCATTTTCTAGTGCATTGATGAAGATGTCAGCGATTAACCCACTTAGTGGCGATCCCATTGCTAGGCCTTCTCTCTGTGTGTATATTTTATTGTCGAATTGAAACACGTTTTGGGTGAGAACGACTCTCAGTAATCTCACAATCTCTTGTCTTTTGACATGGGTATGTTTAAAGCCCTGTGCACCATTGAATTGAAACCCGCTAGTTTGTGCGTACTGTGAGATTACTGAGAGTCGTTCTCACCCAAAACGTGTTTCAATTCGACAATAAAATATACACACAGAGAGAAGGCCTAGCAATGGGATCGCCACTAAGTGGGTTAATCGCTGACATCTTCATCAATGCACTAGAAAATGCGTTCTTAGAAAAGACTTCAACAAAGGGAATAGTAATATGGAAAAGATACGTAGATGATGTAATTTGCATCTACGATACTGAACTAACAAGCGAAGAAACAATTCTCCAATCCATTAATAGCCTTCACCATTCTATCAAATTCACTAAGGAATCCGAAATAGACCGGAAAATAAATTATCTCGATATAACTATTGAACGTAAAGACAACGACCTTTCATATTCCATATTCCGGAAAGCAACACAAACCTCGCATGCAATCGACAATCAGTCTAATCACCCCAGTACGCACAAACTAGCGGGTTTCAATTCAATGGTGCACAGGGCTTTAAACATACCCATGTCAAAAGACAACTATAATAAGGAAATAAGAACTATTATGCAAATAGCAAAGGAAAACAACTTCTCGCCAAGCAAAATAAATCAAATTATAGCCAAACATAAAAATAAAGATAAAACGATTCCCAAACCGGACAGTAATGAGAAAAAATTTGCGCGTTTCAACTATGTGAATGCGAATACATATAAAATCACTAACCTATTCAAAAAGCAAGGCATAAAGATAGCTTTCACGACGAAAAACACAACCGCTAGGCACCTCCTAAATAGTAATCTAAATAAACGTGACCCGTATTCAAGGTCAGGGGTATATTCTATAACGTGCCAAGACACCGATTGTCAAGCTAATTACATCGGGCAGAGTGGAAGGCGAGTAGACACACGTTATAATGAACATAGAAATGCGATAAGATACGGAACACATTCAGCCGTGTGCGAACATATGTGTGACGCAGGGCATAGCTTTACCAACATAGAGTCGGACCTTAAAATAATCCATCACGAATCGAAAGGCAGAGCTCTTGACATAAAGGAAGCAATCGAGATACACCTAGCCAAACGAAACAATCCCAACAATCTAAATGAACACACGTTCATGGAGAGCTCACCCCTCTTCACGCTACTAAAAAACACACCCTGTCGGAAACAAAACACAATTTAGCGACACAGCCAAGCTAGATAACAAAAAGGGGGGAAATTAGGGGTTTTTTAATAGGTAAATGTTATCTGGATCAGGTGTACGATGTACTTTTCTTCTGCAATAAACCAAGGCCCATATTAGAGGCAGTATTAAAGGTGCCGGGACGTCCTCATAAGACCGTCAACGCTTAGTTCGAATGGGTTATGCTCCACGCGTGGCGAGGACTAATCCACGGTCTTTAATAGTTGTAGATCCACCTCATTCAATAACATACATCTTATCTAGGTTGGCAACACCTCACATAAACACATCGCGATCACTCCCCACAGCACGTAGGGACAGGGGGGGAAGGCAGGGAAAACCAGTCGTTAAGATAACCACCGCAGTCGACCGCACAGCGAGTTCAAGTGAGCACGGAAACTGCGAATAGCTGTAGTACGGAAGACAATCAGATAAGTAGTTAGCCTAAAATTTTATAGTTTAACCATAGTTTACAACCATATAATCTCTCTAAAGTACAATCTCCAGATAGCCATCACCATTTAGCATTTCACCTAACATATATACTGCATTTAGCATACACTGACAGTCGAAGTACCAATACTGCAACTAAATAATTGTACATATTGTAAATATTTTCACCTGTATTTCAAACATAGATTTTATAGCCTAAGTGTATTGGATCTGATGATGATCGCTTGACGATCGAAACTGGTCATCCTAGTGTTTTATTAATCTCATGTAATTTATTTCAGGATTAGGGCATAACCCATCTCTTTTGGGTACATTCGTGTTGACCGACTGAAAAGCACTAAACTCTTGTTTACTAAGGCAACACTGAAAATATGGCTTCAAACACCACAATATCAAGAAACTAATCTGCGCTGCTCAAATGGTAAATAGCAGCTCAAAAACTAATCTGTGAAGCTCAAAAAGACAATGCGCAGCTCAAGAAACTAATCTGCGCTGCTCAAATGGTAAATAGCAGCTCAAAAACTAATCTGCGCAGCTCAAATGGTAAAAAGCAGCTCAAAAACTAATCTGTGCAGCTCAAAAAGACAATGCGCAGCTCAAGAAACTAATCTGCGCTGCTCAAAAGTCAATGCGCGGCTCAAAAACTAATCGGTGCAGCTCAAAAAGTCAATGCGCAGCTCAAAAACTAATCTGCGCAGCTCAAAAGTCAATGCGCAGCTCAAAAACTAATCTGCGCAGCTCAAAAAGTCAATGCGCAGCTCAAAAACTAATCTGCGCAGCTCAAAAAGTCAATGCGCAGCTCAAAAACTAACCTGCGCAGCTAAAAAGTCAATGCGCAGCTCAGAATCTAATCTGCACAGCTCAAAAACTAACCTGCGCAGCTAAAAAGTCAATGCGCAGCTCAGAATCTAATCTGCACAGCTCAAAGATCAATGCGCAGCTCAAAAAGTCAATGCATTTATTTTAAGTTCATTTTGAATTTCAAATTTTAAGTTTTTATTCTAAATGTTAGACAAATAATACATATTAGTTGTTATTTTAACATTATAAACTTACATTTTTAATTTTTAAATTTGTACTTCTCAAAAGAATAATCTGCGCAGCTCAAAACGTCAATGCGCGAGGCGGATACCTCCAGTTTAGCTCAATGTATTGAAGCCCCAGTCTATGTCCACCTGGTTCGATCCAGACACCCTTGTAAATAGTAATTCCGTGGCTTTTCAACTCCGGGCAAATACCGCGATGGTCCCTTCTACTAGGACACGGCCGTCTCCTTCCCGTCCCTTGTTCGCTATTCTTCAATGATTTAATAGTCGGCAAATCCTGCTACAGGATTGGAGTTAGGAAGGGTATGCGAACTTAAACATCATTTCTACACAGAAACTCATCTCAACTTATCTCGGACCCCAGGAATAGTAAGGGATTGGAGATTAACACATTTTAAAGAAAGAGAGAGGAAGAGTGAGGACAGAAGGTCATGGGTTCAAGTGCGCTAAGGACCAGGGACAATGAGATCCAATCAGCAGAGCCCGAACAATGAAACCCTCGAGCTGGCGTTACCGGGAAATATGGCGAGCAGTTACTTGTGCTTGGGGATCATATTAGCGATGTCTACTGGGCACTAGACCTATAACATTATGGTGTTTGAAGCCACTTTCAGTGTTGCCTTAGTAAACAAAAGTTTAATGCTTTTCAGTCGGTCAACACAATTGTACCAAATGAGGTGGGTTATTCCCTAATCCTGAAAGAAATTATATGAGATTAATAAATACACTTGGATGACCAGTTTCGATCGTCAAGCGTCATCATCAGATCCATTACTCTTAAAGTATGGGTGAAAATATTTACAATATATACACTTACTAGCTGAAGTACCCGTACTTCGAACGGCTTTTAGTACTTGCTGGCCTAAATCATTCATATATACACACATTCGTAATGTAGTTATGTTATTTCCAAGTTACCAACTAAATTCATTTGCCATCTCTTGATGAATGCAGTACATTTGCAATTGTCTGTTGGCACAGGCTAGAGTAAAATGTGGCTTTTCACCGATGCCTCAGTCTCACTCATGGCTGTGATTATATGGAAGCTACTGAGGTATGGGTGGTGCTTAGTAATGACATTCAGGGCACAGTCAGTGCCTGTGGATGTTGTGGTAGGTTCTACTCATAGGGTTAGGACTACTGTTCTGACTCAGTGAGGAAAGCAATGGCAAACTACCTCACTCCTCATCATGCCTAGTACGCTTCAATGTAGCGCTGCCTTGGGTTTTGTGGTTATCTACCCACATAACCTAACGGCGGTACTTTTTGAGGATCCAATCAGTCTTCAGGCGGACTACCTAACAGACAACCAGCGGAACCGGAATAAATAGTATTAAAACACCTCAATAGTAGTCTAGTGATTTGATTGCTTTCCGTGACATTGATGAAGTAGAAAGTGAACCATGTTAGTCTTCGAAACTAAATAATAATTTGAACACTAAGTCATCGATTACACAAGAAACAAAACTGAGATACCAGTTAAATAAAGCCCTTTGAAGTAACCAAATGGAAGGACTGAAATTAAACAATGAGTGACGCGTAAGTGCAATAACCAACACCCAGGACTCTCCTATAAACAAAAGCTGAATATACTCGTTAGTATTACAACAGAGAAACCCTCAGTTGAAATGGCCCGATATGTATTTACGAAGTATTCGAACAGAGCAGATTTTTAAAATGTACAGTTTGCCCCGTTAATGTACTGTTCCATTTGTCAACACTAACGATTAACTCAACGATCACTTATAGCATACAACTGAATGAAAGCGTGAGATTTTATGTGATCGTTAGTGTGACGTCTTAAACAACGGGACATCTTTCTTACTTAATCACAGCAAATTTTCTAAGTTTGTGCTGTGTCTTGTGCTAGGTTTCGCCTCGTAACTCCGAGATGCATCATCAGCGAGCTCTTTTGCCCATTTGTGAACTACCAAAGGAGAAGCAAAGTGGGCGCTACCTCACTGCTTATCAAGAATACCTCCGGTACTTTACTGCGGGAGCTAAACGCTCAACAGGCATTCACCTCCCTATAAATGCTTCCAAAATGATTGTATATTGAATTTCAGGGCCAAGCAATTAAAACTCAACAACATTCCTAGGTTTACGCCGTGTTTTGTGCGGAGTTACATTGGTCGTGAAAGCCAAAATACCAACTTCATTGAAATAGGTTTATCCAATTCACCAGTAAGATTAATTATGAAAACTAAATAAACTAATGTGACAGTCGGTAGACTTCGACACATTAGTCTGTGAATTTGGGTTGTTGATTATGGTAAAAACGGACAAAAAGCAGATAAATATTGGTCAACAGAAATATTCAGTTAACAAAAAACAAATATATAAAGAGTAAGAAAGCATACCGTGCAAAATAGAAAGCACTATAACATTGTAAAACAGTGTAAAAAATCCAAATATTCACATACAATAACCGGCACAAAGAGTATAAAATTCGACTCAAAATCACGCTTTGTTTCTGACCCCACAAACTAGTACTATAAATAAAACAGTTCATGTAGAGATATAAGATTTGTACAATCCTCACATATTCATTATCTCTTTGACCTACATACGAGGCGGCTAGGATCATGAAATTTGGCACGCATGTGAGAGATGTATGTGGCAAATAGCATACACATTTTCACGATCCTTGCTGTCATACAAGTACGAACAAACGAAAAGAATGTGCTGAAATGTGCAAAAGAGGACTCCATAATGTATGCTTTCATGGCAATCTGAGGCGTAATCGTTGCAGGTACAACAAAATGTCATACAACCAAATTTGTAGAAAACGAACGGTTTTCGAGCTATTGCCAGAAAACTATTCCAGTTCCGCGAAATTGCAGCGGTTGCCATAGAAACATTGATCTGTTTCTCAGAGGGAACACAGTTTTTTGGGAATATCTCCGAAACCGTTCATTTTAGGACCTTAAAAAGTGTATTTCGGGGTCCCTACAGGACCTCCGAGTATTGTTTCTCGTATCTGGCGGCTTAAAATGAGCTAAATCCTATCTTTGTACCGTTTGTCCAAGCTCAGTGCCAAAAGGCCCAAAAAACTCACTTAGAAATTGAATTTTCATAAACCGTTTCTTAGTGAGCCCCTACAACCTAGGATCAACCAACATGCAAAATTTCAGCTTTCTAGGTCTAGTGGTTTCAGCGCTGCGATGATGAGTCAATTTTGGATTATATATAAGAGATTTAGTTGCAGTATTAGTTAAGATAATGCAACTCGTCAGTATCTGTTAGTTGTGGTCTATGTGATGTTTTGTTAAGATACTGGAAGTGGTGATTGACCTCCGGAATTTGCTTGTTTGGAGTGAATATGTGGTTGTTGTAAATTGTCAATTCAGATTGTATTGTACAGGCTACTTATCTGGTTGAGTCTTGCGGTCCTGTTGAGAGTAGTTAACTTGGTCACTGTCTGCACTCGACTGAAGGGAAATCCTGTGTGTAAGAGTCCCTTATCTCGTTGGGATATCCCCCCTCCCGCATTCCTAAGTGCCATGTGTTCCTCGTACAAATATCAGCAAACAAGTCAGATATTATTCTTATTGGTAAAGTGCAGAAGAGAACTCTTCTAAGAGATATCGCAGTCCCTAACTCGCATAATATCCAACCAACACATTTATACTGAGAAAGTGACCAAATACATATCTCTGGCTGAAGATATCCGACAGGAATTTGTTAGTGTATTGCTTATCATAAGCTCTTCCACTGAGATCATACCGAAGTCGCTGAAGGCCAGCCTCGATAAACTGGGGCTCCGCCATAATCTGCATTCCAGTATGCAGAAGGGAGTTATCTTAGCGACGTGCTCCATAGTTCTTTCCTTAACCTTCCATTATACAGAACTCCGCTCCATCTTGCAACAATTGCCGATGAAATGGTGAACATGTGAATAAATAAGAGACTAGATTTGAAATCATTTCCAGTCGGTCATCACGATTGTAACCAATTTTAGTGGGAGTTATTCCTCAAACCTAAAAAAATACAGGTTTAGGGAATAGGACAGACTAAATTGCTTTTTCATTTACTCTGGTTCTCTCTGCCACAAATTTCATTCCAGCTACACTCTCCACTATCATTTCATCTGTCATTCATTTAATCATTGCCCCAGGGGAGTGCGACAGGCTTCGGCGCATGGCTCAGTTCATATCCTCGCCGCAAGAGGGGGGGCTTCATTCATTCCATTCCCTGACCCGGTCGGTCGACTGGAAGCAGGCTGTGGATTTTCAAGAAAGGAAAAAAAATTGACTCAGTGTGCATAGGGGGAGTGTGGAGGTCATATGGGTACAACATTCCGACAAAATATCAGATACTATTAGAGAAAGCTGTATGGAAATTTATAGACATATTCAAAGAATGGACAATGAAAGATTTACTGAAAGGATATTTAATAATGTCTTCCAGTGCTTTTTTCCTAGAAACAATTTAAGGGGTACTCTCAGTTGCA
The DNA here is from genome assembly GCA_946902985.2 of Meconema thalassinum. Taxonomy (NCBI): domain Eukaryota; kingdom Metazoa; phylum Arthropoda; class Insecta; order Orthoptera; family Tettigoniidae; genus Meconema; species Meconema thalassinum. The sequence continues at coordinate 90,870,077 of OX336393.1, forward strand.
GTCAACAAAACATCATGATCTTGCAATTTTCGGCAATTTGCAGAGTCTGGTTATTACTTTATGGACAGACAAGTTAAATGAAAGGTTGAATTGGGTTAATTTATTTATGGTAACTTCACTCAGTATTTCTAATCATTTTGCCACCAACCATTTGTACTTGCTGCAAAATTCCTGCCTTTTCTCCAAATGCAGCATTTGGGAATGACTTCCATCCCACTGTTACACGTGGTTGAAAGCTCATTGTTGTGATCTTCCTTTGCATCACCACACGACACTGTTGGCGTTTCTCCGTCATTGTTTATGTTCGAATCATTGAATTTCAGCTTTTTCGATGCCTGATGGATGTTAAATAGTTCGTTATTTTCTTCATCCTACAAAACTAATCGCACGCACAAAATAACAACCTACCCCACCTGCAAACACTGGCCTGCGTGCTTATAAGAACGGAGTGCCAAGTTGCCTACCAATTGAAACTGATTCGATGGATCGATTTAAATGGAGAATTACTCGAAATCTGGTTGGTTGGTTCTTAAGTTTAGGAGCTGCGACAACGTGGTCATGTAGCCCCGTGTACTTTGGATGTGTGTAGAATCTGTCTGATAACCGGTGTTAATTGTGATGACTGTATTAGTGTGTGTTATCTGTTTTTTTAATTTAAGTACTGCAACTTACAATTTTTCAAATAGTTCCTACTTTTGCCGCCAAGCGCCACCGTCAACGACTACTAGGCCAAGTTCAGAACTTAGCTACTAGACGCCACCACAGTCGGCTCTTGGCAACGAACGTAGAAACCTAAGAGCGTTGTTTACATTCTTAACCTATCCAATTTAGCTTCACACAGGTGCAATTAGTGGAAGGTTCTTTAACATTCCACAAATCTATGACATGGGACCGCCGGCTTTACTTCCCCTCCGAAGGAAGGCATACTGAGAGATTTTTAACTCTTTTAAAAATCCGACGGCTTCGGCCGGGTTTGAACCCGCTATCTTGGGCATAGAAGCTCAGCATGCTACCGACTACGCCACCGAAGCTGCTTACTCGAAATCTCCTCCAGCTGTTGTGAACAGCGCCTTGACGATCAACTTTCAAGTCGGAGGTTATATTTGCCGGACTAAATACAAAAGAACCAATATTTTATTCTTAAACAGTTTTCAAATATTTGGTAGGAGGGTACGCGTACCCCCGCGATCCCCCCGAAAAAAGCACTGATGTCTCCTCATTAAAGCCAAGAATAACTGGATAATAGAAATTGAAAATGACCTTCAAGAATTCAGCGTAACAGACGACAACATTTTATGGCACAATCCTAGCTTCAGATCGTTGGTGAACAAACATCACATTGTTGCAAACCCCCGAATGAGAGCCACTGCAGAAAGGAAGAACAATCTCAGGGAGAGAATGAAGTGATTTTGGGAAGAGAAGAAAGCTTGTTCAAATTTATCTGTGAAATAGCGCTCCTTATTTGGGTTTAGCGTTGTAAAAATAATACTAACAACAATAACCTCGTGGTGTAGTGGCTAGCATTCTCGGCTCTGCAAAGAAATTTAATTCTGGTCTCAGCCTTTCAGCCTCGTGAGGCAAAATTGAGAAAAGATGGATTTGGTTCCCACCTCAGCCATCCTGGAAGAGATTTTCCGTGACTTCTACACTTCTATTCGAGGCAAATGTAGGGATGGTTCCTAACTTATGGCCACGGTCGCCTCTTTCCCAATCCTTCCTTGAATAACAAATACACACACTAATACAACCATCACACCCCCATAGGGGCTCACATCCAGTGGGGCGTGGGTTGGTGACCACGGGACCCCAGCTGAGTCCACGGCATTGCTTCCACTTACTTGTGCCGGACTCCTCACCGTCTTCTTTCCTGTCGACCTTTCTTCGTCAACTCATGTTCTCTTCCTACCCCAACGGTATTAGGGTATCCGAGACCTAGGGAGTCTTTCATCTTCCTGCCTTAATTGGCCCTTGTCTCATGTTTTCTGATACCCTCCATCTGCGAGGGGTCAGCCTTCATTTTCTTTTCATGTTATCTCCTGCCTTCTGCACAAGGCCCTCAAGGAGGCAGGGTGTATGTAGCCCCACCACTTCTGGTGCACCCTTGATAGTGCTACGCCCTGAAGGGCTCACGGCTGGTGAGTTCGGGAGTTGGCAACCCCGAGAGATTCCTGAGCTGGGTCTTTTTGTCCCCTTTTTCCTCTAACCTTGGGGCGAGCCCTCTTGCCTTTCCTATCTTCCTTTCATGGCTCTCCTTCCCTCCGAGTCCCTCAATCCTCATTCCTCGAGGGTTGAGGGCATTTCTTTTCTTCCTGTCCTTTATTTGCCTTATTCTTTATTTGTTTACCATTTCTTCTTCTAGTATGTAAGTCTGTAGTTATTATTAGTTATAGTTTTCAGTCTCATGTCATCTTTCACTGAGACCCAAACAATTAGGGGCCGATAACCTAGATGTTAGGCCCCTAAAACCAACAATTATCATCGTCATAATCATCACAACCATCACAATAACATGGATTATCCGAAAAAAATATACAGCCTCCTCCCAAGTACACGGGGCTAAATGACCACCAGCCCCTCAAATGAAAACAACAACAACAACGAGATGAAAAGGGGAAGTCTCCTCAATTGAGAATCTGCACTACGTTCCCAAACTACAAATTTTTGCTACTAAAGAAGCAATTTGCTTTCCTTTCAAAAGTGTACCTATTCATTTGGCGAGTGGTCCCACCTTCGCTGAAAGCTGTCGCTGTAATTCGCTTACACCAAACGTGCCACCTCTTGCAGTCGATTGCTGGGCAGTATCGATTATGCACTCCCCCGCGAGACGAGATCAAAGAGGTTGAAGTATGTCCCCGGCAGCACACATAAACTGCTGAGAGTCTTGCTTATGTGTACCAAGACTTATTGCTGCCTGGAGGATTTGAGGGCCTTCTAACATCTGGTTAGATGGAGGACAGCCCAAAGGTCCTAATATTCCCAGACAAAAATAAATCTGATATGGTCTTCTAAGTCACATCCGGGCTACGGAGGTGTTTCTTATGAGACGATAAAAGGAATGCTAGTGGTTAACTTAAGTTTTAAGGGGAGACGTAGGCAGTTTTACAGTACGAAATTCACATACCTGTAACTCCTACAATTGTTATCACATCTGACTGAAATTTAGTACACATATTAATAATCTCTTGAGGCATTGGTTTGTAGTTTTCGTAGTGTTTTTCTTTATAACTTATAAGGGAGCTACAGTCACTTCCGTTTTTTGTACAATGTTGTTTTTTGGTACACTTTTCTCCTACATTTGGGTTTGAAGTGTCAATTTCCGTGCATATTTAATCTGTGTTAGTAAAAAAAAACATTTACATGCAGCAAATTTTTGGATAAGGATTTCACTGATTTTCTGTGAAATTTTGAACGTTAAGACTTTTTCTTTTCAAGAAAGAAAATTGACATTTTCAAGCAGAACATTTTTTTGTAAGCATCATATTAAAATTCCGTTCCATGAATATGTTAACACTAGTTTGGAGTACATACGTGTAATATTTTGTTATTATCTATTCAGTAGATTTTGAGAAAAATGTACCTAAAGTGCTAAAAATGTTTAACTCAGAAATTTCAATGTAAAGTTTTCATAAAGGTTTCTTATTCTTTTGAAGCCCAACAGATTATCATTTTTATGACGTTTTTAGATCGAATTTTGAAACAAAATTTTGGGAAAATGTTCTCCAATGTACTGTATGTACTTTCAAATCAAGCAATTTTTTTTTGTAAAATGTGTATGTGTAGCTAAGTTGTGAACCAGGCCTAGTAGTCGTTGACGGTGTCGTTTGGCGGCAAAAGTAGGAACTATTTGAAAGATTGAAAGTTGCAGTCCTTAATTGAATTAAAAAAAAAACAGATACACACACTAATACAGTCATCACAATTAACACCGTTTATCAGACAGATTCTACACACACCCAAAGTACACGGGGCTACATGACCGCGTTGTCGTAGCCCCTAAACTGAGGAACCAACTAACCAAAATACAGAGGCGGACATAAGGAATCAACATCATATGCATTTACTATAGCCACCTATAACTAGAGCCCTGCGCGGATAAACTAAACGTTATCCGCACCCGCATACACACGCTTGTTATCCGAATCTACTGACATAAAAATATATATATTTTTAATTTATTAGATGAAGCATAATTATTATTGCACATTTAGACATTTGAGGAGAAAGTCGTTCCCCTAGGCATGTGTCAGGTGTTATGTTTAAAATGAATATTATACAACCCTTTTCAGTTCTGAGTGTTAATGACATAATTTGAATGAGATTAGCTTAAATCATCATTTTACATTCTTTTCATGGAAAAACATAACGGAAGAAATATGCTATGTCATAAGCATCCGAGTCCTAGTAATGATACTCAGCAACTTCAGATTGCATTCTAGAAACTATCCGCAAATACACTCCAAACATTATCCGCAGCTTATCCGTTATCCACACAGCCATGCAAAATGCACTACTGTTTGTAGAAAGTGAAACACCCAGGAGAAATGGTCGGAGACACTCCCGGAACAGGGGTCGTGTAGGCCTAAGTGATTGGAATTGCAGAAAGATGGCATGCACATTGGCCCACCAGTGCCCTCTGTCGTGGAACCGGACAGGTCAGTATTCCGCACAGCTCTGTCGGCGTGGGGCCGTCATACCAAGTGGAAACGTATAAGTAAGTGCAATGATGCCTCGCCGACATCACAGGGTGGACTATCAGCATGTGAGTGCGGTTGAACGGGGCAGAATGCTTGGGCTCCGGGAGGCGGGTCTGTCGTTCCGTGTCATTGCGGCTCGTACAGGGCAGGCTGCGTCAACAGTAAGGCGTATGTTGGTCCAGTGGAGAGAGGAGGGACGTACACAGCGACGACAGGGTACAGGACGATGCAATGTGACCACAGCGCGCGACGACCGCCATTTTCTCCGCATGGCCGTATCGGATAGAACAGCGTCGTCCTCGGTGTTGGCTCGACGTTGGAGCACTGCAACGGGGGTGAACATGTCTGCGTCGACGGTGCGGCGTCATCTTTTGAGGGCTGGACTGGTAGCACGCATGCCACTGCGTCAGCTTCCATCGACTGGGAACCACCGACGCCCCTGACTACAATGGGCACGTGCACGCCGAAACTGGCAGGCTGAGTGGCGAAATGTAGTGTTTTAGGACGAGTCCCGCTTCAACCTGTCCTTCAGTAATGGCCACATACGCGTTCGACGCTGCCGTGGAGAACGCAATCAGGCAGACTGTATTGTTGAGCGGCATAGCGGACAAACGCCAGGTGAATTGGTTTGGGGCGCAATTGCCTCTAACAGGCGATCGCGCCTCGTACTTCTTGCGGGTGATATGAATAGTGACCGCTACATCAGGGAACTTTTACAGCCCGCGGCACTGCCCCTCTTGCAGGCCGTTCCACAGGCCATATTTCAGCAGGACAATGCCCACCCGCATGTGGCGAGGAATGTGCAAGCCTTCTTCGCAGAACGACGGATACACCTCCTTCCCTGGCCTGCCGGTTCGCCTGACATGTCGCCCATCGGAAATGTCTGGGATATGGCCGGTCGGCAACTTTTTGGTTCAGGTCCACCTGCCGCCACTGTTGATGCTTTGCGGACACGCCTACAAATCACGTGGGGCGGTATTTCCCAGAATTGTATTCAAGAGCTGTATGATTCCATGCCACGACGTCTAGTGGATCTGAGTGCAGCAGGTGGTGGCGCAACGCCGTACTGAAGATCGACCGTCAACGTGCATGTACCGGACTGCCCTTCTAATCAGTAATGTATTGTCATGTCCCTAATCTGTGGTATAAAGTGCAATGTGGTCTCATCTCTTGTTCTTGGTGTTTCAATTTCTACAAATAGTACTGTACATCCGCGCAGGGTTTTACCTATAGCCAGGTCGCGGTCAGACCGAATTGCAACACCGTCTCATCGGCTTCATACGTCTTCCAGCCCAGCGCCTAGCCTGTCTCTTAATATTCAAATTTGATATCGGATTATTGGAAGGAAATTCTCTAATATGTAAGGACGGGGGTAGGTGCGTATAGGTGACAAATGGAGATTTTGATGTAAGTTATTCAACAATTAATCAAATACAAGAACATGGCAAGAAACACATAAATACCTCGTACAAGTGTTAACAGTTAATTTCATTTGAAGTATTCAATGGGTCTGTCATCATTTTAGAGCGATTTCTGAGAAGAATGTTTGATGCAATTGCGATGATTGCCACACACGTGACGCATAACTGTGTCAAAATACACTTCCTCGTGCAAAAAATCGCTACCATATCTATTTTAATGACTAATTAGTACGCCGATATCAATGATGTATGTGTATCTGTTTTACTTACACTGCTAAGTGCCAACGTAGCCATGAGAAAGTTAACTATCGTAGGTCATGATCGATCGAAATTATGAAATATTGACAAGGATTATCAGCAGTGGCGTAGCTAGTGTTTGTTTCTGGAGGGGCATGAGCTGAGGGGTGAGGACTCGCACATAATGAAAGCAAGTACGAGTATATGCTCCCGAAGTTTCAAAACCTCCTACCTACACTTTTTAAATGCTTTGTTTCATTAGCAATTGATACGTTGTGTTCGCACTTATCAATGTACAAATGATCGAAAATTAACAATTTTGTTGGTATTAAATTATAACATACGGGTTTCTTCCCGTAATCATCTGGCCCTTTCTATATCCCGACATTGTATACATATTGATAAAATGATGTTTCATACTCAAGTTTACCACAATACTACCGGTATTCACTTTCCAAATTGACACTCACACTCGGATACTAACATGAAGGAAACTGACAAGTGGTGTATTTTTGACAAGGGTACAGAGGTAGCACTAGCAAAGGGCACCCCAGTGTCATGTTTTATATCGCCATCTTGACGGAAACGTAATGGCGGCCACACAAATGTTCAAAGCTTAAATCAAATAACGACTAACCTAATCATCCGATCTCTACCAAATTTTGCAACAACATACCTTTATGGAGGAAGCATCCTTTGACAAATCTAATAGGTCATTAGCATAATAGTTTGCGGATGGCGGCCATCTTTGTGTCAAAATCGATTCTCCCTATTAATTCAAACACGGTGAAACCGAATGGAATGAAATTTGGTACAGAGGTAGCACTAGCAAAGGGCACCTCAGTGTCATGTTTTATATCGCCGCCATCTTGACGGAAACGTAATGGCGGCCACCCAAATATTCAAAGCTTAAATCAAATTACGATTAACCTAATCATCCGATCTCTACCAAATTTTGCATCAACATACCATTATGGAGGGAGCAGCCTTTGACCAAACTAATAGGTCATTAGCCTAATATTTTGCGGATGGCGGCCATTTTTGTGTGAAAATCGATTCCCCCTGTTAATTCGAACACGGTGACACCGAATGGAACGTAATTTGGTACAGAGGTAGCACTAGAAAAGGCCACCTCAGTGTCATGTTTTATATCACCGCCATCTTGACGGAAACGTAATTGCGGCCACCCAAATATTAAAAGCTTAAATCAAATTTCGACCATCCTAATAATTTGATCTCTACCGGATTTTGCAACAACATGCCTTTTTGTGGAAAGCATCTTTTGACTGACTACAAGGTCATCAGCCCAATAGTTTTCAAATAGCGGCCATGTATGTGTGCAAATCCATTCCCCAGATCAATTCAAACACGGTGAAACCGAATTGAATGAATTTTTTTTACAGAGGTAGCACTAGCAAAGGGCACCTTATATTCATGTTTAATATCCCTATAGCACGTTGTATTTCAACAAGCTACTACAACCAACATTAAATTATACTCCTTGAAAAGGACAAAGAGTTATAACAATACCCATGCATTTAGGAGAAAGTAGGCTATATGTTCTTTACTGAACATCTTGTTTTAAGAATGAACTCATAGTGCTTGTGCCAGCAAACATGAAGGATTCCTTCGTGTTATTACCATCGGTAATTTCTCTTGACTACTATTTCTGAAATAACTACCTGTAAAACTCCAGTGACAAATCCTTTCAGAAAATATGATATAATAGTCTAGTGCGGTATTTTGGCCGACAGTACCTCGAGTGCTTACATTAAATAAGAATACAGCAAAAGTAGTAGTCTGATTTAATAAATTATAATTGTTTTCAGCAAATATGAAATAATGAAATTTTCACAAAAAGAACGACAGTTTGAAGATGATTTACTTTAGGAATTTGTTTAATGGGGCCTCCAATCCTTGAATTAAACCGTATGCTATATACATTACACATAGTGCTGTATTTTGACTGAGAGTACCTCGAGTCAACAACAACAACAACAACAAAAAAGTCAACCCCTGGCACTAGACAGCGCATAAAGGGCCTAGGCCGACCAAGCGACCGCTGCCCAGCCATTTGGCCTGCAGATATTGGGGTGACGCGTGATCAGGGCATCGGGTCCCCTCGGCCGTTAATGTTGGTTTTCGCGATCGGGGCGCTGCCACACTGTCAGATAGCTGAGGCTGAGTGGACCCCGTTCCAACTCTCATGTCAGTTTTAAAATCCCTGACGGAGCCGGAAATCGAACCCGGTGCCTACAGGGGAGAGTGAGGCGCGCTACCACGACACCACGGTGCCGGCGACAGTACCTCGAGTGCTTACATTAAATAATTTTTTGCGTGCTGAGGCGTTATACAATTGAGCGTTATATTATGCATTTTGCAATGGAAAATATATATTTAATTAAAACAATGTTCTCCAATGTATCTGCAGTAGTGACATCTACCTGCAACTGTATGCGGGAGCAATCCACTGCCTACTTGATGCGAGCTGCGCTTTATACCGGCCAGTTAGTGAACCCATACCAGCGGTGTTATTGAAAATGGCCTCTTATTGCCGATATAGCGCACTGCCAAGTATAGGCGCGATTAAAAATTAGGTGTGCAGTAGGTATATCAAATGCGTTTCTCCCAGCGATACGTTTAGACAAACGAAGTTTCAATTATTGCTAGTAGTCGGTGTTAATACACTGAATTCCTACGTTGTTTGGAGTGTTTGTTGATGCGATATAGCACTCGAGGTATCGAGTGCTTACATTAAATAAGAATACACCAAAAGTACGAAGATTTAATAAATCGTAGTTGTTTTCAGCAAATATGATATAATAAATATTTTCACACCAAAGAACGACAACTTGAAGATGATTAATTGTAGGAATTTTTTTAATGGGGCCTCCAAACCTTGAGATAAACCTATGCGATTTATACTCCACATAAGTCACATGGCCTACAGTACGTCGTTGTACCGATCTCCGCCACCACGCGCGCTCATTGTTTCCGGCCCATTCAATTCCGTTCTATGCACTTCCGTCCCATCCACTTTCGTCTCATCCACTTCCGTCTCTTTTCCAAGATCACTCCCACAAAATTGTCCAGCTACCGAATGCCACAAAAATATCCAGATACCGAGTGGAAAGATGTTACACATCAAAAACTTAATTTTAAAATTTCGCACAGCCGCCATCTTGAGGTTAAATGAACAATTTACCTAAATTAGAAGTCAGTGCATTACAAGCGACTGGAAGTAGCTGAAATGAAGATGCTAAGATGGATGTGTGGTGTTACAAGGAACGATCACATCAAAAACACCTTCATACGAGGCAGCGTAAAGTGACTGAAATATCAAAACAAGATGTTCAGTAAAGAACATATAGCCTACTTTCTCCTAAATGCATGGGTATTGTTATAACTCTTTGTCCTTTTCAAGGAGTATGATTGAATGTTGGTTGTAGTAGCTTGTTGAAATACAACGTGCTATAGGGATATTAAACATGAATATGAGGTGCCCTTTGCTAGTGCTACCTCTGTACCAAATTTCGTTCAATTCGGTTTCACCGTGTTTGAATTGATAGGGGGAATCGATTTGCACACATACTTGGCCACCATCTGCAAACTATTGGGCTGATGTTCTTGCAGTTTGGTCTGAATATGTTTCCCACATAAAGATATGGTGTTGCAAAATTTGGTAGAGACTAGATTATTAGATTGGTCGTAATTACATTTTAGCTTTTAACATTTGGGTGGCCGCGATTACGTTTCCGTCAAGATAGCGGTGATATAAAACATGACACTGAGGTGCCCTTTGCTAGTGCTACCTCTGTACCAAATTTCGTTCCATTCGGTTTCACCGTGTTCGAATTGATAAGGGGAATCGATTTTCACACAAAGATGGCCGCCATCCGCAAAATATTAGGCTGATGACCTATTAGTTTGGTCAAAGGATGCTCCCTCCATAAACGTATGTTGTTGCTAAATTTGCTAGAGATCGGATGATTAGGCTAATCGTAATTTGATTTAAGCTTTGAACATTTGTGTGGCCGCCATTACGTTTCTGTCAATATGGCGGCGATATAAATCATGACACTGAGATGCCCTTTGCTAGTGCTATCTCTGTACCAAATTTCGTTCCATTCGGTTTCACCGTGTTTGAATTAATAGGGAGAATCGATTTTGACACAAAGATGGCCGCCATCCGCAAACTATTAGGCGAATGACCTATTAGATTGGTCAAAGGATGCTCCCTCCATAAAAGTATGTAGTTGCAAAATTTGGTAGAGATCGGATGATTAGGTTAATCGTAATTTGATTTAAGCTTTGAACATTTGTGTGGCCGCCATTACGTTTCAGTCAAGATGGTGGCGATATAAAACATGACACTGAGGTGCCCTTTGCTAGTGCTACCTCTATACCAAATTTTGTTCCATTCGGTTCCACCGTGTTCGAATTAATAGGGGGAATCAATTTTGACATAAAGATGGCCGCCACCCGCAAACTATTAGGCTAATAACCTATTAGATTGGTCAAAGGATGCTCCCTCCATAAAGGTATGTAGTTGCAAAATTTGGTAGAGATCGGATGATTAGGTTAATCGTAATTTGATTTAAGCTTTGAACATTCGTGTGGCCGCCATTACGTTTCTGTCAAGATGGCGGCGATATCAAACATGACACTGAGGTGCCCTTTGCTAGTGCTACCTCTGTACCAAATTTCGTTCCATTTGGATTCACCGTGTTTGAATTAATAGGGGGAATTGATTTTCACACAAAGATGGCCGCCATCCGCAAACTATTAAGCTAATGACCTAGTTATTTGGTCAAAGGATGCTTCCTCTATAAAGGTATGTTGTTGCAAAATTTGGTAGAGATCGGATGATTAGGTTAATCGTAATTTGATTTAAGCTTTGAACATTTGTGTGGCCGCCATTACGTTTCCGTCAAGATGGCGGCGATATAAAACATGACACTGAGGTGTCCTTTGCTAGTGCTACCTTTGTACCAAATTTCGTTCAATTCGCATTCACCGTGTTCGAATTGATAGGGGGGGACAGACATTCAGAGTACACACACTCACACACACACACACACACACACACACAGACACACAGACACACACACACACAGACTCACACACACACATACACACACACAGACAGACACACTTTTTTCGCCCTGTGTTGATCTCATAAGTCTACTTTCATTTTTTGCAAAAATCGAAAGTAGGCTAAAAATGCAAGAAAGACGCTTGCTCTGGTATGGCCACATTAAGCGCAGGGATGAGAGTTATGTAGTAAGGCGAGTGCTTGGTCTGGTGGTGGAAGGCAAAAGGGAAAGAGGCAGGCCTAGAAGACGATGGATGGACTGCGTGCATGATGATCTCGGGGAGAAGCAGTTAACAGAAAACATTATTTGGGACCGAGGGAAATGGAAACGACTTGTCAGAAACGCCGACCCCGCATGAACGGGAAAAGAGGAAGGAGATGAAGAAGTGCATTACAAGGGCTCAAGGTTGTAAAGGAGGCAGGGTGTGTGTAGCCCCATCACATGTAGTGAACCCTGGATTGTGCTACCCCCTCAAGGGCTCTAGGTCATAAAGGAGGCAGGGTGTGTGTAGCCCCATCACATGTAGTGCACCCTGGATAGTGCTACCCCCTCAAGGGCTCAAGGTGCTAAAGGAGGCAGGGTGTGTGTAGCCTCACGACTTGTGGTGCACCCTTGATAGTGCTACACCCTCAAGGGCTCTAGGTCGTAAAGGAGGCAGGGTGTGTATAGCCCCACCACCTGTGGTGCACCCTGGATAGTGCTACACCCTCAAGGTCTCTAGGTCGTAAAGGAGGCAGGGTGTGTGTACCCCACCACTTGTGGTGCACCCTGGATAGTGCTACACCCACAAGGTCTCTAGGTCGTAAAGGAGGCAGAGTGTGTGTAGCCTCACCACTTGTGGTGCACCCTGGATAATGCTACACCCTCAAGGGCTCTAGGTCGTAAAGGAGGCAGGGTGTGTGTAGCCTCACCCCTTGTGGTGCACCCTGGATAGTGCTACCCCCTCAAGGGCTCTAGGTCGTAAAGTAGGCAGGGTGTGTGTAGTCTCACTACTTGTGGTGCACTCTGGAGAGGGCTACAACCTCAAGGGCTCTAGGTCGTAAAGGAGGCAGGATGTGAAGCCTCACCATTTGTGGTGCACCCTGGATAGTGCTACACCCTCAAGGGCTCTAGGTTGTAACGGAGGCAGGGTGTGTGTAGCCTCACCAATTGTGGTGCACCCTGGATAGTGCTACATACTCAAGGGCTCTAGGTCGTAAAGGAGGCAGACTGTGTGTAGCATCACCACTTGTGGTGCACCCTGGATAGTGCTACCCCATCAAGGGCACTAGGTCGTATAGGAAGCAGGGTTTGTGTAACCCCAACACTTGTGGTGCACCCTGGATAGTGCTACACCCTCAAGGTTTCTAGGTCCTAAAGGAGGCAGGGTGTGCGTAGCCTCACAACTTGTGGTGCACCCTGGATAGTGCTACAACCTCAAGGGCTCTAGGTCGTAAAGGAGACAGGGTGTGTGTAGCCTCACCACTTGTGGGGCACCCTGGATAGCGCTACACCCTCAAGGACTCTAGGTCGTAAAGGAGGCAAGGTGTGTGAAACCGCAACACCTGTGGTGCACCCTGGATAGTGCTACACCCTCAAGGGATCTAGGTCGTAAAGGAAGCAGAGTGTGTGTAGCCTCATCACTTGTGGTGCACCCTGGATAGTGCTACCCCCTCAAGGGCTCTAGGTCTTAAAGGAGGCAGGGTGTGTGTAGCCTCACCACTTGTGGTGCACCGTGGGTAGAGCTACACCCTCAAGGGCTCTAGGTCGTAAAGGAGGCAGGGTGTGTGTAGCCTCACCACTTATGGTGCACCTTGGATAGTGCTACACCCTCAAGGGCTCTAGGTCGTAAAGGAGGCAGGGTGTTTGTTGCCCCATCACTTGTAGAGCACCCTGGATACTGCTACCCCTTGAAGGGCTCTAGGTCGTAAAGGAGGCAGGGTGTGTGTAGCACCATCGCTTGTGGTGCACCCTGGATATTGCTACACCCTCCAGGGTTCTAGGTCATAAAGGTGGCAGGTTGTGTGTAGCTACATCAATTGTGGTGCACCCTGGATAGTGCTACACCCTCAAGGGCACTTGGTCGTAATGGAGGCAGAGTGTGTGTAGCCTCACCACTTGTGGTGCAACCTGGATAGTGCTACACCCTCAAGGGTTCTAGGTCGTAATGGAGGCAGAGTGTGTGTAGCCCCATCACTTGTGGTGCACCCTGGATAGTGCTACCTTCAAGGGCTCTAGGTCGTAAAGGAGGCAGGGTGTGTGTAGCCTCACCACTTGTGGTGCACCCTGGGTAGTGCTACACCCTCAAGGGCACTAGGTCGTAAAGGTGTCAGGGTGTGTGTAGCCCCAACAGTTGTGGTGCACCCTGGATAGTACTACCCCCTCAAGGGCTCTAGGTTGTAATGGAGGCAGAGTGGATGTAGCCTCACCACTTGTGGTGCACCCTGGATAGTGCTACCACCTCAAGGGCTCTAGGTCGTAATGGAGGCAGAGAGTGTGTAGCCTCACCACTTGTGGTGCACCCTGGATAGTGCTACTCCCTCAAGGGCTCTAGGTCATAATGGAGGCTGAGTGTGTGTAGCCTCACCACTTGTGGTGCACCCTGCATAGTGCTGCACCCCCAAGGGCACTAGGTCGTAAATTATGCAGGGTGTTTGTAACTACATCACTTGTGTGCACCCTGGGTAGTGCTACCCCCTCAAGGTCTCTAGGTCGTAATGTATGCAGGGTGTGTGTAGCAACAACACTTGTGGTTCACCCTGGATAGAGCTACCCCCTCAAGGGCTCTAGGATGTAATGGAGGCAGAGTGAGTGTAGCCTCACTACTTGTGGTGCACCCTGGATAGTGCTAACCCCTCAAGGGCTCTAGGTCGTAATGGAGGCAGAGTGAATGTAGCCTCACAACTTGTGGTGCACCCTGGATAGTAATACCCCTTCAAGGGCTCTAGGTCGTAATGGAGGCAGAGTGTGTGTAGCCTCACCACTTTTGGTGCACCCTGGATAGTGGTAGCCGCTCAAGGACTCTAGGTCGTAATGGAGGCAGAGTGTGTGTAGCCTCACTACTTGTGGTGCACCCTGGATATTGCTACCCCCTCAAGGGCTCTAGGTCGTAAAGGAGGCAGAGTGTGTATAGCCTCATCACTTGTGGTGCACCCTGGATAATGCTACACACTCAAGGGATCTAGGTCGTAAGGTACGCAGGGTGTGTGTAGCTACAATACATGTGGTGCACCTTGGATAGTGCTACACCCTCAAGGGCTCTAGGTCGTAAAGGAGGCAGGGTGTGTGTAGCCCCACCACTTGTGTTAAACCCTGGATAATGCTACACCCTCAAGGGCTCTAGGTCGTAAAGGAGGCAGGGTGAATGTAGCCTCACCACTTTTGGTGCACCCTGGATAGTGCTACCCTTCAAGGGCTCTAGGTCGTAAGGTATGCAGGGTGTGTGTAGCTACAACACTTGTGGTGCACCCTGGATAGTGCTACACCCTCAAGGGCTCTAGGTCGTAAAGGAGGCAGGGTGTGTGTAGCCCCATCACTTGTGGTGCACCCTGGATAGTGCTACTCCCTCAAGGGCTCTAGGTCGTAAAGGAGGCAGGGTGTGTACAGCCCCACCACTTGTGGTGCACCCTGGATAGTGCTACCCCCTCAAGGTCTCTAGGTTGTAATGGAGGCAGAGTGAGTGTATCCCAACCACTTGTGGTGCACCCTGGATATTGGTAGCCCCTCAAGGGCTCTAGGTAGTAATGGAGGCAGAGTGTGTGTAGCCTCACTACTTGTGGTGCACCCTGGATAGTGCTACCCCCTCAAGGACTCTAGGTCGTAAAGGAGGTAAAGTGTGTATAGCCTCATCACTTGTAGTGCACCCTGGATCGTGCTACCCCCTCAAGGGCTCTAGGTCGTAAGATATGCAGGGTGTGTGTAGCTACAATACATGTGGTGCACCCTGGATAGTACTACACCCTCAAGGGATCTAGGTCGTAAGGTATGCAGGGTGTGTGTAGCTACAATACATGTGGTGCACCCTGGATAGTGCAACACCCTCAAGGGCTCTGGATCGTAATGGAGGCAGGGTGTGTGTAGCCCCACCACTTGTGTTGCACCCTGGATAATGCTACACCCTCAAGGGCTCTAGGTCGTAAAGGAGGCAAGGTGAATGTAGCCTCGCCACTTTTGGTGCACCCTGGATAGTGGTACCCTTCAAGGGCTCTAGGTCGTAAGGTATGCAGGGTGTGTGTAGCTACAAGACTTGTGGTGCACCCTGGATATTGCTACACCCTCAAGGGCTCTAGGTCGTAAAGGAGGCAGGGTGTGTGTAGCCCCACAACTTGTGGTGCACCCTGAATAGTGCTACCCCCTCAAGGGCCCTAGGTCGTAAGGTATGCAGGGTGTGTGTAGCTACAACACTTGTGGTGCACCCTGGATAGTGCTACACCCTCAAGGGCTCTAGGTCGTAAAGGAGGCAGGGTGTGTGTAGCCCCATAGCTTGTGGTGCACCCTAGATAGTGCTACTCCCTCAAGGGCTGTAGGTCGTAAAGGAAGCAGGGTGTGTGTAGCTACAACACTTGTGGTGCACCCTGGATATTGCTACACCCTCAAGGGCTCTAGGTCGTAAAGGAGGCAGGATGTGTGTAGCCTCACCACTTGTGGTGCACCCTGGATATTGCTACAGCCTCAAGGGCTTTAGGGCGTAAAGTAGGCAGGGTGTGTATAGCCCCAACACTTGTGGTGCACCCTGGATATTGCTACATCCTCAAGGGCTCTAGGTCGTAAAGGAGGCAGGGTGTGTGTAGCCCCATCACTTGTGGTTCACCCTGGATAGTACAACCACCTCAAGGGCTGTAGGTCGTAAAGGAGACAGGGTGTGTGTAACCCCATCACTTGTAGTGCACCCTGGGTAGAGCTACCCCCTCAAGGGCTCTAGGTCGTAAGGGAGGCAGGGTGTGTGTAGCCACATCACTTGTGGTGCACCCCGTATAGTGCTACACCCTCAAGGGCTCTAGGTCGTAAAGGAGGCAGACTGTGTGTATAGACCCACCACTTGTGTTGCACCCTGGATAATGCCACACCCTCAAGGGCTCTAGGTCGTTAAGGAGGCAGGGTGAATGTAGCCTCACCACTTTTGGTGCACCCTGGATAGTGCTAGCATTCAAGGGCTCTAGGTCGTAAGGTATGCAGGGTGTGTGTTGCTACTACACTTGTTGTGCACCCTGGATAGTGCTACACCCTCAAGAGCTCTACTTCGTAAAGGAGGCAGGGTGTGTGTAGCCCCACCATTTGTGGTGCACCCTGAATAGGGCTACCCCCTCAAGGGCTCTAGGTCGTAAGGTATGCAGGGTGTGTGTAGCTACAACACTTGTGGGGCACCCTGGATAGTGCTACACCCTCAAGGGCTGTAGGTCTTAAAGGAGGCAGGGTGTGTGTAGCCCCATCATTTGTGGTGCACCCTGGATAATGCTACACCCTCAAGGGCTCTAGGTCCTAAAGGAGGCAGGGTGTGTGTAGCCCCCCCACTTGTGGTGCACCCTGGATAGTGCTACCCTTCAAAGCTCTAGGTCGTAAAGGAGGCAGGGTGTGTGTAGCCCCACCAATTGTGTTGCACCCTGGATAATGCTACACCCTCAAGGGCTCTAGGTCGTAAAGGAGGCAGGGTGTGAGTAGCCTCACCACTTGTGGTGCACCCTGGATAGTGCTACCCCCTCAAGGGCTATAGGTCGTAAAGGAGGCAGGGTGTGTGTAGCCCCACCAATTGTGTTGCACCCTGGATAGTGCTACCCTTCAAGGCTCTAGGTCGTAAAGGAGGCAGGGTGTGTGTAGCGTCACCACTTGTGCACCCTGGATAGTGCTACCCCCTCAAGGGCTCTAGGTCCTAAAGAGGCAGGGTGTGTGTAGCCTCACCACTTGTGTTGCACCCTGGATAGTGCTACCCTTCAAGGCTCTAGGTCGTAAAGGAGGCAGGGTGTGTATAGCCCCACCACTTGTGGTGCACCCTGGATAATGCTACACCCTCAAGGGCTCTAGGTCGTAAAGGGGGCAGGGTATGTGTAGCCTCACCACTTGTGGTGCACCCTGGATAGTGCTACCCTTCAAGGCTCCAGGTCGTAAAGTAGGCAGCGTGAGTGTAGCCCCACCACTTGTGGTGCACCCTGGATAGTGTTACACCCTCAAGGGCTCTAGTTCCTAAAGAGGCAGGGTGTGTGTATCCTCACCACTTGTGGTGCACCCTGGATAGTGCTACCCTTCAAGGCTCTAGGTCGTAAAGGAGGCAGGGTGTGTATAGCCCCACCACTTGTGGTGCACCCTGGATAATGCTACACCCTCAATGGCTCTAGGTCGTAAAGGAGGCAGGGTGTGTGTAGCCCCATCACTTGTGGTGCACCATGGATAGTGATACCCTTCAAGGCTCTAGGTCGTAAAGGAGGCAGGGTGTGTGTAGCCCCACCACTTGTTGTGCACCCTGGATAATGCTACACCCTCAAGGGCTCTAGGTCCTAAAGAGGCAGGGAGTGTGTAGCCTCACCACTTGTGGTGCAACCTGGATAGTGCTACCCTTCAAGGCTCTAGGTCGTAAAGGAGGTAGGGTGTGTGTAGCCCCACCACTTGTGGTGCACCCTGGATAGTGCTACCCCCTCAAGGGCTCTAGGTCCTAAAGAGGCAGGGTGTGTGTAGCCTCACCACTTGTGGTGCACCCTGGATAGTGCTACCCTTCAAGGCTCTAGGTCGTAAAGGAGGCAAGGTGTGTGTAGCGTCACTACTTGTGGTGCACCCTGGAGAGTGCTACCCTTCAAGGCTCTAGGTCGTAAAGGAGGCAGGGTGTGTGTGGCCTCACCACTTGTGGTGCACCCTGGATAGTGCTACCCTTCAAGGCTCTAGGTCGTAAAGGAGGCAGGGTGTGTATTGCCCCACCACTTGTGGTGCACCCTGGATAATGCTACACCCTCAAGGGCTCTAGAACGTAAAGGAGGCAGGGTGGGTGTAGCTCCATCACTTGTGGTGCACCCTGGATAGTGCTACTCCCTCAAGGGCTCTAGGTCGTAAAGGAGGCAGGGTGTGTGTAGCCCCACAACTTGTGGTGCACCCTGGATAGTGCTACCCTTCAAGGCTCTAGGTCGTAAAGGAGGCAGGGTGTGTATAGCCCCACCACTTGTGGTGCACCCTGGATAATGCTACACCCTCAAGGGCTCTAGGTCGTAAAGGAGGCAGGGTGTGTGTAGCCCCATCACTTGTGGTGCACCCAGGATAGTGCTACCCTTCAAGGCTCTAAGTCGTAAAGGAGGCAGGGTGTGTGTAGCCCCACCACTTGTGGTGCACCCTGGATAGTGCTACCCTTCAAGGCTCTAGGTCGTAAATGTGGCTGGGTGTGTATAGCCCCACCACTTGTGGTGCATCCTGGATAATGCTACACCCTCAAGGGCTCTAGGTCGTAAAGGAGGCAGGGTGTGTGTAGCTCCAACACTTGTGGTGCAACCTGGATGGTGCTACGTGGTGCACCCTGGATAGTGCTACCCCCTCAAGGGCTCTAGGTCGTAAAGGAGGCAGGGTGTGTGTAGCCCCATCACTTGTGGTGCACCCTGGTTAGTGCTACCCCCTCAAGGGCTCTAGGTCGTAAAGGAGGCAGGGTGTGTGTAGCGTCACCACTTGTGGTGCACCCTGGACATTGCTACACCCTCAGGGGCTCTAGGTCGTAAAGGAGGCTGAGTGTGTGTAGCCTCACCACTTGTGGTGCACCCTGGATATTGCTACACCCTCAAGGGCTCTAGGTCGTAAAGGAGGCAGGGTGTGAGTAGCGTCACCACTTGTGATGCACCCTGGATATTGCTACACCCTCAAGGGCTCTAGGTCGTAAAGGAGGCTAAGTGTGTGTAGCGTCACCACTTGTGATGCACCCTGTATATTGCTACACCCTCAAGGGCTCTAGGTCGTAAGGTATGCAGGGTGTGTGTAGCTACAACACTTGTGGTGCACCCTGGATAGTGCTACTCCCTCAAGGGATCTAGGTCGTAAGGTATGCAGGGTGTGTGTAGCTACAACACTTGTGGTGCACCCTGGATAGTGCTACACCCTCAAGGGCACTAGGTCGTAAAGGATGCTGAGTGTGTGTAGCCTCACCACTTGTGGTGCACCCTGGATATTGCTACACCTTCAAGGGCTCTAGGTCGTAAAGGAGGCTGAGTGTGTGTAGCCTCACCACTTGTGGTGCACCCTGGATATTGCTACACCCTCAAGGGCTCTAGGTCGTAATAGAGGCAGGGTGTGAGTAGCCTCACCACTTGTGGTGCCCCCTTTATAATGCTACACCCTGAAGGGCTCTAGGTCGTAAAGGAGGCTGAGTGTGTGTAGCCTCACCACTTGTGGTGCACCCTGGATATTGCTACACCCTCAAGGGCTCTAGGTCGTAAAGGGGGCAGGGTGTGTGTAGCTCCAACACTTGTGGTGCACCCTGGATATTGCTACACCCTCAAGGGCTCTAGGTCGTAAAGTAGGCAGGATGTGTGTAGCCCCACCACTTGTGGTGCACCCTGGATATTGCTACACCCTCAAGGGCTCTAGGTCGTAAATGAGGCAGGGTGTGTGTAGCTCCAACACTTGTGGTGCACCCTGGATATTGCTACACCCTCAAGGGCTCTAGGTCGTAAAGGAGGCAGGGTGTGTGTAGCTCCAACACTTGTGGTGCACCCTGGATAATGCTACACCCTGAAGGGCTCTAGGTCGTAAAGAAGGCAGGGTGTGTGTAGCCCCACCACTTGTGTTGCACCCTGGATAGGGCTACACCCTCAAGGGCTCTAGGTCGTAAGGTATGCAGGGTGTGTGTAGCTACAACACTTGTGGTGCACCCTGGATAGTGCTACACCCTCAAGGGCTCTAGGTCGTAAAGGAGGCAGGGTGTGTGTAACCCCACCACTTGTGGTGCACCCTGGATAGTGCTACCCCCTCAAGGGTTCTAGGTCGTAAAGGAGGCAGGGTGTGTGTAGCTCCAACTCTTGTGGTGCACCCTGTATAATGCTACACCCTGAAGGGCTCTAGGTCGTAAAGGAGGCAGGGTGTGTGTAGCCCCACCACTTGGGTTGCACCCTGGATAGTGCTACACCCTCAAGGGCTCTAGGTCGTAAGGTATGCAGGGTGTGTGTAGCTACAACACTTGTGGTGCACCCTGGATAGTGCTACACCCTCAAGGGCTCTAGGTCGTAAAGGAGGCAGGGTGTGTGTAGCCCCACCACTTGTGGTGCACCGTGGATAGTGCTACCCCTCAAGGGCTCTAGATCGTAAAGGAGGCAGGGTGTGTGTAGCCCCACCACTTGTGGTGCACCCTGGATAGTGCTACTCCCTCAAGGGCTCTAGGTCGTAAAGGAGGCAGGGTGTGAGTAGCCTCACCACTTGTGGTGCTCCCTGGATAGTGCTACCCCCTCAAGGGCTCTAGGTCGTAAAGGAGGCAGGGTGTGTGTAGCTCCAACACTTGTGGTGCACCCTGGATAGTGCTACACCCTCAAGGGCTCTAGGTCGTAAAGGAGGCAGGGTGTGTGTAGCCCCACCACTTGTGGTGCACCCTGGATAGTGCTACACCCTCAAGGGCTCTAGGTCGTAAAGGAGGCAGGGTGTGTGTAGCCCCACCACAAGTGGTGCACCCTGGATAGTGCTACTCCCTCAAGGGCTCTAGGTCGTAAAGGAGGCAGGGTGTGAGTAGCCTCACCACTTGTGGTGCTCCCTGGATAGTGCTACCCCCTCAAGGGCTCTAGGTCGTAAAGGAGGCAGGGTGTGTGTAGCTCCAACACTTGAGGTGCACCATGGATAGTGCTACACCCTGAAGGGCTCTAGGTCGTAAAGGAGGCAGGGTGTGTATAGCCCCACCACTTGTGGTGCACCCTGGATAATGCTACACCCTGAAGGGCTCTAGTTCGTAAAGGAGGCAGGGTGTGTGTAGCCCCACCACTTGTGGAGCACCCTGGATAGTGCTAACCCCTCAAGGGCTCTAGGTCGTAAAGGAGGCAGGGTGTGAGTAGCCTCACCACTTGTGGTGCACCCTGGATAATGCTACACCCTGAAGGGCTCTAGGTCGTAACGGAGGCAGGGTGTGTATAGCCTCATCACTTGTAGTGCACCCTGGATAGTGCTACCCCCTCAAGGGCTCTAGGTCGTAAAGGAGGCAGGGTGTGTTTAGCCCCACCACTTGTGGTGCACCCTGGATAGTGCTACCCCCTCAAGGGCTCTAGGTCGTAAAGGAGGCAGGGTGTGTATAGCCTCATCACTTGTGGTGCACCCTGGATAATGCTACACCCTCAAGGGCTCTAGGTCGTAAAGGAGGCAGAGTGTGTGTAGCCTCACTAATTGTGGTGCACCCTGGATAATGCTACACCCTCAGGGGCTCTAGGTCGTAAAGGAGGCAGAGTGTGTGTAGCCTCACTACTTGTGGTGCACCCTGGATAATTCTACACCCTCAAGGGCTCTAGGTCGTAAAGGAGGCAGGGTGTGTATAGCCTCATCACTTGTAGTGCACCCTGGATAGTGCTACACCCTCAAGGGCTCTAGGTCCTAAAGGAGGCAGGGTGTGTATAGCCCCACCACTTGTGGTGCACCCTGGATAATGCTACACCCTCAAGGGCTCTAGGTCGTAAAGGAGGCAGGGTGTGAGTAGCCTCACTACTTGTGGTGCACCCTGGATAGTGCTACCCCCTCAAGGCTCTAGGTCGTAAAGGAGGCAGGGTGTGTATAGCCTCATCACTTGTGGTGCACCCTGGATAACGCTACCCCCTCAAGGCTCTAGGACGTAAAGAGGCAGGGTGTGTATAGTTCATCACTTGTGGTGCACCCTGGATAATGCTACCCCCTCAAGGCTCTAGGTCGTAAAGGAGGCAGGGTGTGTATAGCCTCATCACTTGTGGTGCACCCTGGATAGTGCTACCCCCTCAAGGCTCTAGGTCGTAAAGGAGGCAGGGTGTGTATAGCCTCATCACTTGTGGTGCACCCTGGATAGTTCTACACCCTCAAGGCTCTAGGTCGTAAAGGAGGCAGGGTGTGAGTAGCCTCACCACTTGTGGTGCACCCTGGATATTGCTACCCCCTCAAGGCTCTAGGTCGTAAAGGAGGCAGGGTGTGTATAGCCTCATCACTTGTGGTGCTCCCTGGATAATGCTACACCCTCAAGGGCTCTAGGTCGTAAAGGAGGCAGGGTGTGTGTAGCCCCATCACTTGTGGTGCACCCTGGATAGTGCTACCCCCTCAAGGGCTCTAGGTCGTAAAGGAGGCAGGGTGTGTGTAGCGTCACCACTTGTGGTGCACCCTGGACATTGCTACACCCTCAGGGGCTCTAGGTCGTAAAGGAGGCTGAGTGTGTGTAGCCTCACCACTTGTGGTGCACCCTGGATATTGCTACACCCTCAAGGGCTCTAGGTCGTAAAGGAGGCAGGGTGTGAGTAGCGTCACCACTTGTGATGCACCCTGGATATTGCTACACCCTCAAGGGCTCTAGGTCGTAAAGGAGGCTAAGTGTGTGTAGCGTCACCACTTGTGATGCACCCTGTATATTGCTACACCCTCAAGGGCTCTAGGTCGTAAGGTATGCAGGGTGTGTGTAGCTACAACACTTGTGGTGCACCCTGGATAGTGCTACTCCCTCAAGGGATCTAGGTCGTAAGGTATGCAGGGTGTGTGTAGCTACAACACTTGTGGTGCACCCTGGATAGTGCTACACCCTCAAGGGCACTAGGTCGTAAAGGATGCTGAGTGTGTGTAGCCTCACCACTTGTGGTGCACCCTGGATATTGCTACACCTTCAAGGGCTCTAGGTCGTAAAGGAGGCTGAGTGTGTGTAGCCTCACCACTTGTGGTGCACCCTGGATATTGCTACACCCTCAAGGGCTCTAGGTCGTAATAGAGGCAGGGTGTGAGTAGCCTCACCACTTGTGGTGCACCCTGGATAATGCTACACCCTGAAGGGCTCTAGGTCGTAAAGGAGGCTGAGTGAGTGTAGCCTCACCACTTGTGGTGCACCCTGGATATTGCTACACCCTCAAGGGCTCTAGGTCGTAAAGGGGGCAGGGTGTGTGTAGCTCCAACACTTGTGGTGCACCCTGGATATTGCTACACCCTCAAGGGCTCTAGGTCGTAAATGAGGCAGGGTGTGTGTAGCTCCAACACTTGTGGTGCACCCTGGATATTGCTACACCCTCAAGGGCTCTAGGTCGTAAAGGAGGCAGGGTGTGTGTAGCTCCAACACTTGTGGTGCACCCTGGATAATGCTACACCCTGAAGGGCTCTAGGTCGTAAAGAAGGCAGGGTGTGTGTAGCCCCACCACTTGTGTTGCACCCTGGATAGGGCTACACCCTCAAGGGCTCTAGGTCGTAAGGTATGCAGGGTGTGTGTAGCTCCAACACTTGTGGTGCACCATGGATAGTGCTACACCCTGAAGGGCTCTAGGTCGTAAAGGAGGCAGGGTGTGTATAGCCCCACCACTTGTGGTGCACCCTGGATAATGCTACACCCTGAAGGGCTCTAGTTCGTAAAGGAGGCAGGGTGTGTGTAGCCCCACCACTTGTGGTGCACCCTGGATAGTGCTAACCCCTCAAGGGATCTAGGTCGTAAAGGAGGCAGGGTGTGAGTAGCCTCACCACTTGTGGTGCACCCTGGATAATGCTACACCCTGAAGGGCTCTAGGTCGTAACGGAGGCAGGGTGTGTATAGCCTCATCACTTGTAGTGCACCCTGGATAGTGCTACCCCCTCAAGGGCTCTAGGTCGTAAAGGAGGCAGGGTGTGTTTAGCCCCACCACTTGTGGTGCACCCTGGATAGTGCTACCCCCTCAAGGGCTCTAGGTCGTAAAGGAGGCAGGGTGTGTATAGCCTCATCACTTGTGGTGCACCCTGGATAATGCTACACCCTCAAGGGCTCTAGGTCGTAAAGGGGGCAGAGTGTGTGTAGCCTCACTAATTGTGGTGCACCCTGGATAATGCTACACCCTCAGGGGCTCTAGGTCGTAAAGGAGGCAGAGTGTGTGTAGCCTCACTACTTGTGGTGCACCCTGGATAATTCTACACCCTCAAGGGCTCTAGGTCGTAAAGGAGGCAGGGTGTGTATAGCCTCATCACTTGTAGTGCACCCTGGATAGTGCTACACCCTCAAGGGCTCTAGGTCCTAAAGGAGGCAGGGTGTGTATAGCCCCACCACTTGTGGTGCACCCTGGATAATGCTACACCCTCAAGGGCTCTAGGTCGTAAAGGAGGCAGGGTGTGAGTAGCCTCACTACTTGTGGTGCACCCTGGATAGTGCTACCCCCTCAAGGCTCTAGGTCGTAAAGGAGGCAGGGTGTGTATAGCCTCATCACTTGTGGTGCACCCTGGATAACGCTACCCCCTCAAGGCTCTAGGACGTAAAGAGGCAGGGTGTGTATAGCCTCATCACTTGTGGTGCACCCTGGATAATGCTACCCCCTCAAGGCTCTAGGTCGTAAAGGAGGCAGGGTGTGTATAGCCTCATCACTTGTGGTGCACCCTGGATAGTGCTACCCCCTCAAGGCTCTAGGTCGTAAAGGAGGCAGGGTGTGTATAGCCTCATCACTTGTGGTGCACCCTGGATAGTTCTACACCCTCAAGGCTCTAGGTCGTAAAGGAGGCAGGGTGTGAGTAGCCTCACCACTTGTGGTGCACCCTGGATATTGCTACCCCCTCAAGGCTCTAGGTCGTAAAGGAGGCAGCGTGTGTATAGCCTCATCACTTGTGGTGCTCCCTGGATAATGCTACACCCTCAAGGGCTCTAGGTCGTAAAGGAGGCAGGTGTGTGTAGCCTCACTACTTGTGGTGCACCCTGGATTTTGCTACCCCCTCAAGGGCTCTAGGTCGTAAAGGAGGCAGAGTGTGTATAGCCTCATCACTTGTGGTGCACCCTGGATAGTGCTACACACTCAAGGGATCTAGGTCGTAAGGTACGCAGGGTGTGTGTAGCTACAATACATGTGGTGCACACTGGATAATGCTACACCCTCAAGGGCTCTAGGTCGTAAAGGAGGCAGGGTGTGTGTAGCCCCACCACTTGTGTTGCACCCTGGATAATGCTACACCCTCAAGGGCTCTAGGTCGTAAAGGAGGCAGGGTGAATGTAGCATCACCACTTTTGGTACACCTGGATAGTGCTACCCTTCAAGGGCTCTAGGTCGTAAGGTATGCAGTGTGTGTGTAGCTACAACCCTTGTGGTGCACCCTGGATAGTGCTACACCCTCAAATGCTCTAGGTCGTAAAGTAGGCAGGGTGTGTGTCCCCACCACTTGTGGTGCACCCTGAATAGTGCTACCCCCTCAAGGGCTCTAGGTCGAAAAGTATGCAGGGCGTGTGTAGCTACAACACTTGTGGTGCACCCTGGATAGTGCTACACCCTAAAGGGCACTAGGTCGTAAAGGAGGCAGGGTGTGTGTTGCTACAAATCAGGTGGTGCACCCTGGATAGTGCTACACCCTCAAGGGCTCTAGGTCGTAATGGAGGCAGAGTGTGTGTAGCCCCATCACTTGTGGTGCACCCAGGATAGTGCTACCCCGTCAAGGGCTCATGGTTGTAATGGAGGCAGAGTGAGTGTAGCCCCACCACCTGTGGTGCACCCTGGTTAGTGGTAGCCCCTCATGGGCTCTAGGTAGTAATGGAGGCAGAGTGTGTGTAGCCTCACTTCTTGTGGTGCACCCTGGATAGTGCTACCCCCTCAAGGGCTCTAGGTCGTAAAGGAGGCAAAGTGTGTATAGCCTCATCACTTGTAGTGCACCCTGGATAGTGCTACCCCCTCAAGGGCTCCAGGTCGTAAGGTATGCAAGGTGTGTGTAGCTACAATACATGTGGTGCACCCTGGATAGTGCTACACCCTCAAGGGATCTAGGTCGTAAGGTATGCAGGGTGTGTGTAGCTACAATACATGTGGTGCACCCTGGATAGTGCAACACCCTCAAGGGCTCTAGGTCGTAATGGAGGCAGGGTGTGTATAGCTCAATCACTTGTGGTGCACCCTGGATAGTGCTACCCCCTCAAGGGCTCTAGGTCGTAAAGGAGCCAAAGTGTGTATAGCCTCATAAATTGTAGTGCACCCTGGATAGTGCTACCCCCTCTAGGGCTCTAGGTCGTAAGGTATGCAGGGTGTGTGTAGCTACAACACATGTGGTGCACCCTGGATAGTGCAACACCCTCAAGGGCTCTAGGTCGTAAAGGAGGCAGGGTGTGTGTAGCTCCACCACTTGTGTTGCACCCTGGATAATGCTACACCCTCAAGGGCTCTAGGTCGTAAAGGAAGCAGGGTGAATGTAGCCTCGCCACTTTTGGTGCACCCTGGATAGTGCTATCCTTCAAGGGCTCTAGGTCGTAAGATGTGCAGGGTGTGTGTAGCTACAACATTTGTGGAGCACCCTGGATATTGCTACACCCTCAAGGGCTCTAGGTCATAAAGGAGGCAGGGTGTGTGTAGCCCCACCACTTGTGTTGCACCCTGAATAGTGCTACCCCCTCAAGGGTCTAGGTCGTAAGGAATGCAGGGTGTGTGTAGCTACAACACTTGTGGTGCACCCTGGATAGTGCTACACCCTCAAGGGCTCTAGGTCGTAATGGAGGCAGGGTGTGTGTAGCCCCATCACTTGTGGTGCACCCTGGATAGTGCTTCTCCCTCAAGGGCTCTAGGTCGTAAAGGAAGCAGGGTGTGTGTAGCCCCATCACTTGTGGTGCACCCTGGATAGTGCTTCTCCCTCAAGGGCTCTAGTTCGTAAAGGAGGCTGAGTGTGTGTAGCGTCGCCACTTGTGGTGCACCCTGGATATTGCTACACCCTCAAGGGCTCTAGGTCGTAAAGGAGGCTGAGTGTGAGTAGCGTCAACACTTGTGGTGCACCCTGGATATTCTTACACCCTCAAGGGTTCTAGGTCGTAAAGGAGGCTGAGTGTGTGTAGCGTCACCACTTGTGGTGCACCCTGGATATTGCTACATCCTCAAGGGCTCTATGTCGTAAAGGAGGCTGAGTGTGTGTAGCCTCACCACTTGTAGTGCACCCTGGATATTGCTACACCCTCAAGGGCTCTAGGTCTTAAAGGAGGCAGGGTGTGAGTAGCGTCACCACTTGTGATGCACCCTGGATATTGCTACACCCTCAAGGGCTCTAGGTCGTAAAGGAGGCTAAGTGTGTGTAGCGTCACCACTTGTGATGCACCCTGTATATTGCTACACCCTCAAGGGCTCTAGGTTGTAAGGTATGCAGGGTGTGTGTAGCTACAACACTTATGGTGCACCCTGGATAATGCTACTCCCTCAAGGGCTCTAGGTCGTAAGGTATGCAGGGTGTGTGTAGCTACAACACTTGTGGTGCACCCTGGATATTGCTACACCCTCAAGGGCTCTAGGTCGTAAAGGAGGCTGAGTGTGTGTAGCCTCACCACTTGTGGTGCACCCTGGATATTGCTACACCCTCAAGGGCTCTAGGTCGTAAAGGAGGCAGGGTGTGAGTAGCCTCACCACTTGTGGTGCACCCTGGATAATGCTACACCCTGAAGGGTTCTAGGTCGTAAAGGAGGCTGAGTGTGTGTAGCCTCACCACTTGTGGTGCACCCTGGATATTGCTACACCCTCAAGGGCTCTAGGTTTAAAGGAGGCAGGGTGTGTGTAGCTCCAACACTTGTGGTGCACCCTGGATATTGCTACACCCTCAAGGGCTCTAGGTCGTAAAGGAGGCTGGGTGTGTGTAGCCCCACCACTTGTGGTGCACCCTTGATATTGCCACACCCTCAAGGGCTCTAGGTCGTAAAGGAGGCAGGGTGTGTGTAGCTCCAACACTTGTGGTGCACCATGGATAATGCTACACCCTGAAGGGCTCTAGGTCGTAAAGGAGGCAGGGTGTTGTAGCCCCACCACTTGTGTTTCACCCTGGATAGTGCTACACCCAAAAGGGCTCTAGGTCGTAAGGTATGCAGGGTGTGTGTAGCTACAACACTTGTGGTGCACCCTGGATAGTGCTACACCCTCAAGGGCTCTAGGTCGTAAAGGAGGCTGGGTGTGTGTAGCCCCACCACTTGTGGTGCACCCTGGATAGTGCTACCCACTCAAGGGCTCTAGGTCGTAAAGGAGGCAGGCTGTGTGTAGCCCCACCACTTGTGGTGCACCCTGGATAGTGCTACTCCCTAAAGGGCTCTAGGTCGTAAAGGAGGCAGGGTGTGAATAGCCTCACCACTTGTGGTGCACCCTGGATAGTGCTACCCCCTCAAGGGCTCTAGGTCGTAAAGGAGGCAGGGTGTGTGTAGCTCCAACACTTGTGGTGCACCCTGGATAATGCTACACCCTGAAGGGCTCTAGGTCGTAAAGGAGGCAGAGTGTGTGTAGCCCCACCACTTGTGCTGCACCCTGGATATTGCTACACCCTCAAGGTCTCTAGGTCGTAAAGGAGGCAGGGTGTGTGTAGCTCCAACACTTGTGGTGCACCCTGGATATTGCTACACCCTCAAGGGCTCGAGGTCGTAAAGGAGGCAGGGTGTGTGTAGCTCCAACACTTGTGGTGCACCCTGGATAATGCTACACCCTGAAGGGCTCTAGGTCGTAAAGGAGGCAGGGTGTGTGTAGCCCCACCACTTGTGTTGCACCCTGGATAGTGCTACACCCTCAAGGGCTCTAGGTCGTAAGGTATGCAGGGTGTGTGTAGCTACAACACTTGTGGTGCACCCTGGATAATGCTACACCCTCAAGGGCTCTAGGTCGTAAAGGAGGCAGGGTGTGTGTAGCCCCACCACTTGTGGTGCACCCTGGATAGTGCTACCCCCTCAAGGGCTCTAGGTCGTAAAGGAGGCAGGGTGTGTGTAGCCCCACCACTTGTGGTGCACCCTGGATAGTGCTACTCCCTCAAGGGCTCTAGGTCGTAAAGGAGGCAGGGTGTGAGTAGCCTCACCACTTGTGGTGCACCCTGGATAGTGCTACCCCCTCAAGGGCTCTAGGTCGTAAAGGAGGCAGGGTGTGTGTAGCTCCAACACTTGTGGTGCACCCTGGATAGTGCTACACCCTCAAGGGCTCTAGGTCGTAAAGGAGGCAGGGTGTGTGTAGCCCCACCACTTGTGGTGCACCCTGGATAGTGCTACACCCTCAAGGGCTCTAGGTCGTAAAGGAGGCAGGGTGTGTGTAGCCCCACCACTTGTGGTGCACCCTGGATAGTGCTACTCCCTCAAGGGCTCTAGGTCGTAAAGGAGGCAGGGTGTGTGTAGCCCCATCACTTGTGGTGCACCCTGGATAGTGCTTCTCCCTCAAGGGCTCTAGGTCGTAAAGGAAGCAGGGTGTGTGTAGCCCCATCACTTGTGGTGCACCCTGGATAGTGCTTCTCCCTCAAGGGCTCTAGTTCGTAAAGGAGGCTGAGTGTGTTTAGCGTCGCCACTTGTGGTGCACCCTGGATATTGCTACACCCTCAAGGGCTCTAGGTCGTAAAGGAGGCTGAGTGTGAGTAGCGTCAACACTTGTGGTGCACCCTGGATATTCCTACACCCTCAAGGGTTCTAGGTCGTAAAGGAGGCTGAGTGTGTGTAGCGTCACCACTTGTGGTGCACCCTGGATATTGCTACATCCTCAAGGGCTCTAGGTCGTAAAGGAGGCTGAGTGTGTGTAGCCTGACCACTTGTAGTGCACCCTGGATATTGCTACACCCTCAAGGGCTCTAGGTCTTAAAGGAGGCAGGGTGTGAGTAGCGTCACCACTTGTGATGCACCCTGGATATTGCTACACCCTCAAGGGCTCTAGGTCGTAAAGGAAGCTAAGTGTGTGTAGCGTCACCACTTGTGATGCACCCTGTATATTGCTACACCCTCAAGGGCTCTAGGTTGTAAGGTATGCAGGGTGTGTGTAGCTACAACACTTATGGTGCACCCTGGATAATGCTACTCCCTCAAGGGCTCTAGGTCGTAAGGTATGCAGGGTGTGTGTAGCTACAACACTTGTGGTGCACCCTGGATATTGCTACACCCTCAAGGGCTCTAGGGCGTAAAGGAGGCTGAGTGTGTGTAGCCTCACCACTTGTGGTGCACCCTGGATATTGCTACACCCTCAAGGGCTCTAGGTCGTAAAGGAGGCAGGGTGTGAGTAGCCTCACCACTTGTGGTGCACCCTGGATAATGCTACACCCTGAAGGGTTCTAGGTCGTAAAGGAGGCTGAGTGTGTGTAGCCTCACCACTTGTGGTGCACCCTGGATATTGCTACACCCTCAAGGGCTCTAGGTTTAAAGGAGGCAGGGTGTGTGTAGCTCCAACACTTGTGGTGCACCCTGGATATTGCTACACCCTCAAGGGCTCTAGGTCGTAAAGGAGGCTGGGTGTGTGTAGCCCCACCACTTGTGGTGCACCCTTGATATTGCCACACCCTCAAGGGCTCTAGGTCGTAAAGGAGGCAGGGTGTGTGTAGCCTCACCACTTGTGGTGCACCCTGGATATTGCTACACCCTCAAGGGCTCTAGGTTTAAAGGAGGCAGGGTGTGTGTAGCTCCAACACTTGTGGTGCACCCTGGATAGTGCTACCCACTCAAGGGCTCTAGGTCGTAAAGGAGGCAGGCTGTGTGTAGCCCCACCACTTGTGGTGCACCCTGGATAGTGCTACTCCCTAAAGGGCTCTAGGTCGTAAAGGAGGCAGAGTGTGTGTAGCCCCACCACTTGTGCTGCACCCTGGATATTGCTACACCCTCAAGGTCTCTAGGTCGTAAAGGAGGCAGGGTGTGTGTAGCTCCAACACTTGTGGTGCACCCTGGATATTGCTACACCCTCAAGGGCTCGAGGTCGTTAAGGAGGCAGGGTGTGTGTAGCTCCAACACTTGTGGTGCACCCTGGATAATGCTACACCCTGAAGGGCTCTAGGTCGTAAAGGAGGCAGGGTGTGTGTAGCCCCACCACTTGTGTTGCACCCTGGATAGTGCTACACCCTCAAGGGCTCTAGGTCGTAAGGTATGCAGGGTGTGTGTAGCTACAACACTTGTGGTGCACCCTGGATAATGCTACACCCTCAAGGGCTCTAGGTCGTAAAGGAGGCAGGGTGTGTGTAGCCCCACCACTTGTGGTGCACCCTGGATAGTGCTACCCCCTCAAGGGCTCTAGGTCGTAAAGGAGGCAGGGTGTGTATAGCCCCACCACTTGTGGTGCACCCTGGATAATGCTACACCCTCAAGGGCTCTAGGTCGTAAAGGGGGCAGGGTATGTGTAGCCTCACCACTTGTGGTGCACCCTGGATAGTGCTACCCTTCAAGGCTCCAGGTCGTAAAGTAGGCAGCGTGAGTGTAGCCCCACCACTTGTGGTGCACCCTGGATAGTGTTACACCCTCAAGGGCTCTAGTTCCTAAAGAGGCAGGGTGTGTGTATCCTCACCACTTGTGGTGCACCCTGGATAGTGCTACCCTTCAAGGCTCTAGGTCGTAAAGGAGGCAGGGTGTGTATAGCCCCACCACTTGTGGTGCACCCTGGATAATGCTACACCCTCAATGGCTCTAGGTCGTAAAGGAGGCAGGGTGTGTGTAGCCCCATCACTTGTGGTGCACCATGGATAGTGATACCCTTCAAGGCTCTAGGTCGTAAAGGAGGCAGGGTGTGTGTAGCCCCACCACTTGTTGTGCACCCTGGATAATGCTACACCCTCAAGGGCTCTAGGTCCTAAAGAGGCAGGGAGTGTGTAGCCTCACCACTTGTGGTGCAACCTGGATAGTGCTACCCTTCAAGGCTCTAGGTCGTAAAGGAGGTAGGGTGTGTGTAGCCCCACCACTTGTGGTGCACCCTGGATAGTGCTACCCCCTCAAGGGCTCTAGGTCCTAAAGAGGCAGGGTGTGTGTAGCCTCACCACTTGTGGTGCACCCTGGATAGTGCTACCCTTCAAGGCTCTAGGTCGTAAAGGAGGCAAGGTGTGTGTAGCGTCACTACTTGTGGTGCACCCTGGAGAGTGCTACCCTTCAAGGCTCTAGGTCGTAAAGGAGGCAGGGTGTGTGTGGCCTCACCACTTGTGGTGCACCCTGGATAGTGCTACCCTTCAAGGCTCTAGGTCGTAAAGGAGGCAGGGTGTGTATTGCCCCACCACTTGTGGTGCACCCTGGATAATGCTACACCCTCAAGGGCTCTAGAACGTAAAGGAGGCAGGGTGGGTGTAGCTCCATCACTTGTGGTGCACCCTGGATAGTGCTACTCCCTCAAGGCCTCTAGGTCGTAAAGGAGGCAGGGTGTGTGTAGCCCCACAACTTGTGGTGCACCCTGGATAGTGCTACCCTTCAAGGCTCTAGGTCGTAAAGGAGGCAGGGTGTGTATAGCCCCACCACTTGTGGTGCACCCTGGATAATGCTACACCCTCAAGGGCTCTAGGTCGTAAAGGAGGCAGGGTGTGTGTAGCCCCATCACTTGTGGTGCACCCAGGATAGTGCTACCCTTCAAGGCTCTAAGTCGTAAAGGAGGCAGGGTGTGTGTAGCCCCACCACTTGTGGTGCACCCTGGATAGTGCTACCCTTCAAGGCTCTAGGTCGTAAATGTGGCTGGGTGTGTATAGCCCCACCACTTGTGGTGCATCCTGGATAATGCTACACCCTCAAGGGCTCTAGGTCGTAAAGGAGGCAGGGTGTGTGTAGCTCCAACACTTGTGGTGCAACCTGGATAGTGCTACGTGGTGCACCCTGGATAGTGCTACCCCCTCAAGGGCTCTAGGTCGTAAAGGAGGCAGGGTGTGTGTAGCCCCATCACTTGTGGTGCACCCTGGATAGTGCTACCCCCCTCAAGGGCTCTAGGTCGTAAAGGAGGCAGGGTGTGTGTAGCGTCACCACTTGTGGTGCACCCTGGACATTGCTACACCCTCAGGGGCTCTAGGTCGTAAAGGAGGCTGAGTGTGTGTAGCCTCACCACTTGTGGTGCACCCTGGATATTGCTACACCCTCAAGGGCTCTAGGTCGTAAAGGAGGCAGGGTGTGAGTAGCGTCACCACTTGTGATGCACCCTGGATATTGCTACACCCTCAAGGGCTCTAGGTCGTAAAGGAGGCTAAGTGTGTGTAGCGTCACCACTTGTGATGCACCCTGTATATTGCTACACCCTCAAGGGCTCTAGGTCGTAAGGTATGCAGGGTGTGTGTAGCTACAACACTTGTGGTGCACCCTGGATAGTGCTACTCCCTCAAGGGATCTAGGTCGTAAGGTATGCAGGGTGTGTGTAGCTACAACACTTGTGGTGCACCCTGGATAGTGCTACACCCTCAAGGGCACTAGGTCGTAAAGGATGCTGAGTGTGTGTAGCCTCACCACTTGTGGTGCACCCTGGATATTGCTACACCTTCAAGGGCTCTAGGTCGTAAAGGAGGCTGAGTGTGTGTAGCCTCACCACTTGTGGTGCACCCTGGATATTGCTACACCCTCAAGGGCTCTAGGTCGTAATAGAGGCAGGGTGTGAGTAGCCTCACCACTTGTGGTGCCCCCTTTATAATGCTACACCCTGAAGGGCTCTAGGTCGTAAAGGAGGCTGAGTGTGTGTAGCCTCACCACTTGTGGTGCACCCTGGATATTGCTACACCCTCAAGGGCTCTAGGTCGTAAAGGGGGCAGGGTGTGTGTAGCTCCAACACTTGTGGTGCACCCTGGATATTGCTACACCCTCAAGGGCTCTAGGTCGTAAAGTAGGCAGGATGTGTGTAGCCCCACCACTTGTGGTGCACCCTGGATATTGCTACACCCTCAAGGGCTCTAGGTCGTAAATGAGGCAGGGTGTGTGTAGCTCCAACACTTGTGGTGCACCCTGGATATTGCTACACCCTCAAGGGCTCTAGGTCGTAAAGGAGGCAGGGTGTGTGTAGCTCCAACACTTGTGGTGCACCCTGGATAATGCTACACCCTGAAGGGCTCTAGGTCGTAAAGAAGGCAGGGTGTGTGTAGCCCCACCACTTGTGTTGCACCCTGGATAGGGCTACACCCTCAAGGGCTCTAGGTCGTAAGGTATGCAGGGTGTGTGTAGCTACAACTCTTGTGGTGCACCCTGGATAGTGCTACACCCTCAAGGGCTCTAGGTCGTAAAGGAGGCAGGGTGTGTGTAACCCCACCACTTGTGGTGCACCCTGGATAGTGCTACCCCCTCAAGGGTTCTAGGTCGTAAAGGAGGCAGGGTGTGTGTACCTCCAACTCTTGTGGTGCACCCTGTATAATGCTACACCCTGAAGGGCTCTAGGTCGTAAAGGAGGCAGGGTGTGTGTAGCCCCACCACTTGGGTTGCACCCTGGATAGTGCTACACCCTCAAGGGCTCTAGGTCGTAAGGTATGCAGGGTGTGTGTAGCTACAACACTTGTGGTGCACCCTGGATAGTGCTACACCCTCAAGGGCTCTAGGTCGTAAAGGAGGCAGGGTGTGTGTAGCCCCACCACTTGTGGTGCACCGTGGATAGTGCTACCCCCTCAAGGGCTCTAGATCGTAAAGGAGGCAGGGTGTGTGTAGCCCCACCACTTGTGGTGCACCCTGGATAGTGCTACTCCCTCAAGGGCTCTAGGTCGTAAAGGAGGCAGGGTGTGAGTAGCCTCACCACTTGTGGTGCTCCCTGGATAGTGCTACCCCCTCAAGGGCCCTAGGTCGTAAAGGAGGCAGGGTGTGTGTAGCTCCAACACTTGTGGTGCACCCTGGATAGTGCTACACCCTCAAGGGCTCTAGGTCGTAAAGGAGGCAGGGTGTGTGTAGCCCCACCACTTGTGGTGCACCCTGGATAGTGCTACACCCTCAAGGGCTCTAGGTCGTAAAGGAGGCAGGGTGTGTGTAGCCCCACCACAAGTGGTGCACCCTGGATAGTGCTACTCCCTCAAGGGCTCTAGGTCGTAAAGGAGGCAGGGTGTGAGTAGCCTCACCACTTGTGGTGCTCCCTGGATAGTGCTACCCCCTCAAGGGCTCTAGGTCGTAAAGGAGGCAGGGTGTGTGTAGCTCCAACACTTGTGGTGCACCATGGATAGTGCTACACCCTGAAGGGCTCTAGGTCGTAAAGGAGGCAGGGTGTGTATAGCCCCACCACTTGTGGTGCACCCTGGATAATGCTACACCCTGAAGGGCTCTAGTTCGTAAAGGAGGCAGGGTGTGTGTAGCCCCACCACTTGTGGAGCACCCTGGATAGTGCTAACCCCTCAAGGGCTCTAGGTCGTAAAGGAGGCAGGGTGTGAGTAGCCTCACCACTTGTGGTGCACCCTGGATAATGCTACACCCTGAAGGGCTCTAGGTCGTAACGGAGGCAGGGTGTGTATAGCCTCATCACTTGTAGTGCACCCTGGATAGTGCTACCCCCTCAAGGGCTCTAGGTCGTAAAGGAGGCAGGGTGTGTTTAGCCCCACCACTTGTGGTGCACCCTGGATAGTGCTACCCCCTCAAGGGCTCTAGGTCGTAAAGGAGGCAGGGTGTGTATAGCCTCATCACTTGTGGTGCACCCTGGATAATGCTACACCCTCAAGGGCTCTAGGTCGTAAAGGAGGCAGAGTGTGTGTAGCCTCACTAATTGTGGTGCACCCTGGATAATGCTACACCCTCAGGGGCTCTAGGTCGTAAAGGAGGCAGAGTGTGTGTAGCCTCACTACTTGTGGTGCACCCTGGATAATTCTACACCCTCAAGGGCTCTAGGTCGTAAAGGAGGCAGAGTGTGTATAGCCTCATCACTTGTAGTGCACCCTGGATAGTGCTACACCCTCAAGGGCTCTAGGTCCTAAAGGAGGCAGGGTGTGTATAGCCCCACCACTTGTGGTGCACCCTGGATAATGCTACACCCTCAAGGGCTCTAGGTCGTAAAGGAGGCAGGGTGTGAGTAGCCTCACTACTTGTGGTGCACCCTGGATAGTGCTACCCCCTCAAGGCTCTAGGTCGTAAAGGAGGCAGGGTGTGTATAGCCTCATCACTTGTGGTGCACCCTGGATAACGCTACCCCCTCAAGGCTCTAGGACGTAAAGAGGCAGGGTGTGTATAGTTCATCACTTGTGGTGCACCCTGGATAATGCTACCCCCTCAAGGCTCTAGGTCGTAAAGGAGGCAGGGTGTGTATAGCCTCATCACTTGTGGTGCACCCTGGATAGTGCTACCCCCTCAAGGCTCTAGGTCGTAAAGGAGGCAGGGTGTGTATAGCCTCATCACTTGTGGTGCACCCTGGATAGTTCTACACCCTCAAGGCTCTAGGTCGTAAAGGAGGCAGGGTGTGAGTAGCCTCACCACTTGTGGTGCACCCTGGATATTGCTACCCCCTCAAGGCTCTAGGTCGTAAAGGAGGCAGGGTGTGTATAGCCTCATCACTTGTGGTGCTCCCTGGATAATGCTACACCCTCAAGGGCTCTAGGTCGTAAAGGAGGCAGGGTGTGTGTAGCCCCATCACTTGTGGTGCACCCTGGATAGTGCTACCCCCTCAAGGGCTCTAGGTCGTAAAGGAGGCAGGGTGTGTGTAGCGTCACCACTTGTGGTGCACCCTGGACATTGCTACACCCTCAGGGGCTCTAGGTCGTAAAGGAGGCTGAGTGTGTGTAGCCTCACCACTTGTGGTGCACCCTGGATATTGCTACACCCTCAAGGGCTCTAGGTCGTAAAGGAGGCAGGGTGTGAGTAGCGTCACCACTTGTGATGCACCCTGGATATTGCTACACCCTCAAGGGCTCTAGGTCGTAAAGGAGGCTAAGTGTGTGTAGCGTCACCACTTGTGATGCACCCTGTATATTGCTACACCCTCAAGGGCTCTAGGTCGTAAGGTATGCAGGGTGTGTGTAGCTACAACACTTGTGGTGCACCCTGGATAGTGCTACTCCCTCAAGGGATCTAGGTCGTAAGGTATGCAGGGTGTGTGTAGCTACAACACTTGTGGTGCACCCTGGATAGTGCTACACCCTCAAGGGCACTAGGTCGTAAAGGATGCTGAGTGTGTGTAGCCTCACCACTTGTGGTGCACCCTGGATATTGCTACACCTTCAAGGGCTCTAGGTCGTAAAGGAGGCTGAGTGTGTGTAGCCTCACCACTTGTGGTGCACCCTGGATATTGCTACACCCTCAAGGGCTCTAGGTCGTAATAGAGGCAGGGTGTGAGTAGCCTCACCACTTGTGGTGCACCCTGGATAATGCTACACCCTGAAGGGCTCTAGGTCGTAAAGGAGGCTGAGTGAGTGTAGCCTCACCACTTGTGGTGCACCCTGGATATTGCTACACCCTCAAGGGCTCTAGGTCGTAAAGGGGGCAGGGTGTGTGTAGCTCCAACACTTGTGGTGCACCCTGGATATTGCTACACCCTCAAGGGCTCTAGGTCGTAAATGAGGCAGGGTGTGTGTAGCTCCAACACTTGTGGTGCACCCTGGATATTGCTACACCCTCAAGGGCTCTAGGTCGTAAAGGAGGCAGGGTGTGTGTAGCTCCAACACTTGTGGTGCACCCTGGATAATGCTACACCCTGAAGGGCTCTAGGTCGTAAAGAAGGCAGGGTGTGTGTAGCCCCACCACTTGTGTTGCACCCTGGATAGGGCTACACCCTCAAGGGCTCTAGGTCGTAAGGTATGCAGGGTGTGTGTAGCTCCAACACTTGTGGTGCACCATGGATAGTGCTACACCCTGAAGGGCTCTAGGTCGTAAAGGAGGCAGGGTGTGTATAGCCCCACCACTTGTGGTGCACCCTGGATAATGCTACACCCTGAAGGGCTCTAGTTCGTAAAGGAGGCAGGGTGTGTGTAGCCCCACCACTTGTGGTGCACCCTGGATAGTGCTAACCCCTCAAGGGATCTAGGTCGTAAAGGAGGCAGGGTGTGAGTAGCCTCACCACTTGTGGTGCACCCTGGATAATGCTACACCCTGAAGGGCTCTAGGTCGTAACGGAGGCAGGGTGTGTATAGCCTCATCACTTGTAGTGCACCCTGGATAGTGCTACCCCCTCAAGGGCTCTAGGTCGTAAAGGAGGCAGGGTGTGTTTAGCCCCACCACTTGTGGTGCACCCTGGATAGTGCTACCCCCTCAAGGGCTCTAGGTCGTAAAGGAGGCAGGGTGTGTATAGCCTCATCACTTGTGGTGCACCCTGGATAATGCTACACCCTCAAGGGCTCTAGGTCGTAAAGGGGGCAGAGTGTGTGTAGCCTCACTAATTGTGGTGCACCCTGGATAATGCTACACCCTCAGGGGCTCTAGGTCGTAAAGGAGGCAGAGTGTGTGTAGCCTCACTACTTGTGGTGCACCCTGGATAATTCTACACCCTCAAGGGCTCTAGGTCGTAAAGGAGGCAGGGTGTGTATAGCCTCATCACTTGTAGTGCACCCTGGATAGTGCTACACCCTCAAGGGCTCTAGGTCCTAAAGGAGGCAGGGTGTGTATAGCCCCACCACTTGTGGTGCACCCTGGATAATGCTACACCCTCAAGGGCTCTAGGTCGTAAAGGAGGCAGGGTGTGAGTAGCCTCACTACTTGTGGTGCACCCTGGATAGTGCTACCCCCTCAAGGCTCTAGGTCGTAAAGGAGGCAGGGTGTGTATAGCCTCATCACTTGTGGTGCACCCTGGATAACGCTACCCCCTCAAGGCTCTAGGACGTAAAGAGGCAGGGTGTGTATAGCCTCATCACTTGTGGTGCACCCTGGATAATGCTACCCCCTCAAGGCTCTAGGTCGTAAAGGAGGCAGGGTGTGTATAGCCTCATCACTTGTGGTGCACCCTGGATAGTGCTACCCCCTCAAGGCTCTAGGTCGTAAAGGAGGCAGGGTGTGTATAGCCTCATCACTTGTGGTGCACCCTGGATAGTTCTACACCCTCAAGGCTCTAGGTCGTAAAGGAGGCAGGGTGTGAGTAGCCTCACCACTTGTGGTGCACCCTGGATATTGCTACCCCCTCAAGGCTCTAGGTCGTAAAGGAGGCAGGGTGTGTATAGCCTCATCACTTGTGGTGCTCCCTGGATAATGCTACACCCTCAAGGGCTCTAGGTCGTAAAGGAGGCAGGTGTGTGTAGCCTCACTACTTGTGGTGCACCCTGGATTTTGCTACCCCCTCAAGGGCTCTAGGTCGTAAAGGAGGCAGAGTGTGTATAGCCTCATCACTTGTGGTGCACCCTGGATAGTGCTACACACTCAAGGGATCTAGGTCGTAAGGTACGCAGGGTGTGTGTAGCTACAATACATGTGGTGCACACTGGATAATGCTACACCCTCAAGGGCTCTAGGTCGTAAAGGAGGCAGGGTGTGTGTAGCCCCACCACTTGTGTTGCACCCTGGATAATGCTACACCCTCAAGGGCTCTAGGTCGTAAAGGAGGCAGGGTGAATGTAGCATCACCACTTTTGGTACACCTGGATAGTGCTACCCTTCAAGGGCTCTAGGTCGTAAGGTATGCAGTGTGTGTGTAGCTACAACCCTTGTGGTGCACCCTGGATAGTGCTACACCCTCAAATGCTCTAGGTCGTAAAGTAGGCAGGGTGTGTGTCCCCACCACTTGTGGTGCACCCTGAATAGTGCTACCCCCTCAAGGGCTCTAGGTCGAAAGGTATGCAGGGCGTGTGTAGCTACAACACTTGTGGTGCACCCTGGATAGTGCTACACCCTAAAGGGCACTAGGTCGTAAAGGAGGCAGGGTGTGTGTTGCTACAAATCAGGTGGTGCACCCTGGATAGTGCTACACCCTCAAGGGCTCTAGGTCGTAATGGAGGCAGAGTGTGTGTAGCCCCATCACTTGTGGTGCACCCAGGATAGTGCTACCCCGTCAAGGGCTCATGGTTGTAATGGAGGCAGAGTGAGTGTAGCCCCACCACCTGTGGTGCACCCTGGTTAGTGGTAGCCCCTCATGGGCTCTAGGTAGTAATGGAGGCAGAGTGTGTGTAGCCTCACTTCTTGTGGTGCACCCTGGATAGTGCTACCCCCTCAAGGGCTCTAGGTCGTAAAGGAGGCAAAGTGTGTATAGCCTCATCACTTGTAGTGCACCCTGGATAGTGCTACCCCCTCAAGGGCTCCAGGTCGTAAGGTATGCAAGGTGTGTGTAGCTACAATACATGTGGTGCACCCTGGATAGTGCTACACCCTCAAGGGATCTAGGTCGTAAGGTATGCAGGGTGTGTGTAGCTACAATACATGTGGTGCACCCTGGATAGTGCAACACCCTCAAGGGCTCTAGGTCGTAATGGAGGCAGGGTGTGTATAGCTCAATCACTTGTGGTGCACCCTGGATAGTGCTACCCCCTCAAGGGCTCTAGGTCGTAAAGGAGCCAAAGTGTGTATAGCCTCATAAATTGTAGTGCACCCTGGATAGTGCTACCCCCTCTAGGGCTCTAGGTCGTAAGGTATGCAGGGTGTGTGTAGCTACAACACATGTGGAGCACCCTGGATAGTGCAACACCCTCAAGGGCTCTAGGTCGTAAAGGAGGCAGGGTGTGTGTAGCTCCACCACTTGTGTTGCACCCTGGATAATGCTACACCCTCAAGGGCTCTAGGTCGTAAAGGAGGCAGGGTGAATGTAGCCTCGCCACTTTTGGTGCACCCTGGATAGTGCTATCCTTCAAGGGCTCTAGGTCGTAAGATGTGCAGGGTGTGTGTAGCTACAACATTTGTGGAGCACCCTGGATATTGCTACACCCTCAAGGGCTCTAGGTCATAAAGGAGGCAGGGTGTGTGTAGCCCCACCACTTGTGTTGCACCCTGAATAGTGCTACCCCCTCAAGGGTCTAGGTCGTAAGGAATGCAGGGTGTGTGTAGCTACAACACTTGTGGTGCACCCTGGATAGTGCTACACCCTCAAGGGCTCTAGGTCGTAATGGAGGCAGGGTGTGTGTAGCCCCATCACTTGTGGTGCACCCTGGATAGTGCTTCTCCCTCAAGGGCTCTAGGTCGTAAAGGAAGCAGGGTGTGTGTAGCCCCATCACTTGTGGTGCACCCTGGATAGTGCTTCTCCCTCAAGGGCTCTAGTTCGTAAAGGAGGCTGAGTGTGTGTAGCGTCGCCACTTGTGGTGCACCCTGGATATTGCTACACCCTCAAGGGCTCTAGGTCGTAAAGGAGGCTGAGTGTGAGTAGCGTCAACACTTGTGGTGCACCCTGGATATTCTTACACCCTCAAGGGTTCTAGGTCGTAAAGGAGGCTGAGTGTGTGTAGCGTCACCACTTGTGGTGCACCCTGGATATTGCTACATCCTCAAGGGCTCTATGTCGTAAAGGAGGCTGAGTGTGTGTAGCCTCACCACTTGTAGTGCACCCTGGATATTGCTACACCCTCAAGGGCTCTAGGTCTTAAAGGAGGCAGGGTGTGAGTAGCGTCACCACTTGTGATGCACCCTGGATATTGCTACACCCTCAAGGGCTCTAGGTCGTAAAGGAGGCTAAGTGTGTGTAGCGTCACCACTTGTGATGCACCCTGTATATTGCTACACCCTCAAGGGCTCTAGGTTGTAAGGTATGCAGGGTGTGTGTAGCTACAACACTTATGGTGCACCCTGGATAATGCTACTCCCTCAAGGGCTCTAGGTCGTAAGGTATGCAGGGTGTGTGTAGCTACAACACTTGTGGTGCACCCTGGATATTGCTACACCCTCAAGGGCTCTAGGTCGTAAAGGAGGCTGAGTGTGTGTAGCCTCACCACTTGTGGTGCACCCTGGATATTGCTACACCCTCAAGGGCTCTAGGTCGTAAAGGAGGCAGGGTGTGAGTAGCCTCACCACTTGTGGTGCACCCTGGATAATGCTACACCCTGAAGGGTTCTAGGTCGTAAAGGAGGCTGAGTGTGTGTAGCCTCACCACTTGTGGTGCACCCTGGATATTGCTACACCCTCAAGGGCTCTAGGTTTAAAGGAGGCAGGGTGTGTGTAGCTCCAACACTTGTGGTGCACCCTGGATATTGCTACACCCTCAAGGGCTCTAGGTCGTAAAGGAGGCTGGGTGTGTGTAGCCCCACCACTTGTGGTGCACCCTTGATATTGCCACACCCTCAAGGGCTCTAGGTCGTAAAGGAGGCAGGGTGTGTGTAGCTCCAACACTTGTGGTGCACCATGGATAATGCTACACCCTGAAGGGCTCTAGGTCGTAAAGGAGGCAGGGTGTTGTAGCCCCACCACTTGTGTTTCACCCTGGATAGTGCTACACCCAAAAGGGCTCTAGGTCGTAAGGTATGCAGGGTGTGTGTAGCTACAACACTTGTGGTGCACCCTGGATAGTGCTACACCCTCAAGGGCTCTAGGTCGTAAAGGAGGCTGGGTGTGTGTAGCCCCACCACTTGTGGTGCACCCTGGATAGTGCTACCCACTCAAGGGCTCTAGGTCGTAAAGGAGGCAGGCTGTGTGTAGCCCCACCACTTGTGGTGCACCCTGGATAGTGCTACTCCCTAAAGGGCTCTAGGTCGTAAAGGAGGCAGGGTGTGAATAGCCTCACCCCTTGTGGTGCACCCTGGATAGTGCTACCCCCTCAAGGGCTCTAGGTCGTAAAGGAGGCAGGGTGTGTGTAGCTCCAACACTTGTGGTGCACCCTGGATAATGCTACACCCTGAAGGGCTCTAGGTCGTAAAGGAGGCAGAGTGTGTGTAGCCCCACCACTTGTGCTGCACCCTGGATATTGCTACACCCTCAAGGTCTCTAGGTCGTAAAGGAGGCAGGGTGTGTGTAGCTCCAACACTTGTGGTGCACCCTGGATATTGCTACACCCTCAAGGGCTCGAGGTCGTAAAGGAGGCAGGGTGTGTGTAGCTCCAACACTTGTGGTGCACCCTGGATAATGCTACACCCTGAAGGGCTCTAGGTCGTAAAGGAGGCAGGGTGTGTGTAGCCCCACCACTTGTGTTGCACCCTGGATAGTGCTACACCCTCAAGGGCTCTAGGTCGTAAGGTATGCAGGGTGTGTGTAGCTACAACACTTGTGGTGCACCCTGGATAATGCTACACCCTCAAGGGCTCTAGGTCGTAAAGGAGGCAGGGTGTGTGTAGCCCCACCACTTGTGGTGCACCCTGGATAGTGCTACCCCCTCAAGGGCTCTAGGTCGTAAAGGAGGCAGGGTGTGTGTAGCCCCACCACTTGTGGTGCACCCTGGATAGTGCTACTCCCTCAAGGGCTCTAGGTCGTAAAGGAGGCAGGGTGTGAGTAGCCTCACCACTTGTGGTGCACCCTGGATAGTGCTACCCCCTCAAGGGCTCTAGGTCGTAAAGGAGGCAGGGTGTGTGTAGCTCCAACACTTGTGGTGCACCCTGGATAGTGCTACACCCTCAAGGGCTCTAGGTCGTAAAGGAGGCAGGGTGTGTGTAGCCCCACCACTTGTGGTGCACCCTGGATAGTGCTACACCCTCAAGGGCTCTAGGTCGTAAAGGAGGCAGGGTGTGTGTAGCCCCACCACTTGTGGTGCACCCTGGATAGTGCTACTCCCTCAAGGGCTCTAGGTCG
This sequence comes from Meconema thalassinum, assembly GCA_946902985.2. Classification (NCBI taxonomy): domain Eukaryota; kingdom Metazoa; phylum Arthropoda; class Insecta; order Orthoptera; family Tettigoniidae; genus Meconema; species Meconema thalassinum. Next base: position 90,913,785 of record OX336393.1, read on the forward strand.
TAAAGGAGGCAGGGTGTGTGTAGCCCCATCACTTGTGGTGCACCCTGGATAGTGCTTCTCCCTCAAGGGCTCTAGGTCGTAAAGGAAGCAGGGTGTGTGTAGCCCCATCACTTGTGGTGCACCCTGGATAGTGCTTCTCCCTCAAGGGCTCTAGTTCGTAAAGGAGGCTGAGTGTGTTTAGCGTCGCCACTTGTGGTGCACCCTGGATATTGCTACACCCTCAAGGGCTCTAGGTCGTAAAGGAGGCTGAGTGTGAGTAGCGTCAACACTTGTGGTGCACCCTGGATATTCCTACACCCTCAAGGGTTCTAGGTCGTAAAGGAGGCTGAGTGTGTGTAGCGTCACCACTTGTGGTGCACCCTGGATATTGCTACATCCTCAAGGGCTCTAGGTCGTAAAGGAGGCTGAGTGTGTGTAGCCTCACCACTTGTAGTGCACCCTGGATATTGCTACACCCTCAAGGGCTCTAGGTCTTAAAGGAGGCAGGGTGTGAGTAGCGTCACCACTTGTGATGCACCCTGGATATTGCTACACCCTCAAGGGCTCTAGGTCGTAAAGGAGGCTAAGTGTGTGTAGCGTCACCACTTGTGATGCACCCTGTATATTGCTACACCCTCAAGGGCTCTAGGTTGTAAGGTATGCAGGGTGTGTGTAGCTACAACACTTATGGTGCACCCTGGATAATGCTACTCCCTCAAGGGCTCTAGGTCGTAAGGTATGCAGGGTGTGTGTAGCTACAACACTTGTGGTGCACCCTGGATATTGCTACACCCTCAAGGGCTCTAGGGCGTAAAGGAGGCTGAGTGTGTGTAGCCTCACCACTTGTGGTGCACCCTGGATATTGCTACACCCTCAAGGGCTCTAGGTCGTAAAGGAGGCAGGGTGTGAGTAGCCTCACCACTTGTGGTGCACCCTGGATAATGCTACACCCTGAAGGGTTCTAGGTCGTAAAGGAGGCTGAGTGTGTGTAGCCTCACCACTTGTGGTGCACCCTGGATATTGCTACACCCTCAAGGGCTCTAGGTTTAAAGGAGGCAGGGTGTGTGTAGCTCCAACACTTGAGGTGCACCCTGGATATTGCTACACCCTCAAGGGCTCTAGGTCGTAAAGGAGGCTGGGTGTGTGTAGCCCCACCACTTGTGGTGCACCCTTGATATTGCCACACCCTCAAGGGCTCTAGGTCGTAAAGGAGGCAGGGTGTGTGTAGCCTCACCACTTGTGGTGCACCCTGGATATTGCTACACCCTCAAGGGCTCTAGGTTTAAAGGAGGCAGGGTGTGTGTAGCTCCAACACTTGTGGTGCACCCTGGATAGTGCTACCCACTCAAGGGCTCTAGGTCGTAAAGGAGGCAGGCTGTGTGTAGCCCCACCACTTGTGGTGCACCCTGGATAGTGCTACTCCCTAAAGGTCTCTAGGTCGTAAAGGAGGCAGAGTGTGTGTAGCCCCACCACTTGTGCTGCACCCTGGATATTGCTACACCCTCAAGGTCTCTAGGTCGTAAAGGAGGCAGGGTGTGTGTAGCTCCAACACTTGTGGTGCACCCTGGATATTGCTACACCCTCAAGGGCTCGAGGTCGTTAAGGAGGCAGGGTGTGTGTAGCTCCAACACTTGTGGTGCACCCTGGATAATGCTACACCCTGAAGGGCTCTAGGTCGTAAAGGAGGCAGGGTGTGTGTAGCCCCACCACTTGTGTTGCACCCTGGATAGTGCTACACCCTCAAGGGCTCTAGGTCGTAAGGTATGCAGGGTGTGTGTAGCTACAACACTTGTGGTGCACCCTGGATAATGCTACACCCTCAAGGGCTCTAGGTCGTAAAGGAGGCAGGGTGTGTGTAGCCCCACCACTTGTGGTGCACCCTGGATAGTGCTACCCCCTCAAGGGCTCTAGGTCGTAAAGGAGGCAGGGTGTGTGTAGCCCCACCACTTGTGGTGCACCCTGGATAGTGCTACTCCCTCAAGGGCTCTAGGTCGTAAAGGAGGCAGGGTGTGAGTAGCCTCACCACTTGTGGTGCACCCTGGATAGTGCTACCCCCTCAAGGGCTCTAGGTCGTAAAGGAGGCAGGGTGTGTGTAGCTCCAACACTTGTGGTGCACCCTGGATAGTGCTACACCCTCAAGGGCTCTAGGTCGTAAAGGAGGCAGGGTGTGTGTAGCCCCACCACTTGTGGTGCACCCTGGATAGTGCTACACCCTCAAGGGCTCTAGGTCGTAAAGGAGGCAGGGTGTGTGTAGCCCCACCACTTGTGGTGCACCCTGGATAGTGCTACTCCCTCAAGGGCTCTAGGTCGTAAAGGAGGCAGGGTGTAAGTAGCCTCACCACTTGTGGTTCACCCTGGATAGTGCTACCCCTCAAGGGCTCTAGGTCGTAAAGGAGGCAGGGTGTGTGTAGCTCCAACACTTGTGGTGCACCCTGGATAGTGCTACAACCTGAAGGGCTCTAGGTCGTAAAGGAGGCAGGGTGTGTATAGCCCCACCACTTGTGGTGCACCCTGGATAATGCTACACCCTGAAGGGCTCTAGTTCGTAAAGGAGGCAGGGTGTGTGTAGCCCCACCACTTGTGGTGCACCCTGGATAGTGCTAACCCCTCAAGGGCTCTAGGTCGTAAAGGAGGCAGGGTGTGAATAGCCTCACTACTTGTGGTGCACCCTGGATAGTGCTACCCCCTCAAGGCTCAAGGTCGTAAAGGAGGCAGGGTGTGAGTAGCCTCACCACTTGTGGTGCACCCTGGATAATGCTACACCCTGAAGGGCCCTAGGTCGTAACGGAGGCAGGGTGTGGATAGCCTCATCACTTGTTGTGCACCCTGGATAGTGCTACCCCCTCAAGGGCTCTAGGTCGTAAATGAGGCAGGGTGTGTATAGCCCCACCACATGTGGTGCACCCTGGATAGAGCTACCCCCTCAAGGGCTCTAGGTCGTAAAGGAGGCAGGGTGTGTATGGCCTCATCACTTGTGGTGCACCCTGGATAATGCTACACCCTCAAGGGCTCTAGGTCGTAAAGGAGGCAGAGTGTGTGTAGCCTCACTACTTGTGGTGCACCCTGGATAATGCTACACCCTCAAGGGCTCCAGGTCGTAAAGGAGGCAGAGTGTGTGTAGCCTCACTACTTGTGGTGCACCCTGGATAATTCTACACCCTCAAGGGCTCTAGGTCGTAAAGGAGGCAGGGTGTGTATAGCCTCATCACTTGTAGTGCACCCTGGATAGTGCTACACCCTCAAGGGCTCTAGGTCGTAAAGGAGGCAGAGTGTGTGTAGCCTCACTACTTGTGGTGCACCCTGGATAATGCTACACCCTCAAGGGCTCTAGGTCGTAAAGGAGGCAGGGTGTGTATAGCCTCACCACTTGTGGTGCACCCTGGATAATGCTACACCCTCAAGAGCTCTAGGTCGTAAAGGAGGCAGGGTGTGAGTAGCGTCACTACTTGCGTAGCACCCTGGATAATGCTACCCCCTCAAGGGCTCTAGGTTATAAAGGAGGCAGGGTGTGTGTAGCCCCACCACTTGTGTAGCACCCTGGATAGTGCTACACCCTCAAGGGCTCTAGGTCGTAAAGGAAGCAGGGTGTGTATAGCCTCACTACTTGTGGTGCACCCTGGATAATGCTACTCCCTGAAGGGCTCTAGGTCTTAAGGGGGAAGGGTGTGTGTAGCCCCACCACTTGTGTAGCACCCTGGATAATGCTACACCCTCAAGGGCTCTAGGTCGTAAAGGAGGCAGGGTGTGTGTAGCCCCACCACATGTGTAGCACCCTGGATAGTGCTACACCCTCAAGGGCTCTAGGTCCTTAAGGAGGCAGGGTGTGTATAGCCCCACCACTTGTGGTGCACCCTGGATAATGCTACACCCTCAAGGGGTCTAGGTCGTAAAGGAGGCAGGGTGTGAGTAGCCTCACTACTTGTGGTGCACCCTGGATAGTGCTACCCCCTCAAGGCTCAAGGTCGTAAAGGAGGCAGGGTGTGTATAGCCTCATCACTTGTGGTGCACCCTGGATAGTGCTACCCCCTCAAGGCTCTAGGTCGTAAAGGAGGCAGTGTGTGTATAGCCTCATCACTTGTGGTGCACCCTGGATAATGCTACCCCCTCAAGGCTCTAGGTCGTAAAGGAGGCAGGGTGTGTATAGCCTCATCACTTGTGGTGCACCCTGGATAGTGCTACCCCCTCAAGGCTCTAGGTCGTAAAGGAGGCAGGGTGTGTATAGCCTCATCACTTGTGGTGCACCCTGGATAATTCTACACCCTCAAGGCTCTAGGTCGTAAAGGAGGCAGGGTGTGAGTAGCCTCACCACTTGTGGTGCACCCTGGATATTGCTACCCCCTCAAGGCTCTAGGTCGTATAGGAGGCAGGGTGTGTATAGCCTCATCACTTGTGGTGCTCCATGGATAATGCTACACCCTCAAGGGCTCTAGGTCGTAAAGGAGGCAGGTGTGTGTAGCCTCACTACTTGTGATGCACCCTGGATTTTGCTACCCCCTCAAGGGCTCTAGGTCGTAAAGGAGGCAGAGTGTGTATAGCCTCATCACTTGTGGTGCACCCTGGATAGTGCTACACACTCAAGGGACCTAGGTCGTAAGGTATGCAGGGTGTGTGTAGCTACAATACATGTGGTGCACCCTGGATAATGCTACACCCGCAAGGGCTCTAGGTCGTAAAGGAGGCAGGGTGTGTGTAGCCCCACCACTTGTGTTGCACCCTGGATAATGCTACACCCTCAAGGGCTCTGGGTCGTAAAGGAGGCAGGGTGAATGTAGCCTCACCACTTTTGGTACACCTGGATAGTGCTACCCTTCAAGGGCTCTAGGTCGTAAGGTATGCAGTGTGTGTGTAGCTACAATCCTTGTGGTGCACCCTGGATAGTGCTACACCCTCAAATGCTCTAGGTCGTAAAGGAGGCAGGGTGTGTGTCCCCACCACTTGTGGTGCACCCTGAATAGTGCTACCCCCTCAAGGGCTCTAGGTCGAAAGGTATGCAGGGTGTGTGTAGCTACAACACTTGTGGTGCACCCTGGATAGTGCTACACCCTCAAGGGCACTAGGTCGTAAAGGAGGCAGGGTGTGTGTTGCTACAATACAGGTGGTGCACCATGGATAGTGCTACACCCTCAAGGGCTCTAGGTCGAAAAGGAGTCCGGGTGTTTGTTACCCCATCACTTGTAGAGCACCCTGGATACTGCTACCCCTTGAAGGGCTCTAGGTCGTAAAGGAGGCAGGGTGTGTGTAGCCTCACCACTTGTGGTGCACCCTGCATAGTGCTCCACCCCCAAAGGCACTAGGTCGTAAAGTATGCAGGGTGTTTGTAAATACATCAATGGTGGTGCACCCTGCGTAGTGCTACAACCTAAAAGGCACTTGGTCATAATGGAGGCAGAGTGTTTGTAGCCTCACCACTTGTGGTGCACCCTGGATAGTGCTACACCCTCAAGGGCTCTAGGTCGTAATGGAGGCAGAGTGTGTGTAGCCCCATCACTTGTGGGTCACCCTGGATAGTGCTACCTTCAAGGGCTCTAGGTCGTAAAGGATGCAGGTTGTGTGTAGCCTCACCACTTGTGGTGCACCCTGGGTAGTGCTACACCCTCAAGGGCACTAGGTCGTAAAGGTATCAGGGTGTGTGTAGCCACAAAAGTTGTGGTGCACCCTGGATAGTGGTAGCCCCTCAAGGACTCTAGGTCGTAATTGAGGCAGAGTGTGTGTAGCCTGACTACTTGTGGTGCACCCTGGATATTGCTACCCCCTCAAGGGCTCTAGGTCGTAAAGGAGGCAGAGTGTGTATAGCCTCATCACTTGTGGTGCACCATGGATAGTGCTACACACTCAAGGGATCTACGTCGTAAGGTATGCAGGGTGTGTGTAGCTACAATGCATGTGGTGCACCTTGGATAGTGCTACACCCTCAAGGGCTCTTGGTCGTAAAGGAGGCAGGGTGTGTGTAGCCCCACCACTTGTGTTGCACCCTATATAATGCTACACCCTCAAGGGCTCTATGTCGTAAAAGAGGCAGGGTGTGTATAGCCCCACCACTTGTGGTGCACCCTGGATAATGCTACACCCTCAAGGGCTCTAGGTCGTAAAGGAGGCAGGGTGTGTGTAGCCCCATCACTTGTGGTGCACCCTGGATAGTGCTACCCTTCAAGGCTCTAGGTCGTAAAGGAGGCAGGGTGTGTGTAGCCCCACCACTTGTGGTGCACCCTGGATAGTGCTACCCTTCAAGGCTCTAGGTCGTAAAGGTGGCTGGGTGTGTATAGCCCCACCACTTGTGGTGCACCCTGGATAATGCTACACCCTCAAGGGCTCTAGGTCGTAAAGGACGCAGGGTGTGTGTAGCTCCAACACTTGTGGTGCACCCTGGATAGTGCTACGTGGTGCACCCTGGATAGTGCTACCCCCTCAAGGGATCTAGGTCGTAAAGGAGGCAGGGTGTGTGTAGCCCCATCACTTGTGGTGCACCCTGGATAGTGCTACCCCCTCAAGGGCTCTAGGTCGTAAAGGAGGCAGGGTGTGTGTAGCGTCACCACTTGTGGTGCACCCTGGACATTGCTACACCCTCAAAGGCTCTAGGTCGTAAAGGAGGCTGAGTGTGTGTAGCCTCGCCACTTGTGGTGCACCCTGGATATTGCTACACCCTCAAGGGCTCTAGGTCGTAAAGGAGGCAGGGTGTGAGAAGCGTCACCACTTGTGATGCACCCTGGATATTGCTACACCCTCAAGGGCTCTAGGTCGTAAAGGAGGCTAAGTGTGTGTAGCGTCACCACTTGTGATGCACCCTGTATATTGCTACACCCTCAAGGGCTCTAGGTCGTAAGGTATGCAGGGTGTGTGTAGCTACAACACTTGTGGTGCACCCTGTATAGTGCTACTCCCTCAAGGGATCTAGGTCGTAAGGTATGCAGGGTGTGTGTAGCTACAACACTTGTGGTGCACCCTGGATAGTGCTACACCCTCAAGGGCACTAGGTCGTAAAGGATGCTGAGTGTATGTAGCCTCACCACTTGTGGTGCACCCTGGATATTGCTACACCCTCAAGGGCTCTAGGTCGTAAAGGAGGCTGAGTGTGTGTAGCCTCACCACTTGTGGTGCACCCTGGATATTGCTACACCCTCAAGGGCTCTAGGTCGTAATAGAGGCAGGGTGTGAGTAGCCTCACCACTTGTGGTGCACCCTGGATAATGCTACACCCTGAAGGGCTCTAGGTCGTAAAGGAGGCTGAGTGTGTGTAGCCTCACCACTTGTGGTGCACCCTGGATATTGCTACACCCTCAAGGGCTCTAGGTCGTAAAGGGGGCAGGGTGTGTGTAGCTCCAACCCTTGTGGTGCACCCTGGATATTGCTACACCCTCAAGGGCTCTAGGTCGTAAAGTAGGCAGGATGTGTGTAGCCCCACCACTTGTGGTGCACCCTGGATATTGCTACACCCTCAAGGGCTCTAGGTCGTAAAGGAGGCAGGGTGTGTGTAGCTCCAACACTTGTGGTGCACCCTGGATATTGCTACACCCTCAAGGGCTCTAGGTCGTAAAGGAGGCAGGGTGTGTGTAGCTCCAACACTTGTGGTGCACCCTGGATAATGCTACACCCTGAAGGGCTCTAGGTCGTAAAGAAGGCAGGGTGTGTGTAGCCCCACCACTTGTGTTGCACCCTGGATAGGGCTACACCCTCAAGGGCTCTAGGTCGTAAGGTATGCAGGGTGTGTGTAGCTACAACACTTGTGGTGCACCCTGGATAGTGCTACACCCTCAAGGGCTCTAGGTCGTAAAGGAGGCAGGGTGTGTGTAACCCCACCACTTGTGGTGCACCCTGGATAGTGCTACCCCCTCAAGGGTTCTAGGTCGTAAAGGAGGCAGGGTGTGTGTAGCTCCAACACTTGTGGTGCACCCTGGATAATGCTACACCCTGAAGGGCTCTAGGTCGTAAAGGAGGCAGGGTGTGTGTAGCCCCACCACTTGGGTTGCACCCTGTATAGTGCTACACCCTCAAGGGCACTAGGTCGTAAGGTATGCAGGGTGTGTGTAGCTACAATACTTGTGGTGCACCCTGGATAGTGCTACACCCTCAAGGGCTCTAGGTCGTAAAGGAGGCAGGGTGTGTGTAGCCCCACCACTTGTGGTGCACCGTGGATAGTGCTACCCCCTCAAGGGCTCTAGGTCGTAAAGGAGGCAGGGTGTGTGTAGCCCCACCACTTGTGGTGCACCCTGGATAGTGCTACTCCCTCAAGGGCTCTAGGTCGTAAAGGAGGCAGGGTGTGAGTAGCCTCACCACTTGTGGTGCTCCCTGGATAGTGCTACCCCCTCAAGGGCTCTAGGTCGTAAAGGAGGCAGGGTGTGTGTAGCTCCAACACTTGTGGTAGCACCCTGGATAGTGCTACACCCTCAAGGGCTCTAGGTCGTAAAGGAGGCAGGGTGTGTGTAGCCCCACCACTTGTGGTGCACCCTGGATATTGCTACACCCTCAAGGGCTCTAGGTCGTAAAGGAGGCAGGGTGTGTGTAGCCCCACCACTTGTGGTGCACCCTGGATAGTGCTACTCCCTCAAGGGCTCTAGGTCGTAAAGGAGGCAGGGTGTGAGTAGCCTCACCACTTGTGGTGCTCCCTGGATAGTGCTACCCCCTCAAGGGCTCTAGGTCGTAAAGGAGGCAGGGTGTGTGTAGCTCCAACACTTGTGGTGCACCATGGATAGTGCTACACCCTGAAGGGCTCTAGATCGTAAAGGAGGCAGGGTGTGTATAGCCCCACCACTTGTGGTGCACCCTGGATAATGCTACACCCTCAAGGGCTCTAGGTCGTAAAGGAGGCAGGGTGAATGTAGCATCACCACTTTTGGTACACCTGGATAGTGCTACCCTTCAAGGGCTCTAGGTCGTAAGGTATGCAGTGTGTGTGTAGCTACAACCCTTGTGGTGCACCCTGGATAGTGCTACACCCTCAAGGGCTCTAGGTCGTAACGGAGGCAGGGTGTGTATAGCCTCATCACTTGTAGTGCACCCTGGATACTGCTACCCCCTCAAGGGCTCTAGGTCGTAAAGGAGGCAGGGTGTGTATAGCCCCACCACTTGTGGTGCACCCTGGATAGTGCTACCCCCTCAAGGGCTCTAGGTCCTAAAGGAGGCAGGGTGTGTATAGCCTCATCACTTGTGGTGCACCCTGGATAATGCTACATCCTCAAGGGCTCTAGGTCGTAAAGGAGGCAGAGTGTGTGTAGCCTCACTAATTGTGGTGCACCCTGGATAATGCTACACCCTCAGGGGCTCTAGGTCGTAAAGGAGGCAGAGTGTGTGTAGCCTCACTACTTGTGGTGCACCCTGGATAATTCTACACCCTCAAGGGCTCTAGGTCGTAAAGGAGGCAGGGTGTGTATAGCCTCATCACTTGTAGAGCACCCTGGATAGTGTTACACCCTCAAGGGCTCTAGGTCCTAAAGGAGGCAGGGTGTGTATAGCCCCACCACTTGTGGTGCACCCTGGATAATGCTACACCCTCAAGGGCTCTAGGTCGTAAAGGAGGCAGGGTGTGAGTAACCTCACTACTTGTGGTGCACCCTGGATAGTGCTACCCCCTCAAGGCTCTAGGTCGTAAAGGAGGCAGGGTGTGTATAGCCTCATCACTTGTGGTGCACCCTGGATAGTTCTACACCCTCAAGGATCTAGGTCGTAAAGGAGGCAGGGTGTGAGTAGCCTCACCACTTGTGGTGCACCCTGGATATTGCTACACCCTCAAGGCTCTAGGTCGTGAAGGAGGCAGGGTGTGTATAGCCTCATCACTTGTGGTGCTCCCTGGATAATGCTACACCCTCAAGGGCTCTAGGTCGTAAAGGAGGCAGGTGTGTGTAGCCTCACTACTTGTGGTGCACCCTGGATTTTGCTACCCCCTCAAGGGCTCTAGGTCGTAAAGGAGGCAGAGTGTGTATAGCCTCATCACTTGTGGTGCACCCTGGATAGTGCTACACACTCAAGGGATCTAGGTCGTAAGGTATGCAGGGTGTGTGTAGCTACAATACATGTGGTGCACCCTGGATAATGCTACACCCTCAAGGGCTCTAGGTCGTAAAGGAGGCAGGGTGTGTGTAGCCCCACCACTTGTGTTGCAACCTGGATAATGCTACACCCTCAAGGGCTCTAGGTCGTAAAGGAGGCAGGGTGAATGTAGCATCACCACTTTTGGTACACCTGGATAGTGCTACCCTTCAAGGGCTCTAGGTCGTAAGGTATGCAGTGTGTGTGTAGCTACAACCCTTGTGGTGCACCCTGGATAGTGCTACACCCTCAAATGCTCTAGGTCGTAAAGGAGGCAGGGTGTGTGTCTCCACCACTTGTGGTGCACCCTGAATAGTGCTACCCCCTCAAGGGCTCTAGGTCGAAAGGTATGCAGGGTGTGTGTAGCTACAACACTTGTGGTGCACCCTGGATAGTGCTCCACCCTAAAGGGCACTAGGTCGTAAAGGAGGCAGGGTGTGTGTTGCTACAAAACAGGTGGTGCACCCTGGATAGTGCTACACCCTCAAGGGCTCTAGGTCGTAATGGAGGCAGAGTGTGAGTAGCCCCATCACTTGTGGTGCACCCAGGATAGTGCTACCCCGTCAAGGGCTCTAGGTTGTAATGGAGGCAGAGTGAGTGTAGCCCCACCACCTGTGGTGCACCCTGGTTAGTGGTAGCCCCTCATGGGCTCTAGGTAGTAATGGAGGCAGAGTGTGTGTAGCCTCACTTCTTGTGGTGCACCCTGGATAGTGCTACCCCCTCAAGGGCTCTAGGTCGTAAAGGAGGCAAAGTGTGTATAGCCTCATCACTTGTAGTGCACCCTGGATAGTGCTACCCCCTCAAGGGCTCCAGGTCGTAAGGTATGCAGGGTGTGTGTAGCTACAATACATGTGGTGCACCCTGGATAGTGCTACACCCTCAAGGGATCTAGGTCGTAAGGTATGCAGGGTGTGTGTAGCTACAATACATGTGGTGCACCCTGGATAGTGCAACACCCTCAAGGGCTCTAGGTCGTAATGGAGGCAGGGTGTGTATAGCTCCATCACTTGTGGTGCACCCTGGATAGTGCTACCCCCTCAAGGGCTCTAGGTCGTAAAGGAGCCAAAGTGTGTATAGCCTCATAAATTGTAGTGCACCCTGGATAGTGCTACCCCCTCTAGGGCTCTAGGTCGTAAGGTATGCAGGGTGTGTGTAGCTACAACACATGTGGTGCACCCTGGATAGTGCAACACCCTCAAGGGCTCTAGGTCGTAAAGGAGGCAGGGTGTGTGTAGCTCCACCACTTGTGTTGCACCCTGGATAATGCTACACCCTCAAGGGCTCTAGTTCGTAAAGGAGGCAGGGTGAATGTAGCCTCGCCACTTTTGGTGCACCCTGGATAGTGCTATCCTTCAAGGGCTCTAGGTCGTAAGGTGTGCAGGGTGTGTGTAGCTACAACATTTGTGGAGCACCCTGGATATTGCTACACCCTCAAGGGCTCTAGGTCATAAAGGAGGCAGGGTGTGTGTAGCCCCACCACTTGTGTTGCACCCTGAATAGTGCTACCCCCTCAAGGGTCTAGGTCGTAAGGAATGCAGGGTGTGTGTAGCTACAACACTTGTGGTGCACCCTGGATAGTGCTACACCCTCAAGGGCTCTAGGTCGTAATGGAGGCAGGGTGTGTGTAGCCCCATCACTTGTGGTGCACCCTGGATAGTGCTTCTCCCTCAAGGGCTCTAGGTCGTAAAGGAAGCAGGGTGTGTATAGCCCCACCACTTGTCGTGCACCCTGGATAATACTACACCCTCAAGGGCTCTAGATAGTAAAGGAGGCAGGATGTGTGTAGCCTCACCACTTGTGGTGCACCCTGGATATTGCTACACCCTCAAGGGCTCTAGGTCGTAAAGGAGGCTGAGTGTGTGTAGCGTCGCCACTTGTGGTGCACCCTGGATATTGCTACACCCTCAAGGGCTCTAGGTCGTAAAGGAGGCTGAGTGTGAGTAGCGTCAACACTTGTGGTGCACCCTGGATATTCCTACACCCTCAAGGGTTCTAGGTCGTAAAGGAGGCTGAGTGTGTGTAGCGTCACCACATGTGGTGCACCCTGGATATTGCTACACCCTCAAGGGCTCTAGGTCGTAAAGGAGGCTGAGTGTGTGTAGCCTCACCACTTGTGGTGCACCCTGGATATTGCTACACCCTCAAGGGCTCTAGGTCGTAAAGGAGGCAGGGTGTGAGTAGCGTCACCACTTGTGATGCACCCTGGATATTGCTACACCCTCAAGAGCTCTAGGTCGTAAAGGAGGCTAAGTGTGTGTAGCGTCACCACTTGCGATGCACCCTGTATATTGCTACACCCTCAAGGGCTCTAGGTTGTAAGGTATGCAGGGTGTGTGTAGCTACAACACTTATGGTGCACCCTGGATAATGCTACTCCCTCAAGGGCTCTAGGTCGAAAGGTATGCAGGGTGTGTGTAGCTACAACACTTGTGGTGCACCCTGGATAGTGCTACACACTCAAGGGCACTAGGTCGTAAAGGAGGCTGAGTGTGTGTAGCCTCACCACTTGTGGTGCACCCTGGATATTGCTACACCCTCAAGGGCTCTAGGTCGTAAAGGAGGCTGAGTGTGTGTAGCCTCACCACTTGTGGTGCACCCTGGATATTGCTACACCCTCAAGGGCTCTAGGTCGTAAAGGAGGCTGAGTGTGTGTAGCCTCACCACTTGTGGTGCACCCTGGATATTGCTACACCCTCAAGGGCTCTAGGTCTTAAGGAGGCAGGGTGTGTGTAGCTCCAACACTTTTGGTGCACCCTGGATATTGCTACACCCTCAAGGGCTCTAGGTCGTAAAGGAGGCTGGGTGTGTGTAGCCCCACCACTTGTGGTGCACCCTTGATATTGCTACACCCTCAAGGGCTCTAGGTCGTAAAGGAGGCAGGGTGTGTGTAGCTCCAACACTTGTGGTGCACCATGGATAATGCTACACCCTGAAGGGCTCTAGGTCGTAAAGGAGGCAGGGTGTGTGTAGCCCCACCACTTGTGTTTCACCCTGGATAGTGCTACACCCTCAAGGGCTCCAGGTCGTAAGGTATGCAGGGTGTGTGTAGCTACAACACTTGTGGTGCACCCTGGATAGTGCTACACCCTCAAGGGCTCTAGGTCGTAAAGGAGGCTGGGTGTGTGTAGCCCCACCACTTGTGGTGCACCCTGGATAGTGCTACCCACTCAAGGGCTCTAGGTCGTAAAGGAGGCAGGCTGTGTGTAGCCCCACCACTTGTGGTGCACCCTGGATAGTGCTACTCCCTCAAGGGCTCTAGGTCGTAAAGGAGGCAGGGTGTGAGTAGCCTCACCACTTGTGATGCACCCTGGATAGTGCTACCCCCTCAAGGGCTCTAGGTCGTAAAGGAGGCAGGGTGTGTGTAGCTCCAACCCTTGTGCTGCACCCTGGATATTGCTACACCCTCAAGGGCTCTAGGTCGTAAAGTAGGCAGGATGTGTGTAGCCCCACCACTTGTGGTGCACCCTGGATATTGCTTCACCCTCAAGGGCTCTAGGTCGTAAAGGAGGCAGGGTGTGTGTAGCTCCAACACTTGTGGTGCACCCTGGATATTGCTACACCCTCAAGGGCTCTAGGTCGTAAAGGAGGCAGGGTGTGTGTAGCTCCAACACTTGTGGTGCACCCTGGATAATGCTACACCCTGAAGGGCTCTAGGTCGTAAAGAAGGCAGGGTGTGTGTAGCCCCACCACTTGTGTTGCACCCTGGATAGGGCTACACCCTCAAGGGCTCTAGGTCGTAAGGTATGCAGGGTGTGTGTAGCTACAACACTTGTGGTGCACCCTGGATAGTGCTACACCCTCAAGGGCTCTAGGTCGTAAAGGAGGCAGGGTGTGTGTAACCCCACCACTTGTGGTGCACCCTGGATAGTGCTACCCCCTCAAGGGTTCTAGGTCGTAAAGGAGGCAGGGTGTGTGTAGCTCCAACACTTGTGGTGCACCCTGGATAATGCTACACCCTGAAGGGCTCTAGGTCGTAAAGGAGGCAGGGTGTGTGTAGCCCCACCACTTGGGTTGCACCCTGGATAGTGCTACACCCTCAAGGGCTCTAGGTCGTAAGGTATGCAGGGTGTGTGTAGCTACAACACTTGTGGTGCACCCTGGATAGTGCTACACCCTCAAGGGCTCTAGGTCGTAAAGGAGGCAGGGTGTGTGTAGCCCCACCACTAGTGGTGCACCGTGGATAGTGCTACCCCCTCAAGGGCTCTAGGTCGTAAAGGAGGCAGGGTGTGTGTAGCCCCACCACTTGTGGTGCACCCTGGATAGTGCTACTCCCTCAAGGGCTCTAGGTCGTAAAGGAGGCAGGGTGTGAGTAGCCTCACCACTTGTGGTGCTCCCTGGATAGTGCTACCCCCTCAAGGGCTCTAGGTCGTAAAGGAGGCAGGGTGTGTGTAGCTCCAACACTTGTGGTGCACCCTGGATAGTGCTACACCCTCAAGGGCTCTAGGTCGTAAAGGAGGCAGGGTGTGTGTAGCCCCACCACTTGTGGTGCACCCTGGATATTGCTACACCCTCAAGGGCTCTAGGTCGTAAAGGAGGCAGGGTGTGTGTAGCCCCACCACTTGTGGTGCACCCTGGATAGTGCTACTCCCTCAAGGGCTCTAGGTCGTAAAGGAGGCAGGGTGTGAGTAGCCTCACCACTTGTGGTGCTCCCTGGATAGTGCTACCCCCTCAAGGGCTCTAGGTCGTAAAGGAGGCAGGGTGTGTGTAGCTCCAACACTTGTGGTGCACCATGGATAGTGCTACACCCTGAAGGGCTCTAGGTCGTAAAGGAGGCAGGGTGTGTATAGCCCCACCACTTGTGGTGCACCCTGGATAATGCTACACCCTGAAGGGCTCTAGTTCGTAAAGGAGGTAGGGTGTGTGTAGCCCCACCACTTGTGGTGCACCCTGGATAGTGCTAACCCCTCAAGGGCTCTAGGTCGTAAAGGAGGCAGGGTGTGAGTAGCCTCACCACTTGTGGTGCACCCTGGATAATGCTACACCCTGAAGGGCTCTAGGTCGTAACGGAGGCAGGGTGTGTATAGCCTCATCACTTGTAGTGCACCCTGGATAGTGCTACCCCCTCAAGGGCTCTAGGTCGTAAAGGAGGCAGGGTGTGTATAGCCCCACCACTTGTGGTGCACCCTGGATAGTGCTACCCCCTCAAGGGCTCTAGGTCCTAAAGGAGGCAGGGTGTGTATAGCCTCATCACTTGTGGTGAGCCCTGGATAATGCTACACCCTCAAGGGCTCTAGGTCGTAAAGGAGGCAGAGTGTGTGTAGCCTCACTAATTGTGGTGCACCCTGGATAATGCTACACCCTCAGGGGCTCTAGGTCGTAAAGGAGGCAGAGTGTGTGTAGCCTCACTACTTGTGGTGCACCCTGGATAATTCTATACCCTCAAGGGCTCTAGGTCGTAAAGGAGGCAGGGTGTGTATAGCCTCATCACTTGTAGTGCACCCTGGATAGTGCTACACCCTCAAGGGCTCTAGGTCCTAAAGGAGGCAGGGTGTGTATAGCCCCACCACTTGTGGTGCACCCTGGATAATGCTACACCCTCAAGGGCTCTAGGTCGTAAAGGAGGCAGGGTGTGAGTAACCTCACTACTTGTGGTGCACCCTGGATAGTGCTACCCCCTCAAGGCTCTAGGTCGTAAAGGAGGCAGGGTGTGTATAGCCTCATCACTTGTGGTGCACCCTGGATAACGCTACCCCCTCAAGGCTGTAGGACGTAAAGAGGCAGGGTGTGTATAGCCTCATCACTTGTGGTGCACCCTGGATAATGCTACCCCCTCAAGGCTCTAGGTCGTAAAGCAGGCAGGGTGTGTATAGCCTCATCACTTGTGGTGCACCCTGGATAGTGCTACCCCCTCAAGGCTCTAGGTCGTAAAGGAGGCAGGGTGTGTATAGCCTCATCACTTGTGGTGCACCCTGGATAGTTCTACACCCTCAAGGCTCTAGGTCGTAAAGGAAGCAGGGTGTGAGTAGCTTCACCACTTGTGGTGCACCCTGGATATTGCTACACCCTCAAGGCTCTAGGTCGTGAAGGAGGCAGGGTGTGTATAGCCTCATCACTTGTGGTGCTCCCTGGATAATGCTACACCCTCAAGGGCTCTAGGTCGTAAAGGAGGCAGGTGTGTGTAGCCTCACTACTTGTGGTGCACCCTGGATTTTGCTACCCCCTCAAGGGCTCTAGGTCGTAAAGGAGGCAGAGTGTGTATAGCCTCATCACTTGTGGTGCACCCTGGATAGTGCTACACACTCAAGGGATCTAGGTCGTAAGGTATGCAGGGTGTGTGTAGCTACAATACATGTGGTGCACCCTGGATAATGCTACACCCTCAAGGGCTCTAGTTCGTAAAGGAGGCAGGCTGTGTGTAGCCCCACCACTTGTGGTGCACCCTGGATAGTGCTACTCCCTCAAGGGCTCTAGGTCGTAAAGGAGGCAGGGTGTGAGTAGCCTCACCACTTGTGATGCACCCTGGATAGTGCTACCCCCTCAAGGGCTCTAGGTCGTAAAGGAGGCAGGGTGTGTGTAGCTCCAACCCTTGTGCTGCACCCTGGATATTGCTACACCCTCAAGGGCTCTAGGTCGTAAAGTAGGCAGGATGTGTGTAGCCCCACCACTTGTGGTGCACCCTGGATATTGCTTCACCCTCAAGGGCTCTAGGTCGTAAAGGAGGCAGGGTGTGTGTAGCTCCAACACTTGTGGTGCACCCTGGATATTGCTACACCCTCAAGGGCTCTAGGTCGTAAAGGAGGCAGGGTGTGTGTAGCTCCAACACTTGTGGTGCACCCTGGATAATGCTACACCCTGAAGGGCTCTAGGTCGTAAAGAAGGCAGGGTGTGTGTAGCCCCACCACTTGTGTTGCACCCTGGATAGGGCTACACCCTCAAGGGCTCTAGGTCGTAAGGTATGCAGGGTGTGTGTAGCTACAACACTTGTGGTGCACCCTGGATAGTGCTACACCCTCAAGGGCTCTAGGTCGTAAAGGAGGCAGGGTGTGTGTAACCCCACCACTTGTGGTGCACCCTGGATAGTGCTACCCCCTCAAGGGTTCTAGGTCGTAAAGGAGGCAGGGTGTGTGTAGCTCCAACACTTGTGGTGCACCCTGGATAATGCTACACCCTGAAGGGCTCTAGGTCGTAAAGGAGGCAGGGTGTGTGTAGCCCCACCACTTGGGTTGCACCCTGGATAGTGCTACACCCTCAAGGGCTCTAGGTCGTAAGGTATGCAGGGTGTGTGTAGCTACAACACTTGTGGTGCACCCTGGATAGTGCTACACCCTCAAGGGCTCTAGGTCGTAAAGGAGGCAGGGTGTGTGTAGCCCCACCACTAGTGGTGCACCGTGGATAGTGCTACCCCCTCAAGGGCTCTAGGTCGTAAAGGAGGCAGGGTGTGTGTAGCCCCACCACTTGTGGTGCACCCTGGATAGTGCTACTCCCTCAAGGGCTCTAGGTCGTAAAGGAGGCAGGGTGTGAGTAGCCTCACCACTTGTGGTGCTCCCTGGATAGTGCTACCCCCTCAAGGGCTCTAGGTCGTAAAGGAGGCAGGGTGTGTGTAGCTCCAACACTTGTGGTGCACCCTGGATAGTGCTACACCCTCAAGGGCTCTAGGTCGTAAAGGAGGCAGGGTGTGTGTAGCCCCACCACTTGTGGTGCACCCTGGATATTGCTACACCCTCAAGGGCTCTAGGTCGTAAAGGAGGCAGGGTGTGTGTAGCCCCACCACTTGTGGTGCACCCTGGATAGTGCTACTCCCTCAAGGGCTCTAGGTCGTAAAGGAGGCAGGGTGTGAGTAGCCTCACCACTTGTGGTGCTCCCTGGATAGTGCTACCCCCTCAAGGGCTCTAGGTCGTAAAGGAGGCAGGGTGTGTGTAGCTCCAACACTTGTGGTGCACCATGGATAGTGCTACACCCTGAAGGGCTCTAGGTCGTAAAGGAGGCAGGGTGTGTATAGCCCCACCACTTGTGGTGCACCCTGGATAATGCTACACCCTGAAGGGCTCTAGTTCGTAAAGGAGGTAGGGTGTGTGTAGCCCCACCACTTGTGGTGCACCCTGGATAGTGCTAACCCCTCAAGGGCTCTAGGTCGTAAAGGAGGCAGGGTGTGAGTAGCCTCACCACTTGTGGTGCACCCTGGATAATGCTACACCCTGAAGGGCTCTAGGTCGTAACGGAGGCAGGGTGTGTATAGCCTCATCACTTGTAGTGCACCCTGGATAGTGCTACCCCCTCAAGGGCTCTAGGTCGTAAAGGAGGCAGGGTGTGTATAGCCCCACCACTTGTGGTGCACCCTGGATAGTGCTACCCCCTCAAGGGCTCTAGGTCCTAAAGGAGGCAGGGTGTGTATAGCCTCATCACTTGTGGTGAGCCCTGGATAATGCTACACCCTCAAGGGCTCTAGGTCGTAAAGGAGGCAGAGTGTGTGTAGCCTCACTAATTGTGGTGCACCCTGGATAATGCTACACCCTCAGGGGCTCTAGGTCGTAAAGGAGGCAGAGTGTGTGTAGCCTCACTACTTGTGGTGCACCCTGGATAATTCTATACCCTCAAGGGCTCTAGGTCGTAAAGGAGGCAGGGTGTGTATAGCCTCATCACTTGTAGTGCACCCTGGATAGTGCTACACCCTCAAGGGCTCTAGGTCCTAAAGGAGGCAGGGTGTGTATAGCCCCACCACTTGTGGTGCACCCTGGATAATGCTACACCCTCAAGGGCTCTAGGTCGTAAAGGAGGCAGGGTGTGAGTAACCTCACTACTTGTGGTGCACCCTGGATAGTGCTACCCCCTCAAGGCTCTAGGTCGTAAAGGAGGCAGGGTGTGTATAGCCTCATCACTTGTGGTGCACCCTGGATAACGCTACCCCCTCAAGGCTGTAGGACGTAAAGAGGCAGGGTGTGTATAGCCTCATCACTTGTGGTGCACCCTGGATAATGCTACCCCCTCAAGGCTCTAGGTCGTAAAGCAGGCAGGGTGTGTATAGCCTCATCACTTGTGGTGCACCCTGGATAGTGCTACCCCCTCAAGGCTCTAGGTCGTAAAGGAGGCAGGGTGTGTATAGCCTCATCACTTGTGGTGCACCCTGGATAGTTCTACACCCTCAAGGCTCTAGGTCGTAAAGGAAGCAGGGTGTGAGTAGCTTCACCACTTGTGGTGCACCCTGGATATTGCTACACCCTCAAGGCTCTAGGTCGTGAAGGAGGCAGGGTGTGTATAGCCTCATCACTTGTGGTGCTCCCTGGATAATGCTACACCCTCAAGGGCTCTAGGTCGTAAAGGAGGCAGGTGTGTGTAGCCTCACTACTTGTGGTGCACCCTGGATTTTGCTACCCCCTCAAGGGCTCTAGGTCGTAAAGGAGGCAGAGTGTGTATAGCCTCATCACTTGTGGTGCACCCTGGATAGTGCTACACACTCAAGGGATCTAGGTCGTAAGGTATGCAGGGTGTGTGTAGCTACAATACATGTGGTGCACCCTGGATAATGCTACACCCTCAAGGGCTCTAGTTCGTAAAGGAGGCAGGGTGTGTGTAGCCCCACCACTTGTGTTGCAACCTGGATAATGCTACACCCTCAAGGGCTCTAGGTCGTAAAGGAGGCAGGGTGAATGTAGCATCACCACTTTTGGTACACCTGGATAGTGCTACCCTTCAAGGGCTCTAGGTCGTAAGGTATGCAGTGTGTGTGTAGCTACAACCCTTGTGGTGCACCCTGGATAGTGCTACACCCTCAAATGCTCTAGGTCGTAAAGGAGGCAGGGTGTGTGTCTCCACCACTTGTGGTGCACCCTGAATAGTGCTACCCCCTCAAGGGCTCTAGGTCGAAAGGTATGCAGGGTGTGTGTAGCTACAACACTTGTGGTGCACCCTGGATAGTGCTACACCCTAAAGGGCACTAGGTCGTAAAGGAGGCAGGGTGTGTGTTGCTACAAAACAGGTGGTGCACCCTGGATAGTGCTACACCCTCAAGGGCTCTAGGTCGTAATGGAGGCAGAGTGTGAGTAGCCCCATCACTTGTGGTGCACCCAGGATAGTGCTACCCCGTCAAGGGCTCTAGGTTGTAATGGAGGCAGAGTGAGTGTAGCCCCACCACCTGTGGTGCACCCTGGTTAGTGGTAGCCCCTCATGGGCTCTAGGTAGTAATGGAGGCAGAGTGTGTGTAGCCTCACTTCTTGTGGTGCACCCTGGATAGTGCTACCCCCTCAAGGGCTCTAGGTCGTAAAGGAGGCAAAGTGTGTATAGCCTCATCACTTGTAGTGCACCCTGGATAGTGCTACCCCCTCAAGGGCTCCAGGTCGTAAGGTATGCAGGGTGTGTGTAGCTACAATACATGTGGTGCACCCTGGATAGTGCTACATCCTCAAGGGATCTAGGTCGTAAGGTATGCAGGGTGTGTGTAGCTACAATACATGTGGTGCACCCTGGATAGTGCAACACCCTCAAGGGCTCTAGCGCGTAATGGAGGCAGGGTGTGTATAGCTCCATCACTTGTGGTGCACCCTGGATAGTGCTACCCCCTCAAGGGCTCTAGGTCGTAAAGGAGCCAAAGTGTGTATAGCCTCATAAATTGTAGTGCACCCTGGATAGTGCTACCCCCTCTAGGGCTCTAGGTCGTAAGGTATGCAGGGTGTGTGTAGCTACAACTCATGTGGTGCACCCTGGATAGTGCAACACCCTCAAGGGCTCTAGGTCGTAAAGGAGGCAGGGTGTGTGTAGCTCCACCACTTGTGTTGCACCCTGGATAATGCTACACCCTCAAGGGCTCTAGTTCGTAAAGGAGGCAGGGTGAATGTAGCATCGCCACTTTTGGTGCACCCTGGATAGTGCTATCCTTCAAGGGCTCTAGGTCGTAAGGTGTGCAGGGTGTGTGTAGCTACAACATTTGTGGATCACCCTGGATATTGCTACACCCTCAAGGGCTCTAGGTCATAAAGGAGGCAGGGTGTGTGTAGCCCCACCACTTGTGTTGCACCCTGAATAGTGCTACCCCCTCAAGGGTCTAGGTCGTAAGGAATGCAGGGTGTGTGTAGCTACAACACTTGTGGTGCACCCTGGATAGTGCTACACCCTCAAGGGCTCTAGGTCGTAATGGAGGCAGGGTGTGTGTAGCCCCATCACTTGTGGTGCACCCTGGATAGTGCTTCTCCCTCAAGGGCTCTAGGTCGTAAAGGAAGCAGGGTGTGTATAGCCCCACCACTTGTCGTGCACCCTGGATAATACTACACCCTCAAGGGCTCTAGATAGTAAAGGAGGCAGGATGTGTGTAGCCTCACCACTTGTGGTGCACCCTGGATATTGCTACACCCTCAAGGGCTCTAGGTCGTAAAGGAGGCTGAGTGTGTGTAGCGTCGCCACTTGTGGTGCACCCTGGATATTGCTACACCCTCAAGGGCTCTAGGTCGTAAAGGATGCTGAGTGTGAGTAGCGTCAACACTTGTGGTGCACCCTGGATATTCCTACACCCTCAAGGGTTCTAGGTCGTAAAGGAGGCTGAGTGTGTGTAGCGTCACCACTTGTGGTGCACCCTGGATATTGCTACACCCTCAAGGGCTCTAGGTCGTAAAGGAGGCTGAGTGTGTGTAGCCTCACCACTTGTGGTGCACCCTGGATATTGCTACACCCTCAAGGGCTCTAGGTCGTAAAGGAGGCAGGGTGTGAGTAGCGTCACCACTTGTGATGCACCCTGGATATTGCTACACCCTCAAGGGCTCTAGGTCGTAAAGGAGGCTAAGTGTGTGTAGCGTCACCACTTGTGATGCACCCTGTATATTGCTACACCCTCAAGGGCTCTAGGTTGTAACGTATGCAGGGTGTGTGTTGCTACAACACTTATGGTGCACCCTGGATAATGCTACTCCCTCAAGGGCTCTAGGTCGAAAGGTATGCAGGGTGTGTGTAGCTACAACACTTGTGGTGCACCCTGGATAGTGCTACACACTCAAGGGCACTAGGTCGTAAAGGAGGCTGAGTGTGTGTAGCCTCACCACTTGTGGTGCACCCTGGATATTGCTACACGCTCAAGGGCTCTAGGTCGTAAAGGAGGCTGAGTGTGTGTAGCCTCACCACTTGTGGTGCACCCTGGATATTGCTACACCCTCAAGGGCTCTAGGTCGTCAAGGAGGCTGAGTGTGTGTAGCCTCACCACTTGTGGTGCACCCTGGATATTGCTACACCCTCAAGGGCTCTAGGTCTTAAGGAGGCAGGGTGTGTGTAGCTCCAACACTTTTGGTGCACCCTGGATATTGCTACACCCTCAAGGGCTCTAGGTCGTAAAGGAGGCTGGGTGTGTGTAGCCCCACCACTTGTGGTGCACCCTTGATATTGCTACACCCTCAAGGGCTCTAGGTCGTAAAGGAGGCAGGGTGTGTGTAGCTCCAACACTTGTGGTGCACCATGGATAATGCTACACCCTGAAGGGCTCTAGGTCGTAAAGGAGGCAGGGTGTGTGTAGCCCCACCACTTGTGTTTCACCCTGGATAGTGCTACACCCTCAAGGGCTCCAGGTCGTAAGGTATGCAGGGTGTGTGTAGCTACAACACTTGTGGTGCACCCTGGATAGTGCTACACCCTCAAGGGCTCTAGGTCGTAAAGGAGGCTGGGTGTGTGTAGCCCCACCACTTGTGGTGCACCCTGGATAGTGCTACCCACTCAAGGGCTCTAGGTCGTAAAGGAGGCAGGCTGTGTGTAGCCCCACCACTTATGGTGCACCCTGGATAGTGCTACTCCCTCAAGGGCTCTAGGTCGTAAAGGAGGCAGGGTGTGAGTAGCCTCACCACTTGTGATGCACCCTGGATAGTGCTACCCCCTCAAGGGCTCTAGGTCGTAAAGGAGGCAGGGTGTGTGTAGCTCCAACACTTGTGGTGCACCCTGGATAATGCTACACCCTGAAGGGCTCTAGGTCGTAAAGGAGGCAGAGTGTGTGTAGCCCCACCACTTGTGCTGCACCCTGGATATTGCTACACCCTCAAGGTCTCTAGGTCGTAAAGGAGGCAGGGTGTGTGTAGCTCCAACACTTGTGGTGCACCCTGGATAGTGCTACTCCCTCAAGGGCTCTAGGTCGTAAAGGAGGCAGGGTGTGAGTAGCCTCACCACTTGTGGTTCACCCTGGATAGTGCTACCCCTCAAGGGCTCTAGGTCGTAAAGGAGGCAGGGTGTGTGTAGCTCCAACACTTGTGGTGCACCCTGGATAGTGCTACAACCTGAAGGGCTCTAGGTCGTAAAGGAGGCAGGGTGTGTATAGCCCCACCACTTGTGGTGCACCCTGGATAATGCTACACCCTGAAGGGCTCTAGTTCGTAAAGGAGGCAGGGTGTGTGTAGACCCACCACTTGTGGTGCACCCTGGATAGTGCTAACCCCGCAAGGGCTCTAGGTCGTAAAGGAGGCAGGGTGTGAGTAGCCTCACCACTTGTGGTGCACCCTGGATAATGCTACACCCTGAAGGGCCCTAGGTCGTAACGGAGGCAGGGTGTGTATAGCCTCATCACTTGTAGTGCACCCTGGATAGTGCTACCCCCTCAAGGGCTCTAGGTCATAAAGGAGGCAGGGTGTGTATAGCCCCACCACATGTGGTGCACCCTGGATAGAGCTACCCCCTCAAGGGCTCTAGGTCGTAAAGGAGGCAGTGTGTGTATAGCCTCATCACTTGTGGTGCACCCTGGATAATGCTACACCCTCAAGGGCTCTAGGTCGTAAAGGAGGCAGAGTGTGTGTAGCCTCACTACTTGTGGTGCACCCTGGATAATGCTACACCCTCAAGGGCTCTAGGTCGAAAAGGAGGCAGAGTGTGTGTAGCCTCACTACTTGTGGTGCACCCTGGATAATTCTACACCCTCAAGGGCTCTAGGTCGTAAAGGAGGCAGGGTGTGTATAGCATCATCACTTGTAGTGCACCCTGGATAGTGTTCCACCCTCAAGGGCTCTAGGTCGTAAAGGAGGCAGAGTGTGTGTAGCCTCACTACTTGTGGTGCACCCTGGATAATGCTACACCCTCAAGGGCTCTAGGTCGTAAAGGAGGCAGGGTGTGTATAGCCTCACCACTTGTGGTGCACCCTGGATAATGCTACACCCTCAAGGGCTCTAGGTCGTAAAGGAGGCAGGGTGTGAGTAGCGTCACTACTTGTGTAGCACCCTGGATAATGCTACCCCCTCAAGGGCTCTAGGTCGTAAAGGAGGCAGGGTGTGTGTAGCCCCACCACTTGTGTAGCACCCTGGATAGTGCTACACCCTCAAGGGCCCTAGGTCGTAAAGTAAGCAGGGTGTGTATAGCCTCACTACTTGTGGTGCACCCTGGATAATGCTACACCCTGAAGGGCTCTAGGTCGTAAAGGGGGAAGGGTGTGTGTAGCCCCACCACTTGTGTAGCACCCTGGATAGTGCTACACCCTCAAGGGCTCTAGGTCGTAAAGGAGGCAGGGTGTGTGTAGCCCCACCACTTGTGTAGCACCCTGGATAGTGCTACACCCTCAAGGGCTCTAGGTCCTTAAGGAGGCAGGGTGTGTATAGCCCCACCACTTGTGGTGCACCCTGGATAATGCTACACCCTCAAGGGCTCTAGGTCGTAAAGGAGGCAGGGTGTGAGTAGCCTCACTACTTGTGGTGCACCCTGGATAGTGCTACCCCCTCAAGGCTCTAGGTCGTAAAGGAGGCAGGGTGTGTATAGCCTCATCACTTGTGGTGCACCCTGGATAGTGCTACCCCCTCAAGGCTCTAGGTCGTAAAGGAGGCAGTGTGTGTATAGCCTCATCACTTGTGGTGCACCCTGGATAATGCTACCCCCTCAAGGCTCTAGGTCGTAAAGGAGGCAGGGTGTGTATAGCCTCATCACTTGTGGTGCACCCTGGATAGTGCTACCCCCTCAAGGCTCTAGGTCGTAAAGGAGGCAGGGTGTGTATAGCCTCATCACTTGTGGTGCACCCTGGATAGTTCTACACCCTCAAGGCTCTAGGTCGTAAAGGAGGCAGGGTGTGAGTAGCCTCACCACTTGTGGTGCACCCTGGATATTGCTACCCCCTCAAGGCTCTAGGTCGTAAAGGAGGCAGGGTGTGTATAGCCTCATCACTTGTGGTGCTCCATGGATAATGCTACACCCTCAAGGGCTCTAGGTCGTAAAGGAGGCAGGTGTGTGTAGCCTCACTACTTGTGGTGCACCCTGGATTTTGCTACCCCCTCAAGGGCTCTAGGTCGTAAAGGAGGCAGAGTGTGTATAGCCTCATCACTTGTGGTGCACCCTGGATAGTGCTACACACTCAAGGGACCTAGGTCGTAAGGTATGCAGGGTGTGTGTAGCTACAATACATGTGGTGCATCCTGGATAATGCTACACCCTCAAGGGCTCTAGGTCGTAAAGGAGGCAGGGTGTGTGTAGCCCCACCACTTGTGTTGCACCCTGGATAATGCTACACCCTCAAGGGCTCTGGGTCGTAAAGGAGGCAGGGTGAATGTAGCCTCACCACTTTTGGTACACCTGGATAGTGCTACCCTTCAAGGGCTCTAGGTCGTAAGGTAAGCAGTGTGTGTGTAGCTACAATCCTTGTGGTGCACCCTGGATAGTGCTACACCCTCAAATGCTCTAGGTCGTAAAGGAGGCAGTGTGTGTGTCCCCACCACTTGTGGTGCACCCTGAATAGTGCTACCCCCTCAAGGGCTCTAGGTCGAAAGGTATGCAGGGTGTGTGTAGCTACAACACTTGTGGTGCACCCTGGATAGTGCTACACCCTCAAGGGCACTAGGTCGTAAAGGAGGCAGGGTGTGTGTAGCCTCACCACTTGTGGTGCACCCTGGATATTGCTACAGCCACAAGGGCTTTAGGGCGTCAAGTAGGCAGGGTGTGTATAGCCCCAACACTTGTGGTTCACCCTGGATATTGCTACATCCTGAAGGGCTCTAGGTCGTAAAGGAGGCAGGATGTGTGTAGCCTCACCACTTGTGGTGCACCCTGGATATTGCTACAGCCTCAAGGGCTTTAGGGCGTAAAGTAGGCAGGGTGTGTATAGCCCCAACACTTGTGTTGCACCCTGGATATTGCTACATCCTCAAGGGCTCTAGGTCGTAAAGGAGGCAGGGTGTGTGTAGCCCAATCACTTGTGGTTCACCCTGGATAGTACAACCACCTCAAGTGCTGTAGGTCGTAAAGGAGACAGGGTGTGTGTAACCCCATCACTTGTAGTGCACCCTGGGTAGTGCTACCCCCTCAAGGGCTCTAGGTCGTAAGGGAGGCAGGGTGTGTGTAGCCACATCACTTGTGGTGCACCCCGTATAGTGCTACACCCTCAAGGGCTCTAGGTCGTAAAGGAGGCAGGGTGTGTGTATAGACCCACCACTTGTGTTGCACCCTGGATAATGCCACACCCTCAAAGGCTCTAGGTCGTTAAGGAGGCAGGGTGAATGTAGCCTCACCACTTTTGGTGCACCCTGGATAGTGCTAGCCTTCAAGGGCTCTAGGTCGTAAGGTATGCAGGGTGTGTGTTGCTACTACACTTGTTGTGCACCCTGGATAGTGCTACACCCTCAAGAGCTCTACTTCGTAAAGGAGGCAGGGTGTGTGTAGCCCCACCATTTGTGGTGCACCCTGAATAGGGCTACCCCCTCAAGGGCTCTAGGTCGTAAGGTATGCAGGGTGTGTGTAGCTACAACACTTGTGGGGCACCCTGGATAGTGCTACACCCTCAAGGGCTGTAGGTCTTAAAGGAGGCAGGGTGTGTGTAGCCCCATCATTTGTGGTGCACCCTGGATAATGCTACACCCTCAAGGGCTCTAGGTCCTAAAGGAGGCAGGGTGTGTGTAGCCCCCCCACTTGTGGTGCACCCTGGATAGTGCTACCCTTCAAAGCTCTAGGTCGTAAAGGAGGCAGGGTGTGTGTAGCCCCACCAATTGTGATCCACCCTGGATAATGCTACACCCTCAAGGGCTCTAGGTCGTAAAGGAGGCAGGGTGTGAGTAGCCTCACCACTTGAGGTGCACCCTGGATAGTGCTACCCCCTCAAGGGCTCTAGGTCGTAAAGGAGGCAGGGTGTGTGTAGCCCCACCAATTGTGTTGCACCCTGGATAGTGCTACCCTTCAACGCTCTAGGTCGTAAAGGAGGCAGGGTGTGTGTAGCGTCACCACTTGTGCAACCTGGATAGTGCTACCCCCTCAAGGGCTCTAGGTCCTAAAGAGGCAGGGTGTGTGTAGCCTCACCACTTGTGTTGCACCCTGGATAGTGCTACCCTTCAAGGCTCTAGGTCGTAAAGGAGGCAGGGTGTGTATAGCCCCACCACTTGTGGTGCACCCTGGATAATGCTACACCCTCAATGGCTCTAGGTCCTAAAGAGGCAGGGTGTGTGTAGCCTCACCACTTGTGGTGCACCCTGGATAGTGCTACCCTTCAAGGCTCTAGGTCGTAAAGGAGGCAGGGTGTGTATAGCCCCACCACTTGTGGTGCACCCTGGATAATGCTACACCCTCAATGGCTCTAGGTCGTAAAGGAGGCAGGGTGTGTGTAGCCCCATCACTTGTGGTGCACCATGGATAGTGATACCCTTCAAGGCTCTAGGTCGTAAAGGAGGCAGGGTGTGTGTAGCCCCAACACTTGTTGTGCACCCTGGATAATGCTACACCCTCAAGGGCTCTAGGTCCTAAAGAGGCAGGGAGTGTGTAGCCTCACCACTTGTGGTGCAACCTGGATAGTGCTACCCTTCAAGGCTCTAGGTCGTAAAGGAGGCAAGGTGTGTGTAGCGTCACAACTTGTGGTGAACCCTGGAGAGTGCTACCCTTCAAGGCTCTAGGTCGTAAAGGAGGCAGGGTGTGTGTGGCCTCACCACTTGTGGTGCACCCTGGATAGTGCTACCCTTCAAGGCTCTAGGTCGTAAAGGAGGCAGGGTGTGTATTGCCCCACCACTTGTGGTGCACCCTGGATAATGCTACACCCTCAAGGGCTCTAGAACGTAAAGGAGGCAGGGTGGGTGTAGCTCCATCACTTGTGGTGCACCCTGGATAGTGCTACTCCCTCAAGGGCTCTAGGTCGTAAAGGAGGCAGGGTGTGTGTACCCCACAACTTGTGGTGCACCCTGGATAGTGCTACCCTTCAAGGCTCTAGGTCGTAAAGGAGGCAGGGTGTGTATAGCCCCACCACTTGTGGTGCACCCTGGATAATGCTACACCCTCAAGGGCTCTAGGTCGTAAAGGAGGCAGGGTGTGTGTAGCCCCATCACTTGTGGTGCACCCAGGATAGTGCTACCCTTCAAGGCTCTAAGTCGTAAAGGAGGCAGGGTGTGTGTAGCCCCACCACTTGTGGTGCACCCTGGATAATTCTACACCCTCAAGGGCTCTAGGTCGTAAAGGAGGCAGGGTGTGTGTAGCTCCAACACTTGTGGTGCACCCTGGATAGTGCTACGTGGTGCACCCTGGATAGTGCTACCCCCTCAAGGGCTCTAGGTCTTAAAGGAGGCAGGGTGTGTGTAGCCCCATCACTTGTGTTGCACCCTGGATAGTGCTACCCCCTCAAGGGCTCTAGGTCGTAAAGGAGGCAGGGTGTGTGTAGCGTCACCACTTGTGGTGCACCCTGGACATTGCTACACCCTCAAGGGCTCTAGGTCGTAAAGGAGGCTGAGTGTGTGTAGCCTCACCACTTGTGGTGCACCCTGGATATTGCTACACCCTCAAGGGCTCTAGGTCGTAAAGGAGTCAGGGTGTGAGTAGCGTCACCACTTGTGATGCACCCTGGATATTGCTACACCCTCAAGGGCTCTAGGTCGTAAAGGAGGCTAAGTGTGTGTAGCGTCACCACTTGTGATGCACCCTGTATATTGCTACACCCTCAAGGGCTCTAGGTCGTAAGGTATGCAGGGTGTGTGTAGCTACAACACTTGTGGTGCACCCTGGATAGTGCTACTCCCTCAAGGGATCTAGGTCGTAAGGTATGCAGGGTGTGTGTAGACCCACCACTTGTGGTGCACCCTGGATAGTGCTAACCCCGCAAGGGCTCTAGGTCGTAAAGGAGGCAGGGTGTGAGTAGCCTCACCACTTGTGGTGCACCCTGGATAATGCTACACCCTGAAGGGCCCTAGGTCGTAACGGAGGCAGGGTGTGTATAGCCTCATCACTTGTAGTGCACCCTGGATAGTGCTACCCCCTCAAGGGCTCTAGGTCATAAAGGAGGCAGGGTGTGTGTAGCCCCACCACATGTGGTGCACCCTGGATAGAGCTACCCCCTCAAGGGCTCTAGGTCGTAAAGGAGGCAGGGTGTGTATAGCCTCATCACTTGTGGTGCACCCTGGATAATGCTACACCCTCAAGGGCTCTAGGTCGTAAAGGAGGCAGAGTGTGTGTAGCCTCACTACTTGTGGTGCACCCTGGATAATGCTACACCCTCAAGGGCTCTAGGTCGAAAAGGAGGCAGAGTGTGTGTAGCCTCACTACTTGTGGTGCACCCTGGATAATTCTACACCCTCAAGGGCTCTAGGTCGTAAAGGAGGCAGGGTGTGTATAGCATCATCACTTGTAGTGCACCCTGGATAGTGTTCCACCCTCAAGGGCTCTAGGTCGTAAAGGAGGCAGAGTGTGTGTAGCCTCACTACTTGTGGTGCACCCTGGATAATGCTACACCCTCAAGGGCTCTAGGTCGTAAAGGAGGCAGGGTGTGTATAGCCTCACCACTTGTGGTGCACCCTGGATAATGCTACACCCTCAAGGGCTCTAGGTCGTAAAGGAGGCAGGGTGTGAGTAGCGTCACTACTTGTGTAGCACCCTGGATAATGCTACCCCCTCAAGGGCTCTAGGTCGTAAAGGAGGCAGGGTGTGTGTAGCCCCACCACTTGTGTAGCACCCTGGATAGTGCTACACCCTCAAGGGCCCTAGGTCGTAAAGTAAGCAGGGTGTGTATAGCCTCACTACTTGTGGTGCACCCTGGATAATGCTACACCCTGAAGGGCTCTAGGTCGTAAAGGGGGAAGGGTGTGTGTAGCCCCACCACTTGTGTAGCACCCTGGATAGTGCTACACCCTCAAGGGCTCTAGGTCGTAAAGGAGGCAGGGTGTGTGTAGCCCCACCACTTGTGTAGCACCCTGGATAGTGCTACACCCTCAAGGGCTCTAGGTCCTTAAGGAGGCAGGGTGTGTATAGCCCCACCACTTGTGGTGCACCCTGGATAATGCTACACCCTCAAGGGCTCTAGGTCGTAAAGGAGGCAGGGTGTGAGTAGCCTCACTACTTGTGGTGCACCCTGGATAGTGCTACCCCCTCAAGGCTCTAGGTCGTAAAGGAGGCAGGGTGTGTATAGCCTCATCACTTGTGGTGCACCCTGGATAGTGCTACCCCCTCAAGGCTCTAGGTCGTAAAGGAGGCAGTGTGTGTATAGCCTCATCACTTGTGGTGCACCCTGGATAATGCTACCCCCTCAAGGCTCTAGGTCGTAAAGGAGGCAGGGTGTGTATAGCCTCATCACTTGTGGTGCACCCTGGATAGTGCTACCCCCTCAAGGCTCTAGGTCGTAAAGGAGGCAGGGTGTGTATAGCCTCATCACTTGTGGTGCACCCTGGATAGTTCTACACCCTCAAGGCTCTAGGTCGTAAAGGAGGCAGGGTGTGAGTAGCCTCACCACTTGTGGTGCACCCTGGATATTGCTACCCCCTCAAGGCTCTAGGTCGTAAAGGAGGCAGGGTGTGTATAGCCTCATCACTTGTGGTGCTCCATGGATAATGCTACACCCTCAAGGGCTCTAGGTCGTAAAGGAGGCAGGTGTGTGTAGCCTCACTACTTGTGGTGCACCCTGGATTTTGCTACCCCCTCAAGGGCTCTAGGTCGTAAAGGAGGCAGAGTGTGTATAGCCTCATCACTTGTGGTGCACCCTGGATAGTGCTACACACTCAAGGGACCTAGGTCGTAAGGTATGCAGGGTGTGTGTAGCTACAATACATGTGGTGCATCCTGGATAATGCTACACCCTCAAGGGTTCTAGGTCGTAAAGGAGGCAGGGTGTGTGTAGCCCCACCACTTGTGTTGCACCCTGGATAATGCTACACCCTCAAGGGCTCTGGGTCGTAAAGGAGGCAGGGTGAATGTAGCCTCACCACTTTTGGTACACCTGGATAGTGCTACCCTTCAAGGGCTCTAGGTCGTAAGGTAAGCAGTGTGTGTGTAGCTACAATCCTTGTGGTGCACCCTGGATAGTGCTACACCCTCAAATGCTCTAGGTCGTAAAGGAGGCAGTGTGTGTGTCCCCACCACTTGTGGTGCACCCTGAATAGTGCTACCCCCTCAAGGGCTCTAGGTCGAAAGGTATGCAGGGTGTGTGTAGCTACAACACTTGTGGTGCACCCTGGATAGTGCTACACCCTCAAGGGCACTAGGTCGTAAAGGAGGCAGGGTGTGTGTAGCCTCACCACTTGTGGTGCACCCTGGATATTGCTACAGCCACAAGGGCTTTAGGGCGTCAAGTAGGCAGGGTGTGTATAGCCCCAACACTTGTGGTTCACCCTGGATATTGCTACATCCTCAAGGGCTCTAGGTCGTAAAGGAGGCAGGATGTGTGTAGCCTCACCACTTGTGGTGCACCCTGGATATTGCTACAGCCTCAAGGGCTTTAGGGCGTAAAGTAGGCAGGGTGTGTATAGCCCCAACACTTGTGGTGCACCCTGGATATTGCTACATCCTCAAGGGCTCTAGGTCGTAAAGGAGGCAGGGTGTGTGTAGCCCCATCACTTGTGGTTCACCCTGGATAGTACAACCACCTCAAGTGCTGTAGGTCGTAAAGGAGACAGGGTGTGTGTAACCCCATCACTTGTAGTGCACCCTGGGTAGTGCTACCCCCTCAAGGGCTCTAGGTCGTAAGGGAGGCAGGGTGTGTGTAGCCACATCACTTGTGGTGCACCCCGTATAGTGCTACACCCTCAAGGGCTCTAGGTCGTAAAGGAGGCAGGGTGTGTGTATAGACCCACCACTTGTGTTGCACCCTGGATAATGCCACACCCTCAAAGGCTCTAGGTCGTTAAGGAGGCAGGGTGAATGTAGCCTCACCACTTTTGGTGCACCCTGGATAGTGCTAGCCTTCAAGGGCTCTAGGTCGTAAGTTATGCAGGGTGTGTGTTGCTACTACACTTGTTGTGCACCCTGGATAGTGCTACACCCTCAAGAGCTCTACTTCGTAAAGGAGGCAGGGTGTGTGTAGCCCCACCATTTGTGGTGCACCCTGAATAGGGCTACCCCCTCAAGGGCTCTAGGTCGTAAGGTATGCAGGGTGTGTGTAGCTACAACACTTGTGGGGCACCCTGGATAGTGCTACACCCTCAAGGGCTGTAGGTCTTAAAGGAGGCAGGGTGTGTGTAGCCCCATCATTTGTGGTGCACCCTGGATAATGCTACACCCTCAAGGGCTCTAGGTCCTAAAGGAGGCAGGGTGTGTGTAGCCCCCCCACTTGTGGTGCACCCTGGATAGTGCTACCCTTCAAAGCTCTAGGTCGTAAAGGAGGCAGGGTGTGTGTAGCCCCACCAATTGTGATCCACCCTGGATAATGCTACACCCTCAAGGGCTCTAGGTCGTAAAGGAGGCAGGGTGTGAGTAGCCTCACCACTTGTGGTGCACCCTGGATAGTGCTACCCCCTCAAGGGCTCTAGGTCGTAAAGGAGGCAGGGTGTGTGTAGCCCCACCAATTGTGTTGCACCCTGGATAGTGCTACCCTTCAACGCTCTAGGTCGTAAAGGAGGCAGGGTGTGTGTAGCGTCACCACTTGTGCAACCTGGATAGTGCTACCCCCTCAAGGGCTCTAGGTCCTAAAGAGGCAGGGTGTGTGTAGCCTCACCACTTGTGTTGCACCCTGGATAGTGCTACCCTTCAAGGCTCTAGGTCGTAAAGGAGGCAGGGTGTGTATAGCCCCACCACTTGTGGTGCACCCTGGATAATGCTACACCCTCAATGGCTCTAGGTCCTAAAGAGGCAGGGTGTGTGTAGCCTCACCACTTGTGGTGCACCCTGGATAGTGCTACCCTTCAAGGCTCTAGGTCGTAAAGGAGGCAGGGTGTGTGTAGCCCCAACACTTGTTGTGCACCCTGGATAATGCTACACCCTCAAGGGCTCTAGGTCCTAAAGAGGCAGGGAGTGTGTAGCCTCACCACTTGTGGTGCAACCTGGATAGTGCTACCCTTCAAGGCTCTAGGTCGTAAAGGAGGCAAGGTGTGTGTAGCGTCACAACTTGTGGTGCACCCTGGAGAGTGCTACCCTTCAAGGCTCTAGGTCGTAAAGGAGGCAGGGTGTGTGTGGCCTCACCACTTGTGGTGCACCCTGGATAGTGCTACCCTTCAAGGCTCTAGGTCGTAAAGGAGGCAGGGTGTGTATTGCCCCACCACTTGTGGTGCACCCTGGATAATGCTACACCCTCAAGGGCTCTAGAACGTAAAGGAGGCAGGGTGGGTGTAGCTCCATCACTTGTGGTGCACCCTGGATAGTGCTACTCCCTCAAGGGCTCTAGGTCGTAAAGGAGGCAGGGTGTGTGTACCCCACAACTTGTGGTGCACCCTGGATAGTGCTACCCTTCAAGGCTCTAGGTCGTAAAGGAGGCAGGGTGTGTATAGCCCCACCACTTGTGGTGCACCCTGGATAATGCTACACCCTCAAGGGCTCTAGGTCGTAAAGGAGGCAGGGTGTGTGTAGCCCCATCACTTGTGGTGCACCCAGGATAGTGCTACCCTTCAAGGCTCTAAGTCGTAAAGGAGGCAGGGTGTGTGTAGCCCCACCACTTGTGGTGCACCCTGGATAATTCTACACCCTCAAGGGCTCTAGGTCGTAAAGGAGGCAGGGTGTGTGTAGCTCCAACACTTGTGGTGCACCCTGGATAGTGCTACGTGGTGCACCCTGGATAGTGCTACCCCCTCAAGGGCTCTAGGTCTTAAAGGAGGCAGGGTGTGTGTAGCCCCATCACTTGTGTTGCACCCTGGATAGTGCTACCCCCTCAAGGGCTCTAGGTCGTAAAGGAGGCAGGGTGTGTGTAGCGTCACCACTTGTGGTGCACCCTGGACATTGCTACACCCTCAAGGGCTCTAGGTCGTAAAGGAGGCTGAGTGTGTGTAGCCTCACCACTTGTGGTGCACCCTGGATATTGCTACACCCTCAAGGGCTCTAGGTCGTAAAGGAGGCAGGGTGTGAGTAGCGTCACCACTTGTGATGCACCCTGGATATTGCTACACCCTCAAGGGCTCTAGGTCGTAAAGGAGGCTAAGTGTGTGTAGCGTCACCACTTGTGATGCACCCTGTATATTGCTACACCCTCAAGGGCTCTAGGTCGTAAGGTATGCAGGGTGTGTGTAGCTACAACACTTGTGGTGCACCCTGGATAGTGCTACTCCCTCAAGGGATCTAGGTCGTAAGGTATGCAGGGTGTGTGTAGATACAACACTTGTGGTGCACCCTGGATAGTGCTACACCCTCAAGGGCAGTAGGTCGTAAAGGATGCTGAGTGTGTGTAGCCTCACCACTTGTGGTGCACCCTGGATATTGCTACACCCTCAAGGGCTCTAGGTCGTAAAGGAGGCTGAGTGCGTGTAGCCTCACCACTTGTGGTGCACCCTGGATATTGCTACACCCTCAAGGGCTCTAGGTCGTAATAGAGGCAGGGTGTGAGTAGCCTCACCACTTGTGGTGCACCCTGGATAATGCTACACCCTGAAGGGCTCTAGGTCGTAAAGGAGGCTGAGTGAGTGTAGCCTCACCACTTGTGGTGCACCCTGGATATTGCTACACCCTCAAGGGCTCTAGGTCGTAAAGGGGGCAGGGTGTGTGTAGCTCCAACACTTGTGGTGCACCCTGGATATTGCTACACCCTCAAGGGCTCTAGGTCGTAAAGGAGGCAGGGTGTGTGTAGCTCCAACACTTGTGGTGCACCCTGGATAATGCTACACCCTGAAGGGCTCTAGGTCGTAAAGAAGGCAGGGTGTGTGTAGCCCCACCACTTGTGTTGCACCCTGGATAGGGCTACACCCTCAAGGGCTCTAGGTCGTAAGGTATGCAGGGTGTGTGTAGCTACAACACTTGTGGTGCACCCTGGATAGTGCTACACCCTCAAGGGCTCTAGGTCGTAAAGGAGGCAGGGTGTGTGTAGCCCCACCAATTGTGTTGCACCCTGGATAGTGCTACCCTTCAACGCTCTAGGTCGTAAAGGAGGCAGGGTGTGTGTAGCGTCACCACTTGTGCACCCTGGATAGTGCTACCCCCTCAAGGGCTCTAGGTCCTAAAGAGGCAGGGTGTGTGTAGCCTCACCACTTGTGTTGCACCCTGGATAGTGCTACCCTTCAAGGCTCTAGGTCGTAAAGGAGGCAGGGTGTGTATAGCCCCACCACTTGTGGTGCACCCTGGATAATGCTACACCCTCAATGGCTCTAGGTCCTAAAGAGGCAGGGTGTGTGTAGCCTCACCACTTGTGGTGCACCCTGGATAGTGCTACCCTTCAAGGCTCTAGGTCGTAAAGGAGGCAGGGTGTGTATAGCCCCACCACTTGTGGTGCACCCTGGATAATGCTACACCCTCAATGGCTCTAGGTCGTAAAGGAGGCAGGGTGTGTGTAGCCCCATCACTTGTGGTGCACAATGGATAGTGATACCCTTCAAGGCTCTAGGTCGTAAAGGAGGCAGGGTGTGTGTAGCCCCAACACTTGTTGTGCACCCTGGATAATGCTACACCCTCAAGGGCTCTAGGTCCTAAAGAGGCAGGGAGTGTGTAGCCTCACCACTTGTGGTGCAACCTGGATAGTGCTACCCTTCAAGGCTCTAGGTCGTAAAGGAGGCAAGGTGTGTGTAGCGTCACAACTTGTGGTGCACCCTGGAGAGTGCTACCCTTCAAGGCTCTAGGTCGTAAAGGAGGCAGGGTGTGTGTGGCCTCACCACTTGTGGTGCACCCTGGATAGTGCTACCCTTCAAGGCTCTAGGTCGTAAAGGAGGCAGGGTGTGTATTGCCCCACCACTTGTGGTGCACCCTGGATAATGCTACACCCTCAAGGGCTCTAGAACGTAAAGGAGGCAGGGTGGGTGTAGCTCCATCACTTGTGGTGCACCCTGGATAGTGCTACTCCCTCAAGGGCTCAAGGTCGTAAAGGTGGCAGGGTGTGTGTACCCCACAACTTGTGGTGCACCCTGGATAGTGCTACCCTTCAAGGCTCTAGGTCGTAAAGGAGGCAGGGTGTGTATAGCCCCACCACTTGTGGTGCACCCTGGATAATGCTACACCCTCAAGGGCTCTAGGTCGTAAAGGAGGCAGGGTGTGTGTAGCCCCATCACTTGTGGTGCACCCAGGATAGTGCTACCCTTCAAGGCTCTAAGTCGTAAAGGAGGCAGGGTGTGTGTAGCCCCACCACTTGTGGTGCACCCTGGATAATTCTACACCCTCAAGGGCTCTAGGTCGTAAAGGAGGCAGGGTGTGTGTAGCTCCAACACTTGTGGTGCACCCTGGATAGTGCTACGTGGTGCACCCTGGATAGTGCTACCCCCTCAAGGGCTCTAGGTCTTAAAGGAGGCAGGGTGTGTGTAGCCCCATCACTTGTGGTGCACCCTGGATAGTGCTACCGCCTCAAGGGCTCTAGGTCGTAAAGGAGGCAGGGTGTGTGTAGCGTCACCACTTGTGGTGCACCCTGGACATTGCTACACCCTCAAGGGCTCTAGGTCGTAAAGGAGGCTGAGTGTGTGTAGCCTCACCACTTGTGGTGCACCCTGGATATTGCTACACCCTCAAGGGCTCTAGGTCGTAAAGGAGGCAGGGTGTGAGTAGTGTCACCACTTGTGATGCACCCTGGATATTGCTACACCCTCAAGGGCTCTAGGTCGTAAAGGAGGCTAAGTGTGTGTAGCGTCACCACTTGTGATGCACCCTGTATATTGCTACACCCTCAAGGGCTCTAGGTCGTAAGGTATGCAGGGTGTGTGTAACTACAACACTTGTGGTGCACCCTGGATAGTGCTACTCCCTCAAGGGATCTAGGTCGTAAGGTATGCAGGGTGTGTGTAGATACAACACTTGTGGTGCACCCTGGATAGTGCTACACCCTCAAGGGCACTAGGTCGTAAAGGATGCTGAGTGTGTGTAGCCTCACCACTTGTGGTGCACCCTGGATATTGCTACACCCTCAAGGGCTCTAGGTCGTAAAGGATGCTGAGTGTGTGTAGCCTCACAACTTGTGGTGCACCCTGGATAGTGCTACCCTTCAAGGCTCTAGGTCGTAAAGGAGGCAGGGTGTGTATAGCCCCACCACTTGTGGTGCACCCTGGATATTGCTACACCCTCAAGGGATCTAGGTCGTAATAGAGGCAGGGTGTGAGTAGCCTCACCACTTGTGGTGCACCCTGGATAATGCTACACCCTGAAGGGTTCTAGGTCGTAAAGGAGGCTGAGTGTGTGTAGCCTCACCACTTGTGGTGCACCCTGGATATTGCTACACCCTCAAGGGCTCTAGGTCGTAAAGGGGGCAGGGTGTGTGTAGCTCCAACACTTGTGGTGCACCCTGGATATTGCTACACCCTCAAGGGCTCTAGGTCGTAAAGGAGGCAGGGTGTGTGTAGCTCCAACACTTGTGGTGCACCCTGGATAATGCTACACCCTGAAGGGCTCTAGGTCGTAAAGAAGGCAGGGTGTGTGTAGCCCCACCACTTGTGTTGCACCCTGGATAGGGCTACACCCTCAAGGGCTCTAGGTCGTAAGGTATGCAGGGTGTGTGTAGCTACAACACTTGTGGTGCACCCTGGATAGTGCTACACCCTCAAGGGCTCTAGGTCGTAAAGGAGGCAGGGTGTGTGTAACCCCACCACTTGTGGTGCACCCTGGATAGTGCTACCCCCTCAAGGGTTCTAGGTCGTAAAGGAGGCAGGGTGTGTGTAGCTCCAACACTTGTGGTGCACCCTGTATAATGCTACACCCTGAAGGGCTCTAGGTCGTAAAGGAGGCAGGGTGTGTGTAGCCCCACCACTTGGGTTGCACCCTGGATAGTGCTACACCCTCAAGGGCTCTAGGTCGTAAGGTATGCAGGGTGTGTGTAGCTACAACACTTGTGGTGCACCCTGGATAGTGCTACACCCTCAAGGGCTCTAGGTCGTAAAGGAGGCAGGGTGTGTGTAGCCCCACCACTTGTGGTGCACCCTGGATAGTGCTACACCCTCAAGGGCTCTAGGTCGTAAAGGAGGCAGGGTGTGTGTAGCCCCACCTTTTGTGGTGCACCCTGGATAGTGCTACACCCTCAAGGGCTCTAGGTCGTAAAGGGGGCAGGGTGTGTGTAGCCCCACCACAAGTGGTGCACCCTGGATAGTGCTACTCCCTCAAGGGCTCTAGGTCGTAAAGGAGGCAGGGTGTGAGTAGCCTCACCACTTGTGGTGCTCCCTGGATAGTGCTACCCCCTCAAGGGCTCTAGGTCGTAAAGGAGGCAGGGTGTGTGTAGCTCCAACACTTGTGGTGCACCATGGATAGTGCTACACCCTGAAGGGCTCTAGGTCGTAAAGGAGGCAGGGTGTGTATAGCCCCACCACTTGTGGTGCACCCTGGATAATGCTACACCCTGAAGGGCTCTAGTTCGTAAAGGAGGCAGGGTGTGTGTAGCCCCACCACTTGTGGTGCACCCTGGATAGTGCTAACCCCTCAAGGGCTCTAGGTCGTAAAGGAGGCAGGGTGTGAGTAGCCTCACCACTTGTGGTGCACCCTGGATAATGCTACACCCTGAAGGGCTCTAGGTCGTAACGGAGGCAGGGTGTGTATAGCCTCATCACTTGTAGTGCACCCTGGATTGTGCTACCCCCTCAAGGGCTCTAGGTCGTAAAGGAGGCAGGGTGTGTTTAGCCCCACCACTTGTGGTGCACCCTGGATAGTGCTACCCCCTCAAGGGCTCCAGGTCGTAAAGGAGGCAGGGTGTGTATAGCCTCATCACTTGTGGTGCACCCTGGATAATGCTACACCCTCAAGGGCTCTAGGTCGTAAAGGAGGCAGAGTGTGTGTAGCCTCACTAATTGTGGTGCACCCTGGATAATGCTACACCCTCAGGGGCTCTAGGTCGTAAAGGAGGCAGAGTGTGTGTAGCCTCACTACTTGTGGTGCACCCTGGATAATTCTACACCCTCAAGGGCTCTAGGTCGTAAAGGAGGCAGGGTGTGTATAGCCTCATCACTTGTAGTGCACCCTGGATAGTGCTACCCCCTCAAGGCTCTAGGTCGTAAAGGAGGCAGGGTGTGTATAGCCTCATCACTTGTGGTGCACCCTGGATAACGCTACCCCCTCAAGGCTCTAGGACGTAAAGAGGCAGGGTGTGTATAGCCTCATCACTTGTGGTGCACCCTGGATAATGCTACCCCCTCAAGGCTCTAGGTCGTAAAGGAGGCAGGGTGTGTATAGCCTCATTACTTGTGGTGCACCCTGGATAGTGCTACCCCCTCAAGGCTCTAGGTCGTAAAGGAGGCAGGGTGTGTATAGCCTCATCACTTGTGGTGCACCCTGGATGGTTCTACACCCTCAAGGCTCTAGGTCGTAAAGGAGGCAGGGTGTGAGAAGCCTCACCACTTGTGGTGCACCCTGGATATTGCTACCCCCTCAAGGCTCTAGGTCGTAAAGGAGGCAGGGTGTGTATAGCTTCATCACTTGTGGTGCTCCCTGGATAATGCTACACCCTCAAGGGCTCTAGGTCGTAAAGGAGGCAGGTGTGTGTAGCCTCACTACTTGTGGTGCACCCTGGATTTTGCTACCCCCTCAAGGGATCGAGGTCGTAATGGAGGCAGAGTGTGTATAGCCTCATCACTTGTGGTGCACCCTGGATAGTGCTACACACTGAAGGGATCTAGGTCGTAAGGTATGCAGGGTGTGTGTAGCTACAATACATGTGGTGCACCCTGGATAATGCTACACCCTCAAGGGCTCTAGGTCGTAAAGGAGGCAGGGTGTGTGTAGCCCCACCACTTGTGTTGCACCCTGGATAATGCTACACCCTCAAGGGCTCTAGGTCGTAAAGGAGGCAGGGTGAATGTAGCATCACCACTTTTGGTACACCTGGATAGTGCTACCCTTCAAGGGCTCTAGGTCGTAAGGTATGCAGTGTGTGTGTAGCTACAACCCTTGTGGTGCACCCTGGATAGTGCTACACCCTCAAATGTTCTAGGTCGTAAAGAAGGCAGGGTGTGTGTCCCCACCACTTGTGGTGCACCCTGAATAGTGCTACCCCCTCAAGGGCTCTAGGTCGAAAGGTATGCAGGGTGTGTGTAGCTACAACACTTGTGGTGCACCCTGGATAGTGCTACACCCTAAAGGGCACTAGGTCGTAAAGGAGGCAGGGTGTGTGTTGCTACAAAACAGGTGGTGCACCCTGGATAGTGCTACACCCTCAAGGGCTCTAGGTCGTAATGGAGGCAGAGTGTGTGTAGCCCCATCACTTGTGGTGCACCCAGGATAGTGCTACCCCGTCAAGGGCTCTAGGTTGTAATGGAGGCAGAGTGAGTGTAGCCCCACCACCTGTGGTGCACCCTGGTTAGTGGTAGCCCCTCATGGGCTCTAGGTAGTAATGGAGGCAGAGTATGTGTAGCCTCACTTCTTGTGGTGCACCCTGGATAGTGCTACCCCCTCAAGGGCTCTAGGTCGTAAAGGAGGCAAAGTGTGTATAGCCTCATCACTTGTAGTGCACCCTGGATAGTGCTACCCCCTCAAGGGCTCCAGGTCGTAAGGTATGCAGGGTGTGTGTAGCTACAATACATGTGGTGCACCCTGGATAGTGCTACACCCTCAAGGGATCTAGGTCGTAAGGTATGCAGGGTGTGTGTAGCTACAATACATGTGGTGCACCCTGGATAGTGCAACACCCTCAAGGGCTCTAGGTCGTAATGGAGGCAGGGTGAGTATAGCTCAATCACTTGTGGTGCACCCTGGATTGTGCTACCCCCTCAAGGGCTCTAGGTCGTAAAGGAGCCAAAGTGTGTTTAGCCTCATAAATTGTAGTGCACCCTGGATAGTGCTACCCCCTCTAGGGCTCTAGGTCGTAAGGTATGCAGGGTGTGTGTAGCTACAACACATGTGGTGCACCCTGGATAGTGCAACACCCTCAAGGGCTCTAGGTCGTAAAGGAGGCAGGGTGTGTGTAGCTCCACCACTTGTGTTGCACCCTGGATAATGCTACACCCTCAAGGGCTCTAGGTCGTAAAGGAGGCAGGGTGAATGTAGCCTCGCCACTTTTGGTGCACCCTGGATAGTGCTATCCTTCAAGGGCTCTAGGTCGTAAGGTGTGCAGGGTGTGTGTAGCAACAACATTTGTGGAGCACCCTGGATATTGCTACACCCTCAAGGGCTCTAGGTCATAAAGGAGGCAGGGTGTGTGTAGCCCCACCACTTGTGTTGCACCCTGAATAGTGCTACCCCCTCAAGGGTCTAGGTCGTAAGGAATGCAGGGTGTGTGTAGCTACAACACTTGTGGTGCACCCTGGATAGTGCTACACCCTCAAGGGCTCTAGGTCGTAATGGAGGCAGGGTGTGTGTAGCCCCATCACTTGTGGTGCACCCTGGATAGTGCTTCTCCCTCAAGGGCTCTAGGTCGTAAAGGAAGCAGGGTGTGTGTAGCCCCATCACTTGTGGTGCACCCTGGATAGTGCTTCTCCCTCAAGGGCTCTAGTTCGTAAAGGAGGCTGAGTGTGTGTAGCGTCGCCACTTGTGGTGCACCCTGGATATTGCTACACCCTCAAGGGCTCTAGGTCGTAAAGGAGGCTGAGTGTGAGTAGTGTCAACACTTGTGGTGCACCCTGGATATTCCTACACCCTCAAGGGTTCTAGGTCGTAAAGGAGGCTGAGTGTGTGTAGCGTCACGACTTGTGGTGCACCCTGGATATTGCTACATCCTCAAGGGCTCTAGGTCGTAAAGGAGGCTGAGTGTGTGTAGCCTCACCACTTGTAGTGCACCCTGGATATTGCTACACCCTCAAGGGCTCTAGGTCGTAAAGGAGGCAGGGTGTGAGTAGCGTCACAACTTGTGATGCACCCTGGATATTGCTACACCCTCAAGGGCTCTAGGTCGTAAAGGAGGCTAAGTGTGTGTAGCGTCACCACTTGTGATGCACCCTGTATATTGCTACACCCTCAAGGGCTCTAGGTTGTAAGGTATGCAGGGTGTGTGTAGCTACAACACTTATGGTGCACCCTGGATAATGCTACTCCCTCAAGGGCTCTAGGTCGTAAGGTATGCAGGGTGTGTGTAGCTACAACACTTATGGTGCACCCTGGATATTGCTACACCCTCAAGGGCTCTAGGTCGTAAAGGAGGCTGAGTGTGTGTAGCCTCACCACTTGTGGTGCACCCTGGATATTGCTACACCCTCAAGGGCTCTAGGTCGTAAAGGAGGCAGGGTGTGAGTAGCCTCACCACTTGTGGTGCACCCTGGATAATGCTACACCCTGAAGGGTTCTAGGTCGTAAAGGAGGCTGAGTGTGTGTAGCCTCACCACTTGTGGTGCACCCTGGATATTGCTACACCCTCAAGGGCTCTAGGTTTAAAGGAGGCAGGGTGTGTGTAGCTCCAACACTTGTGGTGCACCCTGGATATTGCTACACCCTCAAGGGCTCTAGGTCGTAAAGGAGGCTGGGTGTGTGTAGCCCCACCACTTGTGGTGCACCCTTGATATTGCTACACCCTCAAGGGCTCTAGGTCGTAAAGGAGGCAGGGTGTGTGTAGCTCCAACACTTGTGGTGCACCATGGATAATGCTACACCCTGAAGGGCTCTAGGTCGTAAAGGAGGCAGGGTGTGTGTAGCCCCACCACTTGTGTTTCACCCTGGATAGTGCTACACCCTCAAGGGCTCTAGGTCGTAAGGTATGCAGGGTGTGTGTAGCTACAACACTTGTGGTGCACCCTGGATAGTGCTACAACCTCAAGGGCTCTAGGTCGTAAAGGAGGCTGGGTGTGTGAAGCCCCACCACTTGTGGTGCACCCTGGATAGTGCTACCCACTCAAGGGCTCTAGTTCGTAAAGGAGGCAGGCTGTGTGTAGCCCCACCACTTGTGGTGCACCCTGGATAGTGCTACTCCCTAAAGGGCTCTAGGTCGTAAAGGAGGCAGGGTGTGAGTAGCCTCACCACTTGTGGTGCACCCTGGATAGTGCTACCCCCTCAAGGGCTCTAGGTCGTAAAGGAGGCAGGGTGTGTGTAGCTCCAACACTTGTGGTGCACCCTGGATAATGTTACACCCTGAAGGGCTCTAGGTCGTAAAGGAGGCAGAGTGTGTGTAGCCCAACCACTTGTGCTGCACCCTGGATATTGCTACACCCTCAAGGTCTCTAGGTCGTAAAGGAGGCAGGGTGTGTGTAGCTCCAACACTTGTGGTGCACCCTGGATATTGCTACACCCTCAAGGGCTCGAGGTCGTAAAGGAGGCAGGGTGTGTGTAGCTCCAACACTTGTGGTGCACCCTGGATAATGCTACACCCTGAAGGGCTCTAGGTCGTAAAGGAGGCAGGGTGTGTGTAGCCCCACCACTTGTGTTGCACCCTGGATAGTGCTACACCCTCAAGGGCTCTTGGTCGTAAGGTATGCAGGGTGTGTGTAGCTACAACACTTGTGGTGCACCCTGGATAATGCTACACCCTCAAGGGCTCTAGGTCGTAAAGGAGGCAGGGTGTGTGTAGCCCCACCACTTGTGGTGCACCCTGGATAGTGCTACCCCCTCAAGGGCTCTAGGTCGTAAAGGAGGCAGGGTGTGTGTAGCCCCACCACTTGTGGTGCACCCTGGATAGTGCTACTCCCTCAAGGGCTCTAGGTCGTAAAGGAGGCAGGGTGTGAGTAGCCTCACCACTTGTGGTGCACCCTGGATAATGCTACACCCTCAAGGGCTCTAGAACGTAAAGGAGGCAGGGTGGGTGTAGCTCCATCACTTGTGGTGCACCCTGGATAGTGCTACTCCCTCAAGGGCTCTAGGTCGTAAAGGAGGCAGGGTGTGTGTAGCCCCACAACTTGTGGTGCACCCTGGATAGTGCTACCCTTCAAGGCTCTAGGTCGTAAAGGAGGCAGGGTGTGTATAGCCCCACCACTTGTGGTGCACCCTGGATAATGCTACACCCTCAAGGGCTCTAGGTCGTAAAGGAGGCAGGGTGTGTGTAGCCCCATCACTTGTGGTGCACCCAGGATAGTGCTACCCTTCAAGGCTCTAAGTCGTAAAGGAGGCAGGGTGTGTGTAGCCCCACCACTTGTGGTGCACCCTGGATAGTGCTACCCTTCAAGGCTCTAGGTCGTAAAGATGGCTGGGTGTGTATAGCCCCA
Source organism: Meconema thalassinum (assembly GCA_946902985.2). Taxonomy (NCBI): domain Eukaryota; kingdom Metazoa; phylum Arthropoda; class Insecta; order Orthoptera; family Tettigoniidae; genus Meconema; species Meconema thalassinum. Next base: position 90,957,971 of record OX336393.1, read on the forward strand.
CCACCTGTGGTGCACCCTGGATAATTCTACACCCTCAAGGGCTCTAGGTCGTAAAGGAGGCAGGGTGTGTGTAGCTCCAACACTTGTGGTGCACCCTGGATAGTGCTACGTGGTGCACCCTGGATAGTGCTACCCCCTCAAGGGCTCTAGGTCGTAAAGGAGGCAGGGTGTGTGTAGCCCCATCACTTGTGGTGCACCCTGGATAGTGCTACCCCCTCAAGGGCTCTAAGTCGTAAAGGAGGCAGGGTGTGTGTAGCGTCACCACTTGTGGTGCACCCTGGACATTGCTACACCCTCAAGGGCTCTAGGTCGTAAAGGAGGCTGAGTGTGTGTAGCCTCACCACTTGTGGTGCACCCTGGATATTGCTACACCCTCAAGGGCTGTAGGTCGTAAAGGAGGCAGGGTGTGAGTAGCGTCACCACTTGTGATGCACCCTGGATATTGCTACACCCTCAAGGGCTCTAGGTCATAAAGGAGGCTAAGTGTGTGTAGCGTCACCACTTGTGATGCACCCTGTATATTGCTACACCCTCAAGGGCTCTAGGTCGTAAGGTATGCAGGGTGTGTGTAGCTACAACACTTGTGGTGCACCCTGGATAGTGCTACTCCCTCAAGGGATCTAGGTCGTAAGGTATGCAGGGTGTGTGTAGATACAACACTTGTGGTGCACCCTGGATAGTGCTACACCCTCAAGGGCACTAGGTCGTAAAGGATGCTGAGTGTGTGTAGCCTCACCACTTGTGGTGCACCCTGGATATTGCTACACCCTCAAGGGCTCTAGGTCGTAAAGGAGGCTGAGTGCGTGTAGCCTCACCACTTGTGGTGCACCCTGGATATTGCTACACCCTCAAGGGCACTAGGTCGTAATAGAGGCAGGGTGTGAGTAGCCTCACCACTTGTGGTGCACCCTGGATAATGCTACACCCTGAAGGGCTCTAGGTCGTAAAGGAGGCTGAGTGTGTGTAGCCTCACCACTTGTGGTGCACCCTGGATATTGCTACACCCTCAAGGGCTCTAGGTCGTAAAGGGGGCAGGGTGTGTGTAGCTCCAACACTTGTGGTGCACCCTGGATATTGCTACACCCTCAAGGGCTCTAGGTCGTAAAGTAGGCAGGATGTGTGTAGCCCCACCACTTGTGGTGCACCCTGGATATTGCTACACCCTCAAGGGCTCTAGGTCGTAAATGAGGCAGGGTGTGTGTAGCTCCAACACTTGTGGTGCACCCTGGATATTGCTACACCCTCAAGGGCTCTAGGTCGTAAAGGAGGCAGGGTGTGTGTAGCTCCAACACTTGTGGTGCACCCTGGATAATGCTACACCCTGAAGGGCTCTAGGTCGTAAAGAAGGCAGGGTGTGTGTAGCCCCACCACTTGTGTTGCACCCTGGATAGGGCTACACCCTCAAGGGCTCTAGGTCGTAAGGTATGCAGGGTGTGTGTAGCTACAACACTTGTGGTGCACCCTGGATAGTGCTACACCCTCAAGGGCTCTAGGTCGTAAAGGAGGCAGGGTGTGTGTAACCCCACCACTTGTGGTGCACCCTGGATAGTGCTACCCCCTCAAGGGTTCTAGGTCGTAAAGGAGGCAGGGTGTGTGTAGCTCCAACACTTGTGGTGCACCCTGTATAATGCTACACCCTGAAGGGCTCTAGGTCGTAAAGGAGGCAGGGTGTGTGTAGCCCCACCACTTGGGTTGCACCCTGGATAGTGCTACACCCTCAAGGGCTCTAGGTCGTAAGGTATGCAGGGTGTGTGTAGCTACAACACTTGTGGTGCACCCTGGATAGTGCTACACCCTCAAGGGCTCTAGGTCGTAAAGGAGGCAGGGTGTGTGTAGCCCCACCACTTGTGGTGCACCCTGGATAGTGCTACACCCTCAAGGGCTCTAGGTCGTAAAGGAGGCAGGGTGTGTGTAGCCCCACCACTTGTGGTGCACACTGGATAGTGCTACACCCTCAAGGTCTCTAGGTCGTAAAGGAGGCAGGGTGTGTGTAGCCCCACCACAAGTGGTGCACCCTGGATAGTGCTACTCCCTCAAGGGCTCTAGGTCGTAAAGGAGGCAGGGTATGAGTAGCCTCACCACTTGTGGTGCTCCCTGGATAGTGCTACCCCCTCAAGGGCTCTAGGTCGTAAAGGAGGCAGGGTGTGTGTAGCTCCAACACTTGTGGTGCACCATGGATAGTGCTACACCCTGAAGGGCTCTAGGTCGTAAAGGAGGCAGGGTGTGTATAGCCCCACCACTTGTGGTGCACCCTGGATAATGCTACACCCTGAAGGGCTCTAGTTCGTAAAGGAGGCAGGGTGTGTGTAGCCCCACCACTTGTGGTGCACCCTGGATAGTGCTAACCCCTCAAGGGCTCTAGGTCGTAAAGGAGGCAGGGTGTGAGTAGCCTCACCACTTGTGGTGCACCCTGGATAATGCTACACCCTGAAGGGCTCTAGGTCGTAACGGAGGCAGGGTGTGTATAGCCTCATCACTTGTAGTGCACCCTGGATAGTGCTACCCCCTCAAGGGCTCTAGGTCGTAAAGGAGGCAGGGTGTGTTTAGCCCCACCACTTGTGGTGCACCCTGGATAGTGCTACCCCCTCAAGGGCTCTAGGTCGTAAAGGAGGCAGGGTGTGTATAGCCTCATCACTTGCGGTGCACCCTGGATAATGTTACACCCTCAAGGGCTCTAGGTCGTAAAGGAGGCAGAGTTTGTGTAGCCTCACTAATTGTGGTGCACCCTGGATAATGCTACACCCTCAGGGGCTCTAGGTCGTAAAGGAGGCAGAGTGTGTGTAGCCTCACTACTTGTGGTGCACCCTGGATAATTCTACACCCTCAAGGGCTCTAGGTCGTAAAGGAGGCAGGGTGTGTATAGCCTCATCACTTGTAGTGCACCCTGGATAGTGCTACGTGGTGCACCCTGGATAGTGCTACCCCCTCAAGGGCTCTAGGTCGTAAAGGAGGCAGGGTGTGTGTAGCCCCATCACTTGTGGTGCACCCTGGATATTGCTACACCCTGAAGGGTTCTAGGTCGTAAAGGAGGCTGAGTGTGTGTAGCCTCACCACTTGTGGTGCACCCTGGATATTGCTACACCCTCAAGGGCCCTAGGTCGTAAAGGAGGCAGGGTGTGAGTAGCCTCACCACTTGTGGTGCACCCTGGATAATGCTACACCCTGAAGGGTTCTAGGTCGTAAAGGAGGCTGAGTGTGTGTAGCCTCACCACTTGTGGTGCACCCTGGATATTGCTACACCCTCAAGGGCTCTAGGTTTAAAGGAGGCAGGGTGTGTGTAGCTCCAACACTTGTGGTGCACCCTGGATATTGCTACACCCTCAAGGGCTCTAGGTCGTAAAGGAGGCTGGGTGTGTGTAGCCCCACCACTTGTGGTGCACCCTTGATATTGCTACACCCTCAAGGGCTCTAGGTCGTAAAGGAGGCAGGGTGTGTGTAGCTCCAACACTTGTGGTGCACCATGGATAATGCTACACCCTGAAGGGCTCTAGGTCGTAAAGGAGGCAGGGTGTGTGTAGCCCCACCACTTGTGTTTCACCCTGGATAGTGCTACACCCTCAAGGGCTCTAGGTCGTAAGGTATGCAGGGTGTGTGTAGCTACAACACTTGTGGTGCACCCTGGATAGTGCTACACCCTCAAGGGCTCTAGGTCGTAAAGGAGGCTGGGTGTGTGTAGCCCCACCACTTGTGGTGCACCCTGGATAGTGCTACCCACTCAAGGGCTCTAGGTCGTAAAGGAGGCAGGCTGTGTGTAGCCCCACCACTTGTGGTGCACCCTGGATAGTGCTACTCCCTAAAGGGCTCTAGGTCGTAAAGGAGGCAGGGTGTGAGTAGCCTCACCACTTGTGGTGCACCCTGGATAGTGCTACCCCCTCAAGGGCTCTAGGTCGTAAAGGAGGCAGGGTGTGTGTAGCTCCAACACTTGTGGTGCACCCTGGATAATGTTACACCCTGAAGGGCTCTAGGTCGTAAAGGAGGCAGAGTGTGTGTAGCCCCACCACTTGTGCTGCACCCTGGATATTGCTACACCCTCAAGGTGTCTAGGTCGTAAAGGAGGCAGCGTGTGTGTAGCTCCAACACTTGTGGTGCACCCTGGATATTGCTACACCCTCAAGGTCTCGAGGTCGTAAAGGAGGCAGGGTGTGTGTAGCTCCAACACTTGTGGTGCACCCTGGATAATGCTACACCCTGAAGGGCTCTAGGTCGTAAAGGAGGCAGGGTGTGTGTAGCCCCACCACTTGTGTTGCACCCTGGATAGTGCTACACCCTCAAGGGCTCTAGGTCGTAAGGTATGCAGGGTGTGTGTAGCTACAACACTTGTGGTGCACCCTGGATAATGCTACACCCTCAAGGGCTCTAGGTCGTAAAGGAGGCAGGGTGTGTGTAGCCCCACCACTTGTGGTGCACCCTGGATAGTGCTACCCCCTCAAGTGCTCTAGGTCGTAAAGGAGGCAGGGTCTGTGTAGCCCCACCACTTGTGGTGCACCCTGGATAGTGCTACTCCCTCAAGGGCTCTAGGTCGTAAAGGAGGCAGGGTGTGAGTAGCCTCACCACTTGTGGTGCACCCTGGATAATGCTACACCCTCAAGGGCTCTAGAACGTAAAGGAGGCAGGGTGGGTGTAGCTCCATCACTTGTGGTGCACCCTGGATAGTGCTACTCCCTCAAGGGCTCTAGGTCGTAAAGGAGGCAGGGTGTGTGTAGCCCCACAACTTGTGGTGCACCCTGGATAGTGCTACCCTTCAAGGCTCTAGGTCGTAAAGGAGGCAGGGTGTGTATAGCCCCACCACTTGTGGTGCACCCTGGATAATGCTACACCCTCAAGGGCTCTAGGTCGTAAAGGAGGCAGGGTGTGTGTAGCCCATCACTTGTGGTGCACCCAGGATAGTGCTACCCTTCAAGGCTCTAAGTCGTAAAGGAGGCAGGGTGTGTGTAGCCCCACCACTTGTGGTGCACCCTGGATAGTGCTACCCTTCAAGGCTCTAGGTCGTAAAGGTGGCTGGGTGTGTATAGCCCCACCACCTGTGGTGCACCCTGGATAATTCTACACCCTCAAGGGCTCTAGGTCGTAAAGGAGGCAGGGTGTGTGTAGCTCCAACACTTGTGGTGCACCCTGGATAGTGCTACGTGGTGCACCCTGGATAGTGCTACCCCCTCAAGGGCTCTAGGTCGTAAAGGAGGCAGGGTGTGTGTAGCCCCATCACTTGTGGTGCACCCTGGATAGTGCTACCCCCTCAAGGGCTCTAGGTCGTAAAGGAGGCAGGGTGTGTGTAGCGTCACCACTTGTGGTGCACCCTGGACATTGCTACACCCTCAAGGGCTCTAGGTCGTAAAGGAGGCTGAGTGTGTGTAGCCTCACCACTTGTGGTGCACCCTGGATATTGCTACACCCTCAAGGGCTCTAGGTCGTAAAGGAGGCAGGGTGTGAGTAGCGTCACCACTTGTGATGCACCCTGGATATTGCTACGCCCTCAAGGGCTCTAGGTCGTAAAGGAGGCTAAGTGTGTGTAGCGTCACCACTTGTGATGCACCCTGTATATTGCTACACCCTCAAGGGCTCTAGGTCGTAAGGTATGCAGGGTGTGTGTAGCTACAACACTTGTGGTGCACCCTGGATAGTGCTACTCCCTCAAGGGATCTAGGTCGTAAGGTATGCAGGGTGTGTGTAGATACAACACTTGTGGTGCACCCTGGATATTGCTACACCCTCAAGGGCTCTAGGTCGTAATAGAGGCAGGGTGTGAGTAGCCTCACCACTTGTGGTGCACCCTGGATAATGCTACACCCTGAAGGGCTCTAGGTCGTAAAGGAGGCTGAGTGTGTGTAGCCTCACCACTTGTGGTGCACCCTGGATATTGCTACACCCTCAAGGGCTCTACGTCGTAAAGGGGGCAGGGTGTGTGTAGCTCCAACACTTGTGGTGCACCCTGGATATTGCTACACCCTCAAGGGCTCTAGGTCGTAAAGTAGGCAGGATGTGTGTAGCCCCACCACTTGTGGTGCACCCTGGATATTGCTACACCCTCAAGGGCTCTAGGTCGTAAATGAGGCAGGGTGTGTGTAGCTCCAACACTTGTGGTGCACCCTGGATATTGCTACACCCTCAAGGGCTCTAGGTCGTAAAGGAGGCAGGGTGTGTGTAGCTCCAACACTTGTGGTGCACCCTGGATAATGCTACACCCTGAAGGGCTCTAGGTCGTAAAGAAGGCAGGGTGTGTGTAGCCCCACCACTTGTGTTGCACCCTGGATAGGGCTACACCCTCAAGGGCTCTAGGTCGTAAGGTATGCAGGGTGTGTGTAGCTACAACACTTGTGGTGCACCCTGGATAGTGCTACACCCTCAAGGGCTCTAGGTCGTAAAGGAGGCAGGGTGTGTGTAACCCCACCACTTGTGGTGCACCCTGGATAGTGCTACCCCCTCAAGGGTTCTAGGTCGTAAAGGAGGCAGGGTGTGTGTAGCTCCAACACTTGTGGTGCACCCTGTATAATGCTACACCCTGAAGGGCTCTAGGTCGTAAAGGAGGCAGGGTGTGTGTAGCCGCACCACTTGGGTTGCACCCTGGATAGTGCTACACCCTCAAGGGCTCTAGGTCGTAAGGTATGCAGGGTGTGTGTAGCTACAACACTTGTGGTGCACCCTGGATAGTGCTACACCCTCAAGGGCTCTAGGTCGTAAAGGAGGCAGGGTGTGTGTAGCCCCACCACTTGTGGTGCACCCTGGATAGTGCTACACCCTCAAGGGCTCTAGGTCGTAAAGGAGGCAGGGTGTGTGTAGCCCCACCACTTGTGGTGCACACTGGATAGTGCTACACCCTCAAGGGCTCTAGGTCGTAAAGGAGGCAGGGTGTGTGTAGCCCCACCACAAGTGGTGCACCCTGGATAGTGCTACTCCCTCAAGGGCTCTAGGTCGTAGAGGAGGCAGGGTGTGAGTAGCCTCACCACTTGTGGTGCTCCCTGGATAGTGCTACCCCCTCAAGGGCTCTAGGTCGTAAAGGAGGCAGGGTGTGTGTAGCTCCAACACTTGTGGTGCACCATGGATAGTGCTACACCCTGAAGGGCTCTAGGTCGTAAAGGAGGCAGGGTGTGTATAGCCCCACCACTTGTGGTGCACCCTGGATAATGCTACACCCTGAAGGGCTCTAGTTCGTAAAGGAGGCAGGGTGTGTGTAGCCCCACCACTTGTGGTGCACCCTGGATAGTGCTAAACCCTCAAGGGCTCTAGGTCGTAAAGGAGGCAGGGTGTGAGTAGCCTCACCACTTGTGGTGCACCCTGGATAATGCTACACCCTGAAGGGCTCTAGGTCGTAACGGAGGCAGGGTGTGTATAGCCTCATCACTTGTAGTGCACCCTGGATAGTGCTACCCCCTCAAGGGCTCTAGGTCGTAAAGGAGGCAGGGTGTGTTTAGCCCCACCACTTGTGGTGCACCCTGGATAGTGCTACCCCCTCAAGGGCTCTAGGTCGTAAAGGAGGCAGGCTGTGTGTAGCCCCACCACTTGTGGTGCACCCTGGATAGTGCTACACCCTGAAGGGCTCTAGGTCGTAACGGAGGCAGGGTGTGTATAGCCTCATCACTTGTGGTGCACCCTGGATAATGCTACACCCTCAAGGGCTCTAGGTCGTAAAGGAGGCAGGGTGTGTGTAGCCTCACTAATTGTGGTGCACCCTGGATAATGCTACACCCTCAGGGGCTCTAGGTCTTAAAGGAGGCAGAGTTTGTGTAGCCTCACTAATTGTGGTGCACACTGGATAATGCTACACCCTCAAGGGCTCTAGGTCGTAAAGGAGGCAGAGTTTGTGTAGCCTCACTAATTGTGGTGCACCGTGGATAATGCTACACCCTCAGGGGCTCTAGGTCGTAAAGGAGGCAGAGTTTGTGTAGCCTCACTAATTGTGGTGCACCCTGGATAATGCTACACCCTCAGGGGCTCTAGGTCGTAAAGGAGGCAGAGTGTGTGTAGCCTCACTACTTGTGGTGCACCCTGGATAATTCTACACCCTCAAGGGCTCTAGGTCGTAAAGGAGGCAGAGTTTGTGTAGCCTCACTAATTGTGGTGCACCCTGGATAATGCTACACCCTCAGGGGCTCTAGGTCGTAAAGGAGGCAGAGTGTGTGTAGCCTCACTACTTGTGGTGCACCCTGGATAATTCTACACCCTCAAGGGCTCTAGGTCGTAAAGGAGGCAGGGTGTGTATAGCCTCATCACTTGTAGTGCACCCTGGATAGTGCTACAGCCTCAAGGGCTCTAGGTCCTAAAGGAGGCAGGGTGTGTATAGCCCCACCACTTGTGGTGCACCCTGGATAATGCTACACCCTCAAGGGCTCTAGGTCGTAAAGGAGGCAGGGTGTGAGTAGCCTCACTACTTGTGGTGCACCCTGGATAGTGCTACCCCCTCAAGGCTCTAGGTCGTAAAGGAGGCAGGGTGTGTATAGCCTCATCACTTGTGGTGCACCCTGGATAACGCTACCCCCTCAAGGCTCTAGGACGTAAAGAGGCAGGGTGTGTATAGCCTCATCACTTGTGGTGCACCCTGGATAATGTTACCCCCTCAAGGCTCTAGGTCGTAAAGGAGGCAGGGTGTGTATAGCCTCATCACTTGTGGTGCACCCTGGATAGTGCTACCACCTCAAGGCTCTAGGTCGTAAAGGAGGCAGGGTGTGTATAGCCTCATCACTTGTGGTGCACCCTGGATAGTTCTACACCCTCAAGGCTCTAGGTCGTAAAGGAGGCAGGGTGTGAGTAGCCTCACCACTTGTGGTGCACCCTGGATATTGCTACCCCCTCAAGGCTCTAGGTCGTAAAGGAGGCAGGGTGTGTATAGCTTCATCACTTGTGGTGCTCCCTGGATAATGCTACACCCTCTAGGGCTCTAGGTCGTAAAGGAGGCAGGTGTGTGTAGCCTCACTACTTGTGGTGCACCCTGGATTTTGCTACCCTCTCAAGGGCTCTAGGTCGTAAAGGAGGCAGAGTGTGTATAGCCTCATCACTTGTGGTGCACCCTGGATAGTGCTACACACTCAAGGGATCTAGGTCGTAAGGTATGCAGGGTGTGTGTAGCTACAATACATGCGGTGCACCCTGGATAATGCTACACCCTCAAGGGCTCTAGGTCGTAAAGGAGGCAGGGTGTGTGTAGCCCCACCACTTGTGTTGCACCCTGGATAATGCTACACCCTCAAGGGCTCTAGGTCGTAAAGGAGGCAGGGTGAATGTAGCATCACCACTTTTGGTACACCTGGATAGTGCTACCCTTCAAGGGCTCTAGGTCGTAAGGTATGCAGTGTGTGTGTAGCTACAACCCTTGTGGTGCACCCTGGATAGTGCTACACCCTCAAATGTTCTAGGTCGTAAAGTAGGCAGGGTGTGTGTCCCCACCACTTGTGGTGCACCCTGAATAGTGCTACCCCCTCAAGGGCTCTAGGTCGAAAGGTATGCAGGGTGTGTGTAGCTACAACACTTGTGGTGCACCCTGGATAGTGCTACACCCTAAAGGGCACTAGGTCGTAAAGGAGGCAGGGTGTGTGATGCTACAAAACAGGTGGTGCACCCTGGATAGTGCTACACCCTCAAGGGCTCTAGGTCGTAATGGAGGCAGAGTGTGTGTAGCCCCATCACTTGTGGTGCACCCAGGTTAGTGCTACCCCGTCAAGGGCTCTAGGTTGTAATGGAGGCAGAGTGAGTGTAGCCCCACCACCTGTGGTGCACCCTGGTTAGTGGTAGCCCCTCATGGGCTCTAGGTAGTAATGGAGGCAGAGTATGTGTAGCCTCACTTCTTGTGGTGCACCCTGGATAGTGCTACCCCCTCAAGGGCTCTAGGTCGTAAAGGAGGCAAAGTGTGTATAGCCTCATCACTTGTAGTGCACCCTGGATAGTGCTACCCCCTCAAGGGCTCCAGGTCGTAAGGTATGCAGGGTGTGTGTAGCTACAATACATGTGGTGCACCCTGGATAGTGCTACACCCTCAAGGGATCTAGGTCGTAAGGTATGCAGGGTGTGTGTAGCTACAATACATGTGGTGCACCCTGGATAGTGCAACACCCTCAAGGGCTCTAGGTCGTAATGGAGGCAGGGTGTGTATAGCTCAATCACTTGTGGTGCACCCTGGATAGTGCTACCCCCTCAAGGGCTCTAGGTCGTAAAGGAGCCAAAGTGTGTATAGCCTCATAAATTGTAGTGCACCCTGGATAGTGCTACCCCCTCTAGGGCTCTAGGTCGTAAGGTATGCAGGGTGTGTGTAGCTACAACACATGTGGTGCACCCTGGATAGTGCAACACCCTCAAGGGCTCTAGGTCGTAAAGGAGGCAGGGTGTGTGTAGCTCCACCACTTGTGTTGCACCCTGGATAATGCTACACCCTCAAGGGCTCTAGGTCGTAAAGGAGGCAGGGTGAATGTAGCCTCGCCACTTTTGGTGCACCCTGGATAGTGCTATCCTTCAAGGGCTCTAGGTCGTAAGGTGTGCAGGGTGTGTGTAGCTACAACATTTGTGGAGCACCCTGGATATTGCTACACCCTCAAGGGCTCTAGGTCATAAAGGAGGCAGGGTGTGTGTAGCCCCACCACTTGTGTTGCACCCTGAATAGTGCTACCCCCTCAAGGGTCTAGGTCGTATGGAATGCAGGGTGTGTGTAGCTACAACACTTGTGGTGCACCCTGGAAAGTGCTACACCCTCAAGGGCTCTAGGTCGTAATGGAGGCAGGGTGTGTGTAGCCCCATCACTTGTGGTGCACCCTGGATAGTGCTTCTCCCTCAAGGGCTCTAGGTCGTAAAGGAAGCAGGGTGTGTGTAGCCCCATCACTTGTGGTGCACCCTGGATAGTGCTTCTCCCTCAAGGCCTCTAGTTCGTAAAGGAGGCTGAGTGTGTGTAGCGTCGCCACTTGTGGTGCACCCTGGATATTGCTACACCCTCAAGGGCTCTAGGTCGTAAAGGAGGCTGAGTGTGAGTAGCGTCAACACTTGTGGTGCACCCTGGATATTACTACACCCTCAAGGGTTCTAGGTCGTAAAGGAGGCTGAGTGTGTGTAGCGTCACCACTTGTGGTGCACCCTGGATATTGCTACATCCTCAAGGTCTCTAGGTCGTAAAGGAGGCTGAGTGTGTGTAGCCTCACCACTTGTAGTGCACCCTGGATATTGCTACACCCTCAAGGGCTCTTGGTCGTAAAGGAGGCAGGGTGTGAGTAGCGTCACCACTTGTGATGCACCCTGGATATTGCTACACCCTCAAGGGCTCTAGGTCGTAAAGGAGGCTAAGTGTGTGTAGCGTCACCACTTGTGATGCACCCTGTATATTGCTACACCCTCAAGGGCTCTAGGTTGTAAGGTATGCAGGGTGTGTGTAGCTACAACACTTATGGTGCACCCTGGATAATGCTACTCCCTCAAGGGCTCTAGGTCGTAAGGAATGCAGGGTGTGTGTAGCTACAACACTTGTGGTGCACCCTGGATATTGCTACACCCTCAAGGGCTCTAGGTCGTAAAGGAGGCTGAGTGTGTGTAGCCTCACCACTTGTGGTGCACCCTGGATATTGCTACACCCTCAAGGGCTCTAGGTCGTAAAGGAGGCAGGGTGTGAGTAGCCTCACCACTTGTGATGCACCCTGGATAATGCTACACCCTGAAGGGTTCTAGGTCGTAGAGGAGGCTGAGTGTGTGTAGCCTCACCACTTGTGGTGCACCCTGGATATTGCTACACCCTCAAGGGCTCTAGGTTTAAAGGAGGCAGGGTGTGTGTAGCTCCAACACTTGTGGTGCACCCTGGATATTGCTACACCCTCAAGGGCTCTAGGTCGTAAAGGAGGCTGGGTGTGTGTAGCCCCACCACTTGTGGTGCACCCTTGATATTGCTACACCCTCAAGGGCTCTAGGTCGTAAAGGAGGCAGGGTGTGTGTAGCTCCAACACTTGTGGTGCACCATGGATAATGCTACACCCTGAAGGGCTCTAGGTCGTAAAGGAGGCAGGGTGTGTGTAGCCCCACCACTAGTGTTTCACCCTGGATAGTGCTACACCCTCAAGGGCTCTAGGTCGTAAGGTATGCAGGGTGTGTGTAGCTACAACACTTGTGGTGCACCCTGGATAGTGCTACACCCTCAAGGGCTCTAGGTCGTAAAGGAGGCTGGGTGTGTGTAGCCCCACCACTTGTGGTGCACCCTGTATAGTGCTACCCACTCAAGGGCTCTAGGTCGTAAAGGAGGCAGGCTGTGTGTAGCCCCACCACTTGTGGTGCACCCTGGATAGTGCTACTCCCTAAAGGGCTCTAGGTCGTAAAGGAGGCAGGGTGTGAGTAGCCTCACCACTTGTGGTGCACCCTGGATAGTGCTACCCCCTCAAGGGCTCTAGGTCGTAAAGGAGGCAGGGTGTGTGTAGCTCCAACACTTGTGGTGCACCCTGGATAATGTTACACCCTGAAGGGCTCTAGGTCGTAAAGGAGGCAGAGTGTGTTTAGCCCCACCACTTGTGCTGCACCCTGGATATTGCTACACCCTCAAGGTCTCTAGGTCGTAAAGGAGGCAGGGTGTGTGTAGCTCCAACACTTGTGGTGCACCCTGGATATTGCTACACCCTCAAGGGCTCGAGGTCGTAAAGGAGGCAGGGTGTGTGTAGCTCCAACACTTGTGGTGCACCCTGGATAATGCTACACCCTGAAGGGCTCTAGGTCGTAAAGGAGGCAGGGTGTGTGTAGCCCCACCACTTGTGTTGCACCCTGGATAGTGCTACACCGTCAAGGGCTCTAGGTCGTAAGGTATGCAGGGTGTGTGTAGCTACAACACTTGTGGTGCACCCTGGATAATGCTACACCCTCAATGGCTCTAGGTCGTAAAGGAGGCAGGGTGTGTGTAGCCCCACCACTTGTGGTGCACCCTGGATAGTGCTACCCCCTCAAGGGCTCTAGGTCGTAAAGGAGGCAGGGTGTGTGTAGCTCCAACACTTGTGGTGCACCCTGGATAGTGCTACACCCTCAAGGGCTCTAGGTCGTAAAGGAGGCAGGGTGTGTGTAGCCCCACCACTTGTGGTGCACCCTGGATAGTGCTACACCCTCAAGGGCTCTAGGTCGTAAAGGAGGCAGGGTGTGTGTAGCCCCACCACTTGTGGTGCACCCTGGATAGTGCTACTCCCTCAAGGGCTCTAGGTCGTAAAGGAGGCAGGGTGTAAGTAGCCTCACCACTTGTGGTTCACCCTGGATAGTGCTACCCCTCAAGGGCTCTAGGTCGTAAAGGAGGCAGGGTGTGTGTAGCTCCAACACTTGTGGTGCACCCTGGATAGTGCTACAACCTGAAGGGCTCTAGGTCGTAAAGGAGGCAGGGTGTGTATAGCCCCACCACTTGTGGTGCACCCTGGATAATGCTACACCCTGAAGGGCTCTAGGTCGTAAAGGAGGCTGGGTGTGTGTAGCTCCAACACTTGTGGTGCACCCTGGATAGTGCTACACCCTCAAGGGCTCTAGGTCGTAAAGGAGGCAGGGTGTGTGTAGCCCCACCACTTGTGGTGCACCCTGAATAGTGCTACACCCTCAAGGGCTCTAGGTCGTAAAGGAGGCAGGGTGTGAGTAGCCTCACCACTTGTGGTGCACCCTGGATAATGCTACACCCTGAAGGGCCCTAGGTCGTAACGGAGGCAGGGTTTGGATAGCCTCATCACTTGTAGTGCACCCTGGATAGTGCTACCCCCTCAAGGGCTCTAGGTCGTAAAGGAGGCAGGGTGTGTATAGCCCCACCACATGTGGTGCACCCTGGATAGAGCTACCCCCTCAAGGGCTCTAGGTCGTAAAGGAGGCAGGGTGTGTATGGCCTCATCACTTGTGGTGCACCCTGGATAATGCTACACCCTCAAGGGCTCTAGGTCGTAAAGGAGGCAGAATGTGTGTAGCCTCACTACTTGTGGTGCACCCTGGATAATGCTACACCCTCAAGGGCTCTAGGTCGTAAAGGAGGCAGAGTGTGTGTAGCCTCACTACTTGTGGTGCACCCTGGATAATTCTACACCCTCAAGGGCTCTAGGTCGTAAAGGAGGCAGGGTGTGTATAGCCTCATCACTTGTAGTGCACCCTGGATAGTGCTACACCCTCAAGGGCTCTAGGTCGTAAAGGAGGCAGAGTGTGTGTAGCCTCACTACTTGTGGTGCACCCTGGATAATGCTACACCCTCAAGGACTCTAGGTCGTAAAGGAGGCAGGGTGTGTATAGCCTCACTACTTGTGGTGCACCCTGGATAATGCTACACCCTCTAGGGCTCTAGGTCGTAAAGGAGGCAGGGTGTGAGTAGCGTCACTACTTGTGTAGCACCCTGGATAATGCTACCCCCTCAAGGGCTCTAGGTTATAAAGGAGGCAGGGTGTGTGTAGCCCCACCACTTGTGTAGCACCCTGGATAGTGCTACACCCTCAAGGGCTCTAGGTCGTAAAGGAAGCAGGGTGAGTATAGCCTCACTACTTGTGGTGCACCCTGGATAATGCTACACCCTGAAGGGCTCTAGGTCGTAAAGGGGGAAGGGTGTGAGTAGCCCCACCACTTGTGTAGCACCCTGGATAATGCTACACCCTCAAGGGCTCTAGGTCGTAAAGGAGGCAGGGTGTGTGTAGCCCCACCACATGTGTAGAACCCTGGATAGTGCTACACCCTCAAGGGCTCTAGGTCCTTAAGGAGGCAGGGTGTGTATAGCCCCACCACTTGTGGTGCACCCTGGATAATGCTACACCCTCAAGGGCTCTAGGTCGTAAAGGAGGCAGGGTGTGAGTAGCCTCACTACTTGTGGTGCACCCTGGATAGTGCTACCCCCTCAAGGCTCTAGGTCGTAAAGGAGGCAGGGTGTGTATAGCCTCATCACTTGTGGTGCACCCTGGATAGTGCTACCCCCTCAAGGCTCTAGGTCGTAAAGGAGGCAGTGTGTGTATAGCCTCATCACTTGTGGTGCACCCTGGATAATGCTACCCCCTCAAGGCTCTAGGTCGTAAAGGAGGCAGGGTGTGTATAGCCTCATCACTTGTGGTGCACCTTGGATAGTGCTACCCCCTCAAGGCTCTAGGTCGTAAAGGAGGCAGGGTGTGTATAGCCTCATCACTTGTGGTGCACCCTGGATAGTTCTACACCCTCAAGGCTCTAGGTCGTAAAGGAGGCAGGGTGTGAGTAGCCTCACCACTTGTGGTGCACCCTGGATATTGCTACCCCCTCAAGGCTCTAGGTCGTATAGGAGGCAGGGTGTGTATAGCCTCATCACTTGTGGTTCTCCATGGATAATGCTACACCCTCAAGGGCTCTAGGTCGTAAAGGAGGCAGGTGTGTGTAGCCTCACTACTTGTGATGCACCCTGGATTTTGCTACCCCCTCAAGGGCTCTAGGTCGTAAAGGAGGCAGAGTGGGTATAGCCTCATCACTTGTGGTGCACCCTGGATAGTGCTACACACTCAAGGGACCTAGGTCGTAAGGTATGCAGGGTGTGTGTAGCTACAATACATGTGGTGCACCCTGGATAATGCTACACCCTCAAGGGCTCTAGGTCGTAAAGGAGGCAGGGTGTGTGTAGCCCCACCACTTGTGTTGCACCCTGGATAATGCTACACCCTCAAGGGCTCTGGGTCGTAAAGGAGGCAGGGTGAATGTAGCCTCACCACTTTTGGTACACCTGGATAGTGCTCCACCCCCAAAGGCACTAGGTCGTAAAGTATGCAGGGTGTTTGTAAATACATCAATGGTGGTGCACCCTGCGTAGTGCTACAACCTCAAAGGCACTTGGTCATAATGGAGGCAGAGTGTTTGTAGCCTCACCACTTGCGGTGCACCCTGGATAGTGCTACACCCTCAAGGGCACTAGGTCGTAAAGGAGGCAGGGTGTGTGTTGCTACAATACATGTGGTGCACCCTGGATAATGCTACACCCTCAAGGGCTCTAGGTCGAAAGGTATGCAGGGTGTGTGTATCTACAACACTTGTGGTGCACCCTGGATAGTGCTACACCCTCAAGGGCACTAGGTCGTAAAGGAGGCAGGGTGTGTGTTGCTACAATACAGGTGGTGCACCCTGGATAGTGCTACACCCTCAAGGGCTCTAGGTCGAAAAGGAGTCCGGGTGTTTGTTGCCCCATCACTTGTAGAGCACCCTGGATACTGCTACCCCTTGAAGGGCTCTAGGTCGTAAAGGAGGCAGGGTGTGTGTAGCCTCACCACTTGTGGTGCACCCTGCATAGTGCTCCACCCCCAAAGGCACTAGGTCGTAAAGTATGCAGGGTGTTTGTAAATACATCAATGGTGGTGCACCCTGCGTAGTGCTACAACCTCAAAGGCACTTGGTCATAATGGAGGCAGAGTGTTTGTAGCCTCACCACTTGCGGTGCACCCTGGATAGTGCTACACCCTCAAGGGCTCTAGGTCGTAATGGAGGCAGAGTGTGTGTAGCCCCATCACTTGTGGGTCACCCTGGATAGTGCTACCTTCAAGGGCTCTAGGTCGTAAAGGATGCAGGGTGAATGTAGCCTCGCCACTTTTGGTGCACCCTGGATAGTGCTATCCTTCAAGGGCTCTAGGTCGTAAGGTGTGCAGGGTGTGTGTAGCTACAACATTTGTGGAGCACCCTGGATATTGCTACACCCTCAAGGGCTCTAGGTCATAAAGGAGGCAGGGTGTGTGTAGCCCCATCACTTGTGGTGCACCCTGGATAGTGCTTCTCCCTCAAGGGCTCTAGGTCGTAAAGGAAGCAGGGTGTGTATAGCCCCACCACTTGTCGTGCACCCTGGATAATACTACACCCTCAAGGGCTCTAGATAGTAAAGGAGGCAGGATGTGTGTAGCCTCACCACTTGTGGTGCCCCCTGGATATTGCTACACCCTCAAGGGCTCTAGGTCGTAAAGGAGGCTGAGTGTGTGTAGCGTCGCCACTTGTGGTGCACCCTGGATATTGCTACACCCTCAAGGGCTCTAGGTCGTAAAGGAGGCTGAGTGTGAGTAGCGTCAACACTTGTGGTGCACCCTGGATATTCCTACACCCTCAAGGGTTCTAGGTCGTAAAGGAGGCTGAGTGTGTGTAGCGTCACCACTTGTGGTGCACCCTGGATATTGCTACACCCTCAAGGGCTCTAGGTCGTAAAGGAGGCTGAGTGTGTGTAGCCTCACCACTTGTGGTGCACCCTGGATATTGCTACACCCTCAAGGGCTCTAGGTCGTAAAGGAGGCAGGGTGTGAGTAGCGTCACCACTTGTGATGCACCCTGGATATTGCTACACCCTCAAGAGCTCTAGGTCGTAAAGGAGGCTAAGTGTGTGTAGCGTCACCACTTGTGATGCACCCTGTATATTGCTACACCCTCAAGGGCTCTAGGTTGTAAGGTATGCAGGGTGTGTGTAGCTACAACACTTATGGTGCACCCTGGATAATGCTACTCCCTCAAGGGCTCTAGGTCGAACGGTATGCAGGGTGTGTGTAGCTACAACACTTGTGGTGCACCCTGGATAGTGCTACACACTCAAGGGCACTAGGTCGTAAAGGAGGCTGAGTGTGTGTAGCCTCACCACTTGTGGTGCACCCTGGATATTGCTACACCCTCAAGGGCTCTAGGAGGTAAAGGAGGCTGAGTGTGTGTAGCCTCACCACTTGTGGTGCACCCTGGATATTGCTACACCCTCAAGGGCTCTAGGTCGTAAAGTAGGCTGAGTGTGTGTAGCCTCACCACTTGTGGTGCACCCTTGATATTGCTACACCCTCAAGAGCTCTAGGTCGTAAAGGAGGCAGGGTGTGTGTAGCTCCAACACTTTTGGTGCACCCTGGATATTGCTACACCCTCAAGGGCTCTAGGTCGTAAAGGAGGCTGGGTGTGTGTAGCCCCACCACTTGTGGTGCACCCTTGATATTGCTACACCCTCAAGAGCTCTAGGTCGTAAAGGAGGCAGGGTGTGTGTAGCTCCAACACTTGTGGTGCACCATGGATAATGCTACACCCTGAAGGGCTCTAGGTCGTAAAGGAGGCAGGGTGTGTGTAGCCCCACCACTTGTGTTTCACCCTGGATAGTGCTACACCCTCAAGGGCTCCAGGTCGTAAGGTATGCAGGGTGTGTGTAGCTACAACACTTGTGGTGCACCCTGGATAGTGCTACACCCTCAAGGGCTCTAGGTCGTAAAGGAGGCTGGGTGTGTGTAGCCCCACCACTTGTGGTGCACCCTGGATAGTGCTACCCACTCAAGGGCTCTAGGTCGTAAAGGAGGCAGGCTGTGTGTAGCCCCACCACTTGTGGTGCACCCTGGATAGTGCTACTCCCTCAAGGGGTCTAGGTCGTAAAGGAGGCAGGGTGTGAGTAGCCTCACCACTTGTGATGCACCCTGGATAGTGCTACCCCCTCAAGGGCTCTAGGTCGTAAAGGAGGCAGGGTGTGTGTAGCTCCAACCCTTGTGGTGCACCCTGGATATTGCTACACCCTCAAGGGCTCTAGGTCGTAAAGTAGGCGGGATGTGTGTAGCCCCACCACTTGTGGTGCACCCTGGATATTGCTACACCCTCAAGGGCTCTAGGTCGTAAAGGAGGCAGGGTGTGTGTAGCTCCAACACTTGTGGTGCACCCTGGATATTGCTACACCCTCAAGGGCTCTAGGTCGTAAAGGAGGCAGGGTGTGTGTAGCTCCAACACTTGTGGTGCACCCTGGATAATGCTACACCCTGAAGGGCTCTAGGTCGTAAAGAAGGCAGGGTGTGTGTAGCCCCACCACTTGTGTTGCACCCTGGATAGGGCTACACCCTCAAGGGCTCTAGGTCGTAAGGTATGCAGGGTGTGTGTAGCTACAACACTTGTGGTGCACCCTGGATAGTGCTACCCCCTCAAGGGTTCTAGGTCGTAAAGGAGGCAGGGTGTGTGTAGCTCCAACACTTGTGGTGCACCCTGGATAATGCTACACCCTGAAGGGCACTAGGTCGTAAAGGAGGCAGGGTGTGTGTAGCCCCACCACTTGGGTTGCACCCTGGATAGTGCTACACCCTCAAGGGCCCTAGGTCGTAAGGTATGCAGGGTGTGTGTAGATACAACACTTGTGGTGCACCCTGGATAGTGCTACACCCTCAAGGGCTCTAGGTCGTAAAGGAGGCAGGGTGTGTGTAGCCCCACCACTAGTGGTGCACCGTGGATAGTGCTACCCCCTCAAGGGCTCTAGGTCGTAAAGGAGGCAGGGTGTGTGTAGCCCCACCACTTGTGGTGCACCCTGGATAGTGCTATTCCCTCAAGGGCTCTAGGTCGTAAAGGAGGCAGGGTGTGAGTAGCCTCACCACTTGTGGTGCTCCCTGGATAGTGCTACCCCCTCAAGGGCTCTAGGTCGTAAAGGAGGCAGGGTGTGTGTAGCTCCAACACTTGTGGTGCACCCTGGATAGTGCTACACCCTCAAGGGCTCTAGGTCGTAAAGGAGGCAGTGTGTGTGTTGCCCCACCACTTGTGGTGCACCCTGGATATTGCTACACCCTCAAGGGCTCTAGGTCGTAAAGGAGGCAGGGTGTGTGTAGCCCCACCACTTGTGGTGCACCCTGGATAGTGCTACTCCCTCAAGGGCTCTAGGTCGTAAAGGAGGCAGGGTGTGAGTAGCCTCACCACTTGTGGTGCTCCCTGGATAGTGCTACCCCCTCAAGGGCTCTAGGTCGTAAAGGAGGCAGGGTGTGTGTAGCTCCAACACTTGTGGTGCACCATGGATAGTGCTACACCCTGAAGGGCTCTAGGTCGTAAAGGAGGCAGGGTGTGTATAGCCCCACCACTTGTGGTGCACCCTGGATAATGCTACACCCTGAAGGGCTCTAGTTCGTAAAGGAGGTAGGGTGTGTGTAGCCCCACCACTTGTGGTGCACCCTGGATAGTGCTAACCCCTCAAGGGCTCTAGGTCGTAAAGGAGGCAGGGTGTGAGTAGCCTCACCACTTGTGGTGCACCCTGGATAATGCTACACCCTGAAGGGCTCTAGGTCGTAACGGAGGCAGGGTGTGTATAGCCTCATCACTTGTAGTGCACCCTGGATAGTGCTACCCCCTCAAGGGCTCTAGGTCGTAAAGGAGGCAGGGTGTGTATAGCCCCACCACTTGTGGTGCACCCTGGATAGTGCTACCCCCTCAAGGGCTCTAGGTCCTAAAGGAGGCAGGGTGTGTATAGCCTCATCACTTGTGGTGCACCCTGGATAATGCTACACCCTCAAGGGCTCTAGGTCGTAAAGGAGGCAGAGTGTGTGTAGCCTCACTAATTGTGGTGCACCCTGGATAATGCTACACCCTCAGGGGCTCTAGGTCGTAAAGGAGGCAGAGTGTGTGTAGCCTCACTACTTGTGGTGCACCCTGGATAATTCTATACCCTCAAGGGCTCTAGGTCGTAAAGGAGGCAGGGTGTGTATAGCCTCATCACTTGTAGTGCACCCTGGATAGTGCTACACCCTCAAGGGCTCTAGGTCCTAAAGGAGGCAGGGTGTGTATAGCCCCACCACTTGTGGTGCACCCTGGATAATGCTACACCCTCAAGGGCTCTAGGTCGTAAAGGAGGCAGGGTGTGAGTAACCTCACTACTTGTGGTGCACCCTGGATAGTGCTACCCCCTCAAGGCTCTAGGTCGTAAAGGAGGCAGGGTGTGTATAGCCTCATCACTTGTGGTGCACCCTGGATAACGCTACCCCCTCAAGGCTCTAGGACGTAAAGAGGCAGGGTGTGTATAGCCTCATCACTTGTGGTGCACCCTGGATAATACTACCCCCTCAAGGCTCTAGGTCGTAAAGCAGGCAGGGTGTGTATAGCCTCATCACTTGTGGTTCACCCTGGATAGTGCTACCCCCTCAAGGCTCTAGGTCGTAAAGGAGGCAGGGTGTGTATAGCCTCATCACTTGTGGTGCACCCTGGATAGTTCTACACCCTCAAGGCTCTAGGTCGTAAAAGAGGCAGGGTGTGAGTAGCCTCACCACTTGTGGTGCACCCTGGATATTGCTACACCCTCAAGGCTCTAGGTCGTGAAGGAGGCAGGGTGTGTATAGCCTCATCACTTGTGGTGCTCCCTGGATAATGCTACACCCTCAAGGGCTCTAGGTCGTAAAGGAGGCAGGTGTGTGTAGCCTCACTACTTGTGGTGCACCCTGGATTTTGCTACCCCCTCAAGGGCTCTAGGTCGTAAGGGAGGCAGAGTGTGTATAGCCTCATCACTTGTGGTGCACCCTGGATAGTGCTACACACTCAAGGGATCTAGGTCGTAAGGTATGCAGGGTGTGTGTAGCTAAAATACATGTGGTGCACCCTGGATAATGCTACACCCTCAAGGGCTCTAGGTCGTAAAGGAGGCAGGGTGTGTGTAGCCCCACCACTTGTGTTGCAACCTGGATAATGCTACACCCTCAAGGGCTCTAGGTCGTAAAGGAGGCAGGGTGAATGTAGCATCACCACTTTTGGTACACCTGGATAGTGCTACCCTTCAAGGGCTCTAGGTCGTAAGGTATGCAGTGTGTGTGTAGCTGCAACCCTTGTGGTGCACCCTGGATAGTGCTACACCCTCAAATGCTCTGGGTCGTAAAGGAGGCAGGGTGTGTGTCTCCACCACTTGTGGTGCACCCTGAATAGTGCTACCCCCTCAAGGGCTCTAGGTCGAAAGGTATGCAGGGTGTGTGTAGCTACAACACTTGTGGTGCACCCTGGATAGTGCTACACCCTAAAGGGCACTAGGTCGTAAAGGAGGCAGGGTGTGTGTTGCTACAAAACAGGTGGTGCACCCTGGATAGTGCTACACCCTCAAGGGCTCTAGGTCGTAATGGAGGCAGAGTGTGAGTAGCCCCATCACTTGTGGTGCACCCAGGATAGTGCTACCCCGTCAAGGGCTCTAGGTTGTAATGGAGGCAGAGTGAGTGTAGCCCCACCACCTGTGGTGCACCCTGGTTAGTGGTAGCCCCTCATGGGCTCTAGGTAGTAATGGAGGCAGAGTGTGTGTAGCCTCACTTCTTGTGGTGCACCCTGGATAGTGCTACCCCCTCAAGGGCTCTAGGTCGTAAAGGAGGCAAAGTGTGTATAGCCTCATCACTTGTAGTGCACCCTGGATAGTGCTACCCCCTCAAGGGCTCCAGGTCGTAAGGTATGCAGGGTGTGTGTAGCTACAATACATGTGGTGCACCCTGGATAGTGCAACACCCTCAAGGGCTCTAGGTCGTAATGGAGGCAGGGTGTGTATAGCTCCATCACTTGTGGTGCACCCTGGATAGTGCTACCCCCTCAAGGGCTCTAGGTCGTAAAGGAGCCAAAGTGTGTATAGCCTCATAAATTGTAGTGCACCCTGGATAGTGCTACCCCCTCTAGGGATCTAGGTCGTAAGGTATGCAGGGTGTGTGTAGCTACAATACATGTGGTGCACCCTGGATAGTGCAACACCCTCAAGGGCTCTAGGTCGTAAGGTATGCAGGGTGTGTGTAGCTACAATACATGTGGTGCACCCTGGATAGTGCAACACCCTCAAGGGCTCTAGGTCGTAATGGAGGCAGGGTGTGTATAGCTCCATCACTTGTGGTGCACCCTGGATAGTGCTACCCCCTCAAGGGCTCTAGGTCGTAAAGGAGCCAAAGTGTGTATAGCCTCATAAATTGTAGTGCACCCTGGATAGTGCTACCCCCTCTAGGGCTCTAGGTCGTAAGGTATGCAGGGTGTGTGTAGCTACAACACATGTGGTGCACCCTGGATAGTGAACACCCTCAAGGGCTCTAGGTCGTAAAGGAGGCAGGGTGTGTGTAGCTCCACCACTTGTGTTGCACCCTGGATAATGCTTCACCCTCAAGGGCTCTAGTTCGTAAAGGAGGCAGGGTGAATGTAGCCTCGCCACTTTTGGTGCACCCTGGATAGTGCTATCCTTCAAGGGCTCTAGGTCGTAAGGTGTGCAGGGTGTGTGTAGCTACAACATTTGTGGAGCACCCTGGATATTGCTACACCCTCAAGGGCTCTAGGTCATAAAGGAGGCAGGGTGTGTGTAGCCCCACCACTTGTGTTGCACCCTGAATAGTGCTACCCCCTCAAGGGTCTAGGTCGTAAGGAATGCAGGGTGTGTGTAGCTACAACACTTGTGGTGCACCCTGGATAGTGCTACACCCTCAAGGGCTCTAGGTCGTAATGGAGGCAGGGTGTGTGTAGCCCCATCACTTGTGGTGCACCCTGGATAGTGCTTCTCCCTCAAGGGCTCTAGGTCGTAAAGGAAGCAGGGTGTGTATAGCCCCACCACTTGTCGTGCACCCTGGATAATACTACACCCTCAAGGGCTCTAGATAGTAAAGGAGGCAGGATGTGTGTAGCCTCACCACTTGTGGTGCACCCTGGATATTGCTACACCCTCAAGGGCTCTAGGTCGTAAAGGAGGCTGAGTGTGTGTAGCGTCGCCACTTGTGGTGCACCCTGGATATTGCTACACCCTCAAGGGCTCTAGGTCGTAAAGGATGCTGAGTGTGAGTAGCGTCAACACTTGTGGTGCACCCTGGATATTCCTACACCCTCAAGGGTTCTAGGTCGTAAAGGAGGCTGAGTGAGTGTAGCGTCACCACTTGTGGTGCACCCTGGATATTGCTACACCCTCAAGGGCTCTAGGTCGTAAAGGAGGCTGAGTGTGTGTAGCCTCACCACTTGTGGTGCACCCTGGATATTGCTACACCCTCAAGGGCTCTAGGTCGTAAAGGAGGCAGGGTGTGAGTAGCGTCACCACTTGTGATGCACCCTGGATATTGCTACACCCTCAAGGGCTCTAGGTCGTAAAGGAGGCTAAGTGTGTGTAGCGTCACCACTTGTGATGCACCCTGTATATTGCTACACCCTCAAGGGCTCTAGGTTGTAACGTATGCAGGGTGTGTGTAGCTACAACACTTATGGTGCACCCTGGATAATGCTAATCCCTCAAGGGCTCTAGGTCGAAAGGTATGCAGGGTGTGTGTAGCTACAACACTTGTGGTGCACCCTGGATAGTGCTACACACTCAAGGGCACTAGGTCGTAAAGGAGGCTGAGTGTGTGTAGCCTCACCACTTGTGGTGCACCCTGGATATTGCTACACCCTCAAGGGTTCTAGGTCGTAAAGGAGGCAGGGTGTGAGTAGCCTCACCACTTGTGGTGCACCCTGGATAATGCTACACCCTGAAGGGCTCTAGGTCGTAACGGAGGCAGGGTGTGTATAGCCTCATCACTTGTAGTGCACCCTGGATAGTGCTACCCCCTCAAGGGCTCTAGGTCGTAAAGGAGGCAGGGTGTGTATAGCCCCACCACTTGTGGTGCACCCTGGATAGTGCTACCCCCTCAAGGGCTCTAGGTCCTAAAGGAGGCAGGGTGTGTATAGCCTCATCACTTGTGGTGCACCCTGGATAATGCTACACCCTCAAGGGCTCTAGGTCGTAAAGGAGGCAGAGTGTGTGTAGCCTCACTAATTGTGGTGCACCCTGGATAATGCTACACCCTCAGGGGCTCTAGGTCGTAAAGGAGGCAGAGTGTGTGTAGCCTCACTACTTGTGGTGCACCCTGGATAATTCTATACCCTCAAGGGCTCTAGGTCGTAAAGGAGGCAGGGTGTGTATAGCCTCATCACTTGTAGTGCACCCTGGATAGTGCTACACCCTCAAGGGCTCTAGGTCCTAAAGGAGGCAGGGTGTGTATAGCCCCACCACTTGTGGTGCACCCTGGATAATGCTACACCCTCAAGGGCTCTAGGTCGTAAAGGAGGCAGGGTGTGAGTAACCTCACTACTTGTGGTGCACCCTGGATAGTGCTACCCCCTCAAGGCTCTAGGTCGTAAAGGAGGCAGGGTGTGTATAGCCTCATCACTTGTGGTGCACCCTGGATAACGCTACCCCCTCAAGGCTCTAGGACGTAAAGAGGCAGGGTGTGTATAGCCTCATCACTTGTGGTGCACCCTGGATAATACTACCCCCTCAAGGCTCTAGGTCGTAAAGCAGGCAGGGTGTGTATAGCCTCATCACTTGTGGTGCACCCTGGATAGTGCTACCCCCTCAAGGCTCTAGGTCGTAAAGGAGGCAGGGTGTGTATAGCCTCATCACTTGTGGTGCACCCTGGATAGTTCTACACCCTCAAGGCTCTAGGTCGTAAAGGAGGCAGGGTGTGAGTAGCCTCACCACTTGTGGTGCACCCTGGATATTGCTACACCCTCAAGGCTCTAGGTCGTGAAGGAGGCAGGGTGTGTATAGCCTCATCACTTGTGGTGCTCCCTGGATAATGCTACACCCTCAAGGGCTCTAGGTCGTAAAGGAGGCAGGTGTGTGTAGCCTCACTACTTGTGGTGCACCCTGGATTTTGCTACCCCCTCAAGGGCTCTAGGTCGTAAGGGAGGCAGAGTGTGTATAGCCTCATCACTTGTGGTGCACCCTGGATAGTGCTACACACTCAAGGGATCTAGGTCGTAAGGTATGCAGGGTGTGTGTAGCTAAAATACATGTGGTGCACCCTGGATAATGCTACACCCTCAAGGGCTCTAGGTCGTAAAGGAGGCAGGGTGTGTGTAGCCCCACCACTTGTGTTGCAACCTGGATAATGCTACACCCTCAAGGGCTCTAGGTCGTAAAGGAGGCAGGGTGAATGTAGCATCACCACTTTTGGTACACCTGGATAGTGCTACCCTTCAAGGGCTCTAGGTCGTAAGGTATGCAGTGTGTGTGTAGCTGCAACCCTTGTGGTGCACCCTGGATAGTGCTACACCCTCAAATGCTCTGGGTCGTAAAGGAGGCAGGGTGTGTGTCTCCACCACTTGTGGTGCACCCTGAATAGTGCTACCCCCTCAAGGGCTCTAGGTCGAAAGGTATGCAGGGTGTGTGTAGCTACAACACTTGTGGTGCACCCTGGATAGTGCTACACCCTAAAGGGCACTAGGTCGTAAAGGAGGCAGGGTGTGTGTTGCTACAAAACAGGTGGTGCACCCTGGATAGTGCTACACCCTCAAGGGCTCTAGGTCGTAATGGAGGCAGAGTGTGAGTAGCCCCATCACTTGTGGTGCACCCAGGATAGTGCTACCCCGTCAAGGGCTCTAGGTTGTAATGGAGGCAGAGTGAGTGTAGCCCCACCACCTGTGGTGCACCCTGGTTAGTGGTAGCCCCTCATGGGCTCTAGGTAGTAATGGAGGCAGAGTGTGTGTAGCCTCACTTCTTGTGGTGCACCCTGGATAGTGCTACCCCCTCAAGGGCTCTAGGTCGTAAAGGAGGCAAAGTGTGTATAGCCTCATCACTTGTAGTGCACCCTGGATAGTGCTACCCCCTCAAGGGCTCCAGGTCGTAAGGTATGCAGGGTGTGTGTAGCTACAATACATGTGGTGCACCCTGGATAGTGCAACACCCTCAAGGGCTCTAGGTCGTAATGGAGGCAGGGTGTGTATAGCTCCATCACTTGTGGTGCACCCTGGATAGTGCTACCCCCTCAAGGGCTCTAGGTCGTAAAGGAGCCAAAGTGTGTATAGCCTCATAAATTGTAGTGCACCCTGGATAGTGCTACCCCCTCTAGGGATCTAGGTCGTAAGGTATGCAGGGTGTGTGTAGCTACAATACATGTGGTGCACCCTGGATAGTGCAACACCCTCAAGGGCTCTAGGTCGTAAGGTATGCAGGGTGTGTGTAGCTACAATACATGTGGTGCACCCTGGATAGTGCAACACCCTCAAGGGCTCTAGGTCGTAATGGAGGCAGGGTGTGTATAGCTCCATCACTTGTGGTGCACCCTGGATAGTGCTACCCCCTCAAGGGCTCTAGGTCGTAAAGGAGCCAAAGTGTGTATAGCCTCATAAATTGTAGTGCACCCTGGATAGTGCTACCCCCTCTAGGGCTCTAGGTCGTAAGGTATGCAGGGTGTGTGTAGCTACAACACATGTGGTGCACCCTGGATAGTGAACACCCTCAAGGGCTCTAGGTCGTAAAGGAGGCAGGGTGTGTGTAGCTCCACCACTTGTGTTGCACCCTGGATAATGCTTCACCCTCAAGGGCTCTAGTTCGTAAAGGAGGCAGGGTGAATGTAGCCTCGCCACTTTTGGTGCACCCTGGATAGTGCTATCCTTCAAGGGCTCTAGGTCGTAAGGTGTGCAGGGTGTGTGTAGCTACAACATTTGTGGAGCACCCTGGATATTGCTACACCCTCAAGGGCTCTAGGTCATAAAGGAGGCAGGGTGTGTGTAGCCCCACCACTTGTGTTGCACCCTGAATAGTGCTACCCCCTCAAGGGTCTAGGTCGTAAGGAATGCAGGGTGTGTGTAGCTACAACACTTGTGGTGCACCCTGGATAGTGCTACACCCTCAAGGGCTCTAGGTCGTAATGGAGGCAGGGTGTGTGTAGCCCCATCACTTGTGGTGCACCCTGGATAGTGCTTCTCCCTCAAGGGCTCTAGGTCGTAAAGGAAGCAGGGTGTGTATAGCCCCACCACTTGTCGTGCACCCTGGATAATACTACACCCTCAAGGGCTCTAGATAGTAAAGGAGGCAGGATGTGTGTAGCCTCACCACTTGTGGTGCACCCTGGATATTGCTACACCCTCAAGGGCTCTAGGTCGTAAAGGAGGCTGAGTGTGTGTAGCGTCGCCACTTGTGGTGCACCCTGGATATTGCTACACCCTCAAGGGCTCTAGGTCGTAAAGGATGCTGAGTGTGAGTAGCGTCAACACTTGTGGTGCACCCTGGATATTCCTACACCCTCAAGGGTTCTAGGTCGTAAAGGAGGCTGAGTGAGTGTAGCGTCACCACTTGTGGTGCATCCTGGATATTGCTACACCCTCAAGGGCTCTAGGTCGTAAAGGAGGCTGAGTGTGTGTAGCCTCACCACTTGTGGTGCACCCTGGATATTGCTACACCCTCAAGGGCTCTAGGTCGTAAAGGAGGCAGGGTGTGAGTAGCGTCACCACTTGTGATGCACCCTGGATATTGCTACACCCTCAAGGGCTCTAGGTCGTAAAGGAGGCTAAGTGTGTGTAGCGTCACCACTTGTGATGCACCCTGTATATTGCTACACCCTCAAGGGCTCTAGGTTGTAACGTATGCAGGGTGTGTGTAGCTACAACACTTATGGTGCACCCTGGATAATGCTAATCCCTCAAGGGCTCTAGGTCGAAAGGTATGCAGGGTGTGTGTAGCTACAACACTTGTGGTGCACCCTGGATAGTGCTACACACTCAAGGGCACTAGGTCGTAAAGGAGGCTGAGTGTGTGTAGCCTCACCACTTGTGGTGCACCCTGGATATTGCTACACCCTCAAGGGTTCTAGGTCGTAAAGGAGGCTGAGTGTGTGTAGCCTCACCACTTGTGGTGCACCCTGGATATTGCTACACCCTCAAGGGCTCTAGGTCGTAAAGGAGGCTGAGTGTGTGTAGCCTCACCACTTGAGGTGCACCCTGGATATTGCTACACCCTCAAGGGCTCTAGGTCTTAAGGAGGCAGGGTGTGTGTAGCTCCAACACTTTTGGTGCACCCTGGATATTGCTACACCCTCAAGGGCTCTAGGTCGTAAAGGAGGCTGGGTGTGTGTAGCCCCACCACTTGTGGTGCACCCTTGATATTGCTACACCCTCAAGGGCTCTAGGTCGTAAAGGAGGCAGGGTGTGTGTAGCTCCAACACTTGTGGTGCACCATGGATAATGCTACACCCTGAAGGGCTCTAGGTCGTAAAGGAGGCAGGGTGTGTGTAGCCCCACCACTTGTGTTTCACCCTGGATAGTGCTACACCCTCAACGGCTCCAGGTCGTAAGGTATGCAGGGTGTGTGTAGCTACAACACTTGTGGTGCACCCTGGATAGTGCTACACCCTCAAGGGCTCTAGGTCGTAAAGGAGGCTGGGTGTGTGTAGCCCCACCACTTGTGGTGCACCCTGGATAGTGCTACCCACTCAAGGGCTCTAGGTCGTAAAGGAGGCAGGCTGTGTGTAGCCCCACCACTTGTGGTGCACCCTGGATAGTGCTACTCCCTCAAGGGCTCTAGGTCGTAAAGGAGGCAGGGTGTGAGTAGCCTCACCACTTGTGATGCACCCTGGATAGTGCTACCCCCTCAAGGGCTCTAGGTCGTAAAGGAGGCAGGGTGTGTGTAGCTCCAACACTTGTGGTGCACCCTGGATAATGCTACACCCTGAAGGGCTCTAGGTCGTAAAGGAGGCAGAGTGTGTGTAGCCCCACCACTTGTGCTGCACCCTGGATATTGCTACACCCTCAAGGTCTCTAGGTCGTAAAGGAGGCAGGGTGTGTGTAGCTCCAACACTTGTGGTGCACCCTGGATATTGCTACACCCTCAAGGGCTCGTGGTCGTAAAGGAGGCAGGGTGTGTGTAGCTCCAACACTTGTGGTGCACCCTGGATAATGCTACACCCTGAAGGGCTCAAGGTCGTAAAGGAGGCAGGGTGTGTGTAGCCCCACCACTTGTGTTGCACCCTGGATAGTGCTACACCCTCAAGGGCTCTAGGTCGTAAGGTATGCAGGGTGTGTGTAGCTACAACACTTGTGGTGCAGCCTGGATAATGCTACACCCTCAAGGGCTCTAGGTCGTAAAGGAGGCAGGGTGTGTGTAGCCCCACCACTTGTGGCGCACCCTGGATAGTGCTACCCACTCAAGGGCTCTAGGTCGTAAAGGAGGCAGGGTGTGTGTAGCCCCACCACTTGTGGTGCACCCTGGATAGTGCTACTCCCTCAAGGGCTCTAGGTCGTAAAGGAGACAGGGTGTGAGTAGCCTAAACACTTGTGGTGCACCCTGGATAGTGCTACCCCCTCAAGGGCTCTAGGTCGTTAAGGAGGCAGGGTGTGTGTAGCTCCAACACTTGTGGTGCACCCTGGATAGTGCTACACCCTCAAGGGCTCTAAGTCGTAAAGGAGGCAGGGTGTGTGTAGCCCCACCACTTGTAGTGCACCCTGGATAGTGCTACACCCTCAAGGGCTCTAGGTCGTAAAGGAGGCAGGGTGTGTGTAGCCCCACCACTTGTGGTGCACCCTGGATAGTGCTACTCCCTCAAGGGCTCTGGGTCGTAAAGGAGGCAGGGTGTGAGTAGCCTCACCACTTGTGGTTCACCCTGGATAGTGCTACCCCTCAAGGGCTCTAGGTCGTAAAGGAGGCAGGGTGTGTGTAGCTCCAACACTTGTGGTGCACCCTGGATAGTGCTACAACCTGAAGGGCTCTAGGTCGTAAAGGAGGCAGGGTGTGTATAGCCCCACCACTTGTGGTGCACCCTGGATAATGCTACACCCTGAAGGGCTCTAGTTCGTAAAGGAGGCAGGGTGTGTGTAGCCCCACCACTTGTGGTGCACCCTGGATAGTGCTAACCCCGCAAGGGCTCTAGGTCGTAAAGGAGGCAGGGTGTGAGTAGCCTCACCACTTGTGGTGCACCCTGGATAATGCTACACACTGAAGGGCCCTAGGTCGTAACGGAGGCAGGGTGTGTATAGCCTCATCACTTGTAGTGCACCCTGGATAGTGCTACCCCCTCAAGGGCTCTAGGTCATAAAGGAGGCAGGGTGTGTATAGCCCCACCACATGTGGTGCACCCTGGATAGAGCTACCCCCTCAAGGGCTCTAGGTCGTAAAGGAGGCAGGGTGTGTATAGCCTCATCAC